>CM067369.1:145657640-146257640 GCA_034401795.1 Chaetoderma sp. LZ-2023a
GGGCCTGCTGTAAGGCCTGCTGGAATTTGGCAACGAGGCTATTGAGACATGCAACCATGATCATGTTGTCTAGGAGACTGCCGAACATGGTCTGTATCACCTTTGTGGCCACCCCCACCCCCTCGATAGGGTGCTACAGCTTAGTCTGGGTAGTAAGGAGTAGCACAGTGCCTCCAATGACTGGTTGATTCGATTCCTGACAGTTGACAACCTCCAATGTTGTGTGTGGGATGGCTGATTTTTCATGATGTTCGATAGGGGAAGGCTGAGTAGTCTCTTCTCGGGTCACCATACATAATGCCTAGACCGCTGTTCTCTCCACCATGGAAATGGTAGTTCTACTGGCCGCTGGTAGGCTGTTACTATTGAATTGTGGGTCGATGTCATCCGTATAAGGTAGGCTTACACCCAGCTCATGGATAATTGTCCTCACCATGTAGGACATGTGAAACCTGAGACAGCTGGAATGAGCACGGCTTCGAGGATGTCAAAATAGGAGTGAAGCAGGCCAACACTGACTCCGCATCCTTCCATGCCACACCACACAGTGAAGTTCAGTTATTGGTTCCAGAATGAGATGACCATGATGGAGATCCGTGTTAGGTCTGGTATGCCATCCAACGTACCATGTCACTGGACATTCAAGGGAGCATGTGGTTAGGTGGCTGGTTGTCGTATGAGAGGTCATCTCGTCCTTCTGGATCTCTCTCAGGGCCAGGGCCCGGGAGGAAGCACTAGTCGAGCAGAGGCTTGGGCTCACCTCGTCCGCGAGTGCTGTCTCAGCCTTTGACGCCACTGAAGGCCTCTCAGCAGGTCTCGGGGCTTGTGACGACCCTCGCTTAGCATGATTGATGGGCTCCCCAACAAGTATTTGCTGACCGGAGTAGCCAGCCACCTGCTCAGAGGTGCATGAGTCTGCATGAGTTCGGCCGGGCATCCCCAGCACAGCTGATTGCCTGTACCCTAGACTTGAGTCCTCGACGTGGCTGGCTCCTCGCCACTCAGTTAACATGTAGACATTGGTCCAACGTTGGAAACAGGTTGGCAGATCGCAGTTGGCATTACAACTTTGGTTGCATCACTAGTTTGCCAATGTTGGGCCAACATTGTGCCAATGTTGGGCCAGCATTGGAAATCTCACAGTAAATCAAACAAAATCAACATAATATCACCTTTTAATTTTGTAATTGTTAAATTATGCTCTCTGGTGTGCTATTTTAAATTTCTACATAGATTTATGCCCGTTGTCTCAGCGTTGGCCCAATAACATATTCCCAATGTTGGGCCAACGTTGGGCCGATGATCAAAACTCTGTTGGCCCAATGCAATGGTAAACGTTGGGCTAACGTTTGCTTGCACTCAGCTCTACTTGCTCATCCTCTATGAAAAGTCATGCAGAGTCTCACCAGGCTGGTATATCTCTAGGACCCGTGGTCTCATCCAGAAGGCTCTCCAATCCTTGGGTTCTTTTATATTCCCGTTGTCTCCTTGCCACGCTGGCGTTATGTTGATACCACCACTTCTGCTGTCATCGCTCAACTTCTTTTCAGCAGATCTGTGACTGTATGATTCCCTGGTCATTTATCGTCATTATCTCAGTCCTCTATCGGCATGGCCAGCATCTCGTCAAAGGTCAGATATGTCTGGTATGATGTCATGTTTACCGATGATCGTATATCATTGTGGCTGCTTGTCTAAATAGATGTTGACATGCCCATAGGTAACAGCAGCGTAAACTCCAAAATGAGCATCAGACTTAGCATCTGTGATGGCATACAGGGTAATGTTGAAACTGTCAAAGAGGTGATTTGTGGGCGTGAACAGATTGGGCCTGATTGCTTTCCACAGGTTGGTGTTCGCTCCTGGTAGATATTCTATCATGTGTATCCCTACTTCTGCCAGTGAGCTGTGATAGAATATCACAGATTCCGCATGAATTCAGAATCTCGTTTCAATTCGGTAACGATTCTAATAAGATAGGTCACTGTTTTCACCAGCTGTATTTTTGTGGTAAACATGAAGTGGAACTAGCGTAGCAAAGAAAATATGCATAGCGAGAAACATAGCAAACGACAATGAACTTACAGACACAGGATGCTTAGTATCACACAGATGAATACTATCTGTCTGATTCGAAACTGTTACTCCTTAGCCAGGGCCATCCACAATAGGGGTTGAGATGCGGTTTGCATCCACATTAATCCAGGGGTGGAGGAGGGAAATCAACCACACGCACGCACGTACGCACGCTCACACAATATCCACCTTACTAGTCCCTGCAAACAAGGCCACCAGATCCACCCACCCTCACCACCCCCACCCCCTTCACACATATCATTTGTCCAATTTATTAGAAATACTGTCTGAAATGACGTCTCAGAGTCTACTTTTTAAAAGACCCCAGGCCCCCTACTTGTTCAGAGGACCTTCCTAAACACTTCCCCAATTGCATTCCAAAATACTTTCTCCATGTTTGTAGTTTTCCAGGCCTCCCCAAATCCCAAAAGCTGTCAGATGTTCTTTCATTGTATCATTAAAATGACCTAATTTACCTAATTTAAAAATAAATTAAAAGTATGCATGCCTACACTGTAATTTACCTACGTTTAATTGAAATAGTGTATGTCTGGGTATATATAAATACATTTCAGTCAGGACAAAAAAAGCATTGCTATATATGTATGATTACTGTATTCCGCACCCGTAGTAGTAGAAAGATCCTACAGATGCAATCAAACCGTCGCTTTTTCCCACTGTATCTTGTCCTCAGCCAAAATCTTTAGCATCCTCAAGGCCATTCCTGATTTGACTGTACTGAGTCCTGCTTTCTCGAGGTCACCTCGTAGCATGCTTAACAGATTTATGCAATGGCTTCCTCTCCTGGCTTTGTACTTTCTAGCTCCCAGTAGGCGAATTCCAACGCTCTCTGTGCTGGTGTCTCCCCTGGCATCCTTAGCACATGGCCAAGCATGGACCATCTTTGCTTGGCGATTTTTACGGACACATCTTGTATAGTGCATCATTGGAAATTATGCTGTCTGGCCATCGGTGTAGGTGTTTGTGGTGGCAGGAATCAAGTTTGTCTAAAGCTGCCTTTAGAGCTGCCCAGCTGTTACAGGTGTAGCGCAGATTGCACTGTCGGGTACAGTCTGTCTGGGTATGGAATGTCCCAATCTGGGATGCTCCAAGCTCGACCCCATAGGTAGCATAGACAAGCCCATATGGCTATATAGTAGAGGCTCAGAATAACAGAGTCTGTGAGATCGCCCTTTGTGCATGCGCGGCCACAGGAGATAGCCTACATACACATTATAACGTGTGGAGAATGGCATCTTTTGTACATACTTTGCCTGTCGGTGGCAGGAATCAAGTTTGTCTAGAGCTGCCTTTGGAGATGCCCATCTGTTACAAGTGTAGCGCAGATTGCACTGTCGGGTACGAACCAACTCAGTCTGTCTGGGTACAGAATGGCCCAAGCTTGGATGCCCCAAGCTCGACCCCCTAGGTAGCATAGACAAGCGCATATAGCCATATATTAGAGGCTCAGAATAACAGAGTCTGTGAGATTGCCCTTTGCACATGCACGGCCACAGGAGATAACCTACTTACGTGCTATAACGTGTGGAGAATGGCATCTTATGTACATACTTTGCCTGTATTATTATAATAATAATTATATTTAAAAAGGGCAAACATGCACAAAGAGACAAGCAATGGCCTAGGCGCTGCTTCTTCCGAGCTTCTAAGAAGCATGTGATGATGCGCTGTCCTGGGTTGGCGGCTCAGATTACACACTGCAATCGTACCGCCGGTCCTATCCTACCTGCCATATACACAAATTCACGCTATGCAACACCCCACCAGCTACCAGTCCAGCACCATTGCTACACCAACACTGTCGCCGCCTAAGCAAAACAAGCAGCAGCATTGACGGGTTGGCCGATTCCACACTCAGCCACCTGATGCACTCACGGAGGCGATTGGAAGACACGTGGTCTGTATAGATGACCCAGCCGCTGCACCGGAAGATAACCAGGATATTACATTGGAAATTCTTCCTCAAGCACACCACAAAATCATATACAAGTGTGCTTGTTTATTTTGCGGCATTTCCACCAGTGCCACTGTGGACACTCGAGCCGCCACCATCGTCTTTAACCAGTGCTGATATGAGAACATCGCATCTCATAGACAGCCACCCCTTAAGCCTGCAAACACATTTTTGCAAACAGGCATGGGGCGCTAACGTCCCAGTGGCTGGTACAATTAACATCGTGATAAAGATAAAGGAGATGCAATTCATACAGCGAGTTGTTGTCACCTCTATCCAAAACGATGCCCTACTAGGCTCTTTTTCTCAGTGCCTGCGAAGCTGTAATTCATTGCAGACAACAGGAATTAGACATAAACGGCCACCGCATACCATTAGGACCAGAGTCATCATTGTATGATACCTGTGCATTGATATTGGCCTCTACAGCCACAGTTGAGCCAGGACATGAGGAAATTCTCTGGGCCACAGCACCACAGTTAGGAAATAATACACACACCCCAATGTTGGAACCCGATCCTGAATATATGTTAGCCTTGCAATGTGTTAGTCCACGCATGTTAGTCGACACCACCAATAAGAATCAAATACGTTTTAGAGTATTTAATAGCACAGCTGATCCTATCACACTTGTCCCAGGCGTGTGCTGTGGCCATCTGGTGGATGTGATCTCGGTGGAAACACACCCTAAAACACACACACGAACCGCACCTTCTGACAACAATTTAGCTGAACACCTACATGATTTATATTTGCATGTCACAATTGGATTGACGGCATCCCACAAACGTGACATGTGGCATCTTCTATATGAGTACAAAGACAGTTTCTCAGCAGGTGATATGGACCTGGGAGAAACTCATCTTGTACTGCATTCCATTGACACAGGAAACAATCGACCTGTACATCAACTGGTACGTCGCCTACCTATACATAAAGAAGTAGAAGCACACCAGCAAGTGAATGACAAGTTAAAATAGGCATAATAGAACCCTCTGCATCTCCATGAGCCAGCCCCATAGTCCTCGCAGGCAAGAATGATGGCTCTTTGCGTTTCTGCAATGACTACCATCGTCTAAATGATCTAAGTGTTAAGGATGCTTAACCACTCCCTAAGATAGATCAAGCTTTAGATTCGCTGGCCGGAGCCAAATGGTTCTGTACTCTTGACCTTGCAAGCCGCTACTGGCAAGTAGCCATGGACGAGGCTGATCGCGAAAAACCCCTCATTTGTTTGCAGAGACAGCCTGTTCCAATTCCGTAAAATGCTGTACGGCCTGTGCAACACCACAGGAATATTTGAACGACTATTGAACAGGTCTTAACCACCTTGTAATGGGAAATCTGCTTATGTTAAAGGGATGACGTAATCGTCATTGGCGCTTCGTTTGAGCAAACCATATCAACCTTGGATAAGGTACTGATGCGTTTTCAAATCGCTAATCTAAAGCTCAAACCCAAGAAGTGTCATTTCTTTAGGCAAAATTTTGAATTTCTAGGCCATGTTATATCTGCCGATGGAGTGGCCACTCAAACTGAATGCCGCATGCTGTAGCAGAGTGGAAGACTCCAACTACAGTAACCAATACACGGAGCTTCCTAGTTCACTGCCAGTACTCTCACCGCTATATTCATCACTTTAGCACCACTGATATTCCAAATCACTGAGAAGGATAGACCATTTGAGTGGACAAGTGAGTGGGAGGTATCCTTCAAGGCGCTGAAGGAACAATTGACGTCTGCCCCAATTCTTGCTCAGCCAAACCCTAGCCCCGATTTCATCTTAGACATTGATGCATCTGCTTTTCCAATAGGCGCTGTTCTATCACAGGTCGCAGAAGATGGAACAGAGCAGGTACATGGGTATTGTTCACATACTCTGAATAAAACAGAAAAACGTTGCACAACCACAAAAAGAAAACTATTGGCCGCAGTTTACTTAATCAAATATTACAAACACTTTCAGTATGGGCACCCTTTCGCTTTGCGCACAGATCACTCTTCACTATGCGGGCTCGAGAACCTAAAGAACCCTGAAGCCCAGTAGCGAGGTGGAAGGAATCCCTGCAGGCCTATAACTTCACAGTTGT
The DNA here is from genome assembly GCA_034401795.1 of Chaetoderma sp. LZ-2023a. NCBI lineage: Eukaryota > Metazoa > Mollusca > Caudofoveata > Chaetodermatida > Chaetodermatidae > Chaetoderma > Chaetoderma sp. LZ-2023a. The sequence goes on from CM067369.1 coordinate 145,663,782, forward strand.
TCATAGACCTCGCAAACTGGATGGAAATGCCGATACCCTGAGCGGAATCAGACTCGAGTATGGACAAGTAGTGGCCACCGCCATTACACATAATCTACAGTCAATTCCCATGTTCCCAGAACTGCATTGCGCAGAATTGAACATGGAATACCTCGCTCAAGAGCAGGCAACAGACGCACAAACACGAAATATATATGCATGAATCCAGTAGGGTGTATGCCCTCCCAAGGAATCTATCAGTCCCTTGTCCACAACGGCAAAATACTATTATCAAAGATATAATGAGTGCCATGTGCACAATGGCATTCTTTATATCAACAAATATATTATAATTCCTGAGCGTTTCCGAGTCATGATCCTTGACATGACAACGCTGGACATTTAGCCTTGAAAAGAACGACTGAAAGATTCAGACACAGATTCCATTGGATAAATATATGCGATAGTGTAAAGGCATGGGCGGCCAAATGCATACCCCGCCAGTGTCGCATTGTTGGCCAACACCAATCGGTACCATTACATATAAAGATCGTTGGTGCACCATGGGAGTGAGTGGCTATTGATGTGCTTGGGCTGATCAATATGACAGATGAGGGCAATAAATACATCCTCGTACTTCAAGATTATTTTATGAAGTGGGTAGAAGCATTTGCTTTGCCGGACCAAGAGGCATCCACTGTGGTTGGGGTCCTCGCAAGCAATGTTTTCTGCCGTTTTGGTATGCAATATGAGTTACACTCCGACCAAAGTAGCAATTTTGAGAGTCACTTGATCTCCGAACTCTGCAAATTGTTTCACATAGTCAAAACACGCACGACACCTTACCATCCGCGCAGTGACGGGATGGTAGAGAGGTTCAATTGAACCTCACAGTCATGCTGACTAAGGAAACGTACCTTGATTGTCATGATTGGGATCTACGACTCCCTTACGTACTCATGGCGTATCGAACTTCGGTTCATGAGTTAGTCTTACACTTGGATCTAGCCATGCCTAGGATTCCTGGGGAAAAAACCTCACCCTCTCTATATGTAGAGCTCATGCACCAGAGGATAGAACAGGCGCATGAGCTAGTAAGATAAACATTATCCACTGTACACCGACACCAGGAAACCTGGCATGATCGCCATGTACATGGAGATCCATATGAGGTGGGAAAAATGGTTTGGATTCATGATACCAGACGTTCTGCAAACGTGGCTAGTAAACTGAATTACCAGTGAAAAGGCCCCTATGTGGTAGTAGGTAAGAAGTTGGATGTGACCTACCTGATCCGCACCTTGGATGGCCTGACCTCAGTCATCCACTTTGATCAACTTAAACCTTGTGTTGGTGGCGACCCAGTGCCTGAGCTCGGTCTGGGCGACACGCACAACACTGGTACCCAGACTGTTGCCTCTCCGGAAGCAAGTATTCCCGATGTTATCCCAGTGCACTGCAGTGCCAGTGAAGCCCCTCACCTACCAAGCCAGGAGTTGGGCGAACATATGACTAATGATGAGGATGATGACGAGCGACGTGCTCGCCATATCCCTCCTGAGAACGGGTCTACTAGGTCTGGTAAGCTGTATTTGAAGACCTTTTCGTTTGTGCTGTCCAAGGGGAAGGATGGAAAAGTTGTCCCCCCTTCCCCTTCTCACTCTCACCCACTTCATTCTATTACCCCCATTATAGAGCTATCACAAGCAGAGGCTGAAGCTGTCCCAAGCCATAATGCCTCTCGTTGGGTGGACCATATAATGAGTAGCAGGGAAGTGACTAGATTTAATGAGAACCTGGCCTGTTCTAGCAAACAGGAAAACCGAAAAACTCGACGTACCTCCCATCTCCATCCAATTCCCAAAATCGCGGTACCAATTCCCCTCCAAGTGACACCACATCCATTAGCCGCAACCATCCCCATTCGAAACTGTGTCCTTAATATCCACGCCTAGTTCGGACATCACACATCCCATCCTCCTCACACTCGACTGATCGTCTGAAGACTGTCATACTTCAGATATGAGAGAATATGTTGCTTCAGAAAGGGTGGCCCCCTGGTGCAGCAGCCGCTGTGACAACTGACGTTAATCATGTGGGCAGCCTGATCGGTAGATTCCCGGCTCGTCTATTCCCTGTGTGCAAGAGATATGACCAAGCGCCAACCACTATGTAATGGAAGATAGTCATCCCCATTCAAGATGCACCCTCTCCCTACGCTTCACCACCCACCCACCCTTTGTGTGCGAGCGATCAAGACAAACATATAATACAGAACGTCAGATTCACCAATACCACTTGCCTTATGGCTTAACTCAATAATCGTATAAACATGCGAAAATCATCAAGACACCTGTTGTATATATTATAATAGGAACAGAATACACTTCCACCACATCTACAGCATAATCGACACCCTTCCATGACATCCAGCTACCGTTCATCAACCTGCACCTATTCGTTACATCAGGGAGAATGGGCATACAGTATCAGCATCCATCGACGCCGCATAAATGTGGCGAACGTCAACTCGCCGCACACTTACATATTACCGTTATCAGACTCGGCATAAGTTAACTTGGAGAATTAACTGTGACTGGTGGTATAACATAACCAAAACAGCATACAATTCAAGCTTCCCCTGCACCAGTCACCATGCCATACAAGGACCAGAACAACATTCGCCGCCATTCGCGCACCTTCGCCACAAGCATGCAGCAACCTATATTTGCAGCGAAGTATACAACTTTAACAATATCACCAATCCACACCACAAGGAACATGCCTCCCCTTGGAAGCGACATCAGCAATACATTTAATAAATTACGGCAATCCCACGTAATACCAGAAAACTTTGTTGAGAGAGCAGGATAGACTGCAGACTGTCATCAGTAAGCTAGTAGGAATTTGCTACCGACCACTGAGGCTCGATAATGGACTGGTCCAAAAATGACAGTAAGCTATGATGTCATCCGTGCCCTAATACACTTTGTCCCGTCTTTATAGGCTTGGCCATTACAGAGTGAAAACATTCAATGTCCGTCAAAGTTATCGCCTCAAACACTGCAGCGTCACATCCCCCGCCGCAATAATATTTACACCTCATTACAGCCCAAGATTCATAAATAAGCAAGCAACCATGCATATTAAATACACCGATCAACAATTCAATGGATACAGATACTCAGAATGACCGCTTCACAAATCTCCAAACAACTTGTCTAGGTGAGGCGAGACTAGGCCCTCCTATGGGAGAGGGATGCTTGGTAGCCTGCCCACCCGGTAAACACAATCATACTTAATAAAAGTGGTCAGTACCGTGTTGCTTATAAGACATGAATTTGCTTAAAGCTGAACATAGCGATGCATACATACAAATGACTGTTAGAATTTTGATTACGAGCTAGAAAGTTTCTACCATGCTTACAAATCATTAGCGCATGGGCCGATGAAGCGGCATCAAAATCTAGACAGTCAACATGTAACAAGGAATTTGAAATATTCTCATACACATAAAATTCCATACAGCAACTTGTATTAAGTCAGCCAGGCAGTTAAATTGCATACACCTATGTTTTGCGTGAATTATCATCACATGCCATCACAAGAGTAGCTGTTTAAGACAGGCACTCTCAAAATAATAGCAACATACATTGTCAATTTCCCTATCAGTCAGATAAACAGTATACTGTGTATACGATGGAGGAATCTTAAATTTCCAATCAACTATGTGCTGTAGGAATAGGTGGCACGTGACAGCAGCTCACTGTTTCCATTAAATTGCTTAGTAAGACTATAAACAAAAGGATAGCCACTCCTGCGTAGCTACCGCATGGAGGCGAGAGGTGCCACTGTGCTGGTGACGTAATCTCGCTCTCACGCACCCATCGGGCAGTCCAGCCTAAGACAGAATTCTTGGTTTGCAAATAGGCATTTATGAAGAGGACTACTGGTACACAACACTAATGGAAATATTACAACATCTAGTATAGGCTATTGAGAGCAATAGATACTGGGATTGCCAGAGCGAACTTGGTCATATACAGTGTACATGTTCATTTGCTGACCAAGATTCCAGAAGACAATTTTTGCAGATTTACCAATTTTATGACTGTTTTGGTAATCTAACCTGTCATTCCAGTGTTAAACTTTCAAAAAAAGTCTTTAGTTGGTCTACAAATGGAGATTATCAAGGCAACTACAGACATGACAGAATGATGCAATGGTAACATTTAAAATAAATATTTATTCACACTATTGACAACAATATATATTGGGGTGAGGGAACTAAGCTATAAACAGTATACTGGTGTGTCCATTTGCTGACCAAGACTCCAAGAGATTACATCTGAAAATTTACCACTGGAGAGACTGGTTTTGTAACCCAACCAGTGATTCACGTGGGAAATTTTCAAAAATAGTCTGTTGATTTGTAAATGGACATTTATCGAGACCACTGCAGAAGCGCTAATGATGGAAAGGTTGACCAGTATCTAGTATATTTATTAATCATCAGGCAATGCGCACAATACACTAATTAATACATATATTGAGATGCGTAAAATGAGTTATATTTTTTTAAATTGTTCATAATACATTGGTTGTCAATTTGGGGACCCAGATTCCAAGAATATTTTTTTTAATTTACCACCGTAATGGTTCAGTAATCTAGCCAGTCATTCTAGTGGTAAATTAAAAAAAATAATCTCTTGGTCGGCACAAAGACATTCTTCAAGATCACTTCAGATGACGTCTTTGACTGCCTAGACAATTAAAGGGGTTACTTTAGCTATTAAATTATTACTAGGCCACCGAGGTGTGGTCAGTCACAAATTATAATTCACACTTGTCAATTTGCCTTGCTAGCTAACAGTGGTAACAGGCTAGTGTTAATTTCTGTGACTGACACATGTAGGTAAAACTTTTCTCACTTTGTGACCAAGGATGCGTCACATCCACATTGCAAATCTTATGCCGTAGCAACCATCCGCCATCCGTCCATCAACTTTTGTTTTCAAACACTACTCCTCATTAACCACTTGGCCGATTTCAACCAAATTTGGCTGGAAGGACCCTATGGTTGTAGGCTCCAGAACCACAGTTAGGAATTTTTATTCATTAATTTTTGGTGTGAAAATCTGATTTTATGAAAAATGTACCGGAAATTGTCAAAATGATAAAACATACTTTTGTAAAAACACAATCTTAGATTTTATGGGAAAAAACTATAACTGCTTGACATAGTTCAACCAACTTTGGCTAGAGTGACCCTATCATGGTAGAATCCAGAACTTCTATTCTGAATTTTGATTGATCAATTTTTTGGGTGAGTCTTAGATATTCCAAAAATTATCCATCATGTCTCTTTAAATGCAAATGGTTCAAATGCTAATGGTCCAGGTCGGCGCCAAAGCTCCTTGGGCCTCTTGTTTTTTAATTCTGGGTGTGGCGTGGACTGTTGGTGAAGCATGGTGTGTGTGCGCGCGTGTTGAAGGGGGTTGGGTGGGGGCTGTGGCTTGTTGGTTGTTACGCCTACTCTTCCTGGCAGCAACCAATTTCATTAGGATCAGACATACTCAAACTGATGATCAGTGTAATATTTTATTACTTAACAGAGAGGTCAGTGCTCTCTGAAAAAAGAGAGGAAGTATGACCACTGCACAGGAAATCTGTTGAATATTTTGAAAATAGTTTTACTGGAACCTGTTGCTGCAACAGCTACCAGTCAAACATTTTTCTAAATATTCAATAAGTTTAAATTCTGTTGTAACTAATAGGTCACAATGCATAATTATGCCCCTCCCCTCCCCTCCCTTAACACCCTCATTGCATCACACAGCGCTCGTGTCTCTGCTGCAAATGACTCAGACGATTGACCTAAATTACTGGTTTGAACTAGATAGACGAGCTAGACAGGTGTTTATAACTCTTGATGTCGTGATTTGACGTTACCCGGCCTTATATTTAGACAAAGGGCGTAAGTAGTAGTAGGCCAAGTAGTATTTTTTGTTTCTTGCGGTTTTTGTTGGGGGGGGGGGGGGGTGCTGTCTATATGTAGGCCTAATTGGGGTGCACATTTTTTCATAATTAATCCATAAAATCATTCCAAGTTATAACCAGCCAGTATAGACGATATAGAGCTTTTCTATTTCGTTTTTTCGAGGACAACACAGAATTGCAAAATACAACGTAAAACAGAGTAATATTTTAAAATAAAACATTTTATTATATTTTTTATTGCACAATCTTGTATATTAAACCTACTTTTGCTACCGTTGTGCTTGGTCTTTAAGTATGCAAATAAGTTCTCACTTGCCTGTGTGACTCAGGTACAGCACATCTCAGCACAACGTGTTCTCTGTTTTCAGGTTCTTCCTTACACAGTGGCTCTCAAAGAGTGAGTGTGCTGCTGACTTCCAGAGGATGGCTACTGCAGAGGGTGTGAGTGTTTCGGCAGACATATATCGCAGAGATGGTAGTGTTTGAGCTTTCACCAGTGCTTTTGCTGTCCATAGCTTAGAGATAACATTGTCAGCTTCCCTTTTCCACACATTCTTTGCTGAAGTTTCTTCAACATAGATGAACCAGCTCTCGGATTGTGAACCTTTTGTAGCAAGTTGTAGTAGGGCAATTTGATATTCCACACAGTCAGCAATAACATTCCAGTAAAGGCTAAGTACACGCTGATCTACTTCTTCTTGTTGTGTAGATACCGCCTCTCGAATATGATCCAGGGATTCAGAATCCTTTAGGCGAACCTCCGTGACGGAGTAGTTCCTATTATATTATAACTTTAAGTGTACATATCAGACTAAATGTACACATCATGCTAGGTATATAGATCTACACACAAGAAATTGACTATTGAATTTTCGTCGAATGTCAATGTTCAAACGGCAGGATTTATCATGTGTTGTGACTTTAAATGTGTAGTTCAGTAGATTTTTTTAGACTGATTTTAATGGGTTAACAAAGTTCCAACAGATGATGTGTTCATAAGTGTTGAACGTTTTACTTCTGTCTCGACTGGCAGAATCCAAGAAGGCCCAGAGCAGCAATGTTAGCTGTATGTAGCGGAAGTCCTTGAAGCTGACGCAGAATGTGGGGGATATGCTTGAAATATACAAAATTTTACACAACCATTATGACATGCCCACATCCAAATTTATCCAACTTCATGATGAAAGCAGTGTTACATAGCATGTCATAGCATGAAAATCAAGAAAATCAGCGCTAGATTAAATCTAAGAAAATTTTCTTTCCCGCTACAGTGCACAGACCATTGGAACATTCTAGATGAAAACATTGTTACTGCACCATCCATCAATACATTCAAGACTTGATAAACTATGGAAAGACCATCCACCGCGTTTCAATTTTGAATCTGATTTACCAGTGATTTACCAGTGATTGCTGTCAAATACTTCAGTGTAGAAGAAGTGACTGCAATTTTTGGGAGTTAGACGACCTTAGGTCTATATAAAACCCCGTGACTTGAAGAATGAGTCTAGGTTGTTTTTTAATGTGTTTAATGTTGGAGCGTTAATTGCTTCTGTTGGTAGAGAATTTCATACATTAACAACTCTATTTGTGAAGAAATACTTGTGTAGATCAAGTCAACAGGGTTGTTTGTAAATTTTAAGTGCATGTCCCCTAGTGTTTGTAGATGCCATTGTGAAGAATTCATTTGGCTTAATGTGGTCCTGGTTAGAAATTTTTTTTAGAGACTTCTATCATGTCAGCTCGGATTCTCCTGGTTTTCAATGTTGTAAGATTTAGTTTCTGGAGAAGTGTTTCATAAGGTATACTTGCTAAACCTGGGATCATGCGTGTCATCCTGTGTTGTACCCGCCCCAGTAAGTTTATGTCTTTTTGTAGGTGTGGGCACCAAAAGGGGATACAGTAGTCTAAGTGAGGTCTTATGAGGGATTTGTAAAGCTGGAGAATAACAGGTCGGGATTTATATTTTATTGTACGATATATTAGGCCTAGGGCTTGGTTTGCTTTTCTTGTGCTACTTCACATTGTCTTGACACTTTCATTGATTGCTGAATCGTTATTCCCAAATCTTTTGCTTCAATGCTTTTGCTAGTGTGTTGCTTCCCATTTTATAGCTATAGCACAAGTTATTGTGTCCTAAATGTAAAACACTACATTTATCTAAGTTAAAGAGCATCTGCCATTCTTGAGACCAGCTAAAAATTCTGTGGAGGTCTGCTTGGAGTTTAAGTGTACTTTCTTTGTTCAGAATTTCTTTACCTAATTTGGTATCATCAGCAAATTTACCAATTTGGCTTGTAATGTTTTCGTCTATGTCGTTTATATAGATCAGAAATAAAATTGGCCCAAGGACTGATCCCTGAGGCACTCCACTCTTTACGCTTGTCCAGGTAGATTTACCATTTATTGAGACACATTGTTTCCTATCTGATAACCAATTTGTAATCCATTGGCGTATCTCCCTGTCTATCCCGTGAGATTTAATTTTCTTGCACAGCCTCTGATGTGGGACTTTGTCAAATGCCTTTGCAAAGTCTAAGTATATTATGTCAACTGGGTGTCCATTGTCTAATTGGATAGTAACTTTATCAAAAAAGCAAAGTAGGTTTGTTAGTGTAGATAGGCCTTTCCTAAACCCATGTTGTGAATGGTTTATTAAGTAGTTGTTCTCTAGGTGGGCAACGATTTGATTTCTGAATAATGTTTCTAAGATTTTCCCTATACATGAGGTGAGATTGATCGGCCTGTAGTTATCTGGCTCGTCCTTTCCCACTTTTTTTTTTAAAGATTGGCGTGATGTTGGCTAGTCTCCAATCCACAGGCACTTTTCCAGATCTAATCGATTTGATCATAATCTTGGATATAGGGTCAGCAATTTCCTTTGAGGCTTCTCTCAGTACCCTAGGGTGTATATTGTCTGGTCCCGCTCCCTTATCTGGCTTTAAGTTAGCAAGGGCTCCCTCGACAAGGATGGCTGATATGTCTATGTTACACAGTCTGGTTTGTATATTGGTTTGCTTTGGAGGTGGGATGCTGCTTAAGTCTTCAGTCGTAAATACTTATGAAAAGTATTCATTTAATAGCTCAGCATTCTCGAATGTATCTAGAAGGATATTTCCTTCGTTATCTTTTAGTGGTCCTACCCTATGTTTTGTTTTTTGTTTTTTCCTTACATAAGCATCGTAGCAGACTTCGCCACTGTTTATGACACAGAAGTATACCTGACGTTAGAGACTTGCTAAAGGCCTACAGTCAGTAGAATTTCATGTTTCATTCATGTTTCAATACTTTTCTCGGTCTCGTATCGAAGCAGATCTCGCGAGATACGAATGAGGATTGTGGCCGATTATATTCGACTGCATGCTTAGTTTGGAGATGACACTAAACTCTTTCGATCAATCTTTAACCCAAAAGATTGTGACACCCTGCAAAATGATATTAACTCTATGTGTTCGTGGACTGATAATTCATTATTGAGGTTCCACCCAGATAAATGCAAAAGTATGCGAATATCAACAAAAAAACCCATCTCTACACACTTATACAATGGAATTTAATAACCATACTCTAGCCCATTCATCTAGTGAAAAAGATATAGGTGTCATAATAGACGATAAACTATGCTTCGATGAACATATAAATGGAAAAATAAGCAAATCTAACCAGATAATGGGACTGATTAGGAGAACATTTGACTATCTAGATAAAGAAAACCTTAAACATCTCTACAAATCTCTTGTTAGGCCACATATTGAATACGCTAATGTGGTTTGGGCTCCATATCTGAAAAAGCACATAAATGCAATCGAAAATGTCCAAAGACGGGCAACCAAACTTGTTCCTGGTATGCGTAATCTACCATATCACGTACGCCTCCAAAAGTTAAAGTTGCCAACATTAGTATTTAGAAGATTGCGTGGCGACATGATCGAGTTATATAAAATTCTCAGCAATAAATATGACCAAGTTACTGCAGACCTTATTGAGCGACAAGACACAAATAGCATAACTCGAGGCCACAGCCTAAAAATTAAGAAAATAAAACCAAGACTCAATATACGAAAGTTTTCTTTCCCGTTGCGCTGTACTGATCAATGGAATAAACTACCCGAATCCGTTATCAGCGCCCCCTCAGTGAATTCTTTCAAAGCTAGACTAGACAAGCTATGGGAAAGTCATCCATTGCGCTATAACTACGACTGTGAACCCATCTGTAATATTTATACTCCAGAATCATTATAACATAGCCAATGTATAATTGTTAATAACAACTTAATAACATTAAAATGAACCATAAATATATGCAGCCCATTCCTGACGTTAGAGGCTTGTTGACGCCTGCTGTCAGTAGAGGATTCGTGTAAGTTCGTTCGTGTAAGTTTAGCGTACTGAACTTTGTTAAAAAAATAAATTGACTTTCCTTATCCTACTGCTGTAGGGGTGAGCCCATCGCGGCTGGAATTCCAGATATAGATAAGAATGGCCACATGGGGTCAGTTTATATCCGTTTCGGTGATTCTTGTTCCCGCCTTTCATACTTACCCCTGCTGAAATTGAATTAGTAAAGTTCTTTTCTTATTTATAAACATTTGGGTATTTGAAGTCGGAAGACGGAAAGCTTGAATATATAACATGTCGTCAGCTGGTGGAGCACGGTTTCAACCAAAGGAAGGCGACTGGATTTGTGGAAATAAAGAGTATGTAACATGTCAGATCTAAAGTGTTCTATTTTCGTGCTATAATAATGATTACGATGGGTAATCAGTAATCACATTCATGATTGTGATGATTCTCCTTCGGTCATTCATCACATCCCATGTTTGGGATGATAAAGCTGACAATTACAAAATACGAAAACTGGTCCGATCACGGACTATATTAGTCAACATTCTTAAAATATGTATGAGATGCAGAATTCAGAAACTCTGTTATGATGGTTTCCGAATTCAGATAATGAGATATGGATTTTCAGAATTCAGAAACCACAGAAGTTTTTAACAATTTTCACATTTATTGATCAATTAACCTGTTACCTAAGATAATGCTCATCGTGTGTTAGATATATATATATATATATATATATATATATATATAAGTAGGCTAAGGAAAAATTATGTCTAAAGCCAATATGGACATGGGAAACACCCGTTCCGGGCATAACCTTTATGTTTATGATGACTACTGAAACAAAAATATGCAAATAAATTTGGAATTCGTTTGATGAATTAGTTATATATAAATGCTGGCACCTATCAAAAACGTAGAAAAACATCTAATCTCTGAATTGAACTCTCAATTGAGAAAACAAATTTAAGTTGCCGATTTTGGAAACTTAGTGTCTGAATTCAACAACGTTGCATTTAAGATAACTACTGAAGAAAAAAAATATGCCAGAAAATTTGGAATGCCTCTGATGAATCAGTTTTAGCCGAGTGCTGCCATCTATCCAATAGAGCTGGGCGGTATTGACATTTACATGACAGTATCGGTACCATGAAAAAATACCGCGGTACCACGGTATACCGTCATCTGAGGTTGAGGCATGCCACAAAATTAGAACAAATTTTTTTCATTTCCTTTTCACTTCCATCTCCAATCAACGGTAAATATAGGTAAAATAAATAAATCAGCTTTTCTGATTTAGAGAAGAAAAACATTATGGCTATTGCGACTGTTAGGTCACTATTTTTATTGACATAATATCATTAACGGGAATATCGGTCAAACGGTGTGGTGGACTCGCTAACTATAACCCGCTGTTTGAGACATTGGAGTGAGCTATTTTCAATCTGGATTGTTCTTGCTATTAATGCGTGCAAACGGTAAATTTTATTTTGGCAGTCGAGCGCGTTGATAAACAGATGCCAGATAAAATCTGCGAGTATTTAAACGAGGCCAGTGTTGTACTCTTTTATTTCTGTTGGAGTCGTATATTCGGTTACTCGCGAAAACAGGCGTATGCACATGCATATAACACAACATTGAATATAGCTGATTCCAAAGCTTCTGATAATTACCGAGTACCCGATGTGCAGACTCGTTACTCGCCCTGCTTCACGTGAACAATGCGTGTAAAAAGCTATTTCCGCGAACTTCCGACATGTAGCCAGTTGAAAAATTAATTACAAAAAATAAAACACTATAATTTTTAGGTGTCGTTACTTAAACTGGATTTAATCCTTAAAGAAATTTCTTAAAACAAGCCAGAAAAATAAAAAATAACGACTTCAGAGCTGCTCGTTGTTAATAAATTAGCACGTGATCAAAATGACGCGAACAAATACTACGTTTTAGTCAATTTTCATTGATAAATTCAGCAATGTATTTTCCCACGGTCTAGTTCATAAACAACCAATCAGATACGTCTTTGCGAGATTGCTGTTGTGTTTGAATAGCACGCAGTTTGAATGTTATTTTGTTATTCTAGCGTGTTTGTTCGGTGACAAAATGCTTGGAGTAATAAATTACAACTAATAGAAACGGGAATAGGGAATATATTATAGTGTAATTACTACCGGCAGACAGACGGCCAGAGAATGAGTTTAGATGTTTTAAATAAAGCAACTTTACCATGAGACTTTCAAGATGTACGTTTGCCATACAATTCTGCCTGTCATTATTTTGTAATTGACGTCTTGATGTTTGTTTTTTACAAAGACCCTTTCACCTCGACTCGGCTAATAGTTATGGATGCCTGTATTTTTGGCACTATTAGCACCTATTTACCCTTGGTTAAGTCCGATTTTATGGATCTATTTCTCAAATATTGCTCAAACATTATGGACGGTATTCACAGTATTTGAAAATGTCAACGGTATCGGTTCACGGTATACCGCGGTCCTCACGGTACTACCGTCAGACCGCCCAGCTCTACTATCCAAAACATAAAAAACCCATCCAATCTCTGAATTGCTGTTCCAATTGAGATAACAAATTTAAGTTTCCGAATTTGGAAACCTTAAGTGTATGAATTCAACAACATTGACAAATTCGGAAATGGGGTGTATCTGAATTCGGAAATGTTTCTGAATTCTGTGATTTCCCGACCTGAGTTGCCATTTTTAGATAGACTTAAGTCTTTGTGAAATGCTGATCAAGTTTGTTTACTTTTTGACAGTTTCTTCAACTTTTTCTGAATATTTCGCGAACATGGCAACTCAAAAGACTTACTAATCGGGTAATTACTCACTGAAACATTATGGCGCATTGGCTCATTTGGCAAAACCGCTTTGCCGCACATGCTTGGAATTCCAATTCATAGTTTCGCACATCCAGGCATTTTGTGATCGGCCGCCATTAAAGTTGAGGCAACTTTACTACATGCTAAAGAGCATTGCCGATAGTAATGCATTGTTTACATTTTCCATGAAGCTCAAACCATAAAGTCCTGTATCTGAAAATCTGTAAAAACTCTGCCCAGTATCAGAAAACATAAAATTACAAATGAATTTTGCAAGATAGTAAAGAAAATGTAATTACGGTTTTGCGGCCCATTGCTCATAATGTTAAATTATCTCCAAAAATGGCATCACTCCCAGGGTATTGTAGGAAAATTGATTGTGATGACGTCATCGTGATTCTATGAATCCAAAGAGCCGAGTTCGATCCCATGTTCAGGCATGTCATCGAGGTTAAAGAAAATCCTGTGCCATTCCATAGGTTTTTTCAAAGTATGGAATATTTTGAGCGGTATCGCATCGCAGAATGCGATGCAAATGAGTACCTGTTGCTACACACTCACAGCTTTGCTTAGCTATTTGCTGCAATACATAATTTTGATGTAAAATTCAGTCAATTCACTTAATTTTGAAATATTTTTGATAAAAAGTCGCAAAACGCTTGTCAAATTTAGTAAGGAAGTGAGATGCGCATGCGTTGGAGGCTGATTTCCGATATAGCCCATAGACATATATAGCTATAGAGCACATATCTTCATACCTTCCTTCACTATGGGACAAATGACCGCCTGTGACGCGAGTTCAGTAAGCGCTCTATAGATCAAAATTCTAAAAGCTAGCGATGCGCGCATGCATTAGCGGCTTCCTTCTTCTGGTATAATGATAAACTGTTACAGACTTCAGTTTTGAGTTTGGACATCAGTCGGAAACTCGCAATATGTATCACAGGGTATTCACGGTCGTCGGCAGATTGCTTGTAACAGACTCTCTTGTAAATCTAAATTCTATAGGGGGGGGGGGGGGGGGTTATGGCTATTGATCATTGCCTCGTCATTAGATAGCGTTATGATAAACTTTAAAAACACAAGTTTATCTAGGCTGATTCTGGTCGATTTAGACGATGTTTGTCTCAGAAACTGAGTTATATCATCGTGAATGCTAAACTCCTGTTAGCGCATCCCCAAATCAATGCTGACACAGTATAGTTAGCCATGCTACAACGGCGTATCACACTGGATTCGCGCAAGCGACAGATTTAGAATGGCATGTCGCCAAGATTGAAGCATGCGCGAGAATATTCTTGAGTACTCTTCTCCAAAGTCTGGAACATGCTTTCTCGCAAGATTATTGGTTAATAAATATAACTATATAGAAAGCAACCAATGAATCACAAGGAAATTAACGACAGTAAAGAAAATAAACTGTGTTTTACGCGGTAATTTTAAGAATGACGTAGTATATATATATCGCATTCGTAGTATTCATAGTAAAACTAGTAACACGTGGGCCGATTGATACACCACAGTAAAACTTTTTATCATTCACTATTTAAAGCCAGAGAAAACAACCATTAGTAATTTTTAAATAAAAATTGTTAGCTCTTTCAACTGAAGTCATAGTATCGCAAAAATTCAATTTCATTTTAATAAGCTGTTGAATATGTTGCAAGTTTTTAAGCGGGACCTGTTTCTCACAGCTGCCATAGCCTGCAACATCTAGCAGTTAAGCACTAACACTATTCAGCCTTCTTACATTGTATTGAATGATGTGTACTTTGTTTAGCCTACCAGTTGAAAGGGATATGTGATGTAGGTTGGTAAGTTACAAAATATATGTTAACCCTAGTCAATGAAATCACAGTATTCATGGGAGGTACATTATTAATTTCTTTGAAAATAATTTGACTGAGATGTGTTGCTGCCTTAAGTAGCAACAGCTTCCATTCAATGTAATTGCCAAATCTGCCAATACGTATTATTTTAGGTTTCCTATGCGCTCTGACCTTGGCCAGAGCCAGTACATGCATATTCTGAATCTGACATATGTTATACTGACAAATGACAATACTGGCTACTGTAGACCTGAAGACTGATACATTATCCTCAATAACAATCTCAGAAGTCCCATATTAATTATTCAACCATCTGTGTGTCACATTTGTGCAATTTGTGTAAACTACGCATCACATATTGCACACGTTACGGACTACTAATTTTTTAGACGGACTACTGATTTGCCAAGTCTGGTAGTCCTTCCATCAACTTTTCGCTAATTTCGAACCCTGGTTATATTACACATTTTAACACTGATCTCCATCTAGATTATTTCGAAACCATATTAGAAACGACTACATTCCATATTTATTCTGTTCGTGGCTTGAACAACACGATCGAAGCATCAATATATTATAAAAAATCATGAATTCTCTCGGCTTGAAAATATTGACTAGCTCCAGGTATAGTATATCTATCAATGACTGCTACATTGGAACCAGTCCTGCATTCCATAGGGAAAATGTTTTGCGAAATCGGAAAATTATGCTTTTCGGTTGTTTTCAGATTCACTTGTTCATAGCGTGTGTAGATGAAAAAAGCCATTTCCCCGTTGAAACACCAACCAGTTTCAACACAGTTTGTTTGCTATGCAAGTGCTATGAACTGCTATGCATTATTCTTTTTTTTTAGCAGTTACTGCTATGCAATCTTTTTCCAACAAAATATGCCCTGCAAGGGGACGTAAAGGCATCGGTGCCGCCTCGTGTGCTGTCTGTGCCATGGGGGATGTAAAACCCTTAATGTATTAGAAATTCGACCAATGCACCAGGGTCAGTCCATGTCAGATCAACAAATGGCTTCCACCACACCATCTCAGAATTGCCTGATTTTTTAATATCTTTAAGAGTAATATAAAATATGTAGAAAGCCAAAATTTTAGACTGATCGGGCCATTTCCCAATATTTTACAGCATTTCCAAATTTTGACTAGAAACATGTTTTACGATGACTTGGTGTCACGATGTGATATTTTCATGCTATCATAGAATCATTAATATTTAACATAACACTCTGAAACTATGCATCTAGACTAATTCAATGATGTAGAATCCAAATCTGCCATCAGATTTACAGTACGTCAAATAGGTGAGTATCTATGCTACCTCGAAATGGGCTCGAATCTGAAGATTTACTCATTCTGACCGATGTTCAGAAATTAATATGAACACATTCTCATTCAATCAGAAAGACATTGCTGTCCAAGCTAATACCTATGGTGTTCTACTTTCTATTCCAGCAGAAATCAGAGGTGCTGTACATGTTGTATGGGCCAGGTGCTTCCAGCAATTTAGAAAAATTGTTTTTTCTTCTTCATTACAAAGATTCATATCCCCAGGGGTATATGTCTGACATACTTGAAACTTGGCAGTTATAAAAACTATATGTATGTTATTCACCTCTGAAAAAATCAGAAATGTGTTCTTATTAGTTAGAGAGGTATGACATCGCGAATTAATGTTATCTGACTGATCATTTCTAAAACTCCATTCCCATTGCATCAGCGCTGATTTTATATAATTAATTCTATGTCTAGACAAGAATTAATGTACTTCCATTTTATAATAACATACTATGGGATAATCTTTGACTGATTAAATTACACATCCAGTTAGTACTGCTTAAATGAGTCAAACAACGCCACACAATTTTCGATTACATCTTTTCCCAATCTATACTGCCTGGCTGAAAGTCCTGGTATTCCTGGAGTTGGAACTACCCGCAAGATGTTTAACAGGGGAACCCAGCATTCATCCGGTGATGCCCATGTCAAGCTCTGGTTACGTTTATTCCGCTTCATGAACCTAACATGCACATCTGCATATTGTTCCGAATGTTAAAAAATCAAGCCTATATACCAGTCATTGCTATAAACAGCAGTAATATACTTTCCCGGCTGGTACTGCTCATGAGCAGCATCTGATATGTATGGCGTGATTGTTGTTGACACTGACATTCTAGTGCTCACATGATCTTCTAACAACCTGTACATTAACACTATATCTTTATCTACAGGGACAAATCTGTGATGACTCCTTGTCCCCCCAGCAGTTTTAACCGTAGACATCCGTTGGGCGAGTACCTGCTCATGATCCATAATGGTGTCTCCTGTAATATATAGTAAATCTATTCCCTTGATGGTTGTCCTAGCAAACTGGTACAGGTCCTCAGGAGTTAGAATGTGACCAGTACTGGTTGACTGCAGACTGGCACGAGCAGCCAACCTTTTCACCGTTCCACCTACACCATCACACGGGCTTTTGCCATGGGATGTGGCAAAAAAGTTCCATTCCGCTTTGATGCCGAAGTCTGTTTCATGAAAACACAGGTTCCTGAAGTTTTTACATTTTTTGTACTGACCTGCGCAACCATCACTGAAATAATACACATATTTCAAATTTGGTTTTAAACGTATGGCCTCTGCCAATATAGCCATTATGAAGGTCTGCACGACAATGGTAGAGTGTGTCCTATCATCACTGATTACACAAGTGCTTTTACACTTCAACTCACCACCCATGTCACACCTATGATATAATACAAAAGGATGGAGTGTAGCTTGTGCTGTGTCCCAGTGGAAGCTTTGGATTGCATCTTGGCAAATAAAAGAGTAGTTTTCAGCGAAATCTAACAATATTATTGCGGACTCATTATCGATTGTTTCTTTGAGATGCCGCAGATAAGAGGCCTGAGCTTTAGCTGTGTAATGATGAATGGTAGCCTCATTGGTGGCTTTAGTAACCACATCAATCATCTCTTGAACAGTGCAGGTAACAGTTTGCGGTTTATTCAGACTGCCATGAGACCATTGTTTGTAGTGTACAATATCGTCCAGGTCTATATCTACTTCTTCGTATATTCGCTGGATGTACTCTCTAAGATTGTTTATCCCAAGACAATCATCACACCGACTTACCATACACTCACTGGAGTCCATATTACATACAATTTTGCTGATTAAATCCTTGTAATCTACATGTCCTGGAAGAACACCAGCAAGAAGTTTGAGATTCTGATGAATTTCACAAACACATACAGAATGTGCACCTGTGGAATCAACAGTAGTACACCAAGCCGGCCGAAGTTCGCAGAACTTAGAGAAGCCTACTTTAATTTCAGGATTTTGTTTTTTAAATTCACAGTAAAGTTCTGTGTGTACGCGCTCCATTTATTTTAACAGAAACAAAATCCTTCTTGCCTGGGCACATTCTACTATGTTCATCGTCCTCATAAAATTGCAGAACAGTTTGCACCATTGTATCAGGAAGTCGTTTGCCCTTTGATTTCAAAGGTTCTGCTAGTATGCCAGAGTCCGCTTTCAGTTTGCGTGCTTTCCTCACAAGATATTGGGATACCTGAAATTCATCAGCAGTTTTCTCTATTGACCAGCTTTCTGGAGCAAGTGTCAGCAACTGTACTTTTTCTGATTGTCTGGACTGTGAGCACTTAACCTTTAGTTGATTCATCAGGACATCTAAGTCTTTACACTTAGTACATGTCTCACTAGTTGATGGGTAGAGTATATCATCTGAGGAAATGTCTAATATTTTGGCCATTTTCTCTGAAACTGATCTCTGCACGTTTTGCATTTTTCGCGTGCCATAGACAGCACAGTCTTTTACCCGTATACCATGTTTCTTTATAGGTGAAATATTGATTGTTTGTAAACTATCATTTAAACTGTCTTCATGTTGTTCATATTCACAACTGAGCTGTTATCAGTACTGTCCTCAGTCGCAAATTGTGGTTCATGTTCACGAGATGAGTCTAGAAACCTTTTTGAACAGGTGGGACCGACTTTCTGACCGGGCTTCACAGTTGATCCTGATACCGCAGAAATCTTTGTTGCTGAATCCGCATTAAGTTGCCTCAGTGATCCTTTAATCACTTTCTTGTGTATTCTGTATGGATCACAACATTTTACTTGTGGCGAGGAATACTTTGACAGCAGAAGCTTTTCATGGTGCAAGCAAACAGTGTAGTCAGCGGAGTTACGTAATGAATCGGAGTCACTTCTCCATACCATGAGTTTCCTGTCTTCATGTGAAAATTCAGACAGAGACTTTAAACCAATCTTGCCATGTGTCCATGTTTTCTTATGGCATTCACTCTGTACAAGGGCAGCGAATGAGCACTGATCCAAGCAGGATGATCCAGATGCCATTATCATTTCTATTGCAGATCAAGTTGATGAGTCAGATTCTGAAAATATACAAGTCAGTGCAATATCTATTAGTAGTGCTTAAAACCAGACTGGTAATTGGGTCATTTGTATGAATGCATGTATGTACTTTATAACAGAAAACTATAAGTTATTCCAATGGTACCTTGTCTTGTTGTATTTATTTTAGTACAATTTCATTCAAATATCACGTTTGATACACTAAACATTGGTGAAATGACCAAACTGGTGATGAAATAGATATTGCATGTACACTATTTTGTTTTGAACATGTTGTATATATATCAATGTCCCATGTAGACATATAATTAATTATATAAAATAAGTGCTGATGCAATGGGAATGGAGTTTTAGAAATGATCAGTCAGATAACATTAATTCGCGATGCCAAAGATATGCCAATTTTAGAAATTTCATAATTTTTTCAGAGGTGAATAGCATACATATAGTTTTTATAACTGCCAAGTTTCAAGTATGTCAGACATATACCCCTGGGGATATGAATCTTTGTAATGAAGAAGAAAAAACAATTTTTCTAAATTGCTGGAAGCACCTGGCCCATACAACATGTACAGCACCTCTGATTTCTGCTGGAATAGAAAGTAGAACACCATAGGTATTAGCTTGGACAGCAATGTCTTTCTGATTGAATGAGAATGTGTTCATATTAATTTCTGAACATCGGTCAGAATGAGTAAATCTTCAGATTCGAGCCCATTTCGAGGTAGCATAGATACTCACCTATTTGACGTACTGTAAATCTGATGGCAGATTTGGATTCTACAGCATTGAATTAGTCTAGATGCATAGTTTCAGAGTGTTATGTTAAATATTAATGCTTCTATGATAGCATGAAAATATCACATCGCGACACCAAGTCATCATAAAACATGTTTCTAGTCAAAATTTGGAAATGCTGTAAAATATTGGGAAATGGTCCGATCAGTCTAAAATTTTGGCTTTCTACATATTTTATATTACTCTTAAGTATATTAAAAAATCAGGCAATTCTGAGATGGTGTGGTGGCAGGGTCCTAGAATATCTGTTGAACTGACACGGAATGACTCACCAGTAGTAAGACCATACATTGTTAATACATCCATGGTCACAAATAAGCAGCAGCCATTACGGCATGCCAGAGCAACCTCCACCTTGACACATTTTGAATTCGGCCACAGACAAGGTGCAGCTACAACTAATGCTGCAAACAGAGCCACAAAATCTCTGAAATTCTAATAGAGCTCAAACCATGCACAATAGATACAAACTCTGGACAACCATACAGAAGATACATCGATATAAACGAAATCACGGATTTCCTTTTTCACAAGAGAGTTGTTATACGTACTTCCCTAACACACTATGATATTTCCTAAATATCGACCTACATCGATACTAGTATACCCCAGATTTAAAAAGGAAAGGTGCCCCTACTTTGCAGGGAGTCAGCTGTCAGTCTACCAGATGCCAGCCCCAACCTCGCGCATGCACAGACTGACACTTTCTCAACTTGTACTATTGGCCGACACAGAGCACTCCAGATAAGGTGCGTACAAGCGTACTGTACGCATAGAAATCATCCATGTACGCAAACATTTAAATCTTCATGCATACCATGTACGCCTCATGTAAATACAGTACGCATCAGTGTATTAAACTGCCCGTACCGGCCTCTTGCCATTGTCAAATATAGCCTACTCAATTACACAAAGGGGAATCAACACACTAATCACATACAATGACATACCGATAAGCACTCGTAAAAGCTGTGTCTATACTACCATCACTAAACGGTATGATCTCCATCTCCGCAAGAGGGGTATTCTTATCTTTATTACAAGACCTTTGCGTTACATATGTGCACCTATAGGAGCGTCAATGAAAAACATTCAATGGACATTATTTTCATACATATTGCCAACTGAGCTAAAATATCACGGAACTTAGTTGTTCAAGACATATTTTATTTGGAAATAGGATTACAGCCATAACTTGTACAGTAGCCGTCATAACCTCAACCGTGAATAGTGATGAGTTCGACACAGACCATAATCCACCTCAATATTATAATCCGAGTTTGTCTTTCACAAACTCTGAATCTCCAGGAAGGCATATCTTATATGGCATTTGTAATTAAGAATAACATATGAGTGGAGAATTGTGAATGTTTCATTAGATACGGCAAAATATACAGAAATATTTGTGAAAATATGTTCTTTCACGCTTATGTTAATTGGAGAGGTAATTATAGCAATAACTTTTAATATGAAATTTATAACGATTTCCATAGGTATGCTAAAGCATTAAACTGCCAATAACAACTGCAAGTTCTCTTCACCCGATTTAGTTTACCGGCAGATATTAAAAGATGTGTTCTCTTATTACAGTAAACAATATATTAGCGCTTCTAACCTGGGATTATATTTTTAGTACCGTTAAATCCCGTGTATATTGCGCTATCATGCATAGTGCGCACCCCTAAATTTAATCAAAATCGGCCTGAAAAAACGTTGTTTTCGTGTATAGTGCGCAGTAAGATTGAGACGTGTGAACGAAAACTGGTAACAAAAAAATCAATGACTTACTGCATGTCGAATAGGCTTTCCTTATAAAATCTTGTTTGTGGCGTGCGTTACTCTGTTGTTTAATCATGGGAATATCATTCGCCTACACTTTTAGCAAATATTTTGTATTAAACTTTATTGAATGATATAAAAATACAAATATAATTTCCATCAGAACAGGTTAGAATCCGAATTTGATTTGAGCAGAGCTCATTAACATAAATGGTCGTTAGAACATAAAAAATCGGATATTTATTTTGTTTCAATTCATAAAATATGAGTTTTGTGCACTGATACTTGAGAATAAAATCGATTTTAATTTTTAAAAACTCAAATCCATTTTGGCTCACTCTAACAGTGCCAGTAATTACTTTGATAACTATATCAAAGGCGAGCCCATGAGAGTTTGTTCAATCATATACGCAGTAGATGAGTGGTTTCAAGACTCGGTTCTCAGGCAGTGTAGTCAGGTGGTGGGGCGGGGTGGGTGGATTAACGCGGTCAGAAGTACAATAAACAAAAGTGATAGAGCTGACGCCTGCCGTTTACAAAATCGACAGTGATCAATTGTGGGTATTGTTTGAGTGGGGGTGGGGTTTATATAATATATTATAGTATATCATCATCGTAATATATTATAATATAGGGCTATAATCTAGTTTATTCCACGCATTGTTTATTAAATAAATTGAATTATCCTCAATTTGAAATGATTTTCTATTCTCATCCTTTCGTTTCTACAGTTACTTCGTCATACCTTGACGGCTGTGACCTTTAACCTTAACCTGTCAATCATAATCATCCTGCCCGCCGATTGGTCAAAACATTGTGCCATTTAGCACATATAAAACATTCCTTTCTATATCTATGTAAATGCTAGATCACCTTGAAAAACATCGGCTCTATCATTCTTTTTTTAACACATTTATGTCCATATCTGTGTAGTAATCTATGGATTCTAAACATCTCTATGTTCAACTTGGGAAGACAGGAGTAACCTCCCTTTATAGAAATAAATTAGAACAAATTACAGGAAATAATGGTGTAAAAAAGCTAAATGATGGTTTATTTGATAATTTTACAACACTATATGGTATTTAATAAAGGTATAACACAATATTTAGACAGTAGTAAGACATTTTAACGATCTAGTTGAGATAGTACCATTATAGACATGTTAGAATGTGATCGTTATTCCCGACTGATTCCCGATCCATAAAATCATATTTCAGCCCTGAATTTTGCGATTCTGAGGAAAAAAATGTGACAAATATTTATCCTTGTATATAGTGCGCAGGAGCTTTTTATAACATGTAATTTGAGCAAAAAAGTGCGCAATATACACGGAATTTAACGGTAAGACACTTGCCAAGATTAAATCAACAATATTGTAATTTCATTAACCTGTCTTATCAGCCCTTCTATACCGTGGTAACATTTTAATCAAATAGGAAGCAAAAACTGGAATTTCCCTTCTAAATATAGAAATACTCTGAAAATGTGGAGTCCATAACACTTTTCCTTCTATTTTATATATGTCAATGATACATGTATGTTATAGTTGGAGCTGTGCTAATTATTTTGATAACAATTTGACTGTAACTTGATAACTTCTGTAAGTGATTAATTGCTGTCTGTAGTTTCTTTCAGTCAAACTAACTTCTAAATTTACCTCTAAAACCAATTTCAGAATTCAGAATGACAAGTATTATTATAGCAATAATATTTATTTATTTGCCAGTATGCCACAGTCCACAGAGATAGTCTTTAGAATGCTAGTGCATCTCTATAGGGTAATCGTGTCCCACCATAACGCAGCTAGATTTAAAATAAACACACTTGATATAAAAATATATTTTCATTCAGAAATAAAATCTGGTTGGTATGACTGACTAGTTATTTGATCAATACCAACGAGTCCCAAACACCATGCCCCAACCATGACATGTAACTGTAATGGCTAAAGCAGGTGGGTGGTGGGGTGACTAGTTTATCCCTTTAATGCTAAAGCCGGCCAAAAATGGAACTGGAGTGGTCTTGGGAAATGTCCATTTGTAGACCAAGAAGACTATTTTTGGAAATTTACCACTGGAATGACTGGCTCGATAGTCAAGTCAGTCATTCCAGTGATAAATTTTCAAAAATAATTTTCTGTTGGTTTAAAACTGGACATATTCTCTGAGAAAGTAGAAATTTTCTTGAACAAATTTGAGGATTAAAGGATGGCACAATGGTCACAAGAGAGAAAGGACTGATTGCAGCTGTAGGATATTTCTACTACTACAGCCGCACATTACAGTAATCATTCATACATACTGTAGCATGATGATCTGATGGTACAATGCACTGATAAGTGATTGTTACACCTTCATATAGTAAGGATACCACACCATTTATTATTATTATTATTATATATATATATATATGTAGTAACTTAGCTACGTATAAAAGGTTACTCACCCAACAGAAGTCTCGAATCGGCCCGTGGAACCAACGGCAGATGTGCGCAGTTCAAGTTCCAAGGTATGACTGCCGGGCATCCGTAGAAACGGCGGGAATCAGCTAGCCCGGCAGCCGCGACACATGAACTACGGAATTGCGTGATACCGCCAGCACCACACTCTCCCCCGTTTATAAAACCATGGTTATTTAATTAAAAATTTTATCTAAAAATCTAACTCTTAAAAATTTACACACCATAAAAAACACACAGGCATTGACGCTCAACTGCTAACGGTAGAATTTGAATTTACCAATTAAAAAAAAAATTCCCATAGGTGTCGATCCATCCAGAAAGAATGAGCTGTTAATAATAAAACAGATGGATAGATCAACAGCTGCCGGATGAGGGCCATCGTTACAGATTTTAAAATAGCATAGCATCCTAACTAAAATTAAGGGCAGTGGTTTTCCACCACAGCAGAATACTGATGGAATTGCCGAATTGATAAAGAAGTAATAAAAATAATCTCACATGAATTTAGTGGAAGTGTTATCTGAAATTAACATATGTGAGATTCGAGGAAAACCTATGAATATTGCATATTTTTCAATTTAGTGAACATTTTTAACCTTAACATTTATGGTATACCTCTTATATAATTGAAACAGATCTGAATCCACAAATTTAGGAAATCCGGAAAACCACTATCCCTATCACAATAAAGATATCTGAACGAAGCTAAAACGGAACGGATAATACAGCAGAAGAAAGAAACATATGAATTTGCGCTATGACTAGCGCGCCAATTACTTCGCACATTATGAAATGGTAAGCGCAAGAAATGCATCTGTACGATTTATGCAGTCTTTGCTAAATGCATATTATAAATATGCTGTCATATGCAAGACTTCTGCATTATAGAGTAATGCACATTATAAATATGCATGAGTTATGCATTATAGAGTAATAATGCATCATTTTAACATGTAATTGCTACACGTTTAATAAATGAAATACCTAGGTATGGCAGTATATAATATGTTGGCCTAATATAAAATATCTGAACTGACCTATGTAGAATTAATATACCTGGGCTATCCGATAAAATATCTGTGCTGACCTAATAAAACTATATATAATATATTTGAGCTACCCTATAAAATATCTGAGCTGACAAATGTAGAACTGGCATTAAATAGCTAACCTAAACTGAATTTCACTATACATAGATGAGTTTGCATCATAGCATATGATGCATATACTTATAAAAGCGTGTACATGGATTTAATCCATATACACATAAACAGAGAGCATTATTATGACCACACGTCATGACGGACAATAAATACAGTTAACAATACAATGCGTATGATTAATGCATAACAATTTACACATCATTTGACAATGCATGTTTGTAATGTGTGATCAAGAAATGCGTAAATATAACCACGCATTACTACGCGCAACTATTCATGCATCATTTGAAAAAACTCGTAATTATAATAACACGTTCTGTGAGTCATACAGCGATGGACCCCTGTTGGTTTTTGGTATCTCAAGGAGTATTATTGCTGGGAAAAAACCCACTATGTGCTTATGTGTCCAACTAATTTAGTTTCCCAAAAACTTACAAAGAATAGAACATCACGATTGTGCTGTTGCTGAAACTAAAGCTAAGATGGAAACGGAACATAAACCAATGATTATAAATGTTTTCCGGACAAGTTGAATGTCTTCAGTGTCATGCAGAATGTTAAAATTTCAAGTCATAATTTCATATCATCTGGATTACAGTAATTCTTTTTGTTGAATTACTGTTACCATTGTACATTATCACATTACTATTGTAGTACTGTACTACAACCGATAAGCTAACTGCAGTCCGCAACAATACCATGACCAAATGAATCCGAAATAAGACGAAACCAGAGGAACATTTATTCAGGTGGACAAGTAGGGTCCATGAAGACTTACATAGTCTAATTCACGAATGCTTAAAGATCATTCTAATACATTTCATAATCTAGGAACCTGTTGGGAAGACGGCACTGCCTTCCTGTTCGACTCTGAATGCTGTGAGTTTGGAGTTGGTCATCTCTAGGAGATGTGTGATGTATTTCCCCTCGGACCTGACACCTCATGTGCCTAGGGGAAAAAGTGTGATGTGGTTCTCCTCGGACATGACACCGCATGCGCCTAGGGGAAGTGTTATGCGTTTCTCCTCGGACCTGACACCTCATGCGCCTAGGAGAGTGATGCTATGTTTGTAGGACGGGTAAAACAGAGTCGATATCCAGGTCATCTGTCAAAACAGCATCTAGATCATTATGCAGAATTGATGAGGATGGATCAATACCATATGGAATGGTTTCATGCAAATCCTCTTCAAAAATGGAAACACGGTTATCATCAGATAACCTACGGCCATTATCTGGGGATAATAAGTCATCATCATCGCCATGATCTTCAGAGCTTATAGCACGTCTCATTCGCAATATCCGGAGAGGTAAATCACGATCTCTGCATAGCTTTAATCTATCATGGTGAACAACTAGTTCCCGGCGTTGGTTTTTGATACCAAACAGTGCTTCTGACAACTTTTTATAAATAATAAATGGACCAGTCCAAGGAGGTTGTAGTTTACTGGACTGACCTATTTTAGTTGCAGAATTAGCAAGATAAACTACATCACCAACATGATAGGCACGCTCATGCAAACGTAGATCATACTCTTTTTTCTGGCGCTTCTGAGCCATTTTAAGGTTATCCCGTGCTATCTCATGAGTTTTGTGCAACGTTTGCTGTAACTGTTGGACGAAGTCACTGGCATCTGAAGGGGCATCCTCTGCAGTCGCAGACACAGGGCATTTGCACATTATGTCAATAGGCTGTAGCACTTCTCGACCAAGCATCATCATGTTGGGAGTATACCCCGTCTGTCGGCTTACAGTAGATCGTATAGCTCCAGTGATGAAAGGAATACACTTGTCCCAATCTTTCTGTCTGTCATGCTCTTGCAGGTAACACCGTATACACTGCAAGACAGTACAGTTTATACGTTCAATCTGTCCATTTGAACATGGTCTATAAGCTGTGGTGCGTGTTTTTGAATTCTCCTTCGATCAATACTCACCATTCTGTTACTTCTGATATACAGCTGGCCTTGACAGCGGCTCTAGGATTATAGACTTAGAAAGCTTTACCGACTCCTGGGAACCGGGTACTCGGCTCCCAACTGCCGAGTACCCGTTTACCATAGAGCTCATTCTTGTTTGCATAGCAACAAGAGCAATACATGCTTTTTGCATTAAGGATTTTAGTGGGTTTTTTTGTGAAACAAAAGATCTAAGTCTTTAATTTGTGATAGTTTGTGTGTTCGTGAAAGGATTAACTAAGGACTATGGAGGATACCGCTGAAGATAACCAGGTTGTATCGTTCTTTATTATCCATAGTTAAAAGACTTAGGTCTCTAAATTTCGTTGTGTCGCATGTTCCAATTTCTGACCCTATAGAATCTGGGACGTGTGCTAACAACGATATATGCCAGACGAGTGCCTTCTTTAAACCCCAACAGGCGATCGGCAGATATGAAAATAGGTGTTTGCTACGGTATTTCTAACACGAATATCGGCTGACGTCGTTCTCCGTAGAATCCGAGCGGGTGACGTCACACCCGGTCGCTCAGATGTTTATGTGAAGAAAAATTTTTTCATTAATTCGCACATCTTGTTCTGGGTGCTGCGTACTAAAAATGGTACCGGAAACTTTAGAATGATCAAGTTTACGTGCGATCACGATCGGTTTGCAATGATCGGTGGTTTCAAAATTCTTGAGTAGATGCGTGGTCTGCGGTTTTACCGTGTGATACAGCAGTTTGTTATACATTTTGTTGTTTTCTTCACATATCGTGCTGCTTTCGTTAGGAGTATAATTTATATTGATTAGTAAATATACCCCGAATGCTATGCGATATGATTCCTGGAGCCGTTACACATCCTGGCGGATCTAATATGGGTGTGTTTGATGCCCGCCGCGTTCTTGTCGTCATAATCAATGCGATCGTTGTTGTAACATGGCGGGGTGTGGTGCGGGGAGGTTACGGTTAATTTATGAGTCAAAATTATTTGAAAATTAATTGTCTGCCTTCCATCCGGGTCTCGTTCCGCTTGTTTATTGTAGGTTTGTGCTTATTTTATAGGCCAAGCCAGCCCAGCCATCATGTGACGAATGTCATAAGTTTGTCCGTGTAATGTTCAAGGACCATGCTTGTTTTAGGTGTTCCCTGTGTAATATAGATCATAGGTGTAATGTTTGTGCAGTGTGGTCCGTCGAAATGATGGTTAAGTTCCTTGCCCAGAAGGACTTGGCTGGGTCTGAGGCAGGGTCAGGCGGTCCGAGACGAAATCGTGGAGCGCCCGGTTCGGCCGGTGGGGGTGCTCCACGTCCCCAGCTGGAGGTGGCGGAGATGGCACCGCCGGCGTGGTTTGGTCCGGCTATGCAGGGTTTTCTGCATAGCGTTCTGCCCACGCTGGTGTCGTCCCTGCTACCAAAGGTAGGGGGGCAGTTTCTCCCCATGCCTGGTACGGATCCTGTCCTCGGACAGGATTCTGGACTGGTTACCGAGGGGGCCATCTCATACGGCCCCCTGGCAGTCCCGTCTGGCTTCGGCCAGACAGGTTCTGTCTCTCTGCGGCCACCTCCGGGTGGTCCAGTAGCGGTGGCCGGTCCGTCAGGTGTGGGAGCCATCCGCCAGGACGGCTCCACGGTTGACTCGTCTAGTGACGGCTCTTCGGAGTCTGAAGACGAGGAGGCCGAGGAGGAGAGGTTGCTGCGGCCCGTGAAGCCGCAGGTGGAGAATATGGAGGTTGATTCCGTCCTGGACGGAACCGGCCTCCATTTGTCTGGTTTGGCGCAAGCCAGGTCAGCGGCTCCGCCTGCGGCTGAGGCCAATCCGTTACCGTGCACCGGTTCCGGTCGGCTTGGTTTGTCACCAGCCGTCACGGGAACGGGTGTGCCGGGCCAGGCGTGGTACTCACCTATCTCGCCTGGTCCGGCAACCGGACGTGGGGTGCCGTTGGCGCCCGTGTCCGGCTACGGTTCCGCAACTGTTACGGGTCCGTACGGTTTTCCGTGCGGACCTACCCCATGGACCGGAGTGTTTCATGGGGTGGCGGCGGAACCGTGTGGTAGCGGAGTGCTTGGCGTGTCAGCCGTGGCTCATTGCCGGGAGGCCGTGGCTGGCAGACCCGTGAGCACATCAACGGGTGACGTGTTTGCGGGGGTGTCTTGGTCGGAGGTAGATTGGTCGGATGCTCTGGCATGGCTAGCCCAGGGTTGACCCGTCTGTGGTTTCGGCCACGGCCGATGAAGATGCGCCTCGTCCGTCGGTTGCGTCGATTAGGACGGGGATTTTGCCCGCGGCCCGGATCCAGTCAGTGGGACTGGATCCAAGGTTCATAGATTTGTTGGATGCTATTTATAGCAAACAACTAATGACCAAGGGTCAGCTCCCTGCGGCCTCCAGGGAGGTGCGGGCAAGATGTCGTATTCCGCGGGTGGAATACGACAGGTATGGTGTAGTCCCGTCGGTCACGGAGGATGACCGATGGGTATTGGGAGTCCAGAGTGCCAGGTCGGGTGGCCCCGGTCCGGCACTAGTGGATAAATCTCAAGTACACCAGGAAGAAATCCTGTCCCTATGCGATGAGGGTGTGAGGGCAGCGATGAGCGCTGTCAATCATTCTTATCGTCTCCTTCAGTCGGTGTGGGCTGAAGCGGGGGCAGGCCACCCTGTGCCACCTGTGGCGCTTTCATGCGTTAATGACGGCTTGGTGCTGTCAATGGACGCATTGGCAAGGGTGCAAGCGCGAGTGACGAAGTCCAGGAGGCAAATGGTCATTGACCATATGCGTCCGGCTACGGCAGTCAGGGAGCGTCTTCTTGGGACGCCCCTGACAGGGCCTAGCATCTTCGGTGGCCAAGCGCGGGCCATCTTAGAGGACACCGCCAGTATCGCGCAGAATCGGTTAGCGGTAAACCTACAGCTAGAGCTAGTGCGGCAAGCGCACTCACTAGGGGCTGTGGGGAAACCGCTAATGGGACAGCCTTCAAAGAAGCAGAAGAAGCATAAGGGCAAGGCGAAAGCCAGGCCTGTTGCGACTAATGCTTCAGCTGGGTTTTCAGAGCTGCCGCCGGCGAAGAAGCCCAGGAAGGTTGTAGAGGCGCCTACCCTCCCCAATGTTGCTCCTGACCGCCCTAGGGGCGGGAATGGCAAGGGGAAGGGTAAGGGTAAGGCCTCAAAGGGCGGACAGAAGGGGCCGAAGCGTACCTGAGGGTACGAAAGCTCCCTTCATATCCGCCTGGACCGCGCCTGTGCAACAGGAACAGCGGTACCAGTTATACCCGTCGTGCCTAGAACGAAATGGTTCTCACTCTCTCTCGTTAAGAAAGGGGGGGGGGTGGCGGACTGCGAGCCGGACAACCCTGTTAGACGTCGAGGTGTCTATGGTGGGTGGAAGGCTCATGCGTTTCGTCGAGGCCTGGCGAGGTGTGACGTCAGACAGTCTGGTCCTGGGATGGTTATCCCAGGGTTACATGCCGGAGTGGTGGGACTTTCCACCACAAAATCTGTCTTTGGCACCTGTCTGGACACCCGTACCAAGGGAGCCAGACAAGTTAGAAGCCGTTCAAAAGGAAGTGTCGGGTTTGCTTCTGAAGGGAGCAATAAAACCAGCAAACTGAAACACTCCAGGCTTCTATTCAAACATGTTCCTTGTCCCCAAGAGCACAGGGGGATGGAGACCCATACTCAATCTCAGGCCATTAAATTGGTTTATCCATACGCCTCGGTTCCAGATGGAAACGCCGAGGTCGGTAATGGCGGGATTGAGGAAAGGAATGTGGTGTGTATCGATCGATCTGAAAGATGCATATTTCCACATTCCTATGAATCGGAGTTGGCACAGGTTTCTGAGATTGGCGTTTCAGAATCAAGTATGGGAGTTTACAGTTCTCCCGTTCGGCCTGTCGACAGCTCCGAGGGTTTTCACGAGAGTGGTCCTTGCGGTGACAGCGTTTCTCAGAAAAGAGAACGTGGTGCTACACACCTACATAGACGACTGGCTGCTCAAGGCAGACTCGGCAGCCAGGTTGAACGTGGATACTGCTCTGACTCTGAAGTTACTTTCAGATCTAGGCTGGATAGTCAACGAGGAGAAATCCGAGTTGACGCCCACTCAACATTTCGTTTATTTGGGGATGCGATTCGACCTCGAGGAGGGCAGGGTTTACCCGTCAGAGCCCAGAGTGGTGTCTCTGTTAGCCATCCTCAGGAGTTTTCGAGTGGGAAAGCACATTCAGGCGAGGCGGTTCCTTCAGATGCTGGGCATGATGGTCTCCATGGAGCAGGTTATCCCGTACGCTGCTCTAATGCGAAGGCCTATCCAGTTGTATCTGATGTCTCTGTGGAAACAGAGAACAGAACCCCTGTCAAAACTGGTATCAGTTTTGGAGCCAATAAAATGTTGCATCTTGTATGGTGGAAGGAGCATCAGAATCTCCTAGTAGGAGTTTCGCTTCACCTACCCCACCCCCAGCTGTCCGTGTACACGGATGCATCGCTGGAGGGGTGGGGGAACTCGCCAAGAGAGTCAGTTGCATATCAATCTGTTGGAAATGATGGCAGTGGAACTGGCATTGGAAAAGTTTCTTCCAGAAGTCAGGGGCAAGGTGATATTGATACGGTTGGACAACTCGACAGTAGTATCATACATAAAGGCGGGACCAGGTCACCCACACTGTGTATGAAGGTGCATCTTCTCTGGTGGAAACAGCGTCAGAATCTCCTATTAGGGGTTTCGCTGCACCTACCCCACCCCAGCTGTCCGTCTACACGGATGCATCGCTGGAAGGGTGGGGTGCCTGCCTGGGAGAACACCAGGTCTCGGGCACATGGACTCTCCCGGAGAGTCAGCTGCATATCAATCTGTTGGAAATGATGGCAGTGGAACTGGCGTTGGAAGAGTTCCTTCCGATGATCAGGGGCAAGGTGATATTGATACGGTCGGACAATTCGACAGTAGTATCATATATAAATCGCCAAGGCGGGACCAGGTCGCCCACCCTGTGCATCAG
Organism: Chaetoderma sp. LZ-2023a; assembly: GCA_034401795.1. NCBI lineage: Eukaryota > Metazoa > Mollusca > Caudofoveata > Chaetodermatida > Chaetodermatidae > Chaetoderma > Chaetoderma sp. LZ-2023a. Next base: position 145,696,315 of record CM067369.1, read on the forward strand.
GGTGTGGCACTTGATTCAATGGTGCAGGAATTACTCGGTTGTTTTGAAAGCAGCTCATATTCCTGGCCGATTGAACATTCTGGCGGATGCTTTGTCTCGCAGACAGAGAATCCTGCCAACAGAATGGTCCCTCAACCCTCCGGTTCTGCGACGGATCTTCGAGCATTGGGGCAAACCCAACGTGGACTTGTTCGCCACAAAGGAAAATGCTCAAATCATGACATATGTCTCGCCGATTCCAGATCCAAATGCCGTCGATACAGACGCTCTGGCGATAAACTGGAGAGGGATGCACGCTTACGCGTACCCACCCACCATTCTTCTACCGAAGGTATTGGTGAAGGTCAGGGAGGAACCGTGTCTCATCCTGCTCATAGCGCCGTATTGGCCGAGCAGGGCGTGGTTCACGGATCTTCTAGATCTGTTGGTGGAAAATCCTGTGCAGTTGCCCGAGATTCCGAACATAATCTCCCAGGCCAAGGGACGCTTCCTACACGAGCGTCCCGAAATGTTCAAATTGACTGCGTGGATGTTGTCAAACAACGTTCCACGTCGGAAGGCTTTTCTCGACAGGCTGCTGATTTCATCGCGGCTGCGAGAAGGAGGTCAACCTTCAAGTCATATAACAACAAGGTTAACAGATTTGCAGACTGGTGTGAAGAAAAGGGTATTGATACCTTTCAATCCACTATTCAGCAAATAGCAGACTTTCTCTGTGAGCTGTTCTTTTCAGGACTAGCTCCCGTCACAGTTGCTGGATACAAGTCAGCCTTGGCATCAGTTATCCCTTGTCTAGCCAACAGGGATAGTCCAGAGGTGGCCCAGTTAAATGTGATGTTGAAGGGAATGAGCAATCTCCGCCCGAGACAACCGGTAGTCATTCCAGCCTGGAGTCTATCTTTAGTGCTTAATGTACTGGCCAAGCACCCTTTCGAACCGTTGCGTTCGGCTAGTCTAAAGCATTTGACTCTAAAGGCGGTCTTTCTATTGGCAGCTTCCTCAGCTAGAAGGCGCAGTGATATCCATGCGCTTTCGGCAGAGAGGAACCGATTTATTGTTTCTGGAGACGGTCTGCGTCTTCTGCCAAGAGCAGAATTTATGTCAAAGAACCAATCTTTGAGATATCCCGGCAAACCGATCATTATACCGAAGTTAACTAGGTTTGATCGTGATGCCAGTGTCTGGTACCCGGTCCGTGCTTTGACTAAGTACAAGAAACGGACTGACTCGTTACGGTCGAACGATAGACATCTGTGGATCTGCCATAAAAAGCTGTATGGCGCCGCATCCATGGATACTATCTCTCGTTGGGTGGTCGAATGCATTCAGACTACTCACGAGATGGCGACTGGGCACCAGGTGCAGGGCGTAAGGGCACACGATGTCAGAGGAATAGCCGCCTCGACCGCCCTTTACAATGGTGTTCCGTTAGAGGACATCATGGCCGTTGCACAATGGCACTGTGAGTCCTCATTTACGGATTACTATATGAGGGATGTGTCAGACTCAGCCAATCCACTCGCTTTAGCTGTTTTGAAACGATAGTTAGTGACCACACTGCTTTTCCCCTTTTTTCACTTTGGTAAGAAAAGAACCTAAAGCAGGCATGGTCAGGCGAGAGGATGTCAACCAGATTGTGTCACTGATGGCCGAACCGGTGAATGGTTGGAGGCGGTACGTCTGAAGTCCTGTTATCATAAGGTAATTCAATAAGTGAGAGTTTTTTGTATTATGTATATGTATCATGTTCATTCATCTTATATATTCATGCTCATTCCCAGGCTAATACAGGGAATATGCAGGGAGTAGTTAACCCTCTTGGCATATTGGTGTTTTCAGGCGAGATACATGTTCGTTAGTTCTCTCCCTTTTCTTAGGAGGAAAAAGGGGGGGGGGGGGGGCTGTGACGCGAATGTGATTCGGTTCCGTGAACTTGACGGTCCTTTTTAGCTCTCCGTTAGTCAAGTTTGAAGTCTAAAATCTTTCTCCAAGGGGCAAAATTAGCATTTATGGCTTGCCCCTTCCCACCAGGTTACTGATCAAATCTGGTGTATATCAGAAGTAACAGAATGGTGACTATTGATCAAAGGAGAATGCAGGAAATTTCAATTTCCCTTTCTCCGAGATCTAACAATACTCACCATTCTGTTACGGACCCAGCCTCCCAGCCCCACGGAGGCAAGCCATAGTTTTCTCTTGTTTGGTGGCTATGCAAACAATATGAGCTCTATGGTAAACGGGTACTCGGCAGTTGGGAGCCGAGTACCCGGTTCCCAGGAGTCGGTAAAGCTTTCTATAATCCTAGAGCCACTGTCAAGGCCAGCTGTATATCAGAAGTAACAGAATGGTGAGTATTGTTAGATCTCGGAGAAAGGGAAATTGAAATTTCCTGCAATCTCCAGTAGATGGCACAGTTCCTTAAATAGGCTGCTCAAAGTTACGACCCTGATCGGTGTGTAAGAAATATGAGCAGCCTAATGTGGTGACAAAACGCTCCACATACGTTTTGGCTACCAGTTCTGCCCCTTGTTCAGGGAGCGCATAGCACTCAACCCATTTAGTGAACTGATCTATGATCATCAACACATATCTATTTTCCAGTGCAGATGTGATAAAGGGGCCCAAAATGACCATATATACCCGTTCCAAGGGAAAACCGGCATGGAACTCGCCCAGAGCAGCTCTAGGTCGGATGGAAGCTTCTTTGCTACAGCTACAAATCCGACAGAATTTCACATATGCCACCACATCACGAGAGTATCCGTGCCAGATATATTTAGCCTTCACTCTCTCTAATGTCTTCTGCTCACCCATGTGACTGGCAAGCTTGGAATCATGACAATTTTCCAAAACCAGCTTCTGGAGAGACTTTGGGACTACCAGCAGATTCTGTGTGGTATTTGCTTCTACCCAGAGATAGTGCAAAATGCTATCGACAAAAATCAATTGATCACAACGAGCCCACCAAAACTTGACATCTGGACTAGCTAAATATAGCTCCGCGTCAGAAGGTGTGTGTGACTGCTCAATCCATGATACAACTGTCTTCAGATCAGGATCCTCCAACTGACGCTCCCTTAGATCCTCCGAAGAGAATGCGTCTAACCAGTTTGACCTTCCGATAGCCTGGTCTGCTTGGGGGACACCATTCAGCAATCCATCTGGATCGTTGCTGTCTGTGTTGCTGTCTGATAGGTCATTATTACTCAGTTGAAGGGCCCTTATGGTTTGAAAAGCCAAAGGAATTACATCATTAACATCTTGTTCAAATTGAGACCATTGCTGCTGAAGCTTGGTACAATATTTGCACCCACCACATGGTAATGAACTAAGAGATTGGCCAGCTTTATAACAGTGGCAAGGTGAAGAATCACTTGGAACTCGTGATAGACCATCAGCATTAGAGTGCTGTTTACCAGGTCTGTACTGCATCGTCATATTATATTGGGACAGTTCTTCTAGCCATCTAGCTAGTTGTCCTTTGATGTGCTTGGAACTGAGCAGCCACGTGAGACTGTGATGGTCAGTCCGCACAATAAATGACCATCCTAGCAAGTACATACGGTACTGCCTAGTAAATGCTACCATGGCTAGCAACTCTTTGCGTGTAACACAATAATTACACTGAGCCGGTGTCAACGTTCGGCTCGCAAAACCAATAAGCACCTCTCCCATTCTGAAGTTGAGATAACTCTGCACTAATAGCAGCCTCTGAAGCATCAGTATCCAGTATGAAGGTACCATCCGGTGTCGGATAACCTAACACTGCAGGGTTGGCCATAGCACCCTGAAGTGTTTCGAAAGCTACCTGATGCTCTAGAGTCCAGTCATACTCTACCTTTGAACTGGTAAGTGCAGAGAGAGAGGAGCAGAAATACCAGCAAACCCCTGTATGTGCTCTCGGTGGTAATTCATGAACCCTAGGAAAGATTCCAGCTCTTTCCTGGTCTTAGGAACAGGCCAATTAGCGACGCTTTCCATATTGTTTGGCTTAACAGCGATTCCCTTATCACTCACCAACTTACCTAAGAAACAGAGTTCTGTACGGAACAAATTACACTTCTTAGGTTTTAATTTAAGGTTGTGCGACAGGAATCGGGAAAGGACAGCTTTCAAGTTGGTCATATGACTGTCAAGTCAAAGTCAGTCCCTGTCACTACCACGTCATCTAAATACGCAAGACACTCGCACCAGTTAAGACCTTGCAACACCAGCTGAACAACCCTCTGAAAGGTAGCCGGGCTGTTGCACGTACCAAATGGCATCCGGACAAATTCAAAAAGCCCAGATCTTGTGATAAATGCGAGCTTGTGGCGGTCCTCTGGGTCAACCTCGACCTGCCAATACCCGGCTGCCATATCAAGTGTGCTGATGAACTTAGCACCACCAAGTGCATCCAGACATGTCTCAATGTTTGGTAGGGGGTAAAGGTCTTTGCAAGTTAGACTGTTCAAAGCGCGAAAATCGACGCAGTACCGCACGGTACCGTCTTTCTTCCGAACTAATACCGGGGCTGACGACCACTCCGATTTTGACGGAACTATGATACCTTTCTCCAACATTTCCGCAAGGTGTTTCTCTTCCTCATTCTCAAAACCAAGAGGAGTTCGTCTAAGTTTAGAACGAACAGGTTGTGCATTACCTGTGTCAACCTTATGTCTTATCCCCTTGAACAAACCCAAATCAAGATCGTCTTTTGCAAATGCATCCTGATACTCGATTAACGTGGATTTAACTTGCAAAGACTGCGTCTCCGATAAACCCGATATTGACCTCTCATACAGATCCTGTAAGAACACAGGGATGTCCACCTCAGTGACTGTAGAAGTCTGTAAACCGTCCTGGTTTAGGGGTTACCAGCAAGTTGAAATTCTGTTCTAGGGTCTAAAACCTCCTCAATTTCTGTGACAATACCAAGGTTGTGGTCTTGTTCCAGAGTAATATATTGGCCCGACAGGTTCCTTAACAAAATAGGAATCTGCGAATCTTTGGCAGTGGCCACTGTATGAGGTGTTACCAAACCCTCCAGTTTAGATGAGGGCTGGAGCACAACATCATTCTGTACCTCCCGATCCAGAATGCCTGTGGTCTTCACGGCCTCAAAAGGACCAACGACCACTTTCTGCCTCAATGTTACCCGAGCTACTTGGGCTTCCTTCCCATGAGCTCTCAACATTGATGCTTGAACCGGTTCTCCATTAATTGTCAGACACAGTCTAGTCAGATCAATGGTGGCCTTGTGTGCCTTCAAGAAATCCAGGCCTAATATAATCGGATCATTAATATTGGCAAGAAGGACTGGCCAGTTGAACATTATAGAGCCTAATGCAATTGTGACTGGCTTAACACTTTCCGCAGGGATAATATTGTCTCTACCTGCACCCTTCAATGAAATAGACTCCAACTTCTTTAAAGGGTAAGGTAATTTCTTTGCAAAGAAATTGCCAATTACTGTCACTTGTGCTGCAGTGTCCACTACTGCATCAACGAAAACACCATTTACTTTAATGGGAATGACTCGTGTCATAGGGTCACGATTAAACTCATACATGCGAACATCATATGATCGCACAGGCGAAGACCTCGGTGAAGCAGAAGGTGATGGCGACCGTGTACGCCTCGGTTCTGGACACTCACGGGAAAAATTCCCCTCTAAATTGCAATTAAAGCACTTTCCCGATCTGAGAGGAGGAGAAGGGGAACGCGATGGAACGACCTTCCCTCTTGGAGGAGACCGACCTCGACCGAATTGACCCGATATAAGATTCAAAATCTTAGCAGCATCTACCTTCATCTCCGCCATATCCTTCCTAAGTCCTTCGACATCTTTCTCCAATTTATCTATCCTGCTTGGAGCCGTTATGCCTCTCAACTGCTCAGGATTATCTGCCTCCATCAAACCAGAAGCATCGTCCGGAAAATGGACCTTTCAAACCTCAGGTCCTCTGGAACCCATGATCAATCTTTGATTATGGATAGCTGCATTGACCATTTGTACAGCCTCCTCCAGGGTGCTCGGATCTTTATCCATAGCTATCAGAGCGGCTCGTTTATGCTCATCACCCCGTAGGAATGCATCAATGGCAATTGTCTCGCCCAAACTCTCTGAGGCATCAGGGTAGCCATCTAAAGTGAGCTCCTGAATGATATCTGCAAATTCTTCTAAAGAGTTACCCTCTTGTCGAATATCTTGCATTTTTTTTCTGATGATGTGGGGCAGATCTTTCTTCCCGAATCGCAACCTTAATTTGTCACATAAACTAAAGTAATCATTCTGGACTTGCACAGAACAGATGCAGTAAAACTTTAAGGCCTTGTCCCTTAAAGCTGAGATGAGCATGTCTAATTTATATGTATCAGACCAACGGTACCTTGAAGCAGTATGCTCAAACTGTATGAAAAATGGTTTCCACTCACATTTTCCATCAAAAGTTGACATTTTAGGTCAAGGAGGGCCATCAGAGTAGCTTCTATGACCAGGTGATGACATTCTAGAGTCATTGTACGAAGAGCCATCCAAGTAAGCTCTACGAACTGGTGATGACGTTCTAGTGTCATGGTGAGAAACTGATCGCGACTCCCTCTTAGGTTCTCTAGGGGTATATACCCCCCCTAGGAGCCAGGTTATCAACTAGGGTCTGATCACCCCTTTGTTGACTAGTTGAATTAAGGAGTGCCTTGTATTTGATACCTTGAGCTAGCAGCTCCATGTTCAGTCTAGCTACTTGCTCTTCCAGGGATTCTTCCCTTGGGTGCGAGTCGACCCCACCAACAGCGCCTTCATCATTGATGTCGAATACGACGTCCCCAGCATGGAGCAATCGTGCAAGGGCTGTAGCTGTGACAGGCAGATCAGGATCTGCCTTAATGTCGGCCAGAGATATGGAACCTCCTCTGGACTCACGAAAACTTACTATGCCAGCAGCTCGAATTTTACCAATATTATGGAGTGCACTAAGTTCCTCCACGGTTGCAGTGTTAATACACAAAGGTTTCGTCATTATGGGTCACCTGTTGATTTATACCAAGGAAGCGAAATTAATATTCGCTAAAAAAGTAATATCACTTACTGAAATAAGTTGTAAGCGTATGCTTACTGAAAAATATAACTCACTGAGCAGTGATGGTGGTGCAACTCCGGAGAACGTCTAAATGAATCTTCCGAAGCCAAACCAGATTCAGTAGCGTACCTGCATGCAAACCATCCTTCAGAAACTCGAAAGTATAATGATAACGGACATATTTACGTGCACTAGATTTTTTATGGAGTATTAACTCTACACTGTATTTGATGGTGTGTACACCAATTTCTCCTTCGATCAATACTCACCATTCTGTTACTTCTGATATACAGCTGGCCCTGACAGCGGCTCTAGGATTATAGACTTAGAAAGCTTTACCGACTCCTGGTAACCGGGTACTCGGCTCCCAACTGCCGAGTACCCGTTTACCATAGAGCTCATTCTTGTTTGCATAGCAACAAGAGCAATACATGCTTTTTGCATTAAGGATTTTAGTTGTTTTTTTGTGAAACAAAAGATCTAAGTCTTTAATTTGTGATAGTTTGTGTGTTCGTGAAAGGATTAACTAAGGACTATGGAGGATACCGCTGAAGATAACCAGGTTGTATCGTTCTTTATTATCCATAGTTAAAAGACTTAGGTCTCTAAATTTCGTTGTGTCGCATGTTCCAATTTCTAACCCCATAGAATCTGGGACGTGTGCTAACAACGATATATGCCAGACGATCGCCTTCTTTAAACCCCAACAGGCGATCGGCAGATATGAAAATAGGTGTTTGCTACGGTATTTCTAACACGAATATCGGCTGACGTCGTTCTCCGTAGAATCCGAGCGGGTGACGTCACACCCGGTCGCTCGGATGTTTATGTGAAGAAAATTTTTTTCATTAATTCGCGCATCTTGTTTTGGGTGCTGCGTACTAAAAATGGTACCGGAAACTTTAGAATGATCAAGTTTACGTGCGATCACGATCGGTTTGCAATGATCGGTGGTTGCAAAATTCTTGAGTAGATGCGTGGTCTGCTATTTTACCGTGTGATACAGCAGTTTGTTATACATTTTGTTGTTTTCTTCACATATCGTGCTGCTTTCGTTAGGAGTATAATTTATATTGATTAGTAAATATACCCCGAATGCTATGCGATATGATTCCTGGAGCCGTTACACATCCTGGAGGATCTAATATGGGTGTGTTTGATGCCCGCCGCGTTCTTGTCGTCATAATCAATGCGATCGTTGTTGTAACGTGGCGGGGTGGGGTGCGGGGAGGTTACGGTTAATTTATGAGTCAAAATTATTTGAAAATTAATTGTCTGCCTTCCATCCGGGTCTCGTTCCGCTTGTTTATTGTAGGTTTGTGCTTATTTTATAGGCCAAGCCAGCCCCGCCATCATGTGACGAATGTCATAAGTTTGTCCGTGTAATGTTCAAGGACCATGCTTGTTTTAGATGTTCCCTGTGAAATATAGATCATAGGTGTAATGTTTGTGCAGTGTGGTCCGTCGAAATGATGGTTAAGTTCCTTGCCCAGAAGGACTTGGCTGGGTCTGAGGCTGGGTCTGAGGCAGGGTCAGGCGGTCCGAGATGAAATCGTGGAGCGCCCGGTTCGGCCGGTGGGGGTGCTCCACGTCCCCAGCTGGAGGTGGCGGAGATGGCACCGCCGGCGTGGTTTGGTCCGGCTATGCAGGGTTTTCAGCATAGCGTTCTGCCCACGCTGGTGTCGTCCCTGCTACCAAAGGTTGGGGGGCAGTTTCTCCCCATGCCTGGTACGGATCCTGTCCTCGGACAGGATTCTGGACTGGTTACCGAGGGGGCCGTCTCATACGGCCCCCTGGCAGTCCCGTCTGGCTTCGGCCAGACGGGTTCTGTCTCTGCGGCCACCTCCGGGTGGTCCAGTAGCGGTGGCTGGTCCGTCAGGTGTGGGAGCCGTCCGTCAGGTGTGGGAGCCGTCCGTCAGGTGTGGGAGCCGTCCGCCAGGACGGCTCCACAGTTGACTCGTCTAGTGACAGCTCTTCGGAGTCTGAAGACGAGGAGGCCGAGGAGGAGAGGTTGCTGCGGCCCGTGAAGCCGCAGGTGGAGAATATGGAGGTTGATTCCGTCCTGGACGGAACCGGCCTCCATTTGTCTGGTTTGGCGCAAGCCAGGTCAGCGGTTCCCCTGCGGCTGAGGCCAATCCGTTACCGTGCACCGGTTCCGGTCGGCTTGGTTTGTCACCAGCCGTCACGGGAATGGGTGTGCCGGGCCAGGCGTGGTACTCACCTATCTCCGTTGGCGCCCGTGTCCGGCTACGGTTCCGCGACTGTTACGGGTCCGTACGGTTTTCCGTGCGGTCCTACCCCATGGACCGGAGTGTTTCATGGGGTGGCAGCGGAACCGTGTGGTAGCGGAGTGCCTGGCGTGTCAGCCGTGGCTCCTTGCCGGGAGGCCGTGGCTGGCAGACCCGTGAGCACGTCAACGGGTGACGTGTTTGCGGGGGTGTCTTCGTCGGAGGTAGATTGGTCGGATGCTCTGGCATGGCTAGCCAGGGTTGACCCATCTGTGGTTTCGGCCACGGCCGATGAAGATGCGCCCCGTCCGTCGATTAGGACGGGGATTTTGCCCGCGGCCCGGATCCAGTCAGTGGGACTGGATCCAAGGTTCATAGATTTGTTGGATGCTATTTATAGCAAACAACTAATGACCAAGAGTCAGCTCCCTGCGGCCTCCAGGGACAGGTATGGTGTAGTCCCGTCGGTCACGGAGGATGACCGATGGGTATTGGAAGTCCAGAGTGCCAGGTCGGGTGGCCCCGGTCCGGCACTAGTGGATAAATCTCAAGTACACCAGGAAGAAGTCCTGTCCCTATGCGATGAGGGTGTGAGGGCAGCGATGAGCGCTGTCAATCATTCTTATCGTCTCCTTCAGTCGGTGTGGGCTGAAGCGGGGGCAGGCCACCCTGTGCCACCTGTGGCGCTTTCATGCGTTAATGACGGCTTGGTGCTGTCAATGGACGCATTGGCAAGGGTGCAAGCGCGAGTGACGAAGTCCAGGAGGCAAATGGTCATTGAGGCATTCAGGGAGCGTCTTCTTGGGACGCCCCTGACAGGGCCTAGCATCTTCGGTGGCCAAGCGCGGGCCATCTTAGAGGACACCGCCAGTATCGCGCAGAATCGGTTAGCGGTAAACCTACAGCTAGAGCTAGTGCGGCAAGCACACGCACTAGGGGCTGTGGGGAAACCGCTAACGGGACAGCCTTCAAAGAAGCAGAAGAAGCATAAGGGCAAGGCGAAAGCCAGGCCGGTTGCGACTTCTGCTTCAGCTGGGTTTTCAGAGCCGCCGCCGGCGAAGAAGCCCAGGAAGGTTGTAGAGGCGCCTACCCTCCCCAATGTTGCTCCTGACCGCCCTAGGGGCGGGAAGGGGAAGGGTAAGGGTAAGGCCTCAAAGGGCGGACAGAAGGGGCCGAAGCGTACCTGAGGGTACGAAAGCTCCCTTCATATCCGCCTGGACCGCGCCTGTGCAACAGGAACAGCGGTGCCAGTTATACCCGTCGTGCCTAGAACGAAATGGTTCTCACTCTCTCTCGTTAAGAAAGGGGGGGGGGGGTGCGGACTGCGAGCCATCAACCCCGTTAGACGTCGAGGCGTCTATGGTGGGTGGAAGGCTCATGCGTTTCGTCGAGGCCTGGCGAGGTGTGACGTCAGACAGTCTGGTCCTGGGATGGTTATCCCAGGGTTACATGCCGGAGTGGTGGGACTTTCCACCACAAAATCTGTCTTTGGCACCTGTCTGGACACCCGTACACTACACTATTGTCTTTTATATTACCAAGGAATATGCCTAATATGAATTCAATCCTCCCTAAGTTTTGTTTAAGAAGTTTATTAGTGGTTATATTGTATTTTATAACTGTTCATATTCTTACATGTTTTCGTGAAAATCGATTTCTCGTTTCGTGGTAACCTAATTACTATGCCTATATCATCATCATTATCTAGCGTTCGACAAAGATTTTCATTTATTCCTATGCAAGTTTGGTTTCTTGTCGGTAGGGATTTTGATTTCTAATTTAAACTTTTTTGCCTTTTTTAGAATTGCGTTTTATGTTTCTAGTCTCCTTTTTACGATTTCTAAGCGGTAGCTATCATTGTTACGCTTTTTTCGTTTTAGGAGTCTGGTAAATCGGCAGATAGGATTTAATGTATGTCATCGATTTGTGATCGCCATCACTCAGCTGAATTTGCCGGACATGTCTGTGTGATATGTTCTTTTTTGTACCCTCATACCGGTCGTTACGGAGGGGGAATCTCTTCGCCGAATTCAGATGCCATACTAGTTCTATTGCGAGATTTGAGTCATTCGCGTCGGTCTTGATTAAATCTCTGGACAAATGGATATCTGCTGATTTAAGGAAACTAAGAAACAGGATGTTTCTTCCAGTTCTGACGATAGTCCGAGGACTAGCGCGCAAATGGGGGAAACCGATCCCTCTTATCTATGCAGGTTAATAAGTTTCCTTAGCAAAAGTCTAGAGCGACCAAGCTCTCGAAGGTGGGCTCGTGTAGTGCACCGGGTCAAACCCACTTAAGACTTGAGGGTGACGGGCATAACCCACAAGCAGTGGTGGCGGAGGCTGAAGCTGATGTCTATAAGGCTAGACCTTATGCTAATGCCAATTTTCAATTTTCCGGTCATCAAGAAAGAAACCTGCTAATGGGGGAAACCGTTCCCTCTAACCTTGATGCAGGTTAATAAGTTTCTTTAGCAAAGTCTAGAGCGACCAAGCTCTCGAAGGTGGGCTCGTGTAGTGCACCGGGTCAAACCCACTTAAGACTTGAGGGTGAAGGGCATAACCCACAAGCAGTGGTGGCGGAGGCTGAAGCTGACGTCCATAAGGCTAGACCTTATGCTAATGCCAATTTTTCGTTTATACCGGTCGTCAAGGTATTTTGTAGATCGCCCATTGCCAAGAATCCTAGTCTTGCGAGTTCTTCCGGTTCCGTTGTGGTGGACTCGGGTCCTCTGGATTCGGGTTTATTTCCTTTTTCTGCATCTTCGCTCCATCAGATACCATTTTAATTTCCGGTTTAGCAAGACATCCGGGTCGTCAGGATCTGGTTCTTTCTTCGGTTGCGTCCGTTTCCGGTAGGAATTCCGGTTTTGTAGGAAATCCAGGTCTTCAAGATACGGTTATTACTTCCGTTCCATCCGTTTCCGGTATGACTTCCTTTTTTGTAGGGAATCTGGGTCTTCAAGATCCGGTTCCTAATTCTGTTTCCGGTTTCATGAGCGCTTCCGGAAGGATGCATATCCGGGTCTGTTGGACCCGGCATTGCATTGTTCATCAATTTCCGGTTCCGGTTTTTTTCAGCTTCCTCTTCCGGTTATTCTGTACATCCGGGTTGTAGGATCTTGATCAGTTTCTGGTAGTCTCCTTCCGGTTTTATCCATTTCCGTTTCCTTTTTTCCACATCCGGATTTCGTACAGCCGGGGATAGGGTCATTTCCGGTTTTACCCGGCATTACATTGTTCATCCATTTCCGTTTTTTCAGCTTCCTCTTCCGGTAATTCTGTACATCCGGGTTGTAGGATTTTGATCAGTTTCCGGTAGTATACTTCCGGTTTATGCATTTTCATTTCCTTTTTTCCACATCCGCTTTCCTAGAATCTTGTCATCTTCTTGCCTAAGAATTAGTCTTATTTCCATATTTGTTTAATATTGGGAATGTTTAATGGCTGAAAATATTCATACCAAGTCATTGCCAGTCTTGTAGTCTCTCGTGGAATTGTAGTCTATTCAGACATGTATTCGTTTATCAGTGACAATTTTCAACGTAATTAAAGACTTCTGACTGGTTACCATATGGGATTTTGTTGCAGATTATTTTATATGCGCATTTCATCAGCCGATAAGTCAGTTTGTATTGTACGCATTATTTCGAGATACAGTTTTTGCTTTCATCCAACTTTAGATGGCCAGTTGTCTTCGGGCCATTCAGCCTTTTTTCGCGCTCCTTTTACCTCTTATGTCGGCAGGTTGACAGATTTATTTAACCAAAGGGAGTTTATTTGTGGATGGGATAACCCGGATTCTTACGTAAATCGTAGTATAATTTCGTCAGTCGCTGAAAAGAATTAGATTCAGTAAAGGTTTCATAGGATCATTATGAGTACAGGATTAATGTCTACAAGTACAATATTCGCTTAGAAAAGATAATCAATCGGTTAAGGGGCAGGAAGGAGGAATATGAGTCGAATTCTTCTTCTGCGTTGACATAGTTTCGGTGAGTTCATTTTGTTTTCATTTTTTTCAGATTGTTGTTTGTTTTCCCTTTTATAGCGTAATTTTTGCTCTATTTTGACTGGGTTGCTGCGGGCCTTCGGATGGTGGTTTTGGGGGGGGGCGGGGCTCGCGATTTGCTGGGTTTTTTGGGGGCAGTTTGGCTGAGGGTTGTTGGTGATGCCACCGGCAATTTTCGGTCAGATTATTCCCGGGCTATTCGGTGGGTCTTGGGTTTTTGCTCGTTGAGGTTGTTGTCTGGGGGCTGGCGGCGGGCCGTTTGGAGTGGGGTGGGGGTTGCGCTGGAGGGGGGAAGCGCGGCCGAGAAACTTGGGATTTAAACATCCTCCAACTATTTTCGGTCTAAATGTTTTCAAAATCTTTGCAAGTCCAGAGATATTACAGTTGTAATATGTTGTCTGCAAAATTCAGTATTCAAACAGTTAATATCTAGTATCAGTGTTCTATCTTTCCTTTTATTGGGATTTTTAACACAATGTCATTTGTTATTACAAAGATGGAATTATTGATGCAAAGACTATAAATATAAGAATCAATAAATTTATTAAAATCTTTGAAGTTTTCTGCCTCTTGGCATAAATATCGAATTGTTTAGGATATCTAATTTATCAGCAAGCCTGAGCGGCTAAGCAACCGTTGATGTATTCAATACAATTTTTTTTTAAATCTCCATTATTATACGATTTTTAAATTGGATAGTCTAATGTTTGCCATAGTTCTCTTATCAGGACCTTGTCATGTATTCTATTCATAGAATTGTGATGACGGTCATCACTAGTAACTTTCCCGTAATTCATGTAGATCTCAGGCACATGATTTGGCTATATCTTGACTCTAAGCACTCCCATAGACTTACTATGGGTTTTTGGTTTGCCACAATCTCTGGTTAAATCTCTATAAATAAAATTATCTATAATTTTTGCAGAGTCTTTAGCATTATTAATAAGTTAGGCTATACTGATATGTCTCTTTTTTGTCTCCATTCAGAGTAAGCAGTATTATTAAAATATCCATAGTAAACGGGAGTTACCTCTTTAGTGAGGACTAAGCATTATGATATAGCCCAGGATTCTTGATTGGAGCATCATGGCATATGTAATCTATGTATTTTCTATGAGCAGTCCTCTTTAGCATATAGTAAGTTTGACACTTCTTTAAGGGCGGCCCTTATCAAAAGGGCTAGATATTCTTGGATCTAGAATCCTTCTCTGTAGTCTCTTCTTCCAAAATGGTCTTCTGTTCCTTCTTATTAGAAGCTATTAGCTTTAGAGGGGTTGTTTTTTTCTATGATTGTCAAGGAGTCTATAGAAGAGGCTATTCATTGGAAAGTAGATCCAGGCTTCTGTTCATTGGTTGGATTGTCTGTTAGGCTTCTAAAATCTCGATTCGTTCAGTCATTGCCATGGGGTTTTCTTTCATTTTTAGAAGGAGGAATGAGGTTTAGTCTTATGGATCGTCCTCTAGTAGATCTGTTCGCGGCCTCTCTGAATGCTCAGATCTTCTCTTACATGTCTCCTTTTCCGGACAGTCAAGCCCTGGTGGTGGATGCTCTGTCTCAGGAATGTTCGCCTATGCCTTCTCTCTAACGATTTTGATTCAGTTAGTTTTGAAGAGGGTCAAGGATCAGGTTTGCGAAATTCTTCTGATAGCTCCCTTTTGGCCAAAGAGGATTTGGTTTTTAGACCTTCTAGATTTTCTGGTAGATTTCTGTCTTCTTCTTCCAGTATCCCAGGATTTTCTATCTCAAGTAAGAGGTCTTTGTGTGCATCCAAATCCAATAAATTTTAGTCTGTGTGTCTGGAGAATCTCGAGTCTGAGGTCCTCGAGAATAAGGTTTCTTCTGATCTCAGGAAATTATTGACTGCCAGAAGGGATTCGACCCGTCGAGTTTACAAGGGTCGACTTAAAATTTTATGTTAATGATGTTCAGACCAAGGTTTTGTGCCCGATTCTGTTTCTATACCCAAAGTATTAGATTTTTTATCTTATCTGTTTGATTATTTTCATTTGTCAGTTATTACGTTCAGGGAGTATAGATTTTCTCTGGTGTCATCCCTTCCTTGTCTTCTGTATGCCGATGTCAAGGATACTAAGACTCTTAATAGCTTTATTAGAGGTCTAAGTAATATTCGTCCTCCGATTGCTAAGCCTTTACCTTCCTGGAGTTTGGCTTTGGTTCTTCAAGTTTTGGCAGGTCGCCATTTTGAACCTATTTCTTCTACCAGTATTAAGTTTTGTTTTGTTTTTAATTGTCAAAGCTGTTTTTTCTTGTTGCTACAACCTCTGCTAGAAGGCGTTCAAGAGATTCATGCGCTTTCTGCTGAAAAGGAGAGATTCAAAGTTTCAGGAGACGGCTTGGTTTTATATCCCAGAAGGAATTTTTTATCTAAAACTCAAACTAACCGCTATCCTGTTAGTCCGATCATTTAAAAATCTTTTTTGTCTTTCACCATCCGAAAAATTTTGGTGTCCTATTAGGGCATTAGGAACCTTCAATCAGCGATCAGATTTTATAAGAGTCGATCCATCTCATTTATGTTTTTCCTACGCGGAAGAGTTATCTAAGCCGGTCTCAAATTCTTCGATTGTCAGATGGATTTGTGAGACAAAAATTAAGCTTTGTTATGCGATAGCCTCACCGGATAAAATTAATCTCTCCCTTATTAAAGCCGATGACGTTAGAGGTATGGCTACTTCTTTCGCTCTTTTTGAGGGTTCGTCTTTAGATGAGATCATGCAGGTGGCAGGAGGGAAATGTGAATACACCTTTACATCCTTTTATCTCAAAGACCAGAGTGCAGCAGCTTCCTTCTTTCGTAACATTTCCACTTTTAACTAAGAAAGCCGAAGACTATTTACCAAGCACTTCCCACCATTTTCGTTAGGACTCTGCGTCTGTGAGAAATGGTGAGAGTCTTCTTTTGTTTTTTATTTATTTCTTTAAGTTCAAGTTGTTCTTATTTGCTAATCACGGTGTGATTGAGCTAAATGCACTATTAGGTTATGTTATTAAGATTTGGATAAGATTGGTTTAATTTTATCCTTGTTTGTTAACTAAAAAAGCTGAAGACTATTTACCAAGCACTTCCCACCATTTTCGTTAGGACTCTGTGTCTGTGAGAAATGGTGAGAGTCTTCTTTTAGTTTTTTATTTTATTTCTGTAAGTTCAAGTTTCCTTATTTGCTAATCACTGTGTGATTGAGCTAAATGCACTATTATGTTATGTTATTAACATTTGGATAAGATTGGTTTAATTTTTATCCTTGTTTGTTGATTCTCAAATCTCCTCCCACCTAATGTTTAAATGGGGCACTGACCAAATCTACGGGTTTAGCAAGTAGTGATTGAACGGTAATGGATGTTTTTGTGGTGTAATAACAACCCCCCCACAGACCCCCCTTGTGGGATGGTCTGTTGTTTTATTAACCACTATAAAAACATACTTACCGTTCAATCACTACGACCCGGCCTCAACCACCCCGCGTGGTAAGATTTGAGAATTGGACTTTAATATTTAGCACTTAAATTTAGAAACGTGAATCTGTTTCCTATTTGGGCTCCAGTGCGCATGCGCGAGCGTGCTTAGTAACAAGCGTCACTATGAGGGATTATAGACTGGTGCCAGTCTATATCTGTCATTATGCTGGAGATGGACTTAACCATTAGCCTGGTTAAGGGTCCATATTAATAGGAATAGGCATGGGGAGGTGTGTATGCAGGCATACAAATTTTATTCTGATAGCTAAATGCAGATAATTGATTTAGCAAGTAGTGATTGAACGGTAAGTATGTTTTTATAGTGGTTAATAAAACAACAGACCAACCCACAAGGGGGGTCTGTGGGTTTTTTTAAAACTGCTAAGAAATTAGGATGGCTGAACCTCGAAAATTGGCATGCGACTTCTATTAAGAATGTGGTTATTAACTCTTTACACTCGCATCATCCAAAAACGGCTTGTATTGTGGTCTTGAGAAATGTCAATTTGCAGACCAAAGAAGACTATTTTTTTTAATTTACCACTGGAATGATAACTGAGCCAGTCATTCCAGTGGTAAATCTTCAAAAATAGTCTCTTAGTCTGCAAATAGACATTTTCTATGAGAAAATTTAAATTTTAAAAAACAAATTCAAGGGATAAAGAGTTAATAGGTGATTTACGGCAGTCTAAGTTTTGTTTCATCAGTAAAGTACTTCCAAGGCATCAAGGTGCCATCAACATCACCAGTGAATGACCTGCTTAGTTGGAACAAACACATCACTGAGATCTGCAGCAAATCGGAAACAAAACTGCCTTTTGTTCTACAAAGGTTTACAGCAACAAGGATGGATGGAAATAAATGAAAAAATTTAGTTGCCCCCGTAACGCCATTTCACCAGGTTTTGTACTGGTCATGGAAATCCTGGAAAGTCATGGAATTTGACAATTTAAATTCCAGCCCTGGGAAATCAGTGTTTTTGTCATAGGCCATGAAAAAGTCATGGAAAATGGTAATCATGTAAAATAAAAGGAAATCTGTTGGCATAAATCACCTCTATGCAATAAAAATTACAGCAAAAGCTTGTCAAAACAAGGCTGTACATGTCGCTTGGTTGTTGCAAGAGGCAATATTCAGACATTTTGAAGAATAACTCGGATCTTATTTTTGGAGTTACATGTATGTCATAAACACAAATCTCCAAGATATTAATTCTTGGAGATCATGGAATTTGTTAATTTTGGTCATGAAAAGTCGTGGAATTTCAAACACAGAAATGTGTACGAACCCGGTGTAACCCATTTTCAGTTTGCCCACCACAGGTCAAGGTTGCCCCTATATAATATGCTAATAAAAAAGTTAAATGTCTTGATTATTATTTTTAAACATGTTAAAGGTAATTTATCAAGAAAAGACATCTTGATTACTCAGAAATATTTTAAAGTATTTTTTAACCAGGGGTTTCAATGACAAATCACTAAAAAAAATACCAGATTCTTTGCAATTGTATACCGGTAGTACTATAACATATTCTATTGGTTATTTTGAACTTAATCTGACTGGTTCATTGCGAAGAGTTTACTTTTTCAGAGATTTGTTGTTGAAAGGGTCGGTGTGTGCTCTGTAAATTATAGACTAGAGATACTCAGAAGTCAGAATTATTCAGAAACTAAACTGAAGTCAACAATTAACAGTCAGACAAACAGACCAATTCAACAGATTGAAACTGAGAATATTCACCGTCTAATTTTAGCTTGCCATACTGATTGGTCCACCGCCTGGTATCAATCCATCATTTGTTAAAAGCTGGTAGTGGATCAAAGTTCTCTAGTGTTGTTGGCTCCAGGCTGAATTGCATTAATTCATTAGTAGCGCTGGGTAACAGCCTAGACAGCCAGTCGGTTTTCACTCTCCCCATGAGTGAGAGTCCACGCTCAGCTTCAGCAGAATGAATTGGAAGTACTAACACAATCTTAGCAAGTGCGAGAACTGTCTGCTGGCATGTAGCATCTAAATTGGCCCCACCCAGTTTTTTCATAGAATGAGTTAGCTTCACAGGTTTAATGCATTTATGTGTGATTTTATGAACTAACTCTGTGTTTCCTGAGACATTGACAGGATGAAGAACAGTAATATTAAACGCCTTTCCAGCCTCCATTAAGCCAGCCATGTTCAGTGCAGAATAGTGATAGAACTTGTATAAATTTGTCCAGAATGTGTCAATTGTATCCCAAAACTGATTCTTTAGCTGCATCCTTCAGAGCCAGTTCAAGTCGATGTGCACCACACTGAATAGCAATTAAATGTGGAATGGTATGTTGGAGTTTAGCAACAGCTTGCTTACACCCAAAATTGGATGCTGCTCTATCTGCGGCTAAGCCAACCAGTTTATCTGACCAGTCATTGCATTTAGCTTTGATTTCTAGTTCTCTCGTAATGCACTGCAACAAACCTGACCAGCCTTTTCAACTGGTTCCAAAAATAAAAATCTTGTAATGGGATAAAAGTCTTTGTCCATAATTTGAACAAACACAATTTCTTCAATATAACACCTGTATCTGTTTATCCATCGCTGATAAAAGCAAAAAAAATCACTGTCATTGATGAGTTTAGCTAGCTTATCAAGTGTTTAATCTGTGATGTAATGTGCAAAGTTCCTGGCCTGTTTATCACTTGCATAATGTTTGCTCAAGATTTCATTAAGATTCAGCTTCTATGGATTTGTGATGGTCATCACTGCCTTTGATAAAGCTATCATTTTTATTATATTTATTGCACCGGGTACAAGTCATAACCTTTCCATCAGCATTGTATTCTAACCACAAACGACCATCTTTTCAGACATTCAGAAATTTTCTAAAACGAAGATATTTTTTATAATCAGTAGATTTAGCCATATAGGATGATTTGGGTACTTTTTTAGACATATCTGCCACGTCTGTCTTTGCTGTTCCATCACCGTCGGCTAAATCCCGTTCTTTTGTTAAACCAAAGCGAAGTAAACTCATTATAGTGTTCGGATTTGAAAACGGAAAGATTTTATTATTATTTCATGGTTTTTGAAGCTGATGAACGTTTTACTGCAGCCCTAGACATTTCTCAATAGCGTCTATTCATTTACACCCCTCTATGGAATAGTTGTAAAATGACACAAATCCGCCATTTTGTCTAAATTCTAACCATTTCGATCACTTTTAAGGCCGTGAAATGACTAATAATGATAGCATTATTTAGAAAGTTGTCTCAAAACATTCTATTTTCGTCATTTAACATTGTTTTAGGGATGTAAATGGCTAAAATCGGGCGGGAAGTGCATCAAATTTCGATAAAGATACACAGTACGATCCCTTTTATCTCACGAGTTAAACGAGTACTCGATTGAGTGTAGTTTGGACTGAAAATTGATTTTTATTACTTAGCGTGATTTTGATAGTGTACCGACCGTACTGAAGATTGGCCCATACGTGATGGCTACAGTCATCACTACAACTAGTAAACAGCTATTTATGTGTGCTCAGCAATATTTGGCCTTGGAACTCTACAGTTAAATACACGCCAATGTTTTCATTTATCTCGCTGGAGGGGTGAGCCCATCGAGTCTGACAATTTCAAATACACATATAGGCGGGTACCTGTTTGAGAGCTTATTCTCAATCACATCTTACGGTTTTAGAGAACAAATTTTGACATTTCTGTTGCCCCTTTTACATGTTTTGAATGGAAATGATGAGGCTATCGCGCAATGTGAACAGCCTGCAATGCAACTTGAATTAATTATAGTATTTAATTATATCTTTGTCATGGTTGCCCGATGTACCGAGGTTAGCAAATGTATAGTTGCCCGTTTGAAATTCAGGTTGGCTCGTGCAAACGGATATTTCGAACCATGAACAAGCAACTTAGATATCATTAGACAGTCTACAGACTCCAATTTAGAAAACCAAAAACATGCACAACAGTCACTTCAACCAAATTTACGCAAGAACCGACTCCTTTAAATTCAGCTTTATTCCGAGTACGATCGGGGATTGGAACAAACTATCACAGGATATTCTAAATAGTTCAGAAAACTGCAATTCCTACAAATAAATTTACAGAATTAATCAGAGGGAAAAACATCTAAACCGTCTACTTGCCGAATGGGCGGCGAAAATAATGTACTTTGAATGTTTCTCCATATTAATAATCAAGATCAAGACTACCACAGACACATGAGTCACATTATCAGTCATATTTGGTCACATGAGTAGCACAGACACAGGGGCCACACTAATATAGGCACTCAAGATATGCTAACACAAACACATGAATCAGACTAACACATATATACAGACATCACACTAACACAGATACATGAGTCACACTAACACAGATACATGAGACAAAATAACACATATACATGGGACACTAGTACAGAAACACAAGGCACATGAACATTGGAAGAAGACAAATTTACTCCCTCCCGACTGAAGTCTTTCCCCCACCCGCTTTGCAGGAGTCACACACAGTCACATGACTGTCACACTAGCACAATCACATGAGTCACACTAACACAATAACACAAGTCACTAACACATACACATGAGACACACTAATTCAGGCATAAGTGTCTGTGTGAGGGTGACTCATGTGTCTGTGTTGGTGAGGCTCATTTGTCTGTGTTAGTGTGGCTCATGTGACTGTTAGTTTCTCGTGCTAGTGTGTCTGTGTTAATGTGCATCATGTGTCTGTTAGTATTATAATAATAATAGTATAATATGACTCGATATGTCTGGGATTAAATTGAAACCATCTCTCTCTCTCTGGGAGCCACAAATCACTGATTCATGGCTTCCAACAATCTCGCTGGCCTATGGGTATTATTTTTGCTGAGAATTGGGGTGCAATCAGACAGATAAAACATGGCAGTGATAGACTCTGAACATCCATTTACAGACATGCATCCATAGTGATATAATCAGAACATCAAGTAGAGTGAGCTCGAGGCAGAGGACAGTGGCGATTCTTCCAAAGCCTCAATGGGGCCATCACAGACCAGATCATGGTAAAGATCAAACAGACTGTACAGAATGCCTTCTACCTCTGGTACACCCATATTTAGAGTTCCGCATCCACCACATCGAGAGGAAGCACGGCTCGTTCACATTTCATTAACCTGACACAGCTGAAAGTGTGGCAAAAGAGGGCACCTGACAATGCAACCAGCACACTATCCAACCATCATTGACATGAGCACTGGTCATGCATTCTACATCAAGGACATCTCTGTTCATCTGTGGCCACTGTTAGCAGCCGTTCATTCAGGCATGGCATCTGGGGAAAGCACCATTGACTGTCCAGGTGAGAACGTTGAAGCACCGCAATCGATATATGAGAAACCTTTGTACCCACATCAAAAGTTTAGTGATACCACTTCTCTTTGGCTCGATCTCCAGTCACAACAACGAGGCATGCACATCCATTGTGCACTTTGTGGTGACTGATCGGCACTGAAGGAACTCCCGTGATGAGCACTGGATCGGCCGTGATGAGCACTGGATCGAAGGAACTCGTGTAGATGAACACGAGCCTACTGCCAACGCAGTCTTCCACTTCCATGGTTGTTTCTGGCATCGATCTCCTCGACATCAACCTGTGAACATGAATACGGCAGCGATACAGGAAGACAATCGTAAGAGACAGCAAGCTGACAGCATCTGGATGCAGCCTCAGAAAACAGTGGGAGTATGACAGAGTCATGACAGGACCGCTAGCTGCTCTGGAGCAGTTGGGACGGCAAGCAAAATTGCCATATCCATACTTCATTGTGTATGGCTTTGAAGCGCACCTAGATGGTATCACAGTCCATCTAAGTGAGACTCTGACTATCAAGAGCACCCACACACCTATATCGGTATCAGTCAGATGACCGAACCCACTCATATACACTTGCAAATTGTTGACCCCAAGAGCTCTGATTTCAGAGGTCAAAGGGGAAGTCCACTGGTGAGCGGTGAAGGTCACCAAGAACGCTAGCCAGACAATGTTTCTCATAGCACGAGAGCTGCAATTTATTGATGTGCTGGTGGGGGGTTCAAATTTAAATGGACTCTTGCACTCCACATTCATATGCGTAACTAACTCACCAGATTTCGTTGAATTTCGTCCAACTGTCAGGGGAATTACATTACAATCATTTTCATGACCTTTTGACCCCCCCCCCATCCCCTGAGGTGAGTTCGAATGTAAATGTGCTCATCCAGTCCACATTGATATGGGTAACTCACATACTAAATTTGGTCGATTTCCATCCAATGTTTTTGGAGGAGTTGCATTATAATCATTTTCTTGATATGTGGACCACACTAGAGCTACGCGATATACCGATACCATATTTAAAACCGATATCCTGCACTGACGGTTTCATAACCGATTGTAAAAAATAAATATCGAAAAACCGAATATGAACATATTTTCGGTTTTTCGTATCAGGATTGTTAAAAATAAAAGATACTAACGAGCATGAAAATCGTAATGAATAATAATGGCCATACTTTCCATTAAGCTATGTTCAGGGCAACTAATAATTGAACGTGGCCCCAATTGCGCATATTGTGTAACTCCATGTACCTCGCTGCGCGCCGAGAGAAATCAAGCAGCGAATTAATTAAATAAATATCCACTCGTCTTTTCTCTGGTAGTCTCAGATAAATTTGCAATATAAAACACAATACTAGTGTGGGAATTTGTCATTAAAATTTGTATCGGGGAAAACATTTCTAAACAACGGCATCCATTTTATTTACGTCACCGGCTAATTAACATAATGCAAACTCGTCCCAACACTAAATCGCCCGATTGCATCAAAATCTCGCCAATAACTATAATGCTGATTAGGATATAATTTTAAATAAAATTATTACTCAAACCGTTTTTAAAACGTTATCTTCTATACACAATATCATATTAACTTATGAAATTCGCGATCGCAATATTACACTTAATATTTTCTTCAAGGCATGATTTCGTCCTCGGGTCGAATTGGAAATGAAAGAAGAAAGGGAGATAATTACATCATAATTAATTACAATCGCGTGATTTACGTCTTTTCGCAACCTGTTTTGCTGATTTATGATTAATTTTGACAAAATAAACGATGTTTATTTAACTGTGCGTAATATTTAGGCGGTCTAATTAATAATTTCACTCCCGCGATGATGGATATTATAAGGTATATTAAGCTTTAAAGGCGTAAAACGTTACGAATGTATTAGGGCATGAAAATACGTTCTGTTTTCGTGCTAATTTTTATCATTTAAATTTTTTGTTTCATGTCCATAAAACCGATATTCGGTTAAAACCGATATGAAAAGTCATATCGAAACCGATATGGCTGTAAGCCAAACCGCGCAGCCCTAGACCACACCCCACCCACCGCTGGGGGTGGAGCCAAATCTAAATGTGGTCAAGCATTCCACATTGATATGGATAACTTACATACCAAATTTGGTTGAATTCCATCACACCGTTTCGGAGTTGCATTACAATTAATTTCTTGACGTTTTGACCCCATCCGCCACCCAAAGAGGGTGGGGGCCAAATGTAAATATGCTCCTCCACTCCACATTGATATGGGTAACTCACATATCACATTTGGTTGAATTCCATCCAATGGTTTCGGAGGAGTTGCTTTACAATAAATTTTTTACTTTTTTACCCCTATCCCCCCACCCACCTCTGGGAGCGGGGCCAAATGTAATGTGCTCATGTACTCTACATTAATATAGGTAACTCACATACCAAATTTTGTTGAATTCTGTCCAACGGTTTAGGAGGAGATGCATTGCAATCAATTTCCGCAGGTTAAAATTGGACCTTTTGCCCCCTCCCATGCCCCCTGGAGGCGGAGCCAAATGTAAATGGACTCTTGCACTTCGCAGTCGTATGGGTAACTCACATATCAAATTTGGTGAGTTCTGTCTAATGGTTTCAGAGGAGTTGCATTACAAGTGATTTGACCTTTTAACTCCTGCTTCATCCCCCTCGAGGCTGAGCCAAATATCATTATTGGTGTGCAAAGCGGAATCATATGGGTAACCCACATACCAAATTTGGTTGAATTCCACCCAAAGGTTTATGAGATAGCGTGACAGACGGACAGAGGCGATTACAATATCCCGACGTTTTTTTAGAATGTGGGGATAACTAGTAGCACTTTGAACTCGAAAGACCAGATACAAACACTGCAAGGAGTAATATGAAAGACATGTGTTGAATGCAATGGTTCTCATTGGACTGGAAGGTATTGCTGCCTAAAGTATCAATAGCTTTCTGTCAAATTACTTTCAAAATATCCAACAAATGTTGTCTATATGGTTGCCTTGAAATGTAGGTAACAGTCTTCAAGATCAAAGAGGTTAAGCTTTAAATGTTTTATGTCACGGAGATGGAGCACTATGATATTCAGATCATGGAATCAAAGTTCAAAGTCACTCTGAACTTGGTATAAAACAATTTTTTGCAGTTGGGTTTTTGGTTTAGATCAACATATTGTCTTTTATATTGGCATGGCTTCACCCTATTGGAACTAAACTTGGACACATGCTTCCTTATATCAATAGGATTGAGCACAATGATATTTAGTTCATGAGGTCAAACTTCAAGGCCATGTTGAGCTTGATATAAAACTATTTTTATAGTTAATTTTTTTGGATTAGTTTAACATATCGTCTTATATCTCGGCATGGCTTCATATTATTAGGTCACCTGGCCTGAAAGGCCAAGTAAGCGTATGTCGTGGTGACCATCCGTCGTGTGTCCGTCCATCATCCGTCTGTCAACTTTTCCTTTAAAACGACTTCTCAAGAACCGCAGGGAGGATTTCAATAATATTTGGTAGGAAGCATCCTTAGGGCATAGGGATCCAAGTTTTTTAAACGAAGTCGATCGGCCAATTTGGCCAGCGGCCATCTTGGAGTTTGGCCGATTTTTAGAAACGTCTTTAAAGATCTTCTCCGAAACCGCTTGAGGGATTGAAGGAAACCTCATGAAATATGATCCAGGGCAAGAGCTCAACCAAGTTTGTCCAGGGGAACTTGATTGGTGAAATGGTTCGGTGACCATCTTGGTTGACCTAGTTAGTTTTAGCGAAAATGACTTCTTCTCCAGAACCGCTGAAGAGATCAGGCCGAAATTTGGCAGATATGATTAGGCACTAAGGGCCAGTAAAGTTCGTTCAAGAGAAGTTGATCCCGTCAAAAAACATGGCCGTCGTGGGCCAATCAAAATATATCATATTTGGCGGCCATATTGGATTTTTTTATTTGATGGACTTTGATGCTAAAAATATTTTTATATAGTTTTTTGGGTATTCTGATTTGAAATTTGAAATTTTTGAAACTGTCGGATAAATGGTTTGGTGGCCATCTTGGATCATTTTCCAGCCAAAAGCTCCCATACTAAAGCAATGGGAAATTAAAAATGTCTTCTTTTCGAGAACTACTGGGCCGATTTCAATTATATTTGGCAGGAAGCATTCTTAAGGCATAGAGATTCAAGTTTGTTCAAACGAACCCGATTGGCCAATTTGGTCGACGGCCATCTTGGATTTCTACCGATTTTAAGAAATGTCTAAAAATCTCCAAAACCGTTTGAGGGATCGATTCAGAACTCACGAAATATGATCTAGGTTAAGAGCTGAACCAAGTTTGTTCAAGGGAACTTGATTGACCAAATGGTTCAGTGGCCATCTTGGATGACCTAGTTTTCGCAAAAATGACTTCTTCCCGTGAACCGTGGAAACGATCGGGCCGAAATTTGTGATATAAGATTAGGGACTAAGGGCCAGTAATGTTTGTTCAAGAAAAGTTAATCCGTCAGAAAACATGGCCGTGGTGGGCCAATCAAAATATAGCGTGTTTGGTGGCCATATTGGATTTTTTTATTTAATGGATTTTGAGGCCGAAATTGGTTTTATATAGGTGTTTGGGTATTCTGATCTCAAATTTGCGAAATTTTAGAAAACTCTTTAAAAATCTCCAAAACCATTTGAGGGATCCGTTCAGACCTCATGAAATATGATCTGTGGTAAAAGCTGACCCAAGTTTGTGCACGGGAACTTGATTGACTAAATGGTTCAGTGGCCATCTTGGACGACCTTGTTTTCGCAGAAAACGACTCATTCCCCAAAACCGCTGAAGCGATCAAGCCGAAATTTGTGATATATGATTAAGGACTAAGGGTCATTAAGGTTTTTCAAGAGAAGTTGATCCGTAAAAAAAATCCGGCCACTTTAAAATGTCTTTAAAAATCTTCTCCAAAACTGCTTGGGGGATCAATTCAAAACGCATGAAATATCTAGGGCAAGAGCTGCACCAAGTTTGTTTCAAGGGAACTTGATTGGCCAAATTGTTTGGTGGCCATCTTGGATAACCTAATATTTGCCAAAACGACTAGAATCGCTGAGCGGATCGGGCCGAAATTTGAGAGATCTGATTAGGAACTCCATTAAAGTTTTTTGAAGGGAAGGCGCTACGTCAGAAACATGGCAGAAGTGGACCAATCAAAATGTAGCGTGTTTGGCAGCCATATTGGACTTGCAAAAATGTCCACAAACTTATTTAGAAGACTACTCCTAGACCACCCACTAACAATTGTGACAAAAATGCATAATGCTCCAGGTCAGCGACACAGGCCCTTTGGGCCTCTTGTTGAGACTATACTTGGCCATATTCTTCCTTGTATCATGGAGATGAAGCACAATGATGTTGAGATCAATGGCCTTGGTCATTGCACCATTTGACTTGTATAAAATGCGGACTTTAACAGTTACCAGTAGATTCTTCTGCTTAGCTGAAAACTTTGACTGTCATTCACTGTGCAAGGCATCATAAGTATGCTGAATGTCTGATTAAAAGAGCCTTTGTAAGAATATATTTACTTGAGCACCAGGTGAGATATATATAATTCCTAAGCCCTAAATTTATTGATGCTTTGATGAAAATGTTCAAATTTGTGGAAATCTTAACTATTTGCTCACAAATATGGCACATAACATTCTAATTTCACACTTCTGTTGCTTTATTTCAGATGCCAGAATGTGAACTTTGCTCGGCGCACAGAATGTAACAAGTGTAGTAAAGGTGAGTGAAAGTCCAGAGCATTTCTGTAGATTTATATCCTCTCAAGATTTTTTTATGACAATTGTAGACTGATATGATTCGTCAAATACTTTCTCACACATTTTGCGACCCTCGATATGTCAGGATTTATCGGAACCTGTTTCTTGTTTCTGCTATGTCCATGATCTGTGTTGATTGAAACCTACGAAAAACTTAATTTCAGATACGTGAATAAACCATGCTTATAAATTACACCATTGGGTGCCAAGTCTTGGGTTCTGCCATTTATCTCACCCAGTATCGACATGCTATCGGAAACTGAAGTGAAATATCGAGGCCTGATGTTGCCTGTCATGAATATGTGTACAGCTTACCTAAAAACCAAGTTTCTGAATTGAACGCTAGATACTGTATTGATCCATGTATTATCCTCACAATTTTGCCCAATTTACATGCCCTAAACAGTCATTGGTGCATACTATATATACAAGAATGAAATTTGGTCGCATTTTTTTCATTCAGACACCCCAATATTAATGCCAAAGTCATTAGTGTTTTGTTAAACTAGAATTTCACTCTGAGCTAAATATCCCACTTCGTAACTGTATTTTAAAACTCTAGTCTCTTCTGATCAGAAAAACATGAGTTGGTATAATCTGAGCAACTCAGAGTGAACAATGAGTCATAGTAACTTGTGAAAATGTGTCAGCTTTGTTTTAATTTATAAAATATGATAAAATCTTATTTTGGGGGTTTATTTTTTATTGAAATCTAATTCCCGTTTGTGATCCCCTTTAAGGGCAGTTTTACAATCAAAAGCCAACATTGAATTGTGAAACACCAATCACTACAGCCCTAAAAATTCACCACAGCAATCAGCAAAACTATGGTAAAAGCTGTGGGATGGTTAATTTGCCACAGCAAATATTTGCCGTGGAAGAAAATCGCAGGCTCGCTACTTAAATGTGATTTTATCATATATATCAATCATATCATATTAAAGCAAGTTTCTACAATTTACCAAAAGTAGAACACAGATTTAATTAATGAAATGTGAAAAAATGCTCCATGTGCATTGTGTACATAGCAGTGCCGTGGTGAACCAGTTTTGCTAGTGCAAGTATTGATTGATCTATTTATCAACTCGACCGGTAATTCTGTCTCTAAAGCTTTCCCAGAGCCACGTCCATTTCTAGGACTTGTTCTTTATCAGGATTCGAGACCAGGCCTGGGTGCACTTACCTCCCTAACACGCTTTGATATTCCCAAATATCGACTATCACTCAATAAAAACTCAGATTACAAAAGTAAGGTGCCCCTACTGGGCAGGTAGTCAGATGACAGTCCGGCGGATGCCAGCCCCATCCTTGCGCATGCGCAGACTGACACTTCCTCTTTTCCAATTTATTGGTGAAAGAGATATACATAAAAGTTTTTTAAGTGTTTCTAGGTTTGTCTACACTCTACTTGGATAGTAATACTACCTCCCTGATCATGTCTGACCGTGATAAAATGCCAGAGGCCATGCCAGGAACAAGTCATCAGGTGAATTCTATTACAATTTTGTCTAATTTGCGTCATGATTCACTTTGTTATGTGTTTCCAGGCCTCGCGATTGGACATGATAGGCGCCATTTGAACTAGTTAAATCATATTTGGCGCTGTGATATACTAATCTCTCTTTGTTTTTGTATCCACAGATACATTTCTTTGATTGTTGGCCACTAAAGAAAGAAGAGAGATGGGCAATTCCACATTTAGTTATGTAGAGAAATTACTGATTCATTGTACCATTCATTTTAGGGAATGTGTTTTCTAGGCGTGACTGACGTTACATAAAACTGACTGGATGCACACTCTAAACCCGCCAATTGCGCACGCGCATACCATAGGACTTTATCTAGATAATGTCAGATGCTGATATATCCCAGAAATCATCAAGAATAATGGTCGTTTTAATAGATAGATGATGTATTCTTCAGCGATAGCACAGAGGATAATACAGATTGACTGTAAAACAAAACAAATGGTAAATTAGAAGAATAATTACCATATAATGTTAAACAGACAGTTTGTAAACTTTAAGCACAAAACTATAATAGACCAAATACTAATTAGCTGCAATATTACACGAAAGTGAGCAATCTACTCAAAACATGTCTATGGGCAGAAATTCGCGACAAAAAAGGGAAGTCTACCCAATAATGGATATATCTATGATTTAAATCACGTGGAAACAGAAAAAGGTTATAATGACAATTAACCGGGGAAAGGGGTTGATAAACATTCGAAAACTACGATACCAACACGCGAGAAGCATTGTAGGCTAAAATGAGGAAAGGAATAAAAGCATCGATTTAGCGATGAAATTACCAGCTTTCGAGGTCAGATGGTCAGACACGCTAGAAATACTAACTACCTTGCAAAACTACGAATACATAGTTACGATAATACAATTCTAGTGCTAATTAATAGCTTACGGATTTTTTAGATATCTATATTTCTATATTCTGAATAACTCAATTGACAGTCAACTTAGGCTACGGTGTTAACAGCAATCGATAAAGACCAACCCCCACCCCAGTTGTCTCCCTTGCCCATCGATATACTAACCTGAGTAGACTGCAGAATGGTGTAAGACGAAACGAACCAAAAAGTTACTTAAATTTACATACCATGGTGACTTACCATGGTGATTGGGTGGTGATTGGTCGCTATAGTGACAAGCGAATAATTCAATCATTTTTGTTGTGTTATTCTCCTAAAACTATAAGACTGTTATAACTGGTTTCTGTTATAGGGTAAAGCCTATATAGCAGTAAATATCTGTGCTATAGGACTACGTTCTATCTCTTATAGTAGAAAAATAAATTACACAAAACTGTGTGACTGACATTACCGTGACCGACGTTACAGTTTCTCCTTTTGGAAAATATCATGGCAGATTCCTTTTAAGTGTTATATTACTGCCATATAGTGTAATTACTTAATTATTTTAGCAATGTAATGGCACATGTGAAGAAATTAAATCTTAAGAACTAAGGAAAGATTGCATAATAGCTCTAGATAGACACCTCATAGATAATATCAGTATGAGTAAAGTGTTGCTAACTGCCTACAGATTAGTTGTATTCAGTTAACATGCGTGTATCCAGAATGACACCTTCAATTTGGATCCAAAGTTCAAGGAGTTGCATGAGGCTATTTATGCCAAGCAACTCTTGACCAAGAGCCAGCTCCCTGCGGCCTCTAGGGAGGTGCGGGCAAGGTGCCATATCCCAAGGGGGGAGTATGAGCGGTATGGTGTGGTCCCAACGGTCACGGAGGATGTCAATTGGGTTCTTGGTGTCCAGGAGCGGGTGGCCCCCGCTCAGGCACTTGTGGACAAGAGCCAAGCACACAATGAGGAAGTCCTGTCCCTTTGCGATGAGGGAGTAAGGGCAGCTATGAATGCTGTCAATCACTCCTATCGCTTACTTCAGTCGGTGTGGGCTGAAGCTGGGGCAGGCCACCCGGTGCCACCTGCTGCGCTGTCGTGTGTCAACGACGGCCATGTGCTGTCGATGGACGCGTTGGCCAGGGTGCAGGCGCGAGTGACCAATTCCAGGAGGCAGATGGTTCTTGACCATATGCGTCCGGCTACGGCTGTCAGGGAGTGTTTGCTGGGAACGCCCCTGAATGGCCCTAGCATCTTTGGTGGCCAAGCACGGGCCATCCTAGAGGACATGGCCAACATCGCGCAAAGTCGGTTAGCAGTTAATCTTCAGCTAGAGCTAGTGCATCAGGCGCATGCACTAGGGGCTGTTGCGAAACCGCTACCTGAACAACCTTCCTCCTATAAACAGAAGAAGCATAAGGGCAAGGCGAAAGCCAAGCCAGCTCCGCCTGCTATTGCTGGGCCTTCTCAGCTGCCTGCGGTTAAGAAGGCATGGAAGGTTGTGGTGGCTCCTGCCCACCCTAGTGGTGGCCCTGATCGGCCGAGAGGCGGCAAGGGCAAAGGTAAGTCCTCCAAGGGCGGAAAGAAGGGAGCAGATCATACCTGAGGGTATGGTAGCTCCCTTCGTATCAGTGCGACAGGAACAGCGGTGCCAGTTAGACCAGTCAAGCCAAGACCAAAATGGTTCTTTCTCGCCCTCATGAGGTGTGTGGGGGAGGGGGGGGGGGAAGCGGATCATGAGCCAGCACCTGCATTAGGCTTCAATGCGCCTATAGTGGGTGGAAGGCTCATGCGTTTGGTGAGGTGTGACCTCTGGTCCTGGGACAGATATCCCAGGGGTACATGCCAGAGTGGTGGGATTTCCAGCCACAAAATCTGTCTGGCATCTGTCTGGACTCCCAGACAAACAATTTAGAAGCCATTCAAAACAAAGTGTCAGGTTTGCTTTTGAAGGGAGCAATAAAACCAGCAAACCAGGCCACTCCAGGATTCTATTCAAACATGTTCCTTGTCCCCAAGAGCACGGGGGGGGGGGGGAGACCCATACTCAATCTCAGGCCATTGAATTGGTTTATCCATACGCCTCAGTTTCAGATGGAAACTCTGAGATCGGTAATGGCAGGATTGAGGAAAGGAAACTGGTGTGTGTCAATCGATCTGAAAGATCCATATTTCCACATTCCAATGAACAGGGGTTGTCACAGGTTTCTGAGATTCGCGTTCCAGTATCAGGTATGGGAGTTTGTAGTCCTCCCATTCGGCCTGTTGACAACCCAAAGGGTTTTCGCCAGAGTGGTCCTAGTGGTAACAGCGTTTCTCAGAAGAGAGAACGTGGCACTTCATACCTGCATAGGTGATTGGCTTATCAAGGCGGACACGCCAACCAGGTTAGGAGTGGATACTGCTCTGACTCTGAAATTGCTTTCAGATCGAGGCTGGATAGTCAACAGGGAGAAATCCGTGTTGACACCCACTCAACACTTCGTTTATGTGGGGATGCGATTCTATCTCGAGGAAGGCAAGGTTTACCCATCAGAGCCCCGAGTGGTGTCTCTGTTAGCCATCCTCAAGAGTTTTCGATTGGGAAACCACATTCAGGCAAGGAGGTTTCTTCAGATGCTGGGCATGATGGTCTCCATGGAGTAGGTAATCCTGTACGCTGCTCTAATGCGAAGACCTATCCAGTTGTATCTGATGTCTCTGTGGAAGCAGAGAACCGAAACCCTGTCCAAGCTGGTATCAGTTTTGGAGCCAATAAAATGTTGCATCTTGTATGGTGGAAGGAGCATCAGAATCTCCTAGTAGGAGTTTCGCTTCACCTACCCCACCCCCAGCTGTCCGTGTACACGGATGCATCGCTGGAGGGGTGGGGGAACTCGCCAAGAGAGTCAGTTGCATATCAATCTGTTGGAAATGATGGCAGTGGAACTGGCATTGGAAAAGTTTCTTCCAGAAGTCAGGGGCAAGGTGATATTGATACGGTTGGACAACTCGACAGTAGTATCATACATAAAGGCGGGACCAGGTCACCCACACTGTGTATGAAGGTGTGGCACTTGATTCAATGGTACAGGAATTACTCAGTTGTTTAGAAACCAGCTCACATTCTTGGATGATTGAACAATCTGGCGGATTGTTTGTCTCGCAGACAGGATTCTGCCAACAGAATGGTCTCTCAACCCTCCAGTTCTACAAAGGATCTTCGAGCATTGGGGCAAACCAAATGTGGACTTGTTCACCATAAAGGAAAATGCTGAAATCATGACTTCTGTCTCGCCGATTCCAGATCCAAATGCTGTCGATACAGACGCTCTGGCAGTAAGCTGGAGAGGGATGCACGCTTACGCGTATCGGCCCACCATTCTTCTACTGAAGATTTTGGTGAAGATCAGGGAGGAGCCGTGCCTGGTCCTGCTAATAGCGACATTTTATCCCAGCAGGGCATGGTTCACGGATCAACTGGGTCTGCTGGTGGACAATCCCGTGCAGCTGCCCGAGATTCTGAACATAATCTCCCAGGCCAAGGGCCACTTCCTACACGAGCGGTCCGAGAGGCTCAAATGTACTGCGTGGATGTTATCAAACAATGTTCCATGTCGGAAGGCTTTTCTCAACAGGCTGCAAGTTTCATCGCAGCCGCGAGAAGGAGGTCAACCTTCAAGTCATATAACCACAAGGTTAACAAATTTGCAGACTGGTGTGAAGGAAAGGGTATTGATCCCTTTCAATCCACTATTCAGCAAATAGCAGACTTTCTCTGTAAGCTGTTCTTTACAGGACTGGCTCCTGTCACAATTGCAAAGTCAGCTTTGGCATCAGTTATCCCTTGTTTAGCCAACAGGGATAGTCCAAGAGGTGGCCCAGTTGAATGTGATGGTGAAGGGAATGAGCAATCTCTGACCGAGACAACCAGTAGTCATTCCAGCCTGGAGTCTATCTTTAGTGCTTAATGTATTGGCCAAGCACCCTTTCGGTTCGGCTAGCCTAAAGCATCTGACTCTAAAGGCGTTTTTTCTATTGGCAGCTTCCTCAGCAAGAAGGCGCAGTGAGATCCATGTGCTTTCAGCAGAGAGGGGCCGAATTATTGTCTCCGGAGAGGGTCTGCGATTGCTGCCAAGAGCTTAGTTTATGTCAAAGAATCAATCTTTGAAATATTGCAAACCGATCATTATACCGAAGCTAACTAGATTTGATCATGATGCCAGTGCCTGGTGTCCAGTCCATGCTTTGACCAAGTACAAAAAATGGACGGACTCTACGGTCAAATGATAGATATCTATGGATTTGCCATAAGAAGCCATATGGCGCCGCATCCATGGATACTATCTCTCGTTGGGTAGTCGAATGCATTCAGACTACCCACGAGATTGCGACTGGACAACAGGTGCAATGTGCTAGGGCTCATGATGTTAGAGGAATAGCTTCCTCGACCGCCCTATTCAATGGTGTCCCGTTAGAGGACATCATGGCCGTTGCACAATGGCACTGTGAGTCCTCTTTCATGGATTACTATATGAGGGACATGTCAGACTCCACTAGTTTTAGCTGTTTTGAAACGATAGTCTAGTGGCCACACTGTTCATCTCCTTTTGATAACTTTGAAAAGCAAAAGTTGTAAGAACAGACATGGTCAAGCGAGAGGAATTCAACCGTATGGGACACGTTTGGTCGAAGGTGTGTTGGTTGATGGGTCCACGTCTGGAATCCATAATTCATGAGGTAATTCAAGTTTGACAGGTTTTTGTATTAGTTTATATATCATGATCATTCATCTTATATATTCATGCTCATTCCCAGGCTTATATGTGTAAAGAGCTGTTAACCCTCTTCGCATATTTGTGTTTTCAGGCGAGATGCATGTTCCTTTTTTAGGATAGGAGGCTGGGGGTGGAGAGAGCGGTGATGCAAATGAATGTGATTCTGCCCCAATGCTTGTCGGTCCTTTTAGGTCTAAGTTCTTTCTCCAGGGGCAAAAGAGGCTTTGTATGGCGTGCCCCTTCCCACCAGGTTACCGACTAAATCTGGTGTTATCAATGAGTAACGTAATGGTAAGTCTTGATCGAAGGAGATTGAAGGAAATTTCAATTTCAAGTTCTATGTGGTGTGTTGGCCTTGTTTGTGAGCTGTTAATCCAGGAACATGTGCTAAGAGTCTATCTTTGAGTCTAGTAGAGTGAATATATTTGTCAACACCAAATGCATCGAGTCTTTCGTTATAAAGTTGGACAAGGTCAGCCAATTTGAATACAGGGGCTACTGACTGATCTAAACAGATTTTTTTCTATGTACGAGACATTGTTGTGCTAATGTTATACTATGCACAGCATCTGACTGAGTGTTGCATTCTCTTGTGGTTTGACGAAGATGCGATCGTTTATGGTTATACAATGATTCAAGACATGCGTTATGGTATTTAGCCTCAATTGCTACCATATTCCCTATGCGTAACTTAGTGAGGAATTGTGATTCCTGCAGTAGCAAAGCTGCTTCGCGCATATTTCTGACTATGTCAAAGGTCTTGTGAAGATTCATGTCCTCCTTATCACAAAAGAAACACACTGCTGTTCCAACTACCTCTGTGTTTACACCAGATCTAGTACGTTTAGAAACTATGTCTGAATGACATTTACTGTTCATGCTTTCCAGTTGTATGTGACTTGGTTTGTTTCGACATGTTTTATGCCAACATGCACATCGTGCCTTGAAGGTTTCCTCTAAGCCATTGCCCTCGTTGAGTGTTTGGAGTTGAATGCCTGGAGGAAGCTTGTGGATCTCATGAAATGCTACCAATGCTTCTAAAGATTGGTATCCAGCACCTTTGACTTTCGCGTTGGACTTATCGGGGTAGATCAACTTTTCATTTAAATTTTCTTGACATAAACAACACATATTTCAGTTAACACTTTTTGGTGCAGATGGACATGCATTTACTATGTCCGCAACATTGACTAAATTACAGTGCTTTGCCATAATGAGCATAAGATACAACCAACACCGTGTTAATAAGATGTAATGATTCATCTACTGTTAGTGGATATCACACAACCGCCGCCACCTGGAAAAGAAAGTAATAGAAAAGTTATAAATAACACATCGTGCCATACCAAAATATAATTAACCCTTTCAAGATGAAGACAGCCAAACCGTCCTCTGCAGTGCTGTTTAGGAATGTCCATTTGCAGGCCAAAAGAAAACTATTTTTGAAAATTTACCACTGGAATAACTTGCTTAATAACTGAGACAATCATCCAGTGGTAAATTTTCAAAAGTAGTCTTCTCTTGGCCTGCAAATGGACATTTATAAAGCATGTATTTTTAGCTCACCTGGCATGAAAGGCCAAGTGAGCTTATACCATGGCGGCCATCCATCGTCCATCAGTCTGTCAAATCACTTTGTCTCCTTAACGGTTTAACCGATTTCAACCAAATTTGGCTGGCAGGATCCTATGCTGGTATGCTCCAGTCAATTTTTTTCAGAATTCTGATTCGTCAATTTTTGGAGGTGGAAATCATAAATCTTACGAAAAATTTACCGGAAATTGTTAAAATGCTACTTCTCCTTAGCTACTTGACATATTTCAACCAAATTTGGCTAGACTGATTCTACGGTGATAGGATCTAGAACTTCTATTCAGAATTTGGTTTGATCCGTTTTTGGATGAAAATCATAGATTTTATGAAAAATTTACCCCTCCTTAGCTGCTTGACATATTTCAACCAAATTTAGTCAGACTGATTCTACGGTGATATGTTCTAGAATGTCTATTCAGAATTTTGATTGATCGATTTTTGGGGTGAAAATCATAGATTTTATGAAAAATTTACCGGAAATGGTCAAAATGCTACTCCTTAGATGCGTGACATATTTCAGCCAAATTTGACTAGATGGATTCTATGGTGGTAGGACCATCTATTCAGAATTTTGACTGATAAATTTTTTTGGTGAAAGTCATAGATTTGCCGGAAATGGTCAAAATGCTACTCCTCCTTTGCAACTTGACATATTTCAACCAAATTTGACCACACTGATTCTACAGTGATAGGTTCTATTCAGAATTTTGATTGATCAATTTTTTGGGTGAAAATCTTAGATTTTATGAAAAATCTACCAGAAATGATCAAAATGCTACTCCTCCATAGCCGCTTGATATATTTCAACCAAATTTGGCTAGATGGACTGTACAGTGATGGGTTCTAGGTCTATTCAGAATTTTGATTGATAAATTTTCTGGTTGAAAATCTTAGATTTTATGAAAAATCTACCGAAAATGGTCAAAATACTACTCCTCTTTAGCTGCTTGACATATTTCAACCAAATTTGAGTAGATGGATTCTATGGTGGTACGCTCTAGAAAATCTATTCAGAATTTTGATTGATCAGTTTTTTGGATGAAAATCTTAGATTTTATGAAAAATCTACCTGAAATGATCAAAATACTCCTCCATAGTCGCTTGACATATTTCAACAAAATTTGACTAAATGGATTCTATGGTGATAGGCTCTAGAAGACTAGAACTTCTTTTCAGAATTTTGATTGATCAATTTTTTGGGTGAAAATATTACCGGAAATTGTCAAAACGCTACTCATTAACCGCTTGGCTGATTTCAACCTAGTTTGACTGGAAGGACCCTATTGGGGTAGGTTTCAGAAATTGTATACAGATTTTTGATTGGTAAATTTTTGTGTGAAAAGCTTGAGTTTTATGAAAATTTAATGGATATCGCTTAAAACACTACTCCTCATTAACTGCTTGGTTGATTTCCCCCAGACTTGGATGGAAGAAGCCTCTATGGTGGCAAGCTTCAGATCTAGTACGCAGAATTTTGATTGGTCAGTTTTTGGGTGGCCATCTTCGATTTTCCAAAGGTTTTGGTAAATCTGTTAAAAGCCTACACACACATTAACCGCTTGGCAGATTTCAATCAGTCTCAGCTGAAATGACTCTAGGTAGGTAGGCTTCAGAACGTATATACAGAATTTTGATTCGTCAATTCTTTTGGTGACCATCTTGGATTTTTCCATGTCTTTAAATGCAAATGGTTCAAATACTAATGTCCAGGTGAGCGCCACAGGCCCTTGGGCCTCTTCTTTTATTTCTTGACCAAATTTAGCCACTAGAAGGCTAAATAATTATTTAACCCTTCCAGTCTTAGAGACCAAATGTGTATAAGAATACAAATATTGTGCTAAATATGTTGAAAAATAATTTCCCTGAAGATGACTCCTGTCACTGGCAACAATAGTTGAAAGTTATATTAGCTTCTAGTGGACCAGCAAAACATAACAGCTGTCCTTTTCAGGATTATTCAATATGGCTGCCATCGACTTAAATCTTATTAATTCCCAATATTCAGGAACCATACAAATTGCAAAATTTATGTATGTTTTGGACAAAGAAATGAATGTACTATTCATTGCCTCAGAACTTCCAAAATACAGAAGACCCTTATTACTTGCATCGATAACTGCTAAATGTCTTAAACAATTGTGTAGCAAAACAAAAAGCTAAGGCACCTTATACTGTCTCCAATGGCATTGTGATATATACTCCACTTTGCCACTTCAAAAATGCTAGAATACGCAGAAAATTTACATTTGTAATCTTCAATGATACTGGGAATTAATAGCTTTTAAGTCGACGGCGGCCATTTTGAATAATGGCAGCCATCTTGGATCCAGGGGGTGATTGAAAAAGGGTCCCATCAGGAATTCATCAGGATACATTAGTGTATACATGTGCCATTAAGCTTCATGCTTTTATCCAGAAATGCATGATTGTTATAGTTTGCTGCCCCACCACTACTACTAGGTTTCCTTTATAGAAAGCAAATGGGCTATAGTACATGGTAGAGGTGAGTGTATGACTTTCTTAAAACTTACGACCAACTCCCATAAAGGTCGTTTCACCCTATTGGGACTAGACTTGAACACATGTTCCTTATATCAAGCAGATTGAGCATAATCATATTGATGTCAAGCTTCAAGGTCACAGCCATATCATCTTATATATCTGCATAGCCTCACCCTATTGCGACTAAACTTGGACACACTTTCTTCAATGGGATTGAGAACAATGATATTGAGGTCATGATGTCAAGGTTCAAGGTCACTATTTAGCTCAACATATCCTCTTATATCGTTGGATTGGTTCACCCTATTGTAACTAAACTTGGGACATAATGATATTGAGGTTAAAGGTCAAGGCCATTGTGAGATTTGTATAAAATGCATGTTTTAGTAGTAAGGTTCTGCTTAGCTCATCTTGTCTTTATTTCAGAATTCGTAAAGTTATTGAAACTAAGCATGGACATACATTTGCTTCAAGCAGCAGGAGCAGCTCAAAGACTTTCAGACTTTTGAGGTCAAGGTCAGCGTGATCTTGATACAAATCTAGATTTGCATTTGAAAATGCAAAATACCAAAAAAATTTCGTCAATATCGATCCTGTCAATCATATCAGTGTTATACTGATGTCTTGTTTATGTTTAAGTTTTTGGTTGATCGTGACTTAGGTTAACTCAGCTACAGCTAAACTGTCAGGGTTATAGTAACCAAACTTCATCTAGATAACTTTATTATTGCATTTCTATCAATAGTACAATAAATTTATCCCATTTCTGCCTATGTTTTCAGCTCAGGGATTTTGTTATTTCCGGTTAAGTTTTGTGTTTACCTTGACTTAGTCCATACAGGTTAACGTTTCTGTTTAGCTCTGCCTATCAGGCTTATTGTAACAAGACTTCATATATACATTTATTACTGCATTCATATCAATACTGCAATGGATTTGTCCCATTCCTCCCTATGTTTTCATACCATGCACTTTGCTTTTTCAGGTTAGATTTTGTGCTGTTTAACTTAGTACAAGCAATTGTTTTAAATATTATTCTGTAGAAAAAGATAATATACTTTAGTTAGCCTGCTGTAAACAACCTTCATATGTACAAAGATATAAAATGAGCCAGCTGCATGGTTGCAATGCAACCACATTTCTGGTTACGCCAAGTGTGCTACCAGCTAACTAGTAGGAGCACATCTAGTGTGCCTTATCTCAAATAATTTGTACCGTAATCTGCCATTATTTATGATGATTCAGCCTTCTTTTCGTGTGATTTGAATGTGTTCTGATGTTCACTGCTAACTTCATGTTGAACATGTGCTGTGGTGTTATATAGCTACATGTGTATAAGCTGTCAATATCTAAGGTAGCGTCAGCTTTTAGCAGCACCATGTTCAAAAGTAAATATGAGTATTTGAATATTTTACTGGTTAAAACTAGAGTAGTCATCCTTAAATTTAGCTGAATACCCTTGGTCTATACATGGTACATGTTATTGGTAACTTGAAGAGCATTTCTGTGTTTCTTACAGCGAGAGAGGAAGGAGTAATGATTAAGAGAGGTGGTTCTGAGGTCGGTGAGAATATAGCCAGCCGAAGCCAGGGTGTGTTCAGTGCTGATGATTGGGAGTGTAATAGGTAATGTTCATGTGTACTAGGTAATGTACTACTGTTCTATCAGACAGACAGGTCAGGCTTGGTAA
This sequence comes from Chaetoderma sp. LZ-2023a, assembly GCA_034401795.1. Classification (NCBI taxonomy): domain Eukaryota; kingdom Metazoa; phylum Mollusca; class Caudofoveata; order Chaetodermatida; family Chaetodermatidae; genus Chaetoderma; species Chaetoderma sp. LZ-2023a. Next base: position 145,737,172 of record CM067369.1, read on the forward strand.
AGCACTGGTCAGTATGGATTTTTACCATGATGGTGGTCAGTATTGGACAGTTGAAACTAGGATTGGTAAACTTAGACCACAATTCAATTCGGTTATCTTATGTACTGTACATGTAGTTGGCTTGTTGAGGTTGAGGTGGATGGTTTAAAATCTTAATTATCTGAAGTGGTTTTAAAGCTGAAATGATATTAGTAACACTTCAGGCTGTAGAAACCTTGTTCACACTGAAATGCAGTTGATCTGTGATTCTGTGTACTTCTGAAAATTGTCAGCAATCACTGTACACAGTTGAGATCTAACACTAGATGAAGTTTCAGATTTCTTGATCCCCATGATGCCTGATACTGGCTGTCAGTAGTACTCATAGCGAGTATCAGTCAGATTATATTGATCATGAATTGAAAGTTCCTTGAGTTTCATGTCTTGCTATGGTTGGTACAGCTAAAAAATAATTACACGTTTTCAAATGTTAGTAAGAAATGTTCATTTGAATATTTTGAACATAATTGGATTGAAAGACTACTGCCTAAATGGAAGATTCCAGTTATCCATCAATCATTACATCATAATCAACTACGTGACGTATAGGATGCGGTCATAATCAACTATGTGATGAATGACCTAGATAAGTTCATCTCGAATGCTTAATTGATGATGGACTAAGCGTTGATGTACGAATTGTATGCCTTTATTATTTAGAGGAAAGGACCGGAGAACTAACATATATATGGTCTTGAATGATAGCTTTATATAATAATCAACCTATAGCCACCAGTAAAAACTGAAATAAATAAGAACAATTTGAAAAAAGCAGCTAAATACCATTTATGTCTCTAGTGGGAACCAATTAGTGACGCAGCTGGTCATATGCGCTGGAGTGTACGCCGAGCAAATAAATAATATCCCCTCCAGCCGGTCATATAATCCCAGTTATATTCGCCTTAAGCTGATTAGCCACTAATTTCTACAGGTAAACCTAATTTGTACAGGTAATAATTTTAAAACTATGCCTGCAAGCCGTTGTTTCCATCGATAGGATATACTTTCAGTCACACAAACTTGAAAATATTCAGTGGGTATCATGTTGCGGCCCTGGAAACCAGCAGTGGTTTTTGAAATCATTTTGACGAAAACTTGTTGCTTCCACCAGAAAATGTGACTCAAATATAATGTTTTCGAAAGGATCAATAGTGAATTAACAGTAGTGAGTTAATCGCTCTACATCAGCGCCTATACAAAATACTATTCATACTGCTTATGAAACTATATTCAGGTTTGCTTTTGTTATATTCGAGTACGCAGTATACCTGCACACACAGTTGACACGTGATGGAGTGTGATGCACCATCGACATCACTAATTGGTTCCTAGATTTAGTAAATGCTTTTTCTCAAATAATCCCGATTCATTTCCGTTTTTACCAGTGGTAGTTTATTTAATATTGTATGAAATTATCAATAAACATTGGTTATTTCCCTTTTCCCTTCCTTTAATAAACATGTGGTTGAATATTTTGAAACTAATTTGACTGGGCGGGCGCACCCAGTCAAATTAGTTTCGAAATATTCACAACTTACCTGTACAGTTTTCAGGAAATAGATATGCAGTTGTTCAGAGATCGACCGATCCCAACATGGGAGAAATATAGGTAGAGCTTAGCTAAAGATGGGCGAGGCATAGCTAAAACTGGATTCTTCCATTGCTGCCTTAATGTTTCCCAATCCACTGATGTTCAAAATATTCAACACTGAACAGTACGTTTTATCTTGTTTTGGAAACATGATACGTTATTTCTGAACTGTTCTGTAGTGGGAGGTTGTTGTAAAAATATTGTTGTGCACTCTCAGACTTAAAGGTGCATATTCACACCAAAATGCTTGAAAATAAATTGTTACATTTGAATGCTTTTAGAGGCTTAAATTATTTGCCTAGACATAAGGAAACGAAATAAATCTTAGTATATGATGATTTTATTATGCATTAATTAATATAATTTTTATCTCGTCTTTCAAATGGGAAAAAATGTCGGCGTCAGCATCAGGTTAAGCTTTTGAAAATGACATTTGTGGTTATCCGATTTAAAAATATTACGCAGATGTGTTCTATGTGATGCTTAGGACTAGTATGCATTAAAATTATATTGATTTTATAATTTCTTCCTTTTATCATGTTTAAACGAATATTTTATGGGTCCAGGGTTATCTTTCTTGGCTGCGTTAAGCTTTTTTAAAACAACATTGCACCCACAAGGGGTTATCAGATTCGGAAAAAAAACTAAAACAAATTTGTTCTATACGATCCTTAGGACCAGTCGAAGTAAAAAAGAAATTGACTTTCAAATTTTTTCCTGATTTTTTCGGCGTTTGAACTTTGACTATTTTATGGCTGATTTGCATACAGGTTATATATCCAGGTTATGGATCTTGACCGTGTTAAGCTTTTTTCAAATGACATTTACACCCACACGGGGTTGGGATATTTGAATAAAACTTCACATTTGTTACTACATTACATTACTTGCCTTACTTATAGCTCTTTCCTTCTCTGAAGGGAAGCATAGTTGGATGAATTTTTTACAGCCACTGTCTGCTGGGTATGGTGGTATTGAGTGATTGAAGACTCCTTCAGATATCTCCATACTCTCCAATGTTGCGATCCATAGTAATTCGCTTGAATGCTATATCTCAATATGCGGCAAGAAGAGTTGTTATTACACCACAAAAACATCCATTACCGTTCAATCACTACTTGCTAAATCAAATATCTGCATTTAGCTATCAGAATAAAATTTTTATACTCGCTTACATACTCCCTAATGCCAATACCATCACCATGTAGACCCTCAACCAGGCTTCTGGTAGAGGGACCCCCTGCATTAGCCTTACAATAGACTGGCACCAGTCTGTACACACTCCATGGTGACGCCTGTCACTAAGCACGCTCGCACATGCGCAGTAGGTCCCAAATGTGAAAACTGATTCACTTTTCAAATATTCTGCTAGCAGTACAGTTTGCCTGCTATCAATCTGATATAAAAGTTTTAGCTTTGCTACTGAAAGTTTTCAGTTATTACTATATTTGACACGAATCATGCATACCATGAAACCAATCCTTCCTAAGTTATGTTTGACTTTTATATCATGGTGTTTTATAGGTGTTTGTAACTCTAGTTCTTGAGTTACCAGTTTTCGTGTCACTACTCCCGTTTTCGAGGTTAGAGTAACCAGGCCTATTATATACCATCAAGAGTACCATGTTATAAAATAGCCAGTACCACTCCTATTAACGTAGTTCCTAGTGCCCTCAAACATCATCATTCAGGAATCATTATGATTCCAATGATTCCTTTCTTCAGTCACTTTCTTAAGTACGCCTATGACGTATCCTCATCAAAGCTAGCTGCTTTATTTCTTATCATTTCTTATTTTTCAAAGGAACTGTCCTTAACTTCTGAGAAAGTAAAATGTACGTCAATCAAGTGTGATCGTTTTTCACGCTAAGGACTATGCGGGCCACGTTTACCTGAGGTGTACCTCCTGCTCCCCCCAAAATAAAAAATGTGTGGGATTTGTAAGTGTTGGCCATTGGTCTTGTCTAAATCGTTCTTCAAAGATTTTGTCATTAAGCCTGCGCAAGTGGGCTAAGCCGGTTTCCGTGACATCTAGGCAACAGATCATGTCTCCAAAAGGTAAATCCGGCGACTCGAGAAAGAAGCCTGGTAAGTCATCCTCTGGTAGGAGCCAGGCCAAAGACCATGTTAGTCTTGAGGATCAACATAATCCTCAAGAGATGGCATCGGTGGCGGAAGCTTCCGATTTGTCATCACATGCAAAACTTCGTTTCTCAGTGATACCGATTGCCAGGAATGTTTTAGGATCGCCGATCGCCTCTGCTCCCGTCTCTGCTCCTGGCTTGTCCGGGCAAGCGGGTTTGCCGTCCGGATTGTCTTCTGGTTTTACTGGGCATCCGGAAATGAGCACCGTGATTGTTTCTGGCTTGGCTGAACATCCGGTGACTCATGATAATCTGGCTTTTTCGTCAACTTCCGCCGTTTCCGGCTATAGAGTTCCGATTCCGGACTTCCGTTTCCGGTTTTTTAGCTTCCTCTTCCGGTAGTAGTGTTGCTACTTCCGGTAGGAAGAATGCTTATCTGGGTCTGTTGGACCTGGCATTGCATCATTCATCTATTTCCGTTTCCGGTTTTTCAGCTTCCTCTTCCGGTAGTAGTGTTGCTACTTCCGGTAGGAAGAATGCTTATCTGGGTCTGTTGGACCGGGCATTGTATCATTCATCTATATCCTTTTCCTGTTCAGCTTCCTCTTCCGGTAATTCTGTACATCCGGGTTGTAGGATCTTGATCAGTTTCCGGTAGTCTACTTCCGGTTACGCATTTCCGTTTTCCTTTTTTCCGACATCCGGATTTCATACAGCCGGGGATACGGTCATTTCCGGTTTTCATGGATCTTTCTCGTGTTATAGGATTATCTTCCGGGTCTGTCTTCCTGTTTTGGATTTCAGGTGATAGAGAACTTCCTGGGGTTCCAGTTTTGTTCTTCAAGTCCGGTTTACATGTTCGCTTTCCTAGAATCTTGTCATCTTCTTGCCTAAGATTTAGTCATATTTCCGTATTTGTTTAATATTGGAAATATTGAATGGCTGGAAATATTCATACCGAGTCATTGCCAGTCTCTCTTGGAATTGTAGTCTATTGAGACATTTAGTCGTTTATCAGTGACAATTTTCAACGTAATTAAAGACTCTTCTGACTGGTGGCTGTATGGTTTTTTTGGTGCAGATTATTTTATATGCGCATATCATCAGCCGATAAGTCAATCTATTCTACGCATTATCTCGAGACACGATTTTTACTTAAATCCAACTTTAGATGGCCAGTTGCCTTCGGGCCAGTCAGCCTTTTTTTTTCACGCTCCTTTTATCTCTTATGTCGGCAGGTTGACATATTTATTTTAACTAAAGGGAGTGAATTTGTATAGGGAAAACCCTGATTCTGGCGTAAATCGTAGTCTAGTTTTGTCAGTCGCTGAAAAGAATTAGATTCAGTAAAGGTGTCATAGGGATCAGTATGACTAAAAGATTAATGTCTACAAGAACAATAGTCGCTTAGAAAAGATAATCAAGCGGATAAGGGGGCAGGAAGAAGGAATATAAGCCGAATTCTTCTGCGTTGACATAGTTTAGGCGAGTTCGCTTTGTTTTCATTTTTTCCAGATTTTTGGTTGTTTTCCCTTTTCTAGCGTAATTTTTTGCTCTATTTTGACTGGGTTGCTGCAGGCCTCCGGACGGTGGTTTTGGTTGGCGGGGACTCAGGATTTGCTGGTTTTGTTTGTGGGCGGTCTGGCTGAGGATTGTTGGTGAAGCGAATTCCAGTCGAGTCGGTCCAATTGCCAACCCGGCCTACTTAAATTAGTCGGCTCGGCCTAGGATAAAAAGTCATGTCGGCCCGATTTAATAGTCAAATAGGCCTAGGAATGCATTCTACTGGCTTCTTTCTTCTTCTTTTCGATCGCTGGTATCACACTTGGAGAGCCGTTCTCAAGATGAAATCTTTTTACCTGGCTGGAAGCATGGAATAATTGGGAATCTCATATTTCTATATCCTTGATTTCGGAACTTTTCTTCAAAAATTGATGATATGGAAATATGAGATCCCTCTTATACCAATCGTATTATACCAGCATTAGTCGTCTGTTGGTGGATCTAATAATATTTACTGGCGTTTACGTCTCTTTATTAAAAGACGGTCAGAATTATTAGTGTCTATTATTTTCACTAACGCGCAACTATTTTACATAAGATGTAGACAATCTTTATCCTAAAAGCACTACCTTTTTAAGAAGATGGCGATCTTAAGATATTACCGAGATTTCCGTGTATATCATGGTATACAGATTATCGTGTGTAGTAGCTACCATGGAAGTCTAGGTAGGCCTGCTACACTCGATAAACTTTATCCTAATTAAGCGTACTGGTTAGCCCAATAATATTCCTATAGCTATGTTCATATGTACAGTTAAATGCGCAGTGTCGGTTCGGCCTAATAGTGCACCTATAGGTATATACATGTGTGCGCATATGTGCATTCGTATGTGGTTATGGGTGATACTGTAGGGTCAACTCGACCCAAGGGTATATTCGCACATGTTAGGCATAAACATAGGTCGAGTTGGAACTAGGCCGAGTTGAGGGTGGGCCGGGGTGTATTTGGGCCGAGTTGACTGGATACCGGTGAAGCCACTGGCAACTTTCGGTTGGATTGTTCCCGGACTGTTCGGTGGGTCTTGGGTTTTTGCTCGTTGAAGTTGTTGTCTGGGGGCTGGCGACGGGCCGGTTGGAGTGGGGTGGGGGTTGCGCTGGAGGGGTGGAGGAATGGCTGAGAATCTTTGGATTTAAGCAGCCACCAACAATTTTCGGTCAAAATGTTGTCAAAATATTTTGCAGGTCCAGAGATATTACAGTTGTAATATGTCATCTGCAAAATTCAGTATCCAGACAGTTAATATCAAGTATCAGTGTTCAATCTTTACTTTTATCGGGATTTCTAACACAATGTCATTTGTTATTACAAAGATGAAATTATTGATTCTAAGACTATAAATATAAGAATCAATAAATATATACAAAATCTTTAAGTTTTCTGCCTCTGGGCATAAATATCGAATGGTTTAGGATATCTAATTGATCAGTATACCTAAGCCAAGTCTTGAAGCTGGCTTGTTTTTCCTATGTCGTTGATTTAAATATAGGACACAGTTTTGCAATCATTATAGGATCCTGTCACGTTCAGGCTGATGATTTTCCAGTGATTGCAGTCTAATACTTCAGTGTAGAAGAAGTGAGTGCAATCTTGGGAGTTAGTCGACCCTAGGTATATATATATATAAAACCCTGTGACTTGAAGAATGAGTCTAGGTCGTTTTTTAATGTGTTTTATGTTGGCGCGTTAATTGCTTCTGTTGGTAAAGGATTCCATCCATTAACACTATTTGTAAGAAATACTTGCGTAGATCAAGTATTATTTGACAAGATGATCTGTCACGCCCGAGCGGCTAGGCAACCGTTGATGTATTCAATAACAATTTTCTTATTAAATCTGCTCCATTATTATATGATTTTTAAATTAGATAGTCAAATGTTTGCCATAGTTCTCTTAACAGGACCTTGTCATGCGTTCTATTCGTAGAATTGTGATGATGTCATCACAAGTAAGTTTCCCTTATTTCATCTTTTTGAGTGGTGGTTTGGGAAACCGTAATTTCTTTTCTTTATTTTATCTTGCTAAATTCTGTCACGATTTGAGGTTTTCGAATTCCAGTCGGGATTATTGCAGATCTCAGGTACAGGATTTGGCTATATCTTGACTCTAAGCACTCCCTTAGGCTTACTAGGGTTTTTTTTGATTTCCCACGATATCTGGTTAAATCTCTATAAATAAAATTATCTATAATTTTTGCAGAGTCTTTAGCTTTTTAATAAGTTAGGCTATACTGATATGAGACTTTTCTCCATTCAGAGTAAGCGGTATTATTAAAATATCCATAATAAACATGAGTTACCTCTTTAGTGAGGGCTAAGCAATAAGGATATAGCCCAGGATTTTGGTTGGAGCATCATGGCAGATGTTATCTATGTGTTTTCTATAAGCAGTCCTCTTTAGCATATAGTAAGTTTGCCACATCTTTAAGGGCAGCCCTTATCAAAAGGGCCAGATATTCTTGGATCTAGAACCCTTCTCTGCAGTCTCCTCCCAAATGGTCTTCTGTTCCTCTAATCAGAAGCTATTAGCTTTAGAGGGGTTGTTGTCTTCTATGCTTGTCAAGGAGTCTAAGAAGAGGCTCTTCTTTGGAAAGTAAATCCAGGCTTCTGTTCTGGGTTGGATTGTCTGATAGGCATCTAAATCTCGATTCGTTCAGTCACTGCCATGGGGTTTTCTTTCATTTTTAGAAGGAGGATCAAGTTTTTCTTGGGATGTCACTAGATCCAATCTGTTTGCGACATGTCTGATTGGCCAGATTTTATCTTTCATGTCTCTCTTTTCGGACAGTCAGGTTAAGGGTCTCTAGTTCTCGATTCGATCGGACAATTCGACAGCAGTCTCATATATCAACAGGCAGGGGGGCACAAAGTCGTCTCCTGTACTTGGAAGTGTGGAACCTCCTCATGTGGTGTCGCATGAATAAAAAATTTCTAGTGTCCACTCATGTCCCAGGCTGTCTGAGTTTTCTTGCGGACCAATTGTCTCGGCCGTGGGCTGTGGACGCCCTGTCTCAGTCCTGGTCAGGAATCTTCGCTTATGCGTTCCCTCCCACAATCCTTATTTCTTTTGGTTCTGAAGAAAGTCAGGGACCAGATCTGCGAGATCTTGTTAATAGCTCCCTTTTGGCCAATAAGGATCTGGTTTGTAGACCTTCTCGATCTTCTAGTACCTACCATCATCCAAACCCAGGAATCTTAAGTCTGTGCGTTTGGAGTATATCGAGTGCTCGATCCTTGAGAATAAAGTTTCTACAAGATCTCAGGAAATCTTCGATTCTGCCAGGGGAGTCGTCTCGAAGAGTTTACAAGGGTCGGCTTAAGATTTTTGGAGAATGGTGTTCAGATCAAGGTCTCGTGCCTGATTCTGTTTCTATTTCCCAGATGTTAGACTCTATCTTATCTGTTCGACTCTTTACACCTGTCTGCTAACACTGTAAGAGGATATAGATTTTCTTTTGCATCTTCTCTTCCTTATTTGTTGAACGCGGAAGTTGAAGATACTATGGTTCTTAATCTTTTGATCAGAGGGTTAGGTAATATTCGTCCTCCAGGTGTTAAACCTTTGCCTTCCTGGAACTTGGCTCTGGTTCTTCAGGTTCTTGGGCAGGTCATCATTTCCAACCTATCTCTACGATTAGCTTGAATCTTTTAACTTTTAAGACCGTTTTTCTAATTGCATCTGCTTCTGCTAGAAGACGATCCGAAATCCATGTTTTCTCCGTTGAAAAGGATAGGTTTATCGAATCTGGGGACGGTCTGGTCTTATATCCTTGACGGGATTTTTTGTCAAAGACTCAATCAATCCGTTATCCAGCTAAGCCGATTATTTTACAATCTTTAACCTCCTTTTCTCCGGCTGACAGATTTTGGTGTCACTGCAGCTTCCTTGTTTAGGAACTTTATGATTTTAACTAAAAAGGCTGAAGACCATTTACCAAGCACATCCCACCATTTCGTTAGGACCGTGCGTCTGCATGTAATGGTGTGAGTTGTTCTTTGGTTTTTATTTATTTCTTTAAGTTTAAAGAAATCCTTGTTTGATAATCACTGTGTGATTGATTAAGATGCACCATTATGTTATGTTATTAACATTTGGTTATCTTTTGTTTGATTTTTTATCCTTGCTTATGGATTCTCAAATCTCCTCCCACCAAAGTTTCGTAGTGGGGCACTGACCAAATCTACAGGTTTAGCAAGCAGTGATTGAACGGTAATGGATGTTTTTGTGGTGTAATAACAACCCCCAACAGACCCCCCTTTAGTGGGTTGGTCTGTAGTTTTATTAACCACTATAAAAACATACTTACCGTTCAATCACTACGACCCGGCCTCAGCCACCCCGCTGGGTATTGATTTGAGAATCTATTCTGGATATATGGCACTTAAGTTTATAAAAGTGAATCAGTTTTCACATTTGGGACCTACTGCGCATGTGCGAGCGTGCTTAGTGACAGGCGTCACGAAGGAGTGTGTACAGACTGGTGCCAGTCTATTGTAAGGCTAATGCAGGGGGTCCCTCTACCAGAAGCCTGGTTGAGGGTCTACATGGTGATGGTATTGGCATTAGGGAGTAAGTAAGCGAGTATACAAATTTTATTCTGATAGCTAAATGCAGATATTTGATTTAGCAAGTAGTTATTGAACGGTAAGTATGTTTTTATAGTGGTTAATAAAACTACAGACCAACCCACTAAAGGGGGGGGGGGGTCTGTTGGGGTTTTAAAACAATATCCAAAGCCTACACACAAAGTCATAAAGCACAATGACAACCTCATTGGCTGATAGCTATCACATGACCTATGTTGATAGCAACCTGCTTCATTCATTTTCCTGCTCTTGGAGCAGGAAGATGAAAGAACTTTTTCAAGGCCAAAAAGTTACTTTCGTTGTTGAGAAAAAAAGATCTAAGGTTTTAAACTTCCCCAATAAAATCAGAAAAACCAAGGAGGCCTTCAGAGATGAGTGGTTTGAGTGGTGATCTATTACAAGTGATATAATGTCATTACTAGTTTTCGTGGTACTAGCATTACTGGTTTTCGTGCTAACGCATTTGAGTGATATTTATGGCTAGATTAGCCTATATGCTCCATGATTATAATGGAAAATCATTAATTGCGTCTTTCAATTTATCATGCGCTATGTTATAGCGTGATTGATGATATCTCCTAAAAAATAAAACATACTCAATGAAAAGAAAATCGTTAACAACAAATAAACTTTATTTAGAGAAGTGTTTGTTCTCTTTTTATTTTAAAGTTTAATTTGGTAGTCGTCTACTAGCCTGTTTTATTATGAGATCTTGCTCTATGAAAACTGTTTTTCTGTTTACGGTTCAGAAAAAGTCAATTAAGAAGGACAACAAGAGTCATTCTGTAAAGTGTCCTTCTGGCATCTGTCATAAGTTTATCAAACCAGAACCTGCTGGTCATGTATGTTCAATATGTACTTCATGTACATTTGACGAGCCCTGCTTGATTTGCGAGGCATGGTCCTGAGCGGCTAGACTTTCCTTTTTCAAAAGAATTCTCTCATTGTCGAATGATGGAAAGAGTATTTTGCCTTTTGCTAGTAAAGTTTCTCAATTTCAAGTGCTCAAGGCTCCCTCCCAGGCGAAGCCCAAGGCACCATTAGAGAACGCGATATTAGGGAAAATTTTCAATCAATATAATGCCTCCAGAGCCAGGTGAAATCTATCAACTCGTCTTTAGGTGACAGAATTTCAAAATTATCTCGGGACAGTCAGGCTCTGATAATTTATCTGTAGATTTGAGTTAGCTGCACCTAGAAGACGACTGTTTACCAAATCTAATAAATCTGACCTAACTGAAATCCACTGTTTCAGGAAGGTCAGGACACCACAGAAAAAAATTGCTAAAAGAAAAGTTTGGATCGGGCTTCGCCTCTTACAGTGCTGGAAGTGAGCCAGGCAGAGGCAGAGAACTTCATTACCGCCTCCTGTGCCATGGTGGTCTGAGTACGGTTTATCCAGGTTGTAAGTCGGTTTCCGGCTGTGACTACTACCACATCTACTGCTGTGATGTCTGAGTCAGAGAATCGATAAGAATCGTGCAAGTCATCTCAAAATCATTGTCTTCGCCTAAACAGGTTTCTTCATCATATGCTGTCGCTGCCACTTTCCTGGCTCTGATTCCGGCTCCGAGCCGGGTAATTCCCGGCCCTAATTACCCGGCCCCCAGTCCCGGGTCATTACCGTTTAAAAGTCCCCGGCTCTTGTGCCAGGTCCGGACCCGAGTTTTAACCACGTCCAACCCCTGGGCTAGGATGCGGGGTCTAGGTTTATTTGGCATTCATCCGACCCGGTTTCCAGCTACGGGCCTGGGTTTATACTAGGACCCGTGTTTCTACTGGATTAGTTTCCCGCGACTATTCATAAAGAACATTGCGACTATTCATAAAGAACATTGCGACTATTCATAAAGAACATTGCGACTATTCATAAAGAACATTGCGACTATTCATAAAGAGCCATCGGCTCGCCAACATAACAAGCGGTCGATCGCCTTTTAATTGTCGGACTTAAGCAATTTGTGTCCTTCATTTTGATTCTGTTTTGGATCATTTGATCTTGGTCGGCTTGTCAAATCTTTTTGCTCAAATCAAGAGTAGTCACTGTTCCATTATGATCTTTTCCTAAACGGAAATATTATTTATCTGCTCTGTTTGTATCAATGCTCGCAGATAAGCCAATAAAACTAGAGTAGGGCAGTTATTAGAAGAAATCTAGTGAACAAAACTTAAGTGGTTAGTTACGCTAGGAAGTGGATTTATTTTTTCTGGGTTTTGATTGGATAATATTTCTGTTCAGCAGTAAATAGAAGCAGCCATTTAATACACGTTAAACAAAGCCTAATTTCATACTATTTCGACATTTGTTTAACGTATATTATTATAATAGATACTCGAGGATTTATGCCGACTGCTCTCGGAGTGAAGGTAATGTTTGATATCAATTTTGAATTATTTAAAACAGACTAGACCAATGCTGGAGAAGTTTCTTGTATATTCAGATCTGATACAAATATCCGGCTGTAATCAGTGCCTACTTACTAGCCTAAATAACTCCTAATTAGGATCTACATACATGCTTATGGCTTTCTAAAGTATTAGTATAAATTTACGTTTTTGGTTTGATTTTGGTAAAAAATCGGACTTGCGTCGTTTATCGAGGGTGGGGTTTTCTCAGAAAATGATGTTCTAGTCCGTGTTGTCATATCAAGAATCTTTAATACTCCTCCCTTTTCTTTCTATGCACGTCATCATTTCATTTTTGACCTTTTGTCTCAATATGTGGGGATTTTTTTACCCATTGCGTTAGGATTTATCTCCTTTTACTATTTCATATCTCTTGAGATATGTCAGTAAGAGACTAGTTTGTTCAAATCCTTAGCTTCTCTTATCTCGTTTTAGTGGGTCATGCTCATTATATTTCAAGGTCATTGTCATCCTTGGATGTATAGTCCCCCTTCTCTCTTTTCTTGTTCCTCTTTGATTATTTTTTTGATTATTTTGTTCCATCATGTCCAGAGAGAATTTTTTTGCATTGAAGTCATCAGGTATGGGGGTCTTTTCTCTGGATCTGAAGGTCTTCTTTCATGTCCTTGTTTTTTCTTTCTTATGTTTTTTCTTCCTTGTCTTTACCTCGATCACGTGTAGCATTTACCATTTTCCTTCGTCCTCTATTTAGTGCCTCTCATCTTCTCCATTATCGCCTCCTCATTGGCCTCGTATTTTCATCTTCTGGTAAATTATGTTCCCTCAATTATCGTCGACTATTCTAGGTCTCATTCCCTCCCTTTTTCAAATCAATTTTTTTACCCTTTAACCAAATCAATTTTTACGTGCGTGTTTGTCATTTGTTCACTTCAAGAAAAATTTATTGTCCTCTCATTATCTAGTTTCTGTATTCCTTCCTACAAGTCTCTTGAGTAGTCTTTCCTTTGTCTGTTTCGACTCGTGGTTGTAGCATAGACTTGGTAGCGTTGGTTGTAAGGGTAGTTCCTTGGGCTCCTTTCATAGGAAGATCTTTCCAGTTCCTCGTTAGATGCGCGTCTTTTTATTCTTTTTTCATATTATGGATTTGTGCCTGGATCGAAAGATATCTAATCTCGTTTGCAAGGGTTTTCTGTTTTACCCTCCTACCTCGACCACCTTCTTCAGACTCGTCCATGATAGGATTCATATTACCTTGAGATTCTTGATCATTTCGTATTTTGGTCCCAGGAAGAATCTTCTCAGCATGTCCTCGTTTTAGATCTATAAGTATCTTTTCACCATCTAGTTCTTTTGGATTCATGGATTCTCAACCTTGTCTTTCTTTTCAGTCCGATAATTTACAATGATAACTTCACCATCAGGAGGGGAAGGTTCAGGATCGATCCCCTTCGCCGGAGATTCCTTGGTACTGTTTCATTGATGCAGAGTCTGTTTCATTTCCTGGCGAGCTGCGTATGATTCAGTTCATTGGTTTGATGACGGATCAATTATTTCTTATTTCTTTGATCCCAGTCTCAGTCTAGGTCCATTCAATCCTTTCAATCACCCCCATATAGATATTCCGCATTATCTAAGCTCAGTTGTTATTACACCACAAAAATATCTACACCGTTCAATCACTACTTGCTAAATCAACTACTCCACATTTAGCCATCAGAATAAGATTCTTATGCTTGCTTACAAACACCCATATGCCTATTCCATTTCTATGTATACCCTCAACCAGGCTACTGGTAGGGTACACCCTCAGCATATGACCTAATATAGAATGGCACCAGTCTGTACTCACTCCTTGATGACACGTGTCACTAAGCATGGTCGCTCATGCGCATAGGAGCCCAAATAGGAAACAGATTCACTTTTCAAATATTCTGCAAGCAGTACAGTCTGCAAATATTCCAGCTAAGTTTTTATAGCTTTGCGCTGAGTTCAGCTTACTTATTTGAGAGTGCTACAATCCATGATTATGCCTAATATGAAGCCTATCCTCCCTAATTTATGTTTATCGAGTATTTCGGGGGCTTTACTGCAATGTATACTCTGTATATATGTGTTACTGGTTTTCGTGGTGGTATCCCGTTTTCGTGGTAAACAAATGCCTAAGTCATCATCATTATTTCTAACCCTCAATCAAACTCTAAGAGCCTTTATATTCACTTATTTCTAGAATCAAATCTTAGAGTGCATTTCGTTTTATATCCCTAAGAAAGTTTGAAATCTAGTTGTTCTTTTCATTAGGGATATTTGAATTTCAATTTTCACGCTTTCTCTGAGCAGACGCTTGTCTTTCCTTTTATCAGACTCATTAATGAGCTTATGTCGTGGCGACCGTCTGTAGTCCATCCGTCATCCGTCCGTCCGTTCCTTTAAACAACTTCTCAAGAACCGCTAGGCCAATTTCAATTATATTTGGCATGAAGCATCCTTATGGCATAGGGATCCAAGTTTGTTCAAATGAAGCCGATCGGCCAATTAGGCCAGTGGCCATCTTGAATTTTGGCCGATTTTTAGAAACGTCTTTAAAAATCTCCGAAACTGCTTGAGGGATTGAAGGAAACCTCATGAAATATGATCTAGGGCAAGAGCTCAACCAAATTTGTTCAAAGGAACTTAATTGGTCAAATAGTTTGGCAGCCATCTTGGTTGACCTAGTTTTAGCGAAAATAACTTCTCCAGAACCGCTGAAGGGATCAAGCCGAAATTTGCCAGATATGATTAGGCACTAAGGGCCAGTAAAGTTTGTTCAAGAGAAGTTGATCCGTCAAAAAACATGGCTGCCATAGGCCAATCAAAATTTAACATGTTTGGCGGCCATAGTGGACTTTTTTATTTGATGGATTTTGAGGCTGAAATTGGTTTTATATAGGTTTTTTGGGTATTCTGATCTCAAATTTGCAATTTTCGAAACTGTCGGATAAACGGTCTGGTGGCCATCTTGGATCATTTTCCCGCCAAAAGCTCCCATACTAAAGCAATGGGAAATTAAAAATACCTTCTCGAGAACTGCTGGGCCGATTTCAGTTATATTTGGCATGAAGCATCCGTAAGGCATAGAGATTCAACTTTGTTCAAACGAACCTGATCGGCCAATTTGGCCGACGACCATCTTGGATTTCGGCCAATTTTTAGAAATGGCTTTAAAAATCTTCTTCCAAACCATTTGAGGGATCGATTCAAAACTCAGGAAATATGATCTAGGGTAAGCACTGAATCAGGTTTGTTAAGGGAACTTGACTGACCAAATGGTTCAGTAGCCATCTTGGATGACCTAGTTTTCACAAAAACGACTTCCCCAGAACCGCTGAAGCAATCAGGCCGAAATTTGTGATATATAATTAGCAACTAAGGGCGATTAATGTTTGTTCAAGTGAAGTTGATTCGTCAAAAAACATGGCCGCGGTGGACCGATCAAACTATAGTGTGTTTGGCAGCCATATTGGGTTTTTTTATTTGATAGATTTTGAGGCCGAATTCGTTTTATCTAGGTTTTTGTGTATTCTGATCTCAAATTTGCAATTTACTGTCGGATAAACGGTTTGGCAGCCATCTTGGATCTTTTCCCGCCAAAAGCTCCTATACTAAAGCAATGGGAAATTTAAAATGTCTTCTCGAGAACTACTGGGCCAATTTGAATTATATTTGGCATGAAGCATCCTTAGGGCATAGAGATTTCATTTTGTTCAAACGCAGCCAATTTGGCGGGTGGCCATCTTGGATTTCGGCCGATTTTTAGAAATGTCTAAAAATCTCGTTCTCCGAAAGGGCTTGGGAATCGATTCAAAACTTATGAAACCTCATCTAGGCAAAGAGGTACGCCAAGTTTGTTCAAGACAACTTGATTGACCGAATGGTTCGGCAGCCATCTTTGATGACCTAGTTTCCCGAAAATGACTTCAAGGGAAGTTGCTCCGTCAAAAAACATGGCCGCCATGGGCCAATCAGAATGTAGCGTGTTTGGCGGACATATTGGATTTTTTTATTTGATGGATTTTGAGGCCTTATGTTTTTGGGTATTCTGAGCTCAAATTTGCAATTTTCGAAACTGTCGGATAAACGGTTTGGCGGCCATCTTGCATAATTTTCTCGTCATATTAGCTCCCATGCTAAAGCAATGGGAAATTTAAAATGTCTTCTCGAGAACTACCAGGCCGATTTCAATTATATTTGGCATTAGACATTGCCAGTCTTGAAATTATATAGATATTCAGCATTTATTCTTTTATCAGTAACAATATTTCAACGTAATTAAAGACTTCCGACTGGTTGCAGTGTGGGTTTTTTGTTGCAACTTATTTCATATGCGCATATCATCGCTTAAATTCGAATGGTCTCACTCAGCCGATAAGTCGGTCTATGCTACGTATTATCTCTAGATGCGTAATTTGTCTTCATCCAACTTTAGATGGCCAGTTGTTTTCGGGTCATTTAGCCTTTTTTCGCGTCCTTTTTTCCCTCTTATGTCGGCAGGTTGACATTTATTTTAACCGAAGGGAGTTAATTTGTTGCCCAGATTCTAGCATAATTCTTATTCTAAATCTGACAGTCACTGAAAGAACCTAGAATCAGATGAGGTTACATAGGGAAGTGAATGCACCAAGAATAATGTCCACTAGAATAAAATGACACTAAGAAAGGAAGAATGAATATAAGCCGAGTTTTCTTCACTGTCATCATCGTTTTCGGCGAGTCATTTCGCCCTGGTTTCATATCGCCTCTGTCTTTTCAATGTTTTTCTTACTTTTTCTCTATTATTTTTCATCTTTTTGGCTCGCTTCTAATTTTATCCTTTTATTTCAAAGCTTGTTCTTTCCTTTCTCTCGGCTAATAAAATTTTTAAATGTTGTTTCCTACTTCCGGTATCTTTCGATCGCCGTCTCTGCGCGTGATTCAACCCAGAAGTGTGTATTTCGCTTTATTTCATTATAAATGCGTATTTATGTGTTCTTCATTTGTTGTTAATTAGAATCAGTGTTTTGTGTATTTAATATTCGAGCTGATCCCGGAGTTTCTTTATCAATCAATCTATCAATTTTTTTATTGGCATATCACGCACAATGACATACGCCATGGTACAATCATTTAACTACATTTTACACAGATGAAAATATAGGTCCTAGACAATAAATATAAAAAATAAAAATGTACAGGTTTAATGTGTCGGGCTATGATTTAAGTTTACTGCCACGAGACATAAATATCGGATTGTTCGGGATATCTAATTAATCAATATATCAAATACAGTGAGGTATGGTGAATTTACCAGGAATCATGAAGTTGGCTAGTTTCCCAATGAAATTGATATGGATGTTGATTAAAATATTGGACACAGTTATGCAATCATTATATGAACCTGCCTCATGTTCAGCATGACAATCTGATTGTGTCATTGCATAGGATTTAAAGTACAAGCCCGAGCAGCTAGGTAAACGTTGATGTAATCAATAACAATTTTTATTTGATCACTATCTCCATTATTTCTGACACAAAAAATTTAAATTGGCTACACTTATTAAGCGAGACAAAATTAGTAAACTCATTAGGCTTTTTAAAGAGCGATTGTCTCTGCTGATCGTAATGTGGACATTACATTATAAAGTGTTTTTCATCCTCGATTAGGTTCTGGTTGCAAAGCTTACAGAATCGTAGATGTGCAGGTATTAGTGGTGTTTTATACCTATCTTCCTCAATGTGTAAGGTATGTGCACTTATCCTGAGTTTTGTCAAATTTCTTCGTTTTGTCAAATTCTTTTCAAAATGAGGATAATATTCTAGGGCAAAGCTTTGTTTATATTTTGAACCCTGGTTATGCCAGTCTCCAAGACAGTCAGGGTAGTGCCATAGTTCACTTATCAGGCCGTATCATGCATTCAATTCATAGAATCGCGACGACGTCATCAAAATTATATTTCACTTAGTGATGGCTAAGAATAAGGATATAGCTCAAGATTTTATGGTTGGAGCATCATGGCATATGTAAACTATAAGCAGTCCTCTTTAGCATATAGTAGGTTTGCCCCATCTTTAAGGGTGGCCCTTATCAAAAGGGCCAGATGTTCTTGGATCTGGGACCCTTCTCTGCAGTTTCTTCTCCCAAATGGTCTTCTGTTCCATTCAATCAGAAGCTATTAGCATTAGAGTGGTTGCTGGTTTTCTATGATTGTCAAGGAGTCTATAGAAGAGGCTCTACCTTGGAAAGTAGACACAGGCTTCTGTTCAACGATCTTCATAGTTTTCAATTCTTATAAGGAACGCATTCTTTTATCTTCCTGAGGAAGTTATATCTTATTTCTTTATCTCCTTAATTCAGGATGGAGTCCTCCCATATCACAACTCGTTTTTTCAGGCATGTGATCCTTTTTTTTATCGATCCTTAGTATGCTTTTTTACCTTTCCTTCCGAAGGTATATGAGTTTTACTCTCAAGGATAGGATATGGCAGTTTGAGCCATGCCCTTCGATCTGACCGTGGCACCTTTCTTTTCACATGTCTAGTCTCAGCCCTTGCAGGTGTCTTGCACCGTCATTTTATTCTTCTTCAATCTTTATAGACGTTCAGTTAATAAAAGCGAGGTCTTTCTCAATTCTTTCAAGATTTATTCCAACAGTTTGCAGTTCACCTTGCAGCCTAGGTTGAATTTTATTTTTCAATAAGTCAAGCCTAGTTCCTTCTCAAGTTTCTCCCATCTAGGCATCTCCCTTGAGCTGTTTTCAGGGTCAAGTTTTCCTTCAGAGACAAGGGAAGAGGCAATCTTGTTGACTGTTGTCACCCTTGACATCGTCTTTCTATGGCAGGGCAAGATTTTTTCTTAGGATTCTAGGCTTGATGATCAGCGTCGATAATGTCATTCCCAGGGTGGCGTTGATGAGAAGACTAATGTTCCTGATCTCTAGTAGCAGTCAGTACATTCTAGTTCCCTCTGATTGGCATCCCATTAGTCAAGACCCCCTCAGGTGATTATTTCATGGTTTTTTTACAGGAGGGGTGGGGAGCAGTTTGGGCTCCCTGATTTTGCCGGTCTTTGGTCCCTGGAGGAGTCATTTTCTCACATCAATTTAGTGGAGTTGTGACTTGTCAAGAAGCCTCCACTTTTGGTCGGATCGAGTGTTAGGCATCAAGATCTCGATTCGATCAGTCAATGCCACAAGGTTTTCTTTCATTTTCAGACGGAGGAACAAGTTTTTTCTTCTTTTTATGGGGATTTTAGATCCTTTTCGCGGGATGTCTCTAGATCCAAATCTTTCTAGTTCCCAGTCATGTTCCAGTCAAACGGATATTTCTTGTGGACCAGTAGTTCAGGCCTAGCAAGTTCTCACTCACTGAGTGGCAGTTTAGGAAGTTAGTTGCCAAAAGCGTTTTCTAGCTTCTGGG
Organism: Chaetoderma sp. LZ-2023a; assembly: GCA_034401795.1. NCBI lineage: Eukaryota > Metazoa > Mollusca > Caudofoveata > Chaetodermatida > Chaetodermatidae > Chaetoderma > Chaetoderma sp. LZ-2023a. Next base: position 145,756,828 of record CM067369.1, read on the forward strand.
TCTTCCCCATGTAGATCTTTTTTGCGACATGTCTGATTGCCCAGATCTCATCTTTCATGTCTCTCTTTTTGGACAGTCAGGTTTGGGCGATGATCGCACTGTCTCAGTTCTGGACAGGATTGTTTGATTTCATGTTCCTTTCAATATTCCTGATTCTAATGGTTCTGAAGATAGTCATGGACCAGTTTAAAGAATTTCTTCTAGCAGCACCCTTTTGGTCAAAGAGGATCTGATTGGTAGCCTTTCTCGATCTTCTGGTAAGATTTTGCTATCCTTCTCCCAGTATCATCAGATCTCGCTCTCAAGTAAGGGGCTTACATCTTCATCCAATCAAGAATTCTTCATCCTGTGTGTTTGGAGAATTTTTGAGTCTCTGGTCTCTGTGAGATCAACTTTTCTTCAAGATCTCAGGAAATCATTGTCTCTTCCAGGAGGGAGTCGACCTGTCGAATTTGTACAAAGATCGACTATTAAATCTTTGGAGAATGGTTTTAAAACATGGTTTCTTGCCTGATTCAGTTTCTATTTCCTAGGTGTTAGATTTTTAATTGTATCTATTCGATTCATTTCATTTATCAGCTATCACCGTTAGGTGTTATAGATTTCTTTGTCTTTTTCTCTTCCTTGTCTTCTGAATGTTGATATCAAGGATTCTCAATGGTTTTATTAGAAGATTGGGCAATATTCGTCCTCCAGTGGCTAAGCCTTTGTCTTCCTGAAATTTGGCCTTGATTCTTCAAGTTTTTGTCAGGTCTCCATTTTGAGCCAATTGGATCTATCAGTCTCAAACTATTGACTCTTAAGGCTGTTTTCCTTGTTGCTGCCACTTCAGCCAGGAGAAGATCCGAAATTCATGCTCTTTCCGCAGAAAAAGACAGATTTATGGATTCTGGGGACGATCTAGTTTTATATCCCAGAAGGGATTTTATATCGAAGACCTAGTCTAACCGTTACTCAGCCAAACCTATTATTCTTTTTCGCTGTCGGACAGATTCTGGTGTCCTGTCTGGGCCTTAAAAGTCTATAAACGTCATACCAATTTTAAATAGATTCGATTCTTCGCTCTTCGCCCGCTCATCATTGGACGACGTCATGCAAGTTGCAGGTTGGAAATCTGAATCGATGCAATGACATTTTCAGTTTAACCCTTTAACTCTCAAATTTATTCAAGAAAATTTCAATTTTGTCATAGAAAATATCCATTTTCAGACCAAGAGAAGACTATTTTCGAAAATTTACCGTTGGAATGGCTGGCTCCGTTATCGAGCCAGTCATTCTAGTGGTAAATTTTCAAAAACAGTTCTCTTGGTCTGCAAATGGACATATCCCAAGACCACTGCAGAAGCCGTTTTTGGCTGATATGAGTGTTTTGCTATATAGGCTTCTTAAATGTAACCTGCATCATATTAATGTTCTTGCTATTGAAAATGTTACTTCTTTTTTCAGGCTTTTAACCAGAACTTTGGTTTTGTTTGGATCATTTGCCTTTCAGTCAGTCTTGGTGTGCTAGTAGTCATTGTATTGCAGGTTACCACCAGGCAGCAAGGCTTTATGGTTCAATCTCCAAGCTAGGATTCTATGAAGCTATGCTGGCCTGATGGGTAGTACCATGGGTATTTTGAATCGACAAGTGGAGTGTCAAATTTCAGACTAAGTCTATCCGGTGGTCCTTCATATCCTGTGATGTTCAATTAATATACAGGTAATATACAGGTAAGCTATTTTCTATTTTCTGATAGTTCTTGTTGTATGTATTATATGACTTGGACATTATTGTTTCGAAGAATATTTAGTCCAGGGAAGACTGGGTCCTGCGCCAACTTAAGAAGGTGAGATATTTGGTATCTTCTGATACCTCTTGTTAAAGTTGTGAAATTGAATTAGAGACACGAGTCCCTAATTCAACTTGGCAACTACATGTTTTTTTATTATTTTATCTGAAATGAAATTATCAAATGTTAAGATTTATTTCGTTTGACTACATTTAGATACACAATTTAAGCCTCTAAAACTATGCAAATTTAACAATTTTATTTCAAACATTTGGTTTGAATATGCACCTTTAAAACATTTGACAACAATATTATTTTTACAAAGACAAACCTTCCATATACTTGTTGCTCAAAAGAGTTTTTATTTGTGCACAAATAGATTAATGAAATAACCCTTTCAGCCATGAAATCCTGCTATTTCAAGTTCACATCAACCAGATATGAAAGCTCTAATATTTTGAAATAAATTTTACTGTAAGGCATGTATAGGCCGAAACAGTTTTGTTGTGAAATTTATTTCAAAATATTTAGCCCGACGTACAAAATGTGTGATATCTGCTATGTATAGTTGAAAGAGTTAGTGAGCTTATGAAATTGTATTTTGTTAGGACAAATCCCCAAGAGTTTCTTATGTCATTGTTAACACTGACACAGGGTCATGGTGGTGGTGGTCTTAATCACTGACACATGGTCATGTTGGTGATTGTCAACACTGGCACATGGTCAAGCTGGTGATGGTAAGCACTGACATGTGGTACGGCTGGTGATTGTAAACACTCGCGTGTGGTCTGGCTGGGGTGTGTGGACTTTGACATGTGGTCGGGTGGCTTATCTACTATTTTGTATCTGTAAGGAATAAGAAGGAGTTGGACTACATAATCCTAGTATGAGCCATAGTCAAACTAATTTTCAGAGAAATTGTGTAAAAGTATTTAAAGCGACCACGACAGATGGGGAGCTGCAAAAAGTGGTTATGAAAAAGACATCTGATCTTCATCAAGTTTGTCTGTACCCAGTTTCAGTATTCACTCAGGCTAAGTTATACAATGTGCAGTGTTCAATCACGATAGGTTTAAAGGTTTAAATTAGTTACAGTTTGATTAAAGATCTATATGTCCTAAATATACTGTTGGGTTCTCATTCTTTGAATCTTTTCGGAAAGAACATACCATATTTCACCTATTTGTTCTAATAGAAGCCCACCCCCTAACTTTGACATATGAGCTCCAATGATTTCTAAGCCATTTCAGAATGACAAACTGTATTTTTTAGTTGGCCACCCCCTAACTGAGCAGTTTGTATCGAAAAAAAAAATTGTAAGACCAAATTTATAAGAATAGCATCTATAATAATAACATTCGTGTCACGGCATCGCTCTACTTTACACCGATCTCTGCCCTGATACATTTCTAGCCCACCCCCCCCCCCTAGAAATCAATACAGGTCTCAGATTTTTAGATCTCGGCCACATATTAGATTACTACTAATAGTAGTAGGCCCCATATGTTCACAACATAATGTTTATTCCACATTTATGTAGTCAAAATACACAAAACGGTCGTGGCGTGGTAAACACCTTCCCTATAAAAATATTTTAAGACCAAATTTATGTATCATCCAAGCAGTCAGTCTCCCGTATTGCGCATCAATTTTGTAATGTTGACCAACATCAAATAATCCAAAACGGAATAAGACATGACAAAGATTATTTGAAAGCCCAAGAATTAAAATGAGATAGACAGTTTCTTATGCTGGCTCTTTTGTAATTGGAGGTGACATGTTCTCGCGAGATCTCGTACACTAACAGGATTTTGTTATTAAATGGGTACCCATTATTCAGATGAGACCCTAAAGTACAATACTTGGTTACCATCGTGCAATAATAATATATATCGAGTTCCGAGTCCAGGATATTTATATCCGAGTACTCGCTCTAAATAAACTTTTGTGATTGGAGGCGAATCACGTGTTTTATATTTTTTCGCGACGACATTTTATGTCAAATTCTGGATTAATTTTGATGTAATAAATTATCTTTATTAAGGAGATGCAATATTTAGACGCTCCAATTTCACTTCCACGGTGCTTTTTGAGGGATACATTAAACATAGATGTAAGGCGGCGAGAATTTGTACCGGGAAACTGAATTCGAATTTCGTGGTATCAGTTTTAACAGTTTAAGAGAATGGAGTTTCAACTTTTTCTTGAAAAAGGCCACCCTCTTTCTCAGAGATTTTGGTTTGGAAATTGAACACCTTTTGTCCTAATAGAAGCATAGGCTTTAAATGGGCGAAATACGGTAGATAAAACAATAAATCAGAATCCAACTAATTTTAAATTCTTTGCTATAAACTTAGTTGGTATGTTTTTCTTTATGCACAAGGAGTGTACCGATGTAATAATGCAGTTGTGTCATGTCAGCCCTTATATATTTCTCTTTATTCATCTCAGCTCATTCGATCCCAGTCACTCAAGTGATTCAACAGTGAAATAACTTTTCCCAGCTGTAATTTGACAAATAACAGTAATAAAAAAGGGTTCTGTCACCAATTCTCCAAAAAAATATTGTGCCATTGAAAAATTAAAAGATAAATTTTCTAGAAATTAAATCAGTATTATTGAACAGACGTTAATGTAAAGTCCATTCATATGAATCCCCGTCGTTGTTGTCATTATTAGCTCATCTGGCTAACTAAAAATGGACATACACAAAGAAAATTGTGTTTTTTAATTATCTTAACCATTAAAGGTGAAAGCATTGGCATTACACACTACCGCTCATTAACCACTTGCCCGATTTCAACCAAATTTGGCTGGAAGGACCCTATGGTCGCAGGCTCCAGAACATCCATTCCAAATTTTGATTCATCAATTTTTAGCTCACCTGGCGAGAATGGCCAAGTGAGCTTATGCTGTGGCAACCATCCGTCCGTCCGTCCCTCTGTCAACTTTTGTTTTAAAATGTATCTCCTAAACCGCTTGGCAGATTTTAATCAAATTTGTTTAGAAGGACCATATCGATGTAGGCTCTAGAACAGGTATTCAGATTTTTTTATTTTTCAATTTTTGGGTAAAAAATCTGATTTTATAAAAAATGTACCGGAATGTGTCAAAACGCATCTCCTTAGTTTCTTGAGAGATTTCAGCCAAATTTGGGTTGAAGCATTCTATGGACATAGGTTCTAGATCTTCTATTCAGATTTTCGATTGGTCAGCTTTTTGGGTGAAATCTCATTAACTGCTTGGCAGATTTCAACCCAATTTGGCTGAAAGGATGCTATGGGTGTGGGCTTCTGAACATCTATACAGAATTTTTATTGGTCAATCTTTTGGGTTAAAATCTTAGATTTTATTAAAAACTTACTTTAAATTGTCGAAACGCTACTTCTCATTAACCGCTTGTTGAGTTTCAATCTAGTTTGCCTGGACCATATGTGTGTAGGGTTCAGAACCTGTATACAGAATTTTAATTGGTCAATTTTTTGGTGAAAATCTTGAATTTTATGAAAAATTTATCGGAAATCATTTAAAACGCTTCCATTAACTGCTTGGGCGATTTCAATCCTTCATGGATGGAAGGACTCTATGGTGGCAGGCTTCAGAAGTTGTACATAGAATTTTGATTGCTCAATTTCTTTGGTGGCCATCTTGGCTTTTCCAAAAGCTTTGTGAAATGGACCCTAGTTGGGTAGGCTACAGAACGTATATACAGAATTTTGAGTGCTCAATTTTTCTGCCAGCCATTTTGGATTTTCCGGAAATACTTTACAATGCTAATCAATGACCAGATTTCAACGAAACCTTGGTGGAATGATCCTATGGTGATCGGCTTAAAGTCTTCTAATGAGTGTTTTGATTGGTCCTTTTTTTTCGCCAACCACATTGGACTTTCCCCAAAAAATTTCAGAAGCCTAAATCACTACCACTACTACTACGGTTCGATTTCAAACACATTTGGATGAAACGACCCTATGCTGATAGGCTTCAAGAAATCGAATGTGAATTTTGTTTGGAAAATTGCTTGGTGGCCATCTTAGATTTTCTGAAAATTGTCCATCATGTCTATTTAAATGCAAAGGGTTCAAATGCTAATGGTCCTGGTGAGTGCCACAGGCCCTTGGGGCCTCTTGTTTGGGAATGAAAATTGTAATGGTAATTGTCAAATTGCTTCTTCTTACCATCGCCATCAGTTTTAACCAAAATTTGCTGAAAGGATCCTATGGCCATGGGCTCTAGAACATTCATTCAGAATTTTAATTCATCAATTTTTGGGGTGAAAATCTGAGATTTTATGAAAAATGTACCGGAAATGGTCAAAATGCTTCTCCTTACCATTCTGAGCGATTTAAACCAAATTTCGCTGAAAGGATCCTGTCATCATATCTCTAGAACTACCAATCAGAATTTTGTTTCGTCATTTTGGGGGTGGGGGGGTGAAATCTTAGATTTTATTTTAAATGTACTGGAAATTGTAAAATTGCTTCTCTTTACCATTTTGACCAATTTCAGCCAAATTTACCTGAAAGATTTTGATGCTGATACCCTCTGGAAATTTTATTTAGAATTTTGATTCATCAAATATTTGGGTGAAAATCTTAGATTTTATGAAATTTTACCGGAAATGTAAAATTGCATCTTATCAACTTAAAGGGCCTATACCCGATAGAGATAGAAATTTAATATACAGAAGGATGTCCATAAAATGCTTCACAAATATAAAAATTGTAAACACAAATCTGACGGTCACCTGCATCTCCGTTTCTCAGAGGAACCAGAGTATTCACTACTTAGCACTGGTTTGCGATTCATCGCTGGTCTTGTATAAACAAAAAATATTATTATGCAACTTATTTATTTGATGTCCAGATAGAATTTTTTGCGTTTTCAGGCCTCCCAGCGTGTAGCTCTTTGATGTTTCCAATCGCCGTGCCGCTAGTAAATATTTTGTCTGTGGCCGGCGAACTGTCTAGACATATTTAAGATTTTCTGAGTTCTTTCCAATTGGATTGTTAGCTCACCTGGCCTGAAAGGCCAAGTGAGGTTATGCCATGGCATCCATCCATCCATCCGTCTGTCCGTCCATCAAATCACGTCTTCTCCTTAATGGTTTGACCGATTTCAACCAAATTTGCCAGGAATGATCCTAAGCTGCTACCCTCCAGAGTTTATTTCAGAATTTTGATTGATCAATTTTTTGGGTGAAAACCTGAGATTTTATGAAAAATCTACCGGAAATCGTCAAAATGCTACTGCTCCTTAGCTGCTTGACATATTTCAACCAAATTTGGAGAGACCGATTCTATGGTAGTAGGTTCTAGAATTTCTATTCAGAATTTTGATTGATTAATTTTTTAGGTGAAAATCTTAGATTACCGGAAATTGTCAAAACGCTACTTAGCTGCTTGACATATTTCAACCATATTTAACTAGATGGATTCTATGGTGGTACGCTCTAGAACTTCTTTTCGGAATTTTGATTGATAAATTTTTGGGTGAAAATCTTAGATTTAATTAAAAAATCTACTGGAAATGGTAAGAATACTACTCCTTAGCTGCTTGACATATTTCAACCAAATTTTGAGAGACCGATTCTATGATGCTAGGTACTAGAACATCTATTCAGAATTTTGATTGATCAATTTTTGGGTTGAAAATCTTAAGAATGCTCCTTAGCTTCTTGATATATTTCAAGCAAATTTTACTAGATGGATTCTATGGTCATAGGCTCTAGAACTTCTCTTCAGAATTTTGATTGATTAATTTTTTGAGTGAAAATCTTAGATTTTGTAAAAAAAAATTAACGGAAATTGTCAAAATCTTACTCCTCACTAACCGCTTCGCAGATTGCAACATAGTTTGGTTGGAAGGACCCTATTGGTGTAGAGTTCAGAACTTGTATACAGAATTTTGATTTTCAAAATCTGGAATTTTATCAAAATTTACCGGATATCATTTAAAACGCTACTCCTCATTAATTGCTTTTGTGATTTCAACCAGACTTGGATGGAAGGACCCTATGGTAGCAGGCTTCAGAACATGTATGCAGAATTTTGATTGATCAATTTTTGGATGGCCATCTTCGATTTTCCAAGTTTTGGTAAATTCGGTTAAAAGCCTACACCTCATTAACTGCTTGGCAGATTTCAATCAAACTCAGCTGGAAGAATCCTAGGTAGGTAGGCTTCAGAACTTATATACAGAATTTTGATTGGTCAATTCTTTCGGTGGCCATCTTGGATTTTTCTAAAATTATCCATGTCTATTTAAATGCAAATGGTTCAAATGCTAATGGTCCAGGTGAGCGGCAGAGGCCCTTGGGCCTCTTGTTTCATAAATATAATGCTTCCCTAAATTAAAAACTCATACACGCACAAGAGTTTCCATAAAAACAACAAATAATAACAAATATGTGTGATGGTCGGAATATATGTATGAAAATTAGTATGTACTAATAATATCCCAGAACCATTATATTACAGCAAAACTACTGAAAATTTCCAAATTTATTTATTATTCAACGATAATGCATCCCTGGAGCATGTGGTCGAAAAGGTGTTCCCAGGCCCAAGAGGTGGACCCTTCTGGGGAGAGAGGGATCCATTCGGGTTAGTGCTGCGCAGAGCGGGAGGTGAATGCGGGTGTAGTGCATGTTGGCCGGGAGGAAAGAAAGGGGCAGTAGGTGGCCGACGATCTTTCTCGCCTGCATTCGAGCCAAGCTCTATTTTACGCGTCTCTTTCTCTCTCGGGTGCTAGTGTCTTGAGGAAGGGAGAGAGAGGCGAGAGAGGAGGCATGGCTAAAAGCGGGTCTTTTCGCGAACACTCTTTTTTAGGCTTTCCGAAGCTCCGTGCGCAATATTTGTAGTCGTGGACTGAGAAGTGTGTGCACGCGAGCGACACCGGGACCAATTCGCTTCTCGAATGTCTCCGGGTCCTTAACCGAACTGACGTCGCCACGGGTGGGGTGGCGTGGCGGGCCGAGGAGTGACGGGCAGGGTAAACTGTCTCGGGGAAGGAGAGGGGCGGTCTTGATGGGCAGGCGTGACAGAGGGCGTTTCCTATCCTTATCCCAGGCAGTAAGTACATCACTAGCGGTCGCTACTCATTTCGTCAGTCGATACAACTAAGGTCAATCAGTCGCGAAAAAGTTGTTATGTATTTGCCGAGTTACTTACAACTTTTGTGGTTTATCCGCGTAAAGCAAATCCTACTTTAGTGTTCATGGAGGGAGGAAGGGGTTGAAAGTTTAGTAGTCGCTGCCTATTTGATCCGAAGTTTGTAGCGGGTGTTCCGAGGCGGTCCTTCTGTATGTACCTATCTCTACTCAGTTTTTAGAGGGGGGAAGTTCCACGCGAGGCAGTGTTTTTACCTACTTTTCAGGGGCATGCAGATTTATGGCCTTTGTTGCTCGCCAGAAAGATGTGATCAGTTAGGTTATGCGAGAACCTCTTCCCTCGCAGGGTCAGCCATGTCTTCCACTCGGAGCCTAGGCCATCTTGTACGACATCAAAAAGGGCTTGACGCGGCACAGAGGGCATTCCTTCCAAGTATCAGACGCGTGAATAGGCCCCGTGTAACTAGTTGAACAAGGAAAGATATTAGTGGAACCCCTGAAAATTCCGGCAATGCGGCTGTTATCAGATTCAGTCGGCAGCACCAGTGTTAACCGCAGGATCCGATAACTACCTAACCATTGTCCTGACCGCTGGCTTAGCGGTCTGAAAAGAAAAGTGAAGTGAAACGCTTCCTAAGCCAAGTTATGCAAGGGGACCTACGCCGCCATGTCGAAAATCCAGCCCAGGGGGAGCACGTTTGAAGTGTCCTAGTGCGGAGTGCGATAATTTTAGAGGCAGAGTGTAATCTTGTAAATACTTCTAAGCGAGAGTCACAAGACCCCGTTGGGCGGTCGAAAGGATGGCGGAGGTTATCCGGCGCCCTAGGCAACGAGCGTCTGTGGGAAACAGCCTTACGTGGCATGAGGCAGTCTCAGGATGTCGAAGTCATTCACAGTGGCGCAGAGGCGAGAGCGGCTCAGGGTTCAGCTCTGTGCGAGCTGAGAGGCGCGGTGAACTGAGGCTTAAGCTTTCCTAAGCCTAACAAACTTTTTCCTACTCGAAGGAGGCCCCTTGCTGGCCCGTAGTCAAAGCAGCATGGATCGGGGTGACCAAATGCACACACCGAGCGCGACAGCTTCGATGGGAGCTAATGGGGAAGACGGCAGAATTCCGTCAGCGATGATACCTTATTTGCAGGCGTGAGGTGCGGGATCTACCGAATGGAAGAAAAGAAACGGCCTTTATGGCAGGGGGGGAGGGTAGGGAGATCATGCCTCAGCACGGTGGGCGTCACCCGCTTCGCAAGAGGCATCAGAAGAGGCAGGCGATCCAGTTCGCTAGATTTCTTTTCGGCGAAGGAGCGACACCATTACGGCACTATTTTAATTTAGCTTCACGCCGAACTGAGCGCAGTCTGCAAAGAATGGCTAAGACTGATGGCCCCTTTTCAGAAGTCCCGGTCAAAAAGCGAAGAAGAGGGAACTGGCGCTTAACTGCATAGGATAAGAAAAAAAGGAGCTTAAGGCGGTAAAATCTAACTTCTGTAAAGAAAAAGCAAATTAGATTAGTGCATACATTTAACATATAGAGACAACATGCACGGATCAGTCCACTTTTAAGCACGGTAAAATGTTCAGTAATCACTGTCCCGTCGAACGCGGGTGTCTAGGTTTTGCTATTGCGTGCGTTGTCGGCTTTTAGCCAGTCTTGGTAGTTATATTCCCGAGGCACAAAGTCGCGCGGTGACTCAATCCTTGGCAGCCAAAAATCACATTAAGCCGAGCAGGCGGTATTCTTTTAGAAACGGGCGAAAGTTCAGCGGCTCTTCACACAAAGCGCGGTTACAGAGAGGCGACACCGGAGAAGAAAGAATAGTCCATCTAGAATCTTGCGACACAAGATGGTACACAAGACAGAGAGGTAGATTTCGGAACCAACACTCGCAGAAATAAGAAGGTTTCGCTGTCCCGGGAAACCCTCCATGGTCGAAGGCGAGTACACATCTGAGGTTCCTCCCGAAGTTCTTGAGCAGCAGGCGTAGGGTGGCAGAACCGATCCCAGGCAAAATTCAAGTGTGGTCTTTTTCAGATCAGCGGGTCTTCGGAAGTGATCGAAATCACAGCGAAGATTTCTAGAGGCGGAAGAATTTGTAGCTGTAGTTATGAGTTAAATTAATTTATAGAAATTAGGCTGTCCCTTGCCTATGTAAATGTCAACACTCCAAGCGGTCGAAGTCCCCGAAGTGCTGCAGTGAAATTTCCCTGTCATTTCTAAACCGGGGAGTAGAGGGCCCAACCGTCGACGGGGGTCGTTATCGAGGCAGCCCTAGGACAACCTCTACGCGGCTGTTTTATGGTGGAGAACGATTGGCTTTTATACTCTGCTCTGCATCTCATTATCTCTCAATGAATGGGAAGCGTTCCTTAGCGAACAAAAGCCAATCAGGGGTCGTTCTTGTACTCGAGCCAGCCTCCATAGTGTTTTAGCAGGAGATAGCGAGTTATGTTTCGTCTGTGCTTCTCTCAGGGAATGTCTAATAATTCCTTGTTTGAGCATCTCTCCCTCTGTTTTGATCCGTCATCATAGTGAGGAAGCAGAAATCTCAGGCTTTCCAAAGGTACCAAATATTCTTGGAGACTTGTGTGATCATGGCCATTACGCGAGAAAGAAATCGTGCAAAAATCATATCAACAAGCTAAAGGTGTCCATCTAGTCAGAAACCCCATTAGTAAGATCCCACCGTAGATGTCTTACGGTGGTACTCCCAGTGGCCTGGCACATGCGCAGAGAGGGCAAATTATGTCATAGACGTTGTCGCCATCGTGGGTGATTTAGGTGCAGGCATCCCCAGAATGGTTGGAATACGTTCTGGGGAGCGGATTACTGGTTCAGGGTTGGCTAGTCATTCCCATTCCCGATCACAATTTAAAGAATCATGTATATTTAAATGCACATGTTTCAAATGCTAATCATCCAGGTGAGCATCACGGGCCCTTGGGCCTCTTGTTGAATATCCATTTGCAGGCCAATAGAGGATGATTTTTGAAAATTTACCATTGGAATTCCTGGCTCAGTTATCGAGCCAATAACCGAGCCATGCATTCTAGTGTTAAATTTTCACAAATAGTCTTCTCTTGGCCCGCAAATTGACATCGGACATGGGGCAATTACATTGCCAATGTAATTAATTACAATTACTTTGCAAAAGGGTCAATTACATTGCAATTACAATTACTCCATTTTGTGAATGTAATTAATTACTATTACAATTACTTTGCAAAGTAATTAATTACAATTACTTTTTACCAATATGTGTGTATGAATTGGCATCTAAGCAATGGCAAGTGTGTGAATGTGCCTGTGCATGCTGAATAAATACACAAAGAAATTTATGCAGTCATATTTTACTTTGAAATAAACCAACATCTTTATTTTTAATCGATGCACACATACTTACTAGCAAAATGGTACCTGCAGTGGTTTTGATAAATGTCCATTTGCAGACATAGAGAAGGCTATGTTTGAAAATGTATCAAGTCTAGAATGACTAACTCGATAACAGAGTCAGTCATTGCAGTGGTATTTTTCAAAAATGGTCCTCTTGGTATGCAAATGGATATATTCTGTGAGAAAATAATGTGTCTCAGGTCTGCATGTACTGCATTAACCCTTAACCTGTGTCACCCTGATGTCAAAATTTAAAAATTTCACATTAAATTAAAAGATGAATTGTTGTTAATTTTTCAACAAATTAGGTGGAAAATGTTGCTCTCATAGTCTCATAGATGGCAATATCGTCCACGAGTCTTGTAGAAGAATCTACACCAGTTTCTTGGCTATCGACATGATAAAAGATAGAATATTGACCCTGAAGATGCCGTTAAATGGCCGGTGGATAGTCAATCCATACCCTAGTAAATCTGGCTTGAGTAGTGGTCTTGAGCAGTCCATTTGTAGGGTAAGAAAAGACTATTTTCTTATATTTACCACTGGAATGACTGGCTCCCTACCCAAGCCACTCATTAGTGTTGCATTTAAAAAAATAGTCCTCTCTTGGCTTGCATATGGACAATCACTGAGCAGAAGATTTTCAATTGACAAATCTTGAGCTTTAAAGAATTAATGTACTGCACCCTATAGAAAATAGACCAGGAGGCGTTAACCCTTTTCAATGAGAAAGTTCTTTAGGATGTCTGACATATTCAGTTTAATATTTTGAGAATAATTTGACTGAGAGCTTGCTACCTACATGTATGCAACCAGCGACGTTTAGTTAAGCTATTTTCAAAATATTCAACCAACTAATTCTTACAGAGTGAACAGAATTTGTAATATCTCATCTGTATAGTTGAAAGGGTATCTACAAAACCATCAATAAAACCAGCAAAAGACTTGTGAATGGATAAAATCACACCTCTGAGGGGATTGCTGACCACTGGTGGAGTTAACCCTATCAATAAAACTCATCCTCAGTGGTAAAGTAAATATAGGCATACTAAGTTAGTATTACTATGTGAACTAAGTTCCTTAGAATAATTTGTTTGCATGTTGATTTATGTTAAACAGCTACAATTTCTCACTTATTTTCAAAATATTGTGCAACTCTCCTCAAACATGTCAGAGTACATTCCTGAAATTTAGAGGTAAAGATATTAGGCTGATCTAGAAAAACACGGGCCAATGAGGATATGAAATTTTTGTATGCATTTTAAAAGCATGTTTATAAAGGGCACCATGTGTCATAATACACAGGTGTCATAATTGTCATTTAGAAATTAAACCGTTCAAAGTGACTTCTGAAAAATGTGGTTGACTGTTTTGATAGCAATTTAACTTGAAAGCTGTTGGTGTCTAAAGCACCTTTGATTTATAGTAAAATTATTTTCAAATTTCAGTAGCTTTCTTAACCAATTGAACGTGAAAGAGAAAATATGATAAAGCACATGCATTTTACCAAATCCCCTCTTTAATATTTTGAAACTAATTTAACTAAAAGCAGTTGTTGCCTAAGGCAACAACAGAGTAAGGCAGCAAATATTTCCAGTCAAATTAATGTTAATTATGCCTTTGAGCTCAAAGAACAAATAACCTAAATCAAATGTACATTCTCCCAAATATACTGTTTAATATTTTGAAGTGCTTGCTGTATGGCACAGTTGCTGCCTTAGATAGCAACTGCTTCCAGTCAAATGTGTCATGCACTTCCAGTCAAATTAATGTTAATAAGCCTTTGAGTTTGAGCCCAAAGAATAAATACAAAAAATCACATGTGCATTTTTAACAAATATTTCTGTTTAATGGTTTTAAACTAATTTAACTGGAGCAGGAAGGCAGCAACAACTTCCTGTCAAATTAATGTTAAAAAAATTAAATTAGTAGGTATGATAATGTGATTTGTTATACATTGTGTACCTTCCTAATGCATTGGGGTTTGTTGTGAAGAATTAAGAAGAGATATTAATTTATAGTGTCGGCATCAAATAGACCTCCAATTGTTGTATGTAATTGATAAAGTAATTGAAATTACCAATTACAAATTACAAAATTTTCAAATGTAATTAATTACAATTCAATTACAATTACTTTTTTTGCTACTCAATTACAATCAATTACTTGAAAAATGTAATTACATTACAGCCAATTACAATTACAAATTACAATTACCCCATGTCTGATGGACATTCCTCCAGACCACTGCAAAGGTTGGTTTGGGCTGGTTTGACCATTAAAGAGGTAATATTTTCAACTATGGTTACCAAACTTGAAATAATGGTACACTTTGAGGTATGTCATGGAATATCAAAAATATGTCAAGTTTGGCCTACTTTTCACATTTCTTTAGGAGTCAAAATCACATACACATACGGTTACTTTTACTGGGATATATGTACATGCTAAGCTCACGTTTCCTGGTATATATGCATGTTTTAAACGCTAACAGTTTCCTGTATTACAAAGGTCCTGGTTATGATCTATCCTGGTTAAACCCAGGTGTCCAACTTTTCTACCTTTCATTTAGCCAAAGTTACATATCATAGAATTTCACTCAACATAACAAAGGAAATTGTGTTTCTGGTAGAGTGGTGATATCATGCATCATTGTATCTATATAGTATGACTAGTAACATGGTTCGCACCTGGTAATACTGCTATGTCATCGAATTTAACCCTTTCACTGACAAATCCTGGAAAGAGTATATTTTTTACGATATAAAACTTATTCTGTTGAAAATTTTCAAATTAATTTAGCTGGATGACGTGCCTAAAGCAGCAACAGCTTCCAGTCAAATTAATTTCAAAATATTCAACTGTTTTCGTGTATGGTTGCATTGAAAGTCATCGGTGAAAGGGTTAAAATGAAAATTCCATGGCCTTCAGAGTCATTGAAAAGTATACTAGCTGATCATACATCAAAGTGAGCCATTGAAATTTATCTGTATGGCATAATTAAAGATGTATGTCATTCAGGATAAAAAAAATTGTAACTAATCAGAAAACGTGTGAGCTTTATTCTCCTGAGATATGGCATCATCATGCAAACATGATTGTAGCCAATCAGATAGATTTCTTCCTTGCATTCACTTTATTATTCTGCTAACAGCAACATCGTACCAACTTATTTGGGTGGTTGATATATGCAATCAGAAAGTGTGTTACTCGAGTTCGGTTTCATAATAGTAATATCTGCTTCTAGTTTTATTTTGCAAGTTTTGTGTTATTGCCATTTTATCCTGTTTTCTTCTAATCATCCACCATCAGTATACCTATTGTGTGAAATATATACCATTTAACAAAGAAAATGTCTAGGTCATTCCATGTCAAATCAACCAATTTTCTGAACTTTTACCAGTTATTATGTGGTTATATATGAGCACGTATGCAAAAAAGATAAGCTATTACAGTACTTAAAAATTATTTGTGTTAGGATAAAAAATGTGAACAGCGGGTATATTGTGCCCAAAAGTCCCACTCGCTATTTGTAGTCATATTCAGCTTCCTATAACTTCAGAAGTTTGGAAGCTACTGGCCTGAAATCTTTTTACACCAACTTACTGGTATATATTATGTGGGCAACATTTGAGAATGATAGGACAAAGCACCATGGATTAATAGCAGAAAAATAGAAAAAATTTCCATTTTTTAAAAGTTTTGAGACAGCTTTAAGCAGCCTGTATTTTAATAGTGTGTTATAGGAAAGGGTCTAGATTGCTAAACTATTATTATGGGTAGTGATGACGACACTATAGTTCACCAGTCATGGAGCTGTTATACTTTCAGAATAATGGACTTGTAAAATTTCAACATTTCCTGGATTTGACCAAATTTAGAGCCCAAAATGGACATGTGGGCTAAGTCTCATGATCACCATTTTTGTACTGCACATAGTCCTTTATTAGGAGAACATATTAAAATTAAAAATGGTGTTCTGCGTGGTTCAGGTTTTATTGAAGTTTGAAAATCAGTCGACTCCCTAATCAACCTTGCTTGTCAAAGGGGTGATATGTACAGTGCAATGACATAGACTACTCCTCCATTCTTTTGGATCGCTTTTTGATGATGTTTTGAACCATCATAACCTCATGTACACAGTCTATATACCAGCTGAAGTGCAGTGTCTAATTCTGTGAAGAACAGATCTGAAAGGAACGGCAACATGTACTACAGTGTGTCATCATCATTGTCAGTAATACAGTCCACGGTATGCTCACAAACAGCATATTTGTTGTGATACATGGCAGAAGCACTCAAAAGTCGTGAAGAGTAACCTTCGTCCTTTGACCATTGAGGCAACTGATAAAATGATAAGACATGATATGACTGCTAAGCCTGGTCAGAAGTTGTGTATCACATGCAGAAAACGACATCAACATTTATCTGAAACTAAACCCTCGACGGGTTCTGATAATGACACAGATCTTCTAATTGCGCAGGAAGAGTTGGAAGATACACTGAATACTAGTATCACAGCACTAGGTGGCACACTCGTGAAAAGAAAGGCTACCTTCACTGCCTACCTGCTGTGAGATGAATATTGCTTATGGTAAATCAAAAGTGCAGAAACAGCTAGCTGAACAAATTGGATCTTGTCTCGAGGCTGATCCCTGCGAAACTATGCATTTCAAATTTTCCACAATACGCATGTAGTAAATGCCACGACATGGATTCACGGATCAGGGATTTTGAAGAGCAAGATAGCCATATCACCGAGACAGAAGCAGTTACAACTTTTAACTGCTTTATTACATGTTGATAGATGAGACAACAGCACAGAGAGCCTTGGAATTTGCCCTACTCAGAGCCAGCAAATACAAAGCCAGGAAAGGATGTCATTGCATAAATCTGCTAAGCGTGCTACGAGGTGACCTCAAGAAAGCAGGACTCGGTACACTCAAGTCAAGAATGGACCTGAGGAAGCTAAGGATTTTGGCTGAGGACATGAGACAGTGGGCAAAAGTGAAGAAGGACTGATTGCAGCTGTAGAATGTTTCTACTACTACTACAGCCGCAGAATACAGTAATCATAAATAGATATGCCTTTCAGTGAATTTTACACAGCTATCTACACATGTACATGTGTACCTGTGCACATAGTCAAGTCTTCAGAAATGCACAAATTACCCACAACCTTGATTTTCAAATTTTAATAAAAACTGAACACCATTTTGAATTTTTAATATGCTCCCATAATAGAGGACTGTGCAGTACAAAAATGGTGATCATGAGACTTAGCCCACATGTTAATTTTGGGCTGTGAATTTGGTCCAATTTAGGAAACGTTTAAATTTTACAAGTCCATTATTCTGAAAGCATAACAGCTACATGACTGCTGAACTAGAGTGTCATCATCACTAGCCATGGCAATAGATTGTAGCAATTTAGACCTATTACTATGACATACTATTAAAATACAGACTGTTTAAAGCTGTTTCAGAAATCGAAAAACTCAATATTTTTCTATTTTTCTGCTCATATTAAACCAAGGTCCTTTTAGCGGGGAAGAGCTTACATAGTAAAATTAACTACAGTAAAAGTAACAGGTCGTTACCCTGCTTGTCAAAAGCCTTTTTTTTTAAATGTATTGTAATGTATTCTAACACAAGGAACAAGAATCAGGTGACCCAAACATCTGACCTAATTGGGTCACAAATTTGACCTCTAGAGGTCAATCAAGGTCAATTTATGGTAAAAACTAAAATAACAACTATAGGTCCTATAAAGTTCAGATCGGTGTCAAATGAAAGGTTTCAGTAAGACAAAACATTTTTACTCCGGTGCATAATGTGGTGGGGTCAACCATTTGACCTCTAGAGGTCATTCAAGGTCAAATTATGTAAAACCCTAAAATAACAACTGGAGGTCCATGAAGTTCATATTGGTGTCAAATGAAAGGTCTTGCTAAGACAAAATATTTTAATTCTGGTGCATGGAGTGGTAGGGGTCAACCCTTTGACCTCTAGAGGTTTTTTTACGGTCAAATAATGTAAACAACTGAAAATGGAACTGAGGATAAATTGATATCTATGTGGTCAACATATCATGCATTGCACATTGTTGATTTGCCTACTTCGCTCCCAGCTATTAAAGCTATTCTACCTTTTTTCTACGAATCTTCTTCCGACCCTCGCATGGTGAAACATGGCATGAAAATTATCAGTCAAATCACTTAATTTTGTAATCCTGGTCAGATTCCCGTTTTTGCAGTTGACCAGCCTCTCTACGCTATCGCTAAGAAGCTTCAATGGACATTCCTTGATGAATTAGGAAAGGACAAGTTCGTCGTTATGATGGGGTTGGGGGAGAGGGGGGGGGGCCTCCACATCGAAATGGCCCTGTGGAAAACCATTGGAGACCTGCGAGGTACAGCCTGGGATGTGATTGTAGCAGTCTGGCATTGCCACACCTGGTACAGCGTCATCATTCCTGACAGCTGCAGATCTACTGAAGACTCGGTATGCACATCAGGTCACAGTAGTAGTGCTAGACACCCTTCTTCATGAAGTGTACATTTCTGTAGGTACAGACTTAATAATAGAGGAATGGATTAGAGAAAATGCAGAAGTCAACCCTACATTCGCCTTCTGGATCCTTGTAAAGAAGTATCAGCAATTGGTCTTGCTGTTTGTACGCGCTGACAGGGAATGCAACTTCAGGCTTTTCGTGGAGTTGCTCAAGGCAGTAGTCAGACTCTTCTTTGCCATGGGCCACAACAATTATGCCAGATGGCTACCCATATTCATTTCTGATCTTGAAAGCCTACCAACTTCAGTTCTAGATGACTTTGATCGCCGTGGACATTGGACAATCAACCGTACAGCGAACCGGTTCTCTGCCATTGCAATAGACCACGTGCACGAGCAAAACAACAAACTGGTCAACGGTGTTGGAGGGATTATTGCCTTAACAGAAGATCCTGCCTCACAAGCAAAATGGATAATAATTGGCCTAACTCTAGCCCGTCTAGTGGATGAATTCTGAAGCACTTCTGTTGAACCTGAAAACAAAGTGTTTCTACCCCATCACGAGGAAAGCAAGTCATATCAAGTGCGGTTCATGATGGATATCATGAACATGCTGGACACGATTCTACTGCATGGGAATCCATTTCAAGAAGGTGAAACAGAATTAGTGTCTCTTTGTGAACGGGTATACCTATTAACATCTCCACTTGAAGCAGTTCATTCAATTGACAAACTTGGTTTGTCATGATATGAAGACTATAGTACATCTGTTGTTGTAAATAGGACACATGATCTGTGTGTTCCAATTAAAAAGATGAAACTAAGCTTCTTCAAACAGGTCAAGCAACGGAAGAAAACAACGCAACAAAAACTGTCCCTCTTCAAAGATCAGACTTCGCTATATGGGCAACTCTTTGTCTCATTGCATACACGCCAAGGTAATTTGGCTCTTCTTTGAGTATGAGTCCGCAATGCCTCCCCCTGCAATGAAGATGACAACTGACAAGGCTGCACTGTACCACTGCATCACCGAAGATTGCGCTGATGAAGGAGCCGAATCAGTGGAACCAGATGAGGACGCCCCTACAAGTTACGATGCTATAGTCATTGATGGCGGCGCACTGATATATACTATGCAACCAAAGCCAACCTGCTCAACATTTGACGATTACGCATCCACTGTGTTCTGTCCTCATTTGTGCTTGAAACTTAAGATGTATGATCACCTTGACGTGGTGTGGGATCGGTATTTCCCTAAAAGCATCAAAGGAAATACACGAAGCCAGAGAACTGATGGAGCTGGTGGAGGACCACACGACAGCACGTCCATGGATCAGTAAAGATTCCGCAAGGTCAGACAAACTGGGAGAAATTTCTGGCGGACACTTCAAACAAAGAGGAACTGTTCACGTTTTTGTCGAATGAAGCTGTAAAAATATCCATACTACCCCGACAACAAGGATTTATATTTGACATTAGCTGACCGTGTTGTGCATGTTGGGCCTGGAAGCGGGATGACAGAAACTTCAAATCACGAGGAAGCAGATACGAGAATCGTTGTGTATCTCGTAGATGCACTTCAGGATCGGAACTTTATTCTTGGTTGTACAGGAGATACTGATGTTCTTGTCATTCTCATGGGACAGGTTAGCCATTTCCAGTCAATAAATCCGTTTGTGGAACTATAGATTGCCTTTGGTAGTGGAAAGCATCAGCATTTGTTGCGTGTTAAATAAACTCTGTCAGCATCTTGGTCCAGAACACTGCCTTGGGTTACCAATGTTCCATGCCCTATCAGGTTGTGACACAATAAATAGGCTGAAAAACAAAGGTAAGCGTGTTTGGTCGAAACCATGGAAAAAGAACCCAGAGGTTACAAATATACTTGTGGAAGTTGTCCGGTCTCCCTTCCAAGCATTTGAAAGTGATGAACTGGCTATTATAGAGTCATTCGTATGTCGACTTTATGCCCCAAAATTCACTACTATTGAAGTTAATGTTCTTTGAATGAAGATGTTCAGTCAGAGGAGCCAGGATTTTCCGCGTATTCCACCAACTAAGGATACACTGCAGTTCCATATTCGACGGGCACTGTATCCGGCCTCTATCTGGTGTACTAGTCATAATACACATCTCCCGGATGAGAAGATATATTTATTCAGCCGGCAAGAGGAAGGTGGCAGTGTTCTCCCTGTGTGAACTTCTAGGGGCACCGCTACTGAAGTGTTTAAACTCATCGTGAAATGTGGCTGCTGAGCTCATTGTTCATAATCCATTAGTCATTTATACCACTGGTTATATTAATTACTCATTCTAAATCAGTGTTAGATTTCTTAATATTTTTAACCTTTGAAGTTGAAATTTAGTCAAGGAAAATCTAACTTCCTCTTTAAAATGTCCATTTGCAGATCAAGAGAGAACTATTTTTGGAAATGTATCGCTGGAACGAGTGGCTCATTTATCGAGCTAGTCATTCCAGTGGTGGGTTTTCAAAAATAGTCTTCTCATGGTCCGCAAATGGACATTTATCAAGGCGACCGCAGAGACGTAGGTGTGGGCCTTAAGGGCTAACGTAATTGCTAACAAATGTAGACCTAGAAACTTCTGTAAGTTTTAATGGTAGTTTATACTTCTGCTGCTTTTGTTATACAGCATGCTCTTGGTAGCATTGTCTAGGCTAGGTGATGTGTGTATCTCACCAACAAATCTGCGCACAAAACATGTTGTAGATCCACAGAGAAATCAAACCTAAGCAACCTTACAATCATGAGAATGTATGAACTGAAATGCAACAAGCAACGTGCAGCATGGTATTAAAAGTATAAACTAATTCTTAAACATTTCATGTCCCAGTATCTCAATTTCAAGACACTTATGCAAGCTGTGGAATAATTTGAAACCAATGTAACTGGAAAATACTGCTGTCATATCTGCTGTAGCAATTCCCAACGATATTAATTTCAAACCATTCAACAGAATAATTATGTATTCTGTGATTGATTTTTTCAATAATGCCTTATTGTGTTCAGCCGAATTGAGTAGAAAATGGTCGATGATGATCCAATCAAATTATTTTGGGGTCAGCTATTCATTCAATTTTGCACAACAAAGATTGTCCAAATAATGCAGTATCACGAATTACCAAACTTGGACTTGGTCTTACAAGAAATCTGAGATTCCAAAAATGCTATGGCCGCGAATAAGCATTATATGATTGGTCCTGTTAAGTTATGTCAATCAACAGATACTACTCCGCTCAGTATTTACATACATCACTAACCTTATTGTAACTTGTGTCTTGACTTTGAATCACTTGAAATGTCTAGGTTACATGACTAAGCGAGCAACATTAAATGTAGTAAAATTATTTTGTCTGCTATATTCATTCTGTTTTATTAACCATTAACCCTTAGCACTCTGAGGTCAATCTTCTCAACCATTGCTGAGCCTGTTGCAAGCAGATTGCTAGACATTTTAAAACAATTTTGGTGCAAGAAGTTGCTGTCTAAGACAAGAACATCTTCCACCAAAATTGTTTTAAAATGGTCGCCAGTTCATGCTTAAATTTAATTTGAAAATTTAAAATTATGACACCAGTGTGATAAGAGTTAATTGATCTTGAATGACCTCAAAGGTCAGACTGCTAACCTCACCACAGAGAAAAATGTTGTATTTTCACAGAATCTCATTTGACACCAATGTGACTCTCCTTTATCATTTAAATGTTCTTACATTATTTGGCCTTGAATGGCCTCTAGAGGCCAAAGGGTTGACCCCACCACTTTACGCAGCAGAATAAAAACGTCTCACCAAGATCTTTCATTTGACACCAATATGAACTTCATAGGACCTCCAGTTGTTATTTTAGGATTTTAGATTATTTGACCATGAATGACCTCTAGAGGTCAAATTTCTGACCTAATTGGAGGTCAGATATTTGGGGCACCTTCTGATTCGTATTCCTTGGGTCAAAATACATTGGAACACATCAAAAAATCGCTTTTCACAGGCATGGTAACGAACTTTGGTATGGCCAACCCGGCTATTTGTCTTATCATTCTCAAATGTGGCCTACATAATATATACCAGTACGTCATTGGTGTCAAAAAATTTCAGGCCAGTAGCTTCCAAACTTCTGAAGTTATAGGAAGCTGATTATGACACCAAATAGCGAGTGCAATTTTTGCGCACATACCCGGTGTTCACATATTTTATCCTAACAGAAAAATTTTTAAAGTAATAACTTATCTTTTTTGCATGTGTGTTCATATATAACCACATAATATTTGGTAAAAGTTTGAAGAAATTTTGGGAAATCGACTTTTTTTACGATTGGCTGATTTGACATGGAATGACCCATCTGAAAACTGCAAATTTAAAGATTACTGTCTAGAGGATGGTCGAATTAAAATGTGGATTCAATTCACCTTCACTGGTAAGTACAATGCTTGTTTACAAGTGTATGAAGAGGGCTGTAAGTATATATCAATATGCATGATATTATACATGTATCAACTTAATGTGCCATTAGATTTGTGAAAAGTCATAGAAAGTCATTGAATTATGTTTGGAAAAGGTATTGAATTAGTTTTGTCATGTGAAAGCACTAGGTAATAAGGTAGACAATGATTTACATGCATTGATTGTATAACATACATTTGTTGTTTGTGTTTGTAGCTGTGGCAATGTAAATTGGGCACGGCGTATGGCCTGCAATATGTGTGAGTCGCCTAAGCACAATAATAATCGCCGTGAAAACCGACCAGGTAAACCCCATCAAGTGTATAATAATCTTATGTGAGATTAAAAAGCACAATTATTTTTAATAAGTTTACTGCATACATTTTGCTACAAATTGTATTTTGGTACGTATAATTTGTTTATTGATAATATATTTTAGCTCATCTAGCCAAAATGGCCAAGTGAGAGTATGCTTTGGTGATCATTAGTCATCCGTCCGGATGGCATCCGTCAACCTTTTCTTTAGACAAGAGTAGCTGGACTGATTTCAATTAGGTTTGATAAGAATCATCCTTAGCATGTAGAGATCCAAGTTTGGTCAAAGGAAGTCGATCAGCCAATCTGGCCAGCGGCTATCTCCACATCTCAGATTTTGGTTAATTTTTAGTAATGTCTTATACGAAACCACTTGGGCAATCGATTCAAAACTCATGAAACATCATCTAGGGCAAGAGCTGAAACAAGTTTGTTCAAGGGAAAACAACCTCTCCATAACCGCTGAATGATCGTACTGAAATTTGGGAGATATTATTGGGGCCATTAAAGTTCACTGGTATCAAGAACATGGCCACCGTGGTCCAATCAAATTGTAGTGTGTTTGACGGCTGTATTGGATTTTTTTTGGATTGATTTTGAAGCAAAGATTTTGGCAGGAAACATCCTTTAGGGCATATATATTTCAGTTTGCGCAAAGGAAGCCAATCAGCCAACTGGGCCATCTGGGATTTTAGCCGATTTTTAGAAGCATCCTTAAAAATCTTCTCCGAAGCCACTTGGGGATCGATTCAACACTCATGAAACGTGATCTAAGGCAAGAGCTGAACCAAGTTTGTTCAAGGGAACTTGATTGGCCAAATGCTCTGGTGGCCATCTTGGAGGTCCTAGTTTTCGCGAAAACAATGTCTTCTCCAGATCCTCTAAACATATATGGCCTAAATTTATGAGATATGATTAGGGCCATTAAAGTTTGTTCAAGTAAGATTGATGCTTCAAAAAACATGCCTGTTGGCTGCCAATCAAAATGTATAGTGTTTGGCAGCCATATTGAATTCTTTATTTGATGAATTTTGAAGCTGAAATTGGTTTTAGAGGTTTTTGCTTATGCTGATTTCAAATTTGCCATGTTCAAAGCTGTCGGATAAATGATTTGGTGGCTATCTTGAATCTTCTTCCCGCCAAAAGCTTCGATACTAAAGCAATAGGCAATTTAAAATGTTTTTTTGGAGGTGCAGTTGTTGAGTGGTTAGAGAGTCGAGCTCATGACTCGAATGTTGTGAGATTGATTTCTGGCCGGGCTGCCGCGTTGTGTCGCTAAGCAAGGCACTTCACTGTGCTTTGTTGGGGTACACCGGTCTGTAAAATAGGTGCCTGTGAGGCAAATGTTGGCAATGCAGAGTGTAAAAGCTATTGAGCACTTATAGATGGCAGATTGGCTGTATACTCCCAAAGGAAAATGAGATTGTGCGTGGGTAAAAGACCCAATGGCCAGGGGGTAATTTGGACAGTCGCCTGAGCACGCAAGTGGAAGCAGACTATAAACCCCACATATTATATACGTATAGCTATGCTGTAATTCTTCTTGAGAACCACTGTACTGATTTTAACCAAATTTGTTAGGACACATCTTTGTTCTTGTTGCAGTTCTGATAAAACCTTAGTTTTGTATTACACCGCAAACAGCCTTTACCGTTCAATCACTACTTGCTAAATCAACTACTCTGCATTTAGCCACCAGAATAAAATCTGTATACTTGCTTACATGCCTCCATATGCCTATACCACTTCATCACACCCTCGACCAGGCGACTGGAAGAGTACACTCCCAGCATATGGCCTATCAGACACTTTCACCAGTCCATACACACTCCTCAATGACATCTGTCACCTGCACATGTACGCACGCGCATGCGCAGAGGAGCCCAACTAGGAAATGGATTCACTTTTCAAATATTCTGTAAGCAGATAGTTGGCTTAAAATCCAGTCTTTTTATACTTCTTTACTTTGTCATTAACTGATTTGAAGGATTAATAAATGAAAAATCATGCGTAATATAAAGTCTCTGTTGACAAAGTTACGTTTGTTGAATGTTTTATGGATTTCTGATGATTTATTGTACTTATGTAACTTCGTTACCTGTTTTCGTGGTAGTCAACCAAGCCTTCCATTTCATCATCATCGCCATTTACCCTATCCATTTATTGGCTCCCCTGGCCTGAAAGGTGACCGTCCGTCCGTTGTTTGTCGTCTGTTGTCCGTCAACTTTTCCTATAAACGACTTCTCAAGAACTGCTGGGCCGATTTCAATTATATTTGGCAGGAAGGATCCTTAGGACATAGGGATCCAAGTTTGTTCAAACGGAGCCGATCAGCCAATTTGGCCGGCGGCCATCTTGGACTTTGGCCAATTTTTGGAAACCTCTAAAAATCTTCTCCGAAACCGCTGGTGGGATTGAAGCAAATCTCAGGAAATATGGTCTAGGGCCAGAGCTGAACCAAGTTTGTTCAAGGGAACTTGATTGCTCAAATGGTTTGGTGGCCATCTGGGTTGACCGAGTTTTAGCGAAAATAACTTCTCCAGAACCGCTGAAGGGAGCAGGCCAAAATTTGCCAGATATGATTAGGGACTTAGGCCCATGAAAGTTTGTTCAAGAGAAGTTGCTCCATCAAAAAACATGGCCGCCGTAGACCAATCAGAATATAGCGTGTTTGGCGGCCATATTGGATATTTTTTATTTGACAATAAACAATTTCAATCAAACTTGATTTTTTTTTTAGCTTTTAAGTTGTAATTGGTTCATGAATAGATTCACCATTCTAGGAAGATGTAGGCCTACATGTATTAAAAGTCCATGCATACAGTGCAGCTCATAAATAAGTTATGATGTTTCCAAAACAAAAGCAGAAACATGTTAGTTAATACTACAATTTTGAACGCATTATAAGAATTTATGTTCTGTTGAATATTTTGAGCATAATTGGATTTTATTAAATCCAATTTTTTTTTTTTAAATTCAACAATACGTTTTATTTTGTTTTGGAAACATGTGAATGTATATCTGAGCTGTACTGTATGTGTGTATTATTTTGGTAGACACTGTATAGTAATATCTGTCTGCAAATCTTATCAGTCTTTTGTGTGTGCAAATTGTTAGCTCACTGGCCATTCTGGCCAAGTGAGCTTATGGCATGGCGACCGTCCATCATCCGTCCGGCGTCTGCCCGTCAACTTTTGCTTAAAAAAATTGTTACTCCTTGACCGCTTAGCAGATTTCAACCTAAATTGGCTGGAAGGACCCTATGGGGATAGGCTTCAGAACCTGTATACAGAATTTTGATTTTCCAAAAAATGGTGGTAAATCATTTAGAACGCTACTCATTAACTGCTTGGGCAATTTCAAGCAGACTTGGCTGGAAGGATACTAGGCAGGTAGATTTCAGAACGTGTGTACATAATTGTAATTGGTCCATTTTTCTGGTGGCCATCTTGGATTTTCTAAAAAAATATCTGCCAATCACTTAAAAGCTTACGCTTCGATAACCACGTGGCCAATTTCTATCAAACTTGGATGGAAGAATCCTAGCATAGAATGCTTCAGAACATCTATACAGAATTTTGATTGGTCCATTTTTCCGGCGGCCCACTTGAATTTTCCGAAAATTGGTGGAAAATTGTTTAAAACGCTGCTCATTTAACTGCTTTAGCAATTTCAACCAGATTTGGCTGGAAGTATGCTTGCATGATTTTTGCTTTGAAACATCGCGATCGATTTTGTAAAAAAAAATCACGAGTTTCAATTAAATCGTGGGTCCAAATTCCCAAAAGTAGGCCTATAAACCGGGGTAATGTGAACCGGGACTTGAAAAATGAAATAAATGATAATAAAAAATAGCATGAAAGTAGAACGCAATTTCATGCGACAAATTCTTACCATCCTACATCTATGCTTAATGCATAATGCATACATTATATCCATCATTGCGGGAGTGAAATTACTAATTGGGAGCGCTTAAATATTGTGTTTATTTCATGAAAATTTGACATGAGATGTCGTCGAAAACAAATATAAATCACATGATGTATCAACTTATGCTTATAGCCTCCCTTTGTAGGATGAGTGTAGGTCATTACCCGAGTAACGCGAAGACGCTAATATTAGTACCTAGGGAGATATTGGACAAGCCACATACATAGGACGGTAGCTCCAAGTAGCTACATGAGTGACGGCGTAAACTTGTCCTATAGTGCAGTTTATAGTTGCTTTCAGAATGTATGATTTACATTTAAGAGTAATCAACAGAATGAACAGTTCAAAATACAACAATATGGAATGCTGCTGCTTTATTTTCTTTAATTAGACATGACAACCGAATCAAAAGGGAAAAGTTATTACACCGCCTGACCGTGATATTAATTGAAATTGCTAACTCTAGAATTAAAAAGAATTATATTCACTGATTATTGCTTAACACTTTGCAACTAAGTATAGTCATAGAATCGCGATGACGTCGTCGCAATCAAATTTCCCATAATGCCCTGGGAGCAACGCCATTTTTGGAGGGGCTAATTTCCTCTTTAGCATGTAGTAAGTTTGCCCCCCACCTTAATGGCGGCTGATCTCAAGATGCCCGGATGTGCGAAACTATGAATACTTGGTATTTCACAAAACACTCCGGGTCTGCAGTGAAATAAAGAAAATTATATGGCAATTCGACGGAGTAACTAGCTGGGTTTCTCAGTGACAAAGGTGTTACCTCGCTATTGTTAGTTTGTTTATCGTAGCGCTTTGAGAGTAGTAATTATTTGATATGTGCATAGCACGGCAGGATATAAACACAATGAACACAGGCGTGAATCAACTATAATTGTGCTCATGTACTGCTAAAATGTGACGGAAAAGTACACACTTCAGATTTTAAACAAACATGAAATTTTTGACGAATTTCCAATTTTTCCTTAATTAGATCTTAAAAATTATGATTTTAGAAATAAATCGAACTTCATGATTCAATCAAAAGATCGCGCACGCCCAGCTGGAAGGATACTAGGCTGGTAGATTTCAGAACTTTTATACAGAATTTTGATTGGTCCATTCTACCGGTGGCTATCTTGAATTTTCCAAAAAAATGGTGGGAAATCATTTAAAGCGCTACTCATTAACTGCTTGAGCAATTTCAACCAGACTTGGCTGGAAGGATACTAGGCTGGTAGGTTTCAAAACTTCTATACAGAATTTTTATTGGTCAATTTATTTATCGGTGACCATCTTGGATTTTCTGAAAATTTCTGGAGATTACTTACTCCTCGATAACCACTGGGCTGATTTCAATCAAACTGAATGAGTTCAACCAAACTCAGCTGGAAGAACCCTAGGCTGGTACACTTCAGAACTTGTCTACAGAATCTTGATGGCTTTATTTTGATGGTAGCTATCTTGGATTTTCGGAAAAATGAGAATTCATATAAGATGCTACTCCTCATTAATCGCTTGGGCAATTTCAACCAAATTTGGCTGGAAGGATCCTATTGTCATAGTCTCCGAAAATTATATTCAGAATTTTGATAGGTCAACAATCTCTGATTTTCTGAAAGTTTTCCGGAACCATTAAAAAACGGTACTACAATCAATAGCCCGATTTCAACAAAACTTGGGTGGAACGATCCTATGACAGTAGGCTTCAACATATTAAACGAGAGTCTTGATTGGTCAATCTTTTGGTGGCCATCTTGGATTTTCCGAAAATCATCCATCATGTCTATTTAAATGCAAATGGTTTAAATGCCAATGGTCCAGGTGAGCGACACAGGCGCTCAGGCCTCTTGTTAGCTCAGCTGGCCTGAAAGGCCAAGTGAAGTTATGCCATGGCGTCCATCGTCCGTCCGCCTATCAACTTTTCCTTTGAATGACTTATCAAGAACAACTAGGCTGATTTCAATTATATTTGGCAGGAAGCATCCTTAGGGCATAGGGATCCAGGTTTGTTCAAATGAAGTCGATCGGCCATCTTGGACTTTGGCCAATTTTAGGAAACATCTAAAAATCATCTCCGAAAGCACTTGGGGTATCGATTCAAAACTCATGAAACCTCATCTAGGGAAAGACATAAGCCAAGTTTGTTCAACAAGACTTGATTAACCAAATGGCTCGACGCCCATCTTGGATGACCTAGTTTTCCTGAATACGACTTCTCCAGAACCGCTGAAGCGATCAGGCCGAAATTTGGCATAGGGATCCAGGTTTGTTCAAATGAAGTCGATCGGCCATCTTGGACTTTGGCCAATTTTAGGAAACGTCTAAAAATCATCTCCGAAAGCACTTGGGGTATCGATTCAAAACTCATGAAACCTCATCTAGGGAAAGACATAAGCCATGTTTGTTCAACAAGACTTGATTAACCAAATGGCTCGACGCCCATCTTGGATGACCTAGTTTTCCTGAATACGACTTCTCCAGAACCGCTGAAGCGATCAGGCCGATATTTGGGAGATATGATTAGGGACTAAGGGCCATTAAAGTTTGTTCAAGGGAAGTTGATCCATCAAAAAACATGGCCGCAGTGGGCCAATCAAAATGAAGCATGTTTGGCGGCATATTGGATTTTTTTACTTGATGGATGGATTTTGAGGCCAAAATTGGTTCTTGTATGTTTTGGGGAATTCTGAGCTCAAATTTGCCATTTTCGAAACTGTTAAATACATGGGTTGCCGGCCATCTTGAATAATTTTCCTGCAAAAAGCTCCCATACTAAAGCAATGGGAAATTTAAAATGTCTTGTCAAGAACTACTCAGCCCTTTTCAATTATATTTGGCAGGAAACATCCTTAGGGCATGGAGATTTAACTTTGTTCAAACGAAGCAGATCAGCCAATTTGACCGGCGGCCATCATCAATTTTGGTCAATTTTTAGAAATGTCTTTAAAAAGTTTTCCCAAGCTGTTTGAGTGATTGATTCAAAACTCATAAAATATCATTTAGGGCATGAGCTGAACCAAGTCTGTTCAGGGGAACTTGATTTGCCAAATGGTTGGCCACCCATCTTGAATGGCCTGATTTTCATGAAAGCAACTTCATCTCCAGAGTCACTGAATGGATTGGGCCGAAATTTGGGAGATATGTTCACATAAAACCATTCTCATAATACTAATGCTGGTCATTCTTTTGCTGGCTTCCAAGGTGAGCGCATAGTAAGCATAGCATAGTATAATATGAGTTCTATATTTCCTATGGTGAAAATAAAAACAAATATATCTATAACAAGTTTACTGAATGCTGTTACTGCCTATAGCACAACGACTTTCAATCAAATTGTTCTCAAAATAATAAGCAGGGCAGTCAATGTTGCAAGACCTGCTGAAGATATTTCGAGCAACTTAATTGACAGTCATTTCTTAATCATGCAGTAACAGCGTTGTCAAATTTTTCTCAGAATAATCAGCGGGCTTTCTTTTTTGTTAGCTAACAAATGCATACACAATAAGTTAGGCCTATATGATACACAGAATCGAGACCCAGTCTCGGATATGCTCGAAAATTCTGTTCATGTCATTGTCAATCAGGAGGTAAGCGTATTCAGAGTTGCCCTTATGCGTCCTTTTGCGCGTATATACTCATGAAAATGGCAGAGGGACGCATACAAATTAACCCTCTGCATCCCCGAGGACGCATGAGGGACGCAGTGAAAAAGTGTAACGGAAACTGGTAACTTTGGTGTGTGCTTAATTATCGATTATATTATCGTGTGTGTATATTTATTTGTGCATGTTTTTACTTTAAAAAATATACCTAATGTATTGTGTGTTCAATAAAAACGAACTTACTGCGTTGTTTAAGACTATGATTTGTTGTATGTTTTCTTGCACAACTCAATGTTGTTAATGCCCATAAATCAGATTCAACCACCACATTTAATTGTAAACACAATCCCCAAATCATCCTTAGTATTCCATTTGATCTAATTTTTTATAAGTAAAGAATTTACAAGCCCGATGTTAGTCGCCTTGTTTGGCCTACAAATTGCAAAAATACCCGCCATGTTTCTGTCTGTCGTGCTAATCGTCAGTATGACGTATCAGTATTTGATTGGATAACAGCGGAATCGCCCTCTAGAGGAACTCACGCTTGAGAAATCTAATACAACTGATCAAGCGTATACAAGCGTCTTAACCCTTTCACAGCTCAGAACATTGGGCAGATCACAACGTTGTTATCACTAATCTGCTGAATATTTTGAAATTAATTTACGCATGCCTACTTGCCTAAAGCAGCAACGACTTACAGGCAAAATATTTTTTTCTATTTACTTATCAAAATATCTAAATGGATGAAGGAATATATGGAAGATATTGTGATATCTTTTACATTTGAATGGTCATTTGACGGATTAGCGGCGATGTCTTTGTACTGCTGTTTGAATAACGGTATCAATACCCGCTATAAGTCGTCTTTTATTTAGCAATAGCGGCTGATTGATTGACTGATGGATTTGTGTTATATAATGTTTAGCAATACTCGATCGTTAGGTGTTCCCAATTTCTCAACTAAAAAGCTCATCCCAGCAGCGATGTTCAACGATATCATTGATCTACAGGTAGGCATGCGTTAAAATATTGATTTTTTTTCCCAAACAGCGTGTAGCTCAAAGCTCGGATACAAGCGTCCTTATTGGATACACGCTAATGCGTTATCTATGCTTCAACCAATCAGCAATCGCGTTACATAGTTACTCCCTATGAATTAGACATATCCGGTTATTGGCTGATATATTTTCACTAATTACGCAGTTTAATCTGATTTATACAGATTATGTTTGATAAATTATTGTTTAGTCTGATCTTAACTTATGTATTCCACTATATTTGGTCATTCCAGTTAAATTATAAAAAATACGCCCGCATTATATCGAAGTAGGTCAAGTCGTCCTTGAGCAAACTCGCCCCAGATACTCATAATTTTTCAATTCGTCCAAAGTCAAGTTAGGGTTTAATAGAAAAATTAATGCAGTGGTCTTTACTAATTACTAATGTCGTGGTCTTTGGAAATGTTAATCATACAAGGTTGTCAATGTAGGTTGGTTGGTTTATCAGACAACAAACAAGTACAGTGCTTTAAGTTATTGTGTATTGACATGCAGTTCAAATGTTATTAGTTAAATATACAAGGGCCACTTCAATAGATTAATTTTAGCCACCATTGTAGATCACAGAATACATATTTTTGACAATTTACCACTGGAATGACTGGCACTGTTTTCAACATGTTTAATAAAGTGCTTTACAATTAGATCAATGTGTTGTGTTTATTTTTAAGAAAAAAACATGGGACCCCCATATTTCAGATGAGGACCCCATGGGACCCACAGATTTTACAGTGGGACCCCCCAAATCTGAGGGTGTGGGGTCCTTGGGACCCCCAAAAATCAGATGCTGTGGGCAACACTGAGCGTATTATTCTATTCATGGTAGGCATGTCAGAGGCAGTCGTGCATTTGCTGGTGGACTGCTTGATCATTGTGAACATATTTCACTCTGAAATACGCATACGATATAGGCCTAACTAACTGTGTATGCACTTGCTTTCAAACAAAACAGGAAGCCAACTGATTATTCTGAGAAACAATGCTGTTACTGCCATAGTCAGAAATGGTTGTCAATAAAGTTGCGCGAAATATTTTCAGAAAGTCTTGCAATGTTGACTACACCGCTGATGATTAGTTCACCTGACCAGAATGGCCAAGTGAGCTTATGGCATGGCGACCATCCGTCTGTCCGTCCAGCAACTTTTGCTTAAAAATGCAACTCATTAACCGCTTCGCAGATTTCAACCTAATTTCGCTGGAAGGACCCTGTGGGGGAAGGCTTCAGAACTTGTATACAGAATTTTGATGGGTGGCCCTCTTGGATTTTCCCAAAAATTGCAGGAAATCGTTTAAAACGCTACTCCTCATTAACCCCTTGGACAATTTCAACCAGCCTTAGCTGGGAGGCTAGTACGCTGGTATGTTTCAGAACATGTGTACAGAATTTTTATCGGTCAATTTTTCTGGTGGCCATCTTGGATTTTCTGAAAATTTCTGTAAATCACTTAAAAGAAAGCCTACTCGATAAGCACTGAGCCGATTTCAATCAAACTTGGATGGAAGCACCATAGCCTAGTATGTTTCAGAACTTGTATACAGAATTTTGATTGGTCCATATTTCTGGCGGACATCTTTAATTTTCCGAAAAATTGCAGGAAATCGTTTAAAACGCTACTCCTTTTTAACTCCTTGGACAATTTTAACCAGCCTTTGCTGGGAGAATAGTATGCTGGTATGTTTCAGAACTTGCATACAGCATTTTAATTGGTCCATTTTTTTGGTGGCCATCTTGGATTTTCTGAAAATTTTAGGAAATCAGTTAAAAGACTACTCCTCATTAACCGCTTGAACGAGTTAAAGCAAACTCGGCTGGAAGGACCCTAAAGTACTATGCTTCAGAGCTTGTATATAGAATTGTGATTGGTCGATTTATTCGGTGGGCATCTTGAATTTTCCGAAAAAATGTTGAAAGTCGTATACTCATTAACTACTTGGCCGATTTCACCCAGACTGGCTGGAACGAGCCTAGGGTGGTAGGCTTTAGAAGTTGCATATAGAATTTTGATTGGTAAATTTTTCCGGGAGCCATTTTTAATTTTCTGAAAATCAGTTAAAAGGATACTCCACATTAACCGCTTGGCCGATTTCAACTGGAAGAACCCTGGGCCCGTACGCTTCAGAACCTGTATACAGAATTTTGATGGCTTGATTTTGATGGTAGCCATCTTGGGGTTTTCCGATAAATGGGATGTCATATAAAATGCTGCTGCTCATGAATACAGAATTTCTATAGGTCAGTGTTTTGGCAGCAATCTCTGATTTTCTGAAAGTTTTCTGGAACCATTTAAAAACGGTACTCCTTCAATCAATAACCCGATTTCAACAAAACTTGGGTGGAACCATCCTATGATGGTAGGCTGCAACATATTAAACGAGGGTCTTGATTGGTCAATTTGGTGGCCATCTTGGATTTTCCGAAAATCATCCATCATGTCTATTTAAATGCAAATGGTTTAAATGCCAATGGTCCAGGTGAGCGCCACAGGCCCTTGGGCCTCTTGTTTTGAGAACAATTTGATTGAAATGATTTTTAGTCAAATTGTTATCAAATCTATCTAATGAGTATTATCAGCTGATTATATTGACAACAATTTGACGGAAAGTTGTTGCTGCTATAAGCAGCAACAGTTTTCACTAAACTTGTTATGAATATATTTGTTGTCACTTGCACCATATATACACAACTGGTATTGAACTATGCTACCGGTATGCACATCTATACGCTCACCTTGGAAGCCAGCAGAAGAACGATCAGCATTAGCATTACTAGAATGGTTTTATATGAAGAATTGCGCACCGGCGAAGACAATAGAGTCTGAAATAATGGCGCCAGCAAATATCTATTTAAAATTAAAAACTAGTTAGTTAAAGTATCCATAAAGTAACAAATAGTCATAAATTTAGCTAGAATATGTATCTTTTAAGAGTAGATGAGAACTAGTTTTAAATGGATAGGCATGCATCTAGTGTGCATCAAAGTCATTCGGTCTGTAGATAAAATTTTGTACATTTCTAACAAAGCTGATAGAGTACCACCTATTGTGTACCTTGCATGGCATTGTATCAACTATTGTGCAACTCACTTGTCTTTAGCTCACCTGGCCAGAATAACCAAGTGAGCTTATGCCATGGCGGACGTCCATCGTCCATCCGTCATCTTTTGCTTTAAAAGTAGTCTTCAGAACTTGTATACAGAATTTTGATTGACAAATCTTTCCGGCAGCCATCTTGGATTTTTGAAAAATTTTGGGAAATCAGATTGGCAGCAAGAATACTAGGTTAGTAGGTTTCGAAATTGTATACAGAATTTTGATTGGTCAATTTCTGGGCCATCTTGGATTGTTTGACAATTTCTAGAAATTTGTTAAAAGCCTACCCCTCATTAACCACTTAGACGATTTCAAGCAAACTCGTTTGGGAGGACCCTAAAGTGGTATGTTTCAAATCATATTTACAGAATTTTGATTGGTCAGTTTGTTCGGTAGCCATCTTGAATTTTTTCAAAAATGCTGGGAAATTGTTTAAAACGCTACTCATTAACTACTTGTACAATTTTTATAGGTTCATGTTTTGGCAGTCATCTTTGATTTTCTAAAGAATTTCCGGAGCTATTTAAAAATGGTGCTCCTTAATCAATGGCCCTCTTTCAACAGAACTTGGGTGGAACGATTCTATGATGATAGGCTTCAAACATATCAAACGAGAATCTTTATTGGTCAATTTTTTTGGTGCCCATGTTGGATTTTCCGAAAATTATCCATCATGTCTATTCAAATGCTAACGCTCCAAGTGAGCATGACATGCCTCTTGTTCTTGTATGTTTATCCTTTATTGCCATCAGTGTCTACATCCCCAGGCATGCCAGGGTTGTCCTCAAAAGCTATAATTCTATTGAATTCAAGTTTGTTACAGTATGAAAATGTCTGTGAAAAGCCTTAAGTAGAAAATGTCTGTGAAAAGCCTTCAGTAGAAAATGTCTGTGAAAAGCCTTCAGTAGAAAATGTCTGTGAAAAGCCTTAAGTAGAAAATGTCTGTGAATAGCCTTCAGTAGGAAATGTCTGTGAAAAGCCTTCAGTAGAAAATGTCTGTGAAAAACCTCGAGTATATTCTGATCTGTATCCAGATTTTATAAGTCTAGTTTTGTCATTATGATAGACAATGCGAGAGATCTGTCTCCCAACATTTTGAAAGACTAAGAATGTGAAACAGTAAGAAATTGAACAGGTGAGACTTGCAATCGTATTCGCTTCAGATTTAGTACATTGTGAGATGGCCCCTAAAATTAGCTTTCAGCGATATCGCTGTTATCTCCCCTGAAAAATATCAAATTATTTTTTCGTCTTTGTTCAGTAAATTTTATTTAGTATTTTTTCACTTCAGTCTGAGTTAAGCAGCTAAAATGCCTTGGTCAGTAATTGGGTTACATTTCTGAATTATTTACTTGTACTAAAGGGATTGTCACCAAACTTGGCGTGTGTTCTGCCTTTGGGGAGGGTGAAGAACCTTTGCAATGTCGAGATTCAATTTACATCATTACCATTTAGACTTTTAGGAATGTTTCATGCGAGGCATGTCATACTTTAGTCTTCTTGTTTTATATTTCCAGGTCCGTATGACAGACGTAATACCCAGTTCCAGGATCAAAACTCGTTTTGGCAATCATTGTCTCAAGCGATAATGGCACAGAACTCTATGAGCAACCCAATGGCGAATATGTTCTCCGAGATGGGAAACATGTGTAGCAACAACCAGGGAATTCTCACGATACTCCAGGAGATGGCGAATCGAATGGCAAGAATGGAGGAGCGATTGAATTCGCTGGATCAGATGGCCCGTCGTAGCACACAGTATAATAATTAAAAGGATATCATTAAATGATATTTCGGTGTAACCATTTTTACTATGAAATCTCAATTTCAAAGCATCTATATAGACATTTTGAAGTGAATGTTTCAAAACTAATTTGGCTTGAGATTTTTCCCAGTCATATTAGTTTCTAATTATTCAATTTGATCTAGGGGTGTGCGATTTTTTAACCTTTTAACCCTCAAAATTGTCAAAATTTCATTTCCTTCATAAACAAATATCCATTTGCATACTAAAAGATTTTTTTTTAATTTGTCACTGGAATGACTAGCTCTATAACTGAGCCAGTCATTCCAGTGATAAATTTTCAAAAATAATCTTGTTTTGTAAATGGTCATTTCTCAAGACCAAAGCACTTAAGCCGTTTTTGACCAGCTTGAGTGTTAAAGGGTTAATGTTTCCATATATCATGAATGCTACTGTTAAAAATGAGAAAATCCTGAGTAATTTATAGCAACCTGTTGATTCTTTTGACAATACTTTGACTGAAAGCAGCAACAGCCTCCAATCAAATTAATTTCAATATATTCACGAGTTTAACACCAAATTCTTTTTGAAACTATTCCCAATATGCGTATATGTCTGACCCATGACACGTCAACCATAAAGATTTCTTCCAGCATTTGGCCATGCGATATGTTGATATATCGGGACTTTTATATACTATATGTCGCGGTATTTGCTAAGGCAATATTATGTACCACTAATCTGATCTCTCAGATTGATCATTCATATAGCTACTAATAACTTGTAGTGATAATTTCCCAGACTACTGGTATATATGTATATTGTAATTTACATTTTTTCATTCTTTAATCTTTATACATTTCCAGGAGATGTACCCTGAGAAAGATTTATTATTCTGTTGTTTGAAGGCTATGCATTGAATAATATTTCAATGCGAATGTTGTGTAAAATTGATGTATATTGTGTTTGCATCATGATGGATATAGATGATTTCAAGAAAACTTGCCTTAAGCCGAAACCCTATAGATTGTTAAGAAGTTGTAACTACAGACAGGTGTAAGCTTAACCCTTTAACCCTCATTTCAGCCAAAAATGGCTTCTGCAGTGGTCTTGAGAAATATCCATTTGCAGACCAAGAGAAGACTATTTATTTTAATTTACAATTGGAATGACAGTCATTCCAGTGATAAATTAAAAAAAAGTAGTCTTCTCTTGGTCTGCAACTGGACATTTTCTATGAGAAAATTCAAATTTTCTTGAACAAATTCAAGGGTTAAAGGGTTAATGAATGCAACTAATTTGCTGTTGCAAATTATAGATTTTGGGGCCAAATGATGTGGTTTACTTGACCTTTTAACCCTGAGCACTCTAATGTTAATATTCTATCGTTTACTGGGCCAATAGCAAAGAAACTGGTGTTTATTTTTCAACAATTTTGGTAGATAATGTTGCTTGTACCAAATTTGTTGAAAAAGACCAATTCGTCTTTTAATTTAGTTTGAAAGTAAAAAATTGTGACATCAGAGTGGTAAGGGTTAAGACTCGGTTGGCCAAAAATTGCCTCTTGAGAGGTCATGATAAATGTTCATTTGCAGACCAACAGAAAACTTTTTTTTTTAATTTTACCAAGGAATGGCTTGATAGCCAATTTCAGAAGAATCAAATAATTGTCAAAATTACATTTATTAAAAATCTGAAAATCCTGTACTTTACAGGCGGAATAAAATACTAATCCATTGATCTTGTGCTCGCTTTATAATATTTTCATAAAGACCTGTTATGGTATGGGAGCGTAGTCATCCAAATATCAATAGGTAGTTATCTAAAACCTTATGAAAAAAGCATTTTCATTGTCACCAAAGACACGTTACCATTTTTATTTGAGGAAAGGATGCTAGCTTGTATTGGACGCAGGATAAATTTTGGCCCAAACCCTCACCAAAAATCCTTATACTCATAGAAAGGACGCATAGAGAAATTGAAATCTATTCTCTAAAATGGTTAAAACTCATATAGACACTAACACGAAAATTGAACGCAATTTCCTTACACATGCTTACTGCCATACCACTATGTTTAATGTACGCCTCAAAAATATCATCGTGGAAGTGAAATTATTAATGGGACCGCCTAAATATCGCGTATCTTCAATAAAGGTCGTTTATTAGATCAAAATCAATGCTACTTTTGACATAAATTGTTGCCGAGAAAATATAGAAATCATGTGACATTAGGAATGTGGTAAGATCACCAGTTGTCCAATATCTGCCATTCTCTATTTTCATTGGCTTGTATGGGAGAATTTATCCAATCAGAACAGAGAAATAATATTCAGAAAAAATTAATAATGGAACAGTGTTTTCTCTCGTGTTGCGCATTAATTTTGTAATGCCGACAAACATTAAATGATCCAAAATGGAATCAAGATGTGCAACAAAAATTGCTTGAAAGTCTGAGAATTAAAATGAGATAAAGCACTTCTTATGTTGGTGAGCCGCTGGCTCTTGCAATTGGCGGCGCCTTGTTCTCGCGAGATCGTATACACTAACAGGAGTTGTTTATCAAACGAGTACGGATCAGACCTAAAGCACAATACTTAGTTCCTATCGCGCAATGATAATATATAGTATTCAGAGTTCCGAGTCCAGAATATTTTATCCGAGTACTCGCTCTAATTAAAAACAATATTTTGCGATTGGAGGCGAATCACATGATTTATATCTTTTCTCGACGCCATTTTATGTCAAATTCAGGAATAATTTTGATGTAATAATTGATCTTTATTAATGGATACGCATTATTTAGGCACTTCAATTTAATAATTTGACTTCCGCGATGATGTTTTGAGGTATACATTAATACATTGAGTAAGGCGGCAAGAATTTGTACCATGCGAAAATGAGTTCAATTTTCGTGGTATTTAAAATTTTTTTTTACAAAACGGGACAAAAAAAATGTGCTAAAGACCGTACTCGATTATATGATGTACACGCACACACGCACGCACGCATGCACACACACACGCACACACACACATACACCTTCCTAGAACATGTAATATGACCAAAAAAAATGCGTCCTTTCCTCGAATAAAAACGCTAATGCTCGCGTGCTAGAATAAAAATCTGCCTTTTTATTTGTCATGTATCCATATTTATAATAGCAGAGACAGATACATAGAGATGCAACAGTCGTACTACGATGTAATACCAATAATATCACATAATTTTGACGTAATACCAATGATATCACATCACTTCCAGTAGTTTACAAGAGAAAATGTCAGAATTTCTGAAAAGATGTCAACTTGTCACATCTCTATGTATCCATCTATGATAATAGCCACCAGGTCACGCGACAGATCTACTTAGTAGAGAATTTTGACATATGTTGTTGCTTAGCCAATGAAATCAGTCATCTGACACTGACTATTCTTGGAAGACTTTTCCTGTGAGTGCAGTGATAAACTAAGTGATCTATCACTTTGGCTTCTGCTTGTATGAAATGACGCCTACCAACTTCACTTGCGATAAGTTCTTAAACAGGTATTCATTATTCATATTAGGGTCTATAGTACAGTTACTCGGTCCCTATCTATAATAAACTGTAATTTCCTAGGCCAAACCACTGGCCTGTGAATCGCAGTCATCTCTGTCTAGTACTTGATCTAAATGTAGCAACATAAAACCTTTTTGTCTCGCCTGCGAAGCAGAAAGCGAGACAGGAATTACTAATTCAAGCGGCAGCGGCCGTCATTTGAGCACTTGGTTACGGTTTTTAAATCAACTTATTTTTCATAATGGCTCATCCAATTTCAATTAAACTGCAGAAGTGATCTATACTATACAGGGATGTGATCTGCATAACAATAGATTTCATTTTGGGGCATTTTAACTATTTTTTTCACAATTTTGGACTTGGACATTTTTCATGTATTTTGGCAGTGCACTTTTGGTTAAGGTTTTTAAATCAACTTATTTCTCAACAATGGCTCATCCGATCTCAATGAAACTACAGAATTGATCTATGTTATACAGGGATGCGATCGGCATAACAACAGATTACATTTTGGGGCATTTTAACTATTTTTTTCACGGTTTTTGACTTTGAACTTTAACCTAATGTTGTGGTTAATTTTTTTACGGACCATTTTTTTTCAACAATATCTCACCAGATATCAACAAAACTTTACAGCAGCATTATATACTATTCAAGGGTACTATACGCATCATTAATCTGTGATGGAATCACATATTGTTTTTACTCAGAATTTTTCTTATACTTATTCTTCACGATCTTTGCCACCTATCTCCTCCTACAGTTTCCACCCGATCAGCTCCAAAGTTGGTAAGCCCTTGGGACTTGCATTGCGATTACTTTTACTTTGGATCGGCACAAGGGTTTTGGACTTACCCATAGGAAATGTATGGGGATTTTCAAATGGATGTTTGAAGTGCTACTATGCCTAGAGTTTTGTTTGGATCACTACCATACTTGGGTAGGATGTTACCACTGATGATTATTTATTTCAAAATGGCCGGCATGAAAAAATTTTGGGCAAAGATACCAGTTTTCTTCGTTTTTTGCGGAATGAAAAATTAAAAAAAAATTTCACCTTTTGATGTCAAAATACCAAATTTCTTTTTTGGGCAGAAATGAACTGAAAATGACATAGAGAAAAACAAATTCTTTTTCAACGAATTCAATTTTTATTAAAATGCCTGCCAAAAATGAGTTTTGCTCCGATTGACTTGAAATTTTGTGATCTTATGGGTCCCATAGCGACTTGACTTCATCTCAATCTTGAAGAGGCTCATTCCAATAGTTCTCAAGAAATCTGCGTCTCAATGCCCTGTGCCCCCACCCATAGTAAACCAATGGGAATTTCAAATATGGATCTTTAAATTGCAACCACACCTAGAATCAGCACCAAACATGTTCATTGGTCATATAAGAAGACAACCATTTGTAGAATTGTATTCCAAGAAGTGTGTGGGTGGGTTTGATTAAATATAGCCTAATTCACGTACACGAAATCCGATGTTACTGTCACCTCTAACAGGCCTATACGTTAGAATTGTGATGTCAGGCACCGTGACCATGAGGTCTGTCCTTTAAGTTTAATCAATAAAAATATCATCAACTTCGATACTATTGAACCTTTGCGCATCTCGAACAATGTAGAGTCCCTGTGTGAACAATGAATTGTCAAAGAATAGGTGCATATGTGTCTAATACGCGCAGCAGTAGAGAGCCTATGGCTATGCTCCCCGAGATAATAATCTAGACTAATAGGAATTGGCGTCATCCCGGTGTACCCGATCGCTCTGATTAACTTGACAATCATAATACAGATTCTCCTTTACTAGAACAAAATGCTTTTTTAATTTTTGTAATCGGCCCAGACAAAGCTGAGATAAGCATATAGCAACCACCTTGACAACCAAACATTTTTAGCTATCGCGCTAGAGTTGTGATGTCACACCGGGTTGACGCCAATTCCTATTAGTCTAGATTATTATCTCGGGGAGCATAGCTAGGCTCTCTACCACTGCACGTATTAGGCACCTATTCTTTGACAATTCATTGTTCACACAGGGACACTACGTTGTTCGAGATGCGCAAAGGTTCAATAATATCGAAGTTGATGATAGTTACATCTTTTGGCTATAGAGAGAATGTTACCTTTCCTAGCAGCTGCAGGTCACAACAACTATGCAAAATGTTGCCGATTGTATCTTCAAGATTGTCAGAATTTATGTGAATGTTTGGAAGAACCAATACAAAATGGAGAATTCGCGATAAGAAGGAAGAAAACCCGATTCTGGAGTGGAACCTGGTCAGATATGAACATAGAACAATCACTGATGAGATCAGGGAAAGCTGTAGGTGGACTCATCAATATTACCCACAAAGACTCTACAAGAAACATTTGGTTACTCACTGCACATGTTGTTGCTATGTACACTGATACTCTACGTTGCCTTACCAGTAAGTTTACTGGGTCCTGGTCAGAACAACAAAAAGAGATGCATCCAGGAAACATTAGAAAGGATTCGGAAGACATGGAAACCTTCAAGCAATACCTTTTAAGGAACAACCCATTCAGATCTGGCCAAGATAGTGAGCTCAGGAACATTTCAACTGGAGTAGTAGCTGATGAGCGCGTCAATGTAGATAATGCCCTACAAATTGGGACCACAATCCAAGAAAAACTGAGAGAAGAAATTTGCCGATGTAAAGTTTAAGAGGGTAGAACAAGCTAAAACATTTGTTGCCATGCGAAAGCCCCTCAAAATATCTGGTGATGAAGTCTTGAATGTCATCACAGGAGCTGTACCATCGATTTGTGTCCATGTCATATGTCAATGGTTGCCCTCCTGACAAAAGTGTGTTTTCACATGAACTTGCAACTGTATCGCCTGCACTGTTCAAAGATGACGGGAGTATGAGGAAAGCAAATAAGGCGAATATGGCTAAATGTATACTTAAGATGGATACAGAAATCACATCAGAGACAGTTGGGCCAGCAGCTAAAGTGCTTGATGGATGTGCTGTTTTGCACAAACTGGTTTGGGCCAAGACTGGCACTATGGAGAATGTTTGTGATGCATATGTGTCCTCTGTTGTCTCCCATTCTTCATATGGTATTCCTCTTTTGGTAGAGTTTGATAGCTATGAAGTGGAAACAACAAAAGATCAGGAACAAAAGCGACGGCGAAAGGAGAAAATGTTCCCAGATGTTGTTGTGGAGATGAAAACACCAATACCTGGAGACGAGAAGGCATTTCTTGGAAACAAAAAGAACAAGCAGGGTTTGATCAAATTATTATCTCAGCCCCTGTAGAAGGCAGGCATCCATGTAGAGCATGCTGGTGAAGAGGGTGATGCTGATGTCTGCATAGTTAAGAAGGCAATGGAATTGGCAAAAACATATGAAAATGTTGTTGTTGTTGTTGCTGATGATAGACATTCTGATAATGTTGATCCACCACACAAATTATGGGAAACATGTTTATATGCAGACCAGACAACATACCATTGCCATTAAAGTTGCAAAGGAGGTGTTAGGGAGAGAGATGTATATGTGTTTGCCATTTGCTCATTGTATGTCAGGCTGTGATACAACATCTGGAATGTATGGCGTGGGGAAACTGAAGCTCATGAAATTGCTCCAGTCATCACAGCAGTTACGCGCAGATGCGCTGGTCTTTGGTGACACAGAAACACCTAAAGAAGTGCTTCTAAAGGTAGTAGAAAATTTTGCAAAGAATTTGTACATATGGGGAAACCAA
Source organism: Chaetoderma sp. LZ-2023a (assembly GCA_034401795.1). NCBI lineage: Eukaryota > Metazoa > Mollusca > Caudofoveata > Chaetodermatida > Chaetodermatidae > Chaetoderma > Chaetoderma sp. LZ-2023a. Next base: position 145,801,114 of record CM067369.1, read on the forward strand.
TGCTGAAGGACTCGATGAACTGCGCTATTTAAATGTGGTATCATCCAAATATGTACCTTTTGAGAGAAAGGTCAGCAGAGCTATGTACTATCACTCGCTACGTGTACATCACCAAGTAAGCACATGGCGTCATCTTCAAACGATTCTCCAAAAGGAAGAGTTCGGATACAAGATTGAAGGTGATGCCGTAGTGCTGGTAATCACTGATAAAGCAGCAGCAGCACCAGCAGATATATTGGCAGAGATCAGATGCTCCTGTAAGAGCGATCGTTGTGTATCTTGTACTTGTGCCAAGAGAGGAATTCCATGCAGCATACACTGCAAATGCGAGGGGCAATGTATAAATTCTCACATTGAACTTTAGCAGAATATTACTTGGTGGAGCCAGCCGTAATTTGCTGACTATGCACCATGCATAATTTTAGTTATATCTGCCATCCTGACAGGTGAATTATGATGAATAAATTACCATAATAAGCATGTGTTATTCTGTAAAAATAATATCAGAATTTAATTCCATGACCCCTAAACAATAACTTTATAGGCTTCAATCGCCACTCTAGCTTATATGGTAAATGAACTATCTAGAAATGTATAATTTTCGGCCATTTTGACGTTTTTCCGCCATTTTGAATAAATTACCATAATTAGTATGTGTTATTCTGTAGAAATAATATCAGAATTCAATTCCTTGACCCCAAAACATTAACTTTAGAGGTTTTAATCGCCACTCTATCATATATATTAACTGAACTATCTAGAAATGTTTAATTTTCAGCCATTTTGGCAGCCATTTTGAATTTTTGCTAAAAAATCATTTTCCCCAATTGGGATTCATGGGGAATTTTTTGTGATCTTAATTGAGATGCAATGGAAGAGTTCTGGGCAAAAATCTGGTTGTTACTTAAAATGTCCGCATCCATTGTCATTTCTTACTGGACTACATGTCTATTCAAATGCAAATGGTTCAAATGCTAATGGTCCAGGCGAGCATCATAGACCCATGGACCTCTTGTTTAAATACCATTAGGGACTAAGATCCATTCAACTTTATTCAAGTCAAAGACATGGCTACCATCCAGCAGTTAAAATTAAGTCTTAGTTGATGGATTTTGACAGCAAATATAAGTTTCTTGGATTTTCAATTCAATTGGCCATGTAGTTTACTGAAATTAGCGCATATATATATATATATATATATATATATATACCTTTGCAAAAGTTAAGCACCAGCAAAAACAATAGAACGTAGAAACATGATGGTACAACTAGGCTGCCATACTTTTTGTCCCCGCGTTAGCTGACATAATTCCAAGTACGAAATGCACATGCATGCATGACTTCACGCCGCTTGATGTCCGTGCGTGGCGGGAAACAGCACACGTGTTCAGTTATGTAAAAGTCCAGTTTGAGGTGTAGAACATTACATACAGATTTAGCCGACAAGATTAGGAATTTTGTGTTCATGACCGTGGTTTATTTGTACAGAGAGAATTAGCTCTTGATTGTGAACCGCTATGGCAAGACGAAGGTTAAGTGATCGTGTGAAATGGCAAATCATAGGCATGCATACCACTGGTATGTCATGCAGAGAGATTGGCAGACAGCTGAACATTAACCATACTGTAATCAGTCGTTTGATTGCAAAACATGGGCAAACTAACGAGGTGAACGACAGGCCTAGATCTGGAAGACCGAAGAAGACTACTGCCCGTGATGATCGAGCCCTAGTACGCCTTGGTAGGAGATCTCCATTCACCAACAGCAGAGTGCTCAGCCAGCAATGGGAAACGCGCAATAGAGTGTCAATGTCTACCGTCAAAAGGAGACTGTATGCTGCTGGCATGAAAGCTAGGAGACCTGTCAGACGTCCTCTCCTCACTGCACACCACAAAGAGGAGCGTCTGAGGTGGTGCAACGAAAGAAGACACTGGAACATGAGATCCTGGAGACGGGTACACTGGTCCGATGAAAGTCGGTTCCTGCTTCATGCCACAGATGGTCGAACTCGTGTATGGAGGTCCAGACGCACGGCGTACGACCAACGTAACATCATGGAAGAAGTTCCATTTGGTGGAGGTTCCGTTATGATATGGGGGTGCATCTCATTTGATTGTAAGCTGGATCTGTTGACTGTACCTGGAACACTAAATGGACAAAGATATCAAGATTCCATACTGGATAGAGTTGTGGTCCCTCATTTTGTAAATCATGCACCTGGAACCCACCCTATATTCATGGATGACAACGCCCGACCACATCGTGCTAGAGCTGTGCATGAATACCTCCGCCAGAATGCCATCGAAACCCTACCATGGCCAGCAAGGAGCCCTGACATGAACCCTATTGAGCATATCTGGGACATTCTGGGAAACATGGTGAGAAGGAGGGATCCTCCTGTGCAGAACCTACAGGAATTAACAGACGCACTCCATCTTGAATGGCAACGAATACCACAATGGCGTATCAGTCGGTTGGTGACCAGCATGAGACGTCGTGTCCAGGCCGTCATCCAGGCACAAGGTGGATATACCCGGTATTAATAATGACAGTCTCAAACTCGTGCACAGATGTTAAACTTCGTTTTCAGACACCATTAATGACAATCTAGCCACGTGTGTCAACTGTAGGGCAATAGTTGTCAGTTGTGTCAACGTAACCATATTCAGGCCTCGTTTTCAAGTTCAAACAAAAACATACAGTGTTTCCCCACCATCATAATCAGCATTCCTCTAGTTGCATTATTACCTCTTGCACTAAGATGGATGGGTACATACATGTTTATGCTATTGCTTTCTTCATAGCACATTAATATACCCTCGCATGTGCGTAAAAATAGGGTGGTGCTTAACCTTTGCACAGGTGTATATATATATAAATATACACACGCTAATTTAAAAAAACCCATTTAAACATCTCCAAAACTATATGCCTAATTGAATTGAAAATCCAGGAAACTTCTTCCACGTCAGGACCTGAACAAAGCTTCTTCAACAAATCCGATTGGATGATTTCTTTGGTGACAATGTTGGATGACCTAGTTTTCACAAAATCAACTCTGGAACTACTGAGATCTGGACGAAACTGCAAATATAATTATGGACAAAACAATCAAAATTGATCTTTACCCTCACCCCGTAAGTGGAAGAGTGTAATGCAGTCAGGTCTATAATATATTTGTGTATGTGTGTGCGTGCAGGTAGTTGTGTATGTACATACATGTGTGTGTGTGCTTCAGTGACCAATTTAGGCAAGGAATAGTGGAACTTTGGAAGTGATAGTGATAGCGTCGAAGCCAGTGACAGAGTAGAGGCAGAAAAAAATGGGTTCTTTAATTAGAAAGCTGGGCCCTATTTTCAAGAAAGGCAGTAAATCATCAGCCAGCAATTACAGACCTGCAAGCCTGACTTCAGTTGTATGTAAAGTCATGGAGCGGTTCATTAGAGATAAGCTCATGAATCATATGTCAAACTCTATTTCTGACTGTCAGCATGGCTTCCTAAGTGGATGATCCTGTATCACACAATTGTTACAAACCTTAGATTATTGTACTGACATCGTAGATCAAGGAGGAGCAGTCGATGTAATATACCTTGACTTCGCCAAAGCATTTGATACCGTCCCTCACCAGAGATTGCTTAGCAAATTAAAGAGCTACGGTGTCAGTGGAGATGCCTTGTGCTGGATTCAAGACTTTGAGTGGCAGAAGGTTGTCATTAATGGCTCTAGCTCAAATTGGGCTCCAGTCCTCAGTGCAATCCCACAAGACAGTGTGCTGGGACCGGCATTATTCGTCTGCTACATTAATGACATGCCCGAAGTAGTAAGCAGTATGATAAAGCTCTTTGCAGATGATACTAAGCTCTACTCAAAGATAGCTTCAGAAGAGGACCATCAGCAGCTACAGACAGATCTCAACAATCTAAAAGACTGGGTAAATACTTGGCAACTCGCTTTAACGCATCCAAGTGCAAAACCATGCACTTGGGTAGATGCAATAAGAAACAGCCTTACAGCATGAATGAAAATGGTCAAAGCATAACATTTGGCGAAACAATCTGTGAAAAAGATCTGGGCGTTTTTGTTGACAATGGACTGAAGTTTAACAGCCATGCAGAGACAGCAGTAAACAAAGCCAACAAAATCGTTGGGATGATTAGAAGGTCATTCGACTTCCTAGATCCAGTCACATTCGTACTGCTCTTCAAAAGCCTTGTACGACCCCACCTAGAATATGGAAACGTGGTATGGTCTCCACTGTACAAAAAAGACGTGCTGTTACTTGAAAACGTCCAGCGACGAGCGACAAAGATGATCCCAGGGCTAAGTGATTTACCATATGAAGATAGACTCAGAACACTCAAACTACCAAGTCTAGTATATAGGCGGCTTCGCGGAGACCTTATCGAGGCTTTCAAATACACGCACAATATGTACGACGTCAATCGGGAGCATCTACTGCCATCAGGCGTAGGTGATCGCACAAGATGTAACAGTTACAAGCTCATCAAACAATGCTTCTGCAGTGATACCAGAAATAGGTTCTTTAGCATACGAGTGAAAAAGCATTGGAATGGCCTACCTGATCACATAGTGACAGCTCCAACACTCAACGCCTTTAAAGGAAGGATTGATAAGCACTACCGAGAGAACCTCTACACAATTCAGTTCCCGATCTCACCCATCCGCACCCAATCAGTTAAATAGGTTAATGAAACCCAGGTTCAAGAAGAAAGTGAAAATCTGTTACAGGCTTACTGGCCTAACCAGCAGAAGAGGATATGTATATGTATGTATAATGCACAAACGTGTTAAGCGCTACTTTGCTAATGTCCAGAGTATAGCAAACAAGATTCCCGAATTTACAGTCAACATGTTTAACCTTAACCCCCAAATAATCAGCATTTGTGAGGCATGGGACAGGGATGATGTAACCAATGCTATTTTACAAATCAAAGCGTACGACCTATTTAGAAAGGATAGAGTTCATGCTAAGGGAGGCGGCGTTTTATTATTGATTCATGAATCACTAATGGTTACACCCAGAGATGACCTAACCAACTCAGATTTCAATGACTGTATGGTGTGAAATTAAACTACACAGGACAACACTACTAATAGGAAATTGCTAAGCAAGAGGAGGCAAGGCGTCACACATACTAATAATAGGAGACTTGAATATGCCAAAAATCTATTTTAAAAACTGTTACAACAGGCAACCCAGACAGTTATCCAAATAAATTTCTTGAAATATCCCAAGAAATGTGTCTTAAACAACATATTGATAAACCCACACGTTTTAGAGATGGTCACATTCCATACATACTCTACCATATCTTTACCAATGAAGAATATATCACTGCCAGTGTTGATTCCCTATCAGGACTAGGTAAAAGTGCTCATCTATCGCTCTTATTTTCATACGTCTTCTCATTCAAACCTCAACCAGAAAAAGACAAGTAATCGCGGATATGATATATGAAAGGCAGATTTTCTAACCATCAAACATGAGCGCTCCACAATTGACCGGTGCAAACAACTAGACTGTAGCGATGTAGAAAAAGCTTGGGGTTCCTTTCTCAAAACAATCAATCTGTTAACCAATAATTATTCCCCTCTCAAATAGCCAAAAGAGAATGGGCACAACAAACTCAAATAGTTAAGCAAATGGGTTTTAAAGTCCAAGGAAAACCACAGATTATGGGGGAAATGCAAAACCAGCAAGGTGAGAGAAGACTACGAACAATACATAAAGCAGCAAAATCTAACTACCAAATTATGCAAAACAGCACATTCAAATTACGAAAACAAACTTTTAAGACACTTCAAAACAAACTTGTAAGACACTTCAGGAATAAGCCAAAAAGATTTTATAGTTATATCCGTGAAACACACAGAAACCTTTCATTTGATATACATATAGAGAGTATCGTATCCGAGGCGAACAGCACATTAGGACTAATCAAGAGAACATTTAGCAACATTGACCCATCTACTTTTACACTCTTTAAATCTCTAGTGAAACCTATTCTTGAATACTGCAACTCGGCATGGTCACCAAGATTGAAAAGGCAATCACAGCTATTAGAAAGAGTTCAACGCCGAGCAACAAAGCTTGTCCCACAAATCAAAGAGTATAGCTAGACGGAACGACTTGATGTCCTAAATGTAATGTCACTGAAATATAGACGATTTCAAGGAGATTTAATTGAAACATTCAAGCTCATCAGGGATTCTATATAATATTGATAAGGACTACTTTTTCGAGCCATCCAGTATTACACAGACAAGAGGACATAAATGTCCAGCAACAAAGATATTTGCAAGGACTTTTGCGCTAACAGAGTGGTACCACAGTGGAATTCACTGCCAGCTACAGTAGTCGAAGCAACAACAATTGAATTATTCAAGAGCAAACTGGATATCTACTTCAAAGAAAGATCATATGAATTCGATAACAGGCATCCGTACACCAGCCCAACACAAAGTCATACTGCAAATCTTCCAATTCAGTGGACCTATCTTGTAGTAGGCTGTGCATCGATAAAAACATTCTCTGTAGCGACTTCAATTATTGGTAGATAAGTCTGTTTTGAGGTGTGCATTTTGTGGTGGCATGAAGAGACACTAGCATAGAGAAAGAGATTCGGATAATGAAAAATAAAAAATGAAAACAACAGCAGTAAGACCAACCACAGCCTCCACAATTCAGCATGCAAACAAATGCTAGGCGCAGCAGGGTGTAACCATGAGTGTAGGCGGCACACCGCAGCTGACGCGGGGAACACCCATCTGCATCACAGTATTTCCACAAATCAGTATTAGCCCTTGCCGCTCCGATGTCAAGATTTTAAATTTTCATAATAAAAGATGCTCTAATGTTCATTTTTCGCTATATTTGCTGGATGATGTTGATGACTATATCATCAACCAAACTGTTGAGAAATGTACACCGGTGTCTGTTATTTACACAACAAAAGATAGAATATTGACATCGGAATGGTAAGAGTTAAACTCTTAAATTTAATGGTTTCGAGGAGACTTAATTAATCAACAACAGTCAAATCATTCAAGAACAAACTAGATATCCAAGAAAGAACTTTTGAATTGGACTGAGCACGCCATACTACAACAAAAACACTAAGACAATATCAAGCCAATGGCTTATGCCTCGTAAAATGATGATGATGAAGTTTAGATTGGAATACCTTATCTTGCCTAAAAGAAGATTGCGCTTTTGCTGTAAATGATCTCGAGAACGCTACCCTATTAAACAATTTCTTCAAGTCGTTTTTTTATACAAGAAGAGAATGACAACATACCAGACTTTCCTAACATGCTGCCTAAACAAAATTATATTCAGGACATAGATATAAGACATGCTGACATTGTCAACAAACTAAAGAAACGAAAACCTGATGGTTAACCCGGACCCGACAATATACATCCAAAACTACTTTAATGTGCTGTTGAACTGGCAAAACCACACACAATTTTCAAACTCGTTATCAACCCAAAAATGTGGAAACAATCAATAGTAACCCCATCTTAAAAAAAGAAAATACAAAAATTAAGCAGAAAATTATCGAATAATTTCACTTGCATGCATAGTGTGTTAAATTCTGGAATCACTTAAAGACAAACTCATCAGACACATTGAAACCAATAATCTTATTACTGTCCATCAACATGGATTTGTCCATGGAAGAAGTTGTTTAACTAACCTAATTGAAGCCCTTAAAAGCTGGACAGACAGCCTGGACAGAAATCAGTGTGTTAGTGTTATTTACATAGACTATCAAAATGCATTCGACACTATCCCGCATAAAAGATGGGTACACAAACTTAAGGCATATGGCATCAGGGGCCAAATTCTGCATAAAAGACGGGTACACAAACTTAAGGCATATGGCATCAGGGGCCAAATTATGAAGTGGATCACAGCTGGCACATGAGTGTCCATATTCTTGGCGTAAATTTTGACTGGTTAAGTGTGCATAGTGGGGTATCTCTGGTGTCTGTCTTGGGTCCACTTCTATTCTTATCGTACGTCAATGATATTCCAGACACTATATATAGCAACATAAAAATGTTTGCAGATGCCTCCAAAATCTGGACGAGCTCTACTGACCACACACACCATTACACTGCGGAAAGATCTAAATACCCTTGGCACATGGGCAGAGCAGTGGCTGTTAAAATTCAATGTGGGCAAATGCAAGACAATGCACCTCGGTTACAAAAATCAGAGACATGAATATACCATGAAAGAAGGATACCATTTTGCAAACAACAAATCAAGATAGGGATTTAGGGGTATGGATTAACAGTGACTTAAAACCATCAGATCAATGTATAGAAGCCACAAACAAAGCCATGTTTATTATGAGGTCAATCAAAAGGGTATTCAACCATTTGGACAAAGAACCATTCAAAAGTGTATACATAACCTATGTTAGGTCGCATTTGGAATGCTGCATGTAAGCCTAGGCCTAGGCACCTTATTTAATTAAAGACACAAATGATCTACAGCAAGTGCAAAAATGATGTATTAAATTAGTAACAGGCCTACGAAACAAAACTTATGAGGAACGCCTAAAAATTGGATCTACTATCCCTAGTACAACGCAGCTTAAGAGGAGACCTCATCGAAACATACAAAATTTTAACTGCAAAGCAGACCAATTTTTTTACCCTAGCAAACCATTCTGGACGACAAGGTCACAAGTTTAAACTAGTCAAGAGTCAGTACAGAACACTAGCTAGACAAAATATTTTCAACTTTAGGGTAGTGAACACGTGGAACAGCTTACTCGAAGGTGTTATCAATGCGACAACTGTAGACACATTTAAGAATGCACTAGACAGACATTGGAAACTAACGAAATACTCTATATTCCCTTAATATACCATGGACACATAAATAGGTAAAAATCTAACTTCCTCCATTAATGTAACTCAAACTATATTGTCTCTCAGTCCTCTCCCATATTAGTAGCTACTATTAGTTTTTAGTAAAAACATTTTACCAGGTGTGGGTGCTCCAATTTAATGGTGGTGGTTTGGGGCCCTTGTCCTCCCTCACTCAACAACAGTAGTATACTTTGAATATGTCGCTTTAGGATTATCTTATATAAACCCTTTCTTAGTGCTTGATCACTGACATGTTGCTGACATAGTCACAGATTAATATTGAACTTAAAATTCACATTACTTCAGTGGCTTGATTGAAACGGTGTCACTGTCTTTGATTCTATAACATGTTTGTGGCAGTGAATTCCATAAATCCACAACCCGATTGGAAAATGCATACTTTTTGGTGTCCTTTTTCACTCGCTGTTTATATAGCTTCAAGTTGTGGCCTCTTGTTACTGTTGAATTATGGACTTTGGAGAATTTTGATTTATTTGTGTCTTCTATATTGTTTAGGATTTTGAAAGTCAATAATGTCTCCTTTTCTACGATATATTAATGTCGGTAACTGAAGATATCTTAGACAGTCACTGTAGCTTAGGTATTGAACTTCTGAAATGGGTATAGTTGCTTTGTACATTTTCCAACAAATTGATGTATTTCCTGAACCATGGCTTCCATACGGCATTGGTATACACTAAGTAGGGTCTTATCAATGATTTATATAGTTCCACGAACATTGATTTGTCCAAATATTCAAATGTTTTTTTAATTATACCAACAACTCCGTTCGCCTTTTTCACGCAGTCGGATACATGATTTCTAAATAATAATTGGTTGTCGAATGTTATACCTAAAACTTTTGTATATGAATAACATCAACATCTTATGGAGTTGTCCTTCACTCATAATGACACCCGGAAGAGGATATACTGCCATGTTGGTGGTGGGAAACCTGTACAATCTACTACAGAAAAAAAGATGTCCAGAACCAGATAACTGCCGCATCAACCTGAATTATTTTTCTAGTCTGCCGCACCTTCTCAGTTTGTCGTCGTATTAGACCTGGCCAAGAAGAGATTCTCTGGGCCTCCGCTTTGAACCCTTGTCTTCGCGCTTCCTACACCATATTAGAACCTGATAAAGAATTCAGACAGACCGCCGAGGTCTCCGCTCCATGAGCATTAGTTAGTCCCCATGATTAAGAGCGCATTCCATACCATGTTTTTAGCTCACCTGGCCTGAAAGGCCAAGTGAGCTTATGCCGTGGCGACCGTCTGCCATCCGTCAACTTTTCCTTTAAACGAGATCTCAAGAACCACTGGGCCGATTTCAATTATATTTGGCAGGGAGCATCCTTATGGTATAGGGATCCAAGTTTGTTCAAACGAAGCTGATCGGCCAATTTGACCAGCGGCCATCTTGGATTTTGGCCGATTTTACGAAACGTCTTTAAAAATCTCCGAAACTGCTGGGGGATTGATGCAATTCTCATGAAATATCATCTAGGGCAAGAGCTTAACCAACTTTGTTCAAGGGAACTTGATTGGTCAAATGGTTCAGCGGCCATGTTGGTTGACTTAGTTTTAGCGAAAACAACATCTCCAGAACCGCTGAACGGGTCTGGTCGAAATTTGGCAGATATGATTAGGGACTAAGGGCCATTAGAGTTTGTTCAAGGGAAGTTGAACTGTCAAAACCATGGCCGCCATGGGCCAATCAAAATATAGCATTTGGCGGCCATATAGGATTTTTTTATTTGATGGATTTTGAGGCCGAAATTGGTTTTATATGTGCTTTTGTGTATTCTGATCTCACATTTGTACTTTTCGGAAGGGTCGGATAAACAGTTTGGTGGTCATCTTGGATCATTTTCCCGCCAAAAGCTCTCATACTAAAGCAATGAGAAAACTTTAAATATTTTCTCGAGAACTACTGGGACAATTACAATTATATTTGGCAGGAAGCATCCTTAGGGCATAGAGATTTAAGTTTGTTCAAATGAAGCCAATCGGATAATTGGGCCAGCGGCCATCTTGGATTTCGGCCCATTTTTAGAAACGCCTTTACAAATCTCCGAAACCCCTTGTGGGATTGATGCAAACCCCATGTGATATGATCGGGGGCAAGAGCTGAACCAAGTTTGTTCAAAGGAACTTGATTGGTCAAATGGTTCGCCGGCCATCTTGGTTGACCTAGTTGTAGCGAAAACGACCTCCAGAACCGCTGAACGGATCGGGTCGAAATTTGGCAGATATGATTAGGGACTAAGGGCCATTAAAGTTTGTTCAAGGGAAGTATGAACCACCCAAAAACATGGCCTCCATGGGCCAATCAAAATATAGCATATTTGGCGGCTATATTGGATTTTTTTATTTGATAGATTTTGAGGCCGAAACTGGTTTTGTATGTGTTTTTGAGTATTCTGATCTCAAATTTGTAATTTTCGAAACGGGCGGATAAACGGTTTGGCGGCCATCTTGGATCATTTTCCTGCCTAATGATCCCATACTAAAGCAATGGGAAAATTTTAAATCGTCTCGATAACTACTGGGACAATTTCAATTATATTTGGCAGGAAGCATCCTTAGGGCATAGAGATTCAGGTTTGTTCAAACGAAGCCGATCAGCCAATTGGATTGAAATTTCTTAAAAGATCTCTGAAACCGTTTGAGTGATCGATTCAGAACTCATGAAATATCATCTTAGGGCAAGTGCTGAACTTGTTCACTTGTGAATTTGATTGGCTGAATCATTTGGTGGTCTTCTTGGATGGCCTAGCTTTCGAGAAAACAACTCCAGAACTGCTGAAGTGATCGGCACGAAATTTGGGAGATAATATTGATGACTAAGGGCCATTAAAGTTTGTTCAAGAGAAGTTGATACATAAAGAAACATGGTCTCTGTTTTCCTGTTACAAGTCTGCTCAACTCATTAGAGGTCTACTTATTGTTAATGAACATTCTAGTTGAAATGCCTATGGTCCAGGTGATCGATACAGGACCCGTGGGTCTCTAGTTAATCCCTCCGCCCGAGCTCTCACACTAGTAGCTGGGAAAATCTGCTGCCAACTTCAAAGCTGATTCCATTCATGATGATTATCGTCGGCCAGACGACTTCCCATTCTGAAAATGCGGCTTCGTCCCCACCTCTGCCTTCCCATTTGTAAGATTTGTATTCCCCCGCTACAGAACCTTCTCTAGCAGCGATTTAGACTTTGGTGAAACCCATCTGGTACACCATAACATCGACACTGGAGATTACCACCCCCTGAAAGAACCTATCTGTCGCTTGCCTATATATAAAGAATAGGAAGCACACCAGCAAGTAACACAATCTGGCGTGATTGAACCATCTACCTTGCCATGGGCCAAGATGTCACTTTCTACTTTTGTATTGACTCAAAGAGCCTAAATGACTGCAGCGTTAAGGATGCCTACCCACTTCCTCGCAATGACCACACCCTAGACTCCCTCATCAGTGCTTGAGCCACAAGCACCATGGATCAAGCTAGTATATACTGGCAAGTAGAGATGAATGATCACGATAAAGAAAAAACCGCTTTCGTCTGCCGTGACTGCCTTTTTCAGTTTCGAAAGATTCCCTACAGCCTCTAGAACTGATGAACGTTTAATGGAATTGTGTACTTTGTAAATTACAGTGAAACCCCTGTCTATGTTACTTAGACAATGTGATAGTGTTTGGAACGACTCTCTGACATGGTACACAACTTCCACGAAGTACGCGACCGATTTGCCATCGCTAACCTAAAATTGAAACTCAAGAAATACGGTCATGTTGTATCCACCAAAGGCATTTCCGCGCAGTCTGCCTCGAATTCTGCCAATACTACTGTGCCTATGTCCCGGAATTTAGCAAACTTGCAGAGCTAGTTATCGCCCCAATACTAACACACCCGGACCTTTCATGTCCATTCATTCTTGATACTGATGCATCAAACACCGATATCGGCGCTGTTCTATCACAGATCGACTGTGATGGACATGAACTAGTCCTTTGCTATGGATCCCAATGCCTCTCATGGACGGAACACCATTATGGTAACAATAAACGTGAGCTTCTTGCGGCAGTCTATTTCATTAAGCATTTCAAACACTTTCTTTACGGAAAAAACATTTACGCTGCGAACTGATCATGCTTCTCTCTGCTGGCTACATAAACTGCCTGACAACAACACCTACCACTACAACTGTCATGACTTCTGCTGGTGCAATCATTCTAACCACTTTTACCGCACCCACAATTGTCATCGCTGTGGTGGACAGCCTTACCACCACAGTTCCTACAGTCAGCCTAACTGCTGCTTCAACCTTCGTCACCAGAACGGATACCACTTCCGCCGTTGGGACTCATGTCACTTCAGCAGTCACTTCGACCAGCACCATTGAATTACATCCTCTTATACCACCTTCATTCCATGAGCCAACTCGCCTCGCTGACGAGGAGTTAGTCACCGCCGACGCACCGCTTATTGATTCACCGGAGCTTGATGACACTACGAATGCCTGCTTGGTAGACTTGCTTCGCCGAATTCATTCCTGCCCCACTGCTACCCTTAGGACCGCAAACTTCCAGATGCGGGACCTCTTGCTTCCGCTTTTATATGCTTTCACCACTCTCCTCAAAGACGCCGCCACAGCTATAGTATCCGTGGAGCTGCAACTGACTTGTACAGCCATCTGCACTGGCGCATTCTCACAGGGAGGCCAAACTGCCTTTGCACCCATCAATCACCCACTGGTACAGATTCTACCGCCACCATGACATCCATTCTGTACATCCGCTCTATTTCATGCCTAGAGAACCACAAAGAGCCACCCTTCCTGCACCATCAAGAAAGCGGCCATGCACGGATTCTGAGTAAGAGAAAATGCTGTTCTCATTTTTTCTTTCATGTTTCGCTGCTGACGTCCTTCTTCCTAAGATGACCTTGATCCATGCCCATTTCCTGATCAACTTCTGCATCATCATCCCTTTCATGACTGCAACACATTTCCGCGTCACTTCTCTTGCAACACACCTCTCCACATCAACATCTCTGCGTTGATTGTTGTCTGCACTGACTCCGCGTACATCTACATCTTCCATGTTGGCAATCTTCCGTGTCAACACCCGTTCCCCTCGGACGGAGACAGGTGCGTGATCGTGGCCGCCCGGCCACATACACCTGTTACTATTGAATAAAATCTTGAATCTTGAATCTAGCATAGAAAATGAGACTTGGATAGCGACAAACACAGAAAAAGACAACAGCCGCAATAAGACCAACTATGGCCGCCACAAGTCAACGTGTAGCCAAATGCTAGGTGCAGCAGGGTGTTGAAGCGGATCACAGACGGCCCGGTCTGAGATGCTCCAACCTCACCCCCGTCAGTTCTATGGGTCAGCGTGTATAACCACAGAAAAGAGAGCTCCGATTATTGGGTCCGTAAGAATGCCTATCGCGCATGCGTGCCAATTAGAGATAGCCCACCCACGCTTTATAGAGTGTGGGAGATGGCATCCTTATGTATATAGTTGCCTGTATTCGGGAATCCTAAATACATTGCCATTTTCACTCAGCTTGGGTCCATCATTACCAGGATTCGTTGGGAAAAACGAATCCATTTACAGAATTAAAATCGGACGAGGAATAGCTGAGATATTAAATAAAGGTTTGGCCTTTCTAATTCTTCAAGGTTGGTGTAGATCGCCATCGCGTGTGTGCTGGTAGGGTGAGGGTAGCGTGACGTCACAAACACGTGTTCTCCTCATGCTATCCACTCCACAAAGTGTGCGATGATTGGTTCGCTCTGCAATGCTGACTATAGATTGGTCACCATAGAGTATATAAGGAGTCGCACCGGCAGTATTCCTCAGTTGGGACGGGGTGGCTGCCCGGTGCGGAAGACATTGACTTAAGTCTTACTATGCAGAGCTCGCTGTAAGACATCTACACCAGCATATTCCGCCCAGCATCTGAAACCGCGGCCAGGAGCCTTACTCCACATACAGCGCCACCTAATTTATGTAACCCCTCTTCAGGGGTAAATAAAACAGCTTAAAATCAGGTCGCCCCTAGCCAACTTGTGAGCAATATCAATGGTGACGCGTTCCTAGGAAGAAGATTGCTGGGACCTTTTAGTGACGCCGTTCTTCAAGTCGATAGCATCCAAATCAGCATGTGAAATGAGTGGTCAACTCTGATATCTCACCAAACCTGCCGTACCACGCCAAAAAGTGATAACTAGAAACTTGCACATATCCAATGCCTTCTTCAATGTTTAACTACTGATCTTACCGAGAACATTGATTTCCGCGCATCAACTTGGCTATTGCCGTGACTATTATAAAGCCAGCCTCTTCATCAATAGATACAACTTTCATCCGCACCAAAGATTCTGCATGGTTCATCCACTACAGCAAATTCGACTGTGCCATAACTGGACATTGCGCTGATGATTAACAGGTGCCAAAAACTACTGCGCCATAAACCAGATATCGCGCTGATACAGGGGCGGATTACCCACTAGGCTACTTAGGCATTAGTCATTTCAGTCATAAATTTAAAAAAATGTTCTCTTGGCCTTTCAGGACGAGAGAATGCTATTTTCGTAAATCTCACGGGTAAATTTACAAAAATTGTCTTCTCTCGGCCTTCAAAAATTATAATTGTCTTGAAAAATCTTGACCAATTAATAACTAACAACATTGTGTCAGATAAGCCTCAGATTGTATCTCAGAGAATCTAGATTTAAAAAAATTGAACCTTTAGGTTCTCCAGCCTAGGGCCTCACACCAGCTTAAGCCGACACTGCGCTAATGACTAACAGGCGCCAACAAATGTACTTTTTCTAATACATCGTCGATGACTAATAGGCGCCCTTTTTATTGTAACACAGTTATTTTATTTAATTAAGCGCTGATTGCAAGTAGACGCAATAGGTCAGCTAGAAATCATTTTACTGTATAGAATTGCAATACGGTGAGTGCCGTTTCTTTTTCGTTAGTAAGTTAAATAGTTTTATGTTTTAAACTACACAATGCTCAAACTTACACTATACTGCTTCAATAAATGCATCACCTACCTTTCTAAATACTGCAACTCTTTTCCACTAAAGTTGTCTCTTGTGCCTGCACTAATAGACTCGAGACACAGCGCCTAATTCTAACTAGTATTAGCTCAGATATTTTTAGGACATAAGTAGTTAGGGACAACTGCTCGAATGAAGGAGTGCTGTTTATTGTAAAGTCTCTTTCCCGATTCTGCAGAAGTTACATGGCAACTGTGTTTCCCTAATTGGCTACTAACTTTACGGCCTTCTAAATTACTTCTAGCGCAGCTGTCTCTCCAGCCTTCTGGCCCATTGTTTGGTAATTCCCTCCACTTGTTTGGTTAGAGCCAACCCGAGAAATCACAGAGGTTAGAGTCAAAACAGCGATGTCTCACTCACTTCCCCTGTACCCTCACCAGTACTTCTAGGATAGCCTTTAAGCCAAAGTAGGATTCACTACGCAAACATTAATTATAGTAGGAACGGCCTAGCAGTGAACCTCATGGCAATTACATAATGCTAACGCAGGTAAATGTTAGCTCCGAGGAACCGAGTCTTATATGGATCGTTCTCAACATGCTCGGCGTCAGCAAAAGAGGCAGATCGCAGACTAACTCTACGGTGACCATAGTCGGAAGATCACCATAGTCTGCCAGCTGCTTCTTCAGCCCCGCCGTAAATAGATACTGTGCTTATTCAATGCTTCTGTGTTGTTGTCCTATCCTTGTCTTGCTATTTGTGGTTGTGTTGACACATGGTTAGAAGTCGTTCTTCGACTTCGGACTCGTCGTCCAGACATGTACGCTAGGTCGGCCTGAGGGTGTAGCTCAATTGGTACATTTTGAGATGGATGCCTGACCTCATCCGCCAGGGAGGCAAGCTGTTATCAAGGTTAAGTAGGCCTAAGCCATTCGAGGCCTAAACACCTATATGTCTGGACTCAATAACTAACTGTTAGTCTAGCTCCTCTCGAAGGACCACCAAAATAATGCGGCGCCAACCGAGAGTATGAGTTGGAGTCCGAGAAAGAATTGCCGGAGCAGCATGGTGCCGGAGCTACAGTGTAACCATGAGTGTAGGTTACACACTGCAGCTAATGCGGGAACACCCATCCGCATCACAGCATTTCCACAAAACAGAGCTAAAATCTTACATCTAATGTCACTGAAATATTGACAGGTTCGAGTCATAAGAGTCATATCATTGAAGAACAAACCATCCACTTCAAATAAAAAAAACCTTTGAAAGGGACTGAGCAAGCCATACCATATCAAAAACACTGAGTCCTTGTCCTTGTGTTGGAGGTTCCTTCTCTGTCAGAGGCACCCTGGAAACACACCAGATAGTTAAAATAACTACTACAACCAACGATTTAGATGAATAATGAAAATTTTGGAATGTCTTCAATGATGATTATTTTTATTGTTATTGATGCATTGCACTTTCCGGCCGCTGTGTGCTTTTTGTACAGGGCACTGGATCCGAGTTCAGCCGCTTCAGCCTATCTCTGTACAGGAAGTAGATCAGGTCTTGAGAGAATAGTTCCACTTGCAGAGCTATGCTTTGGGCCGTTAGCATTTGTAGCAGTGTCTCTGGCAGTGTGGGGTGGCAACAATCGATAATGAGTTGAAGCATGACTTCGTCACTACATTGTATGCCTGGTACTTCATTGATCAGAATTTCATGCAGGCGGCGGTCTAGTCCCCTCCAAGGCCTCGCAGTGTATAATAATAATAATAATAATAATAATAATAATAATAATAATAATAATAATAATAATCATCATCATCATCATCATCATCATCATGATTTTACGAGGCATAAGCCATTGGCTTGTTATTGCCTCGGTGTTTTTGTTGTAGTATGGCTTGTTCAGTCTAATTCAAACATTCTTTCCTTGAAGTCGATTTCTAGTTTGTTTTTGAGTGATTTAACTGTTGTTGCTTAATTAAGTCTCCTCAAAACCGTTAGATTTAAGACTTTAACCATTACCACTCTGATGTTAATATTCTATCTTTTGCTGTGTCAATAACAAAGAAGCTGGTGTACACTTTCCAACAATTTGGTTGATGATGTTGTTGTCTACGACGACAACCCCCCCCCCCCCACCATTTGCTGAAAAATTAAACCAGATAATCTTTTAATCTAATTTGAAAATTTAGAATTCTGACATCAGAGTGGAAAGGGTTAAGACTGATTTGTGGAAATGATGATGGTGTTCTCCGCATGAGCTGCAGTGTGCCACCTACACTCATGATTACATCCTGCTGCGCCTAGCATTTGGTTACCTGTTGACTTGTGGAGGCCGTAGTTGGTCTATTGCTGTTGTTTTAATTTTCTGTGTTTATGGCTATCCGAGTCTCCTCTACGCTAGCGTCTTTTCATGCTACTGTAGCAGATTTGCACCTTCCACCAACTCTAGTCTTTATGAGAATTGTTTATCATGTTCCAGTTTTATCAATATTTCATCAGCGGTTTCAAGTTTTATAGTTCGACATAGTCAGGTTATATTCAACATTTAGAGATTGTTATCGTGAGTTCCAACCTTACCTCTCTCATTAGTATAGCGTTGGCGATTTATATAGCACATTTTGTTAATATCTCACAGATATCCTCTGTGTTTTGATCATAAGACATGCTATTTACATCGTAATTTCCAATTTCCAATTGTCATTTTCATTCACAATTAAACCAGATGTGACCCATTTGGCTGGCATTCTGATGTTTGCCGACTTATTCAAATGTTGTAATAGAGAATATTTTTTAGGATTAAAATGTGATACTATCATATTCTAGCCGTATTTAATGATTTTCGTCTATCAAACTGATTTATTCATCTTGTATAGGTTGTATAAATTTGTCTAATTTATCTTCGTGATTTATTCATGACGTCACTCCCCAAATCTTATAAATAGCCCTGCTCAGCCAATAGTCGGGGAGTTGGCTTGTTTTCAGCAGCTCACCGATCTTTGATCTAATCCTTCACCGCATTTTGACTTTTGCTACCGCTCATGTACCGAAGTATAATTGCCGCACTATAGGTACAGTAATGTATTGAGAGTTTATTCACTGCACTGTATGCGGTAATAATAGGCATATTGCAGGCGTTACTGCTGCGGTACGCATATTATTATTGCAGTACAATGTATATTACATGGTTGATCATCGTCTGCCATGACCGCGTTTTACCAAACCGCATAGCCTAGCCGTAAATATTGTGATAAACTAATTACTAGAATTGGATCCTTCTGATTATTTATTACTCAGAACAATAGATATATTTCACCATTCTTGACCATGTGGAGTATGAATTAGCATTTCTCATGAGACAGATTAATAGAGTTTAGACATTCCCCGGTCCGTGGGAGATTCCCTCTGGAAAATGACGTCACATGTAAACAAACCATAGTATTTTACTACACAATCCAGTCATGTTTTCGGTCACTGTTTAGCACGGTTTATTGTAAATAAACATCAGTCTTTTCAATTCCATCTTGTCATTTTCTTGCTCACTAGAACCAAGAGCTGCTGGCAGTTATCCCTTTACCCTCAATCGTAGAATATTAGTGTTTGAACCCGGTATTGGAGGACAGTCAGAGGCTATCGTATGGAACACAATGGGCCGATGGTCAACTGTGACATGCACTTTGCACTACATGCACGCACGCACATTAACATCATAATCAAGTCACAATTGTGTGGTTTAATTGCCATTCCGGCTTAAAATTAACCACACTATTTCAATCATTTCAGTTGATTTGGCTTATACGCCCGATATGCACCCTGTATCAACATCAGACATCGAAAAAGAATTGGAGTGCATACTGATATAAATCGCTCCTTTGATATTCATATAGG
The DNA here is from genome assembly GCA_034401795.1 of Chaetoderma sp. LZ-2023a. Lineage (NCBI taxonomy): Eukaryota > Metazoa > Mollusca > Caudofoveata > Chaetodermatida > Chaetodermatidae > Chaetoderma > Chaetoderma sp. LZ-2023a. The sequence continues at coordinate 145,820,940 of CM067369.1, forward strand.
TAATATTGTATCCATGGCAAACAGCACAATGGGACCAATCAAAAGAACCGTTACCAACATAGACCCATCTACTTTCATGCTCTTGTATTACCAACCTTTATGATGTCAATTGCTGTTTAGGCTTAAGATTAACTTGAGGGTCGGCTAATTACTATAATTGCTGTTTCTTTGCACAAACGATGCACACACGTGTACACACCAGAGTGTTAGTACCTGTGTGATTAATTGCCGTTTCGGCTTAACATTAATCATCATGTTCAGTGCCGCATTGGCCTAAAGGGACTGTATTTCTGAACTGGTTGCAATTAATTTTATTTAATTAATTGCTAATTAAGTTGGAAAGTACAGATTATTGCCGTTTCGGCTTTTCACTCTAAATATTCACCCTCACACTATCTTACACCCACAACACAGTTCAAATCTGATGTTTTCCATTTGAAGCATCCCTTGGCCAGGTTAGAAAGGTCAGGACCGCTACACTACCACAAAATGATGATGTGGAAGCAGAGACCTATCTACTGATAATTGAAATCGCTACAGAGCATGTTCTTGCCGATACACATTCTACTCCAAGATCAGTTCACTGTATTGGAAGAGTTGCAGTATGACTTTGTGGTGGGCTGGTATACATATGCCTGTTCAGTTGAATTCAAATGTTCTTTCTTTGAAGTAGATATCTAGTTTGCTCTTGAATAATTCAACTGTTATTGCTTCGACTATTGTAGCTGGCAGTGAATTCCACTGTGGTACCACTCTGTTAGCGAAAAAGTGCTTGCGAATATCTTTGTTGCTGCGCTTTATGTTGAGCTTGAACCTATGCCCTCTGGTCTGTGTAATACTGGATGGCTTGAAAAAGTAGTCCTTATTAATATTATATAGATTCCTGATGAGCTTGAATATTTCAATTAAATCTCCTCGAAACCGTCTATATTTCAGTGACATTAAATTTAGGGCTTCAAGTCTTTCTGTGTAGATATACTCTGATTTGCAGATGAGTTCTGTTGCTCGGCGTTGGACTCTTTCTGATACCTGTGATTGCCTTTTCAATCTTGGTGATCATGCCGAGTTGCAGTATTCGAGAATATGTCTCACTAGAGACTTGTACAAGAGCATGAAAGTAGATGGGTCTATGTTGGTAACGGTTCTTTTGATTGGTCCCATTGTGCTGTTTGCCATGGATACAATATTACCTATATGAATATCAAAGGAGCGATTTATATCAGTATGCACTCCAATTCTTTTTCGATGTCTGATGTTGATACAGGGTGCATATCGGGCGTATCTGTCATATAGTATATAGTGTGTGGGTTATTCCTACCGAAATGTAGAGCATTCTTTTTATCTGTGTTGAAGGATAGCTGCCATGTCTGTGACCACTTACATACTGTGGCTATGTTGTCTTGGATCTTACTGGTAGCTTAACTGGTTGCCATTTATTTTTGTCTCATCTGCAACTATTTTGCAGTGGCAGATTAGTAGGTCTGGTAGATCATTTATGTATATCAGAAAGAGTATGGGCCCCAGGACACTTCCTTGTGGCACGCCGCTTGTTACTCTATCCAGTCTGATGTTGCATCATTGATCCTTACTCTCTGTCTTCTATTACGGAGGTAGTTTCCTACCAATTTTACTCATTTGTCACCTATACCATAGCTTCTGAGTTATGTGTGTAGTCATTGATGTGGTACAGTATCGAATGCTTTTGAGAAGTGTAGGTATACTGCATCTACATGTCGTTTGAAACACGTTTGGTTGTTATATCTTCGAGGTACTCTAGTATTTGAGTTTTACATGATCTATTATGTCGGAATCCCTGCTGGCATTTGGTAAATAGATTGGCTGTTTCCAGAAAGTCTACTACGCTGTCCCTTGTGAATGACTCCAGGACCTTGCACAAGGTAGGGGTAAGACTGGTTGGTCTGTTGTTACCTGGGTCGTTTTTTTTTATCCTTTTTTGTGCATGCAGCATGCATTTGCCATTTTCCATATCTCAGGTAATACACCCTCTTCTAGAAACCTGTTACAAATTATACATAGGGGTTTACTAATTTCATTAGCAGCTTCCTTTAATATTCTCACTGCGATTTCATCAGGGCCATTGTTTTTATTGGGGTTGAGTGCTTTCAATCTGTTTTCGATGGTGGTATGTGTTATTATTGTATCCTTTAGTACAATACCATTGCTTCTGGTGGTAATGATTGGAGTAGAATGAAAATCTTCTGAAGTGAACATATTGAGAAAAATTGTTGAGAATATTAGATTTCTCCTTTATCGTCTGTAGTCTTATTTTTTCTACCTTGGTTACGCAACCTGCTAATTGATTCAGATGTGGGACAGATTTATGTTTGACATAGTTCGAAAAAGGTTTAGGATTTCTCTTGCTTTCCCTTACCACTTTATGTTCAAAAGTCTGTTTTGCTTTTCTGATGCATGCCGTCGTTTTGTTTCTAGCAATTTTGTAAAGCATGTAATCAGTGAGTTTCTTAGTTTTATTGCATCCTTTGTATGCCCGATTTTTACATTTGAGTGATTGTGTTGTTGCATAGTCAAGCCAGATGTAAAATGTCTCTTCTCAGATTCTGTGTTGCATAGCTTGTATACTGGAGAGGTCGACTTCATCTTGTCAAAGAGTGTTTTTTGTTGACTGTAGTGTGAGTGCTCCACATAGATTTTTGGCTTTCACCCTCGCTTTGAGTGTTTGCATAGTTGCTGCTATTGATGTGGTCCATACTGACACTACTTTGGTGAAGAGATTAGCCAATTTATTGCCAAGCCTTTGGCGTTACTGTTTAACAGGTCCCGGCGAGAGTGAGCCCTTCCTAGAGACTGAAAAAAGGGACAAGTCGAGGAAACTACCTGTGAAAAAGACCTTGGTGTGTATGTCGATAACACATTGAAATTCACCCGGCATGCAGAAACTGCAGTTAACAAGGCCAATATACTCGTCGGGATGATACAGAGAACTTTTGATTTCTTGGACAAGCATACGTTGATACTATTGTACACAAGTCTGGTTAGGCCACACCTGGAATATGGAAATGTAATCTGGTTTCCGCTGTACAAAAAAGATGTTCAACTTCTTGAAAATGTACAATGTAGAGCAACAAAACTTGTACCAGGGCTAAAAGTTACACCATATAAATAGTGCCTGGAGACATTGCAATTTCCAAGCCTCGTGTACCGCCGATTACGATAAATACACGCATGGCATATATAACATTGACCAAGAAAATCTATTGTCCTCTGACACTGGGGACCACAGATGAGGCCACAGATACATGCTCTAGAAACAATGTTTTAACACAGTTACATGAAAAAGATTCTTCACGATTAGAGTAACCAATTACTGGAATAGCCTGCCTGACGCTGTGGTAACAGCTCCAACAACCAACACATTCAAAGGAACACTAGATCGTCACTACAAATACAGAGCTTATTTGATAGGTGTCCCGATCACACCCATCCGCACCCAACAAAAAGTCCAGCAGGTGCAAGACATGCAGAAGAAGATTGTGATGATCTGCTACAGGCTGTTTAGTCTATCCAGCAGAAGAGGACTATGACTATGAATCTGTTGACATGTATCATGATAAGATTAAGTATCTGCGATCTGCCATAAATCTTTCCTGCCAGTAACTGATGACAACCTTTTGGACCTCTTTGTTCCACTCACCCTTCTCTGGAGTGTTGGCCAGCAAAATATACACACTAGGGAGACCATATTCCAGTACCCTCTTTTCAACATGAATGAACCAGCTTGAGGAAGTGTAGTGTTTGGTCGCTAACTGTCGTTGTGCAACCTTGAATTGTACTGAATTTTTGTCTGCAATGTCTTGTAATAAAATGATGATGATGGGTAGGTGCTGTAAGAGGTGGGGCGGGATCTACAGATAGAAAGAGAATATTAAAAACTAAAAAAAAATTTTTTGTATTTTAATTTACAAATAAAACAAATAAATGTTTATAGTCTGCTTTTATTAGTACAACTGGCTGCAAAGCTACACAATGTCAGCATCTGCACGGTTTAAACCAAGTGATGGAGACTGGATTTGTGGAGATTCTCAGTATGTTGACCTTGAAAATGTAATCAATATATTTTCGTGGTATCCAAAGTGAAAATAACACTCATTCATAGATGTACGGGGAATGGGTGAGGGAGGGTGTATGCGGCCCTATGACCCATTCAACGAACATCACGGAAACACAGTACACATGAACAAAAACAAAGCAGAAATCTTAGTTCTAAGCCTCTCCGTTCAGGATGATTGCGGCGTGTCGTGTCTGTTATATTTGTCTAACACAGTGACACTGGTTTTGCATCGCTCCTACGAATTTTGTTAACTTTATTAGGTTTTTTTTAAGCGAATTGTAAACGTTTCAGAAACCATTGGGGAAAAACTAGCCGTTGCTAGACTGGTCCCTGACGCTCTGTATCTGTTTGTGGAATGCCGGCATCGTTGGACCTTTCACCCCCAACACCAACAATATGCATTCAGATTCAAATTCAAGATGAATTATTATTTTAATTCAGTTTAAATTTTATATTTTGACTTAAAATATTTTAATTTCCATTTGAAATTTGAAATTTTCTCTTGAAATTTGAAATTTCCCGCAACACGATTTAAAGAAGAAAGTCTCGCCAGGAACCAGTCTATATTGGAGGCTGATAAAGAATCAGTTGAGTGTAGTCAAAAAATTAAAAGCCTGATTTAAGAATAGTAAATATATTTATTAATTTAAAGATTCATCTTTCAAATTTTATCTTTAGATAAAAAATACTTATTAATATAATAATTTGCTGCGGAGCGTAACTGGTCCAGTTTTTCTCCAATGGTTTCTGGAACATTTACAATTTGCTTTAAAAAAACGTAATAAATTTAACAAAATTCGTAGGAGTGATGCAAAACCAGTGTGGTTATGTTAGACAAATATAACGGACACACTATCATTCTGAATGGAGAGGCTTAGAACTAAGATTTGTGCTTCTTTTTTTTTTAACTCATACAAACAATTGCACCTGCTACCAAAATCTGTGGTTCATCGATCCTACCACGAGCAAACAACAGGAGTGCTTGGTAGATGTCTTCAACGGAATGTTGTGGTCCCTTACAAATTGGCACAAGGCCAGCTTCATTAACAATAAGAGCTATTCAGTGACATCAACGGCGAACCACACTACAACCTGTTTTGTGATGGCATTCACCCTAATCATGAAGGCCTCTGGCTCATGTCAGATAACATCAGTTACAATCTTCACTCTGCGATGAACACCACCTCAGAATCAGGATTTTTATTATGCCCAAGCCACACCGTGGAGAAGATAAACCCAGCTACAAACCAGTTCAAGCATCACACAATACCAACACATCTCTCAAACCGATACTCAGTACTAAGCGAAGAAACTGTAGACATACCCAACAATGAGGCACCGAAATACACTATGAGTTGCAATGAAAACATAATAAGCTACACAACCTTGGACAAGGGAAGACATGAAAAAACAAAAGACAAACATGTAAGACATAAAAAATATGTAAAAACACTAACTGGTGAGAACACAGACACAAACACAGGACAGATACCAAAACATATTCATATAAACAATGATATAAATTCTAAAACAGTAACCAATACATGTATATATGCAAATAGTCTAATTAATAAAAAAGTTGAGCTTGAAGCGCTAGTACACAAGATTCGCCCTGCTATCATACTAACAGAAGCCTGACCAAAAAAACAACCATAAACATTAGTGAACTACAGATTGATGAGTACCATCTCTCTCTAAATAGTAATCCATCAAGAGGCGTCATCATTTATACCCATGTATCATTAAATGATAAAAACTGAAATCCTAAATGATGACAGCTTTCAGGAATCAGGGTGGAGTACATGTACGACACGACAAAAAGAAAAAATTCTTGTTGGTTGTATCTACAGAAGTCCAAACTCAGACGGCCCAAACAATAACAAACAAGGTTGATACAGCAAATGCAGACCACATTCTTATAGTAGGGGATTTCAAGTTCCCATCGATTAACTGGTGCACTGGAATTTCTTCAAATGAAGACGAAGAAGAATTTCTTAAAACTAGCAGCGGTATACGGAAATGAGAAAAGACTTAGGAATGACTGACTGGAATCATCTGCACAAACTTAATGCATTAGAAGCTTAGAACCTCCTACACATAACATTGATCACAATGAAAGAGCAGTATATCCCTTCATAAAAAAAAACCAGTAAGAAAAAGCACCTCTGGCTTGGTCGTACCACAACAGAATCACTAAGTAGCAAAAATTGGGCATACAAAAGATACAATGAAACAAAGAAAACCACAGATTACGCCATTTACAAAATTGCTAGAAACAAAGCGACATAATGCATCAGAAAATCAAAACAGACATTTGAATGTAAAGTAGCAAGTGAAAGCAAGAGAAATCCCAAAGCTTTTTGGAACTATGTCAAGAGTAAAACAGTTCTATGTGAATCAATTAGCAGCTACGTAACCCAGCTAATGGCACTATGACTACAGATGATAAAGAAAAAGCAAACATTCTTAACAGATTCTTCTCAAGTATGTTCACTTCAGAAAATCCATTCTACACCAATCATTAGTCCCAGAAGTAATGGTATTGTACTAAAAGACAAAATAATAACACCTATTGCCATCGAAAATAAATTGAAAGGACTCGACCCCAATAAAAGCAATGGCCCGGATGAAATACCAGTGAGATTATTAAAAGAAGCTGCTAAAGAAATTAGTACACCACTATGCATAATCTTTAACAAGTCTCTGGAAGAAGGCGTATTACCTGACATCTGGAAAATGGCAAATGTATGCTGCATACACAAAAAAAGGTTCCAAAAACGACCCCAGCAACTACAGGCCAATCAGTCTCACCTCTACCTTATGTAAGGTCCTAGAGTCTTTTATAAGAGACAGCATTGTAAATTTTCTGGAAACAGCCAATCTATTTACCAAGTGCCAGCATGGATTCAGACATAAAAGATCATGTAAAACTCAACTACTAGAATACCTCGAAGACATAACAGCCAAACATGACTCAAATGAACTTGTCGATGCAGTATATTTAGACTTCTCAAAAGCATTCGACACTGTACCACACAAATGACTCCAAACAAAACTGAGAAGCTACGGTATTGGCGACAACTTAGTAAGATGAATAGGAAACTACCTATGTAACAGAAGCCAGAGAGTAAGGATCAATGACACAACATCAGACTGGATTGAGGTGACCAGCGGCATGCCACAAGGAAATGTCCTAGGACCTATACTTTTTCCTATGACCTATCTGATGGACTAACCTGCCACTGCAAAATATTTGCAGACGACACAAAGATATATGGCAACCCAGCTACCAGTAAGATTCAGGACAACATAGACAAAGTATGTAAGTGGTCACAGATATGGCAACTATCTTTCAACACATAAAATGCATGTCATACATTTTGGCAGAAACAACCATCAAACCAAATACTATATGACAGATACGCCTGATATGCATTCTGTATCAAAGTCAGAGCTAGAAAAAGACTTGGGAGTGCATATTGACAGAAACCTTTCATTTAATATATACATATAGGGAATATTGTATCCGCTCCGATGTCAAGATTGTAGATTTTCATATTAAATCAAACGATGATCTGGTGTTAATTTTTCGGTAAATTTGGTGGATAATGTTGCTGTCATAGACATCAACGTCATCAACCGAACTGTTGAGAAATGTACACCGGCTTCTTTGTTATTTACACAGCAAAAGATATAATATTGACTTCAGAGTGGTAGGAGTTAAACTCTTAAATCTAATGGTTTCGAGGAGACTTAATTAATCAATAACAGTCAAATCATTCAAGAACAAACTAGATATCAAAGAAAGAACTTTTGAATTGGACTGAGCAAGCCATACTACAACAAAAACACTGAGGCAGTAACAAGCCAATGGCTTATGCCTCGTGAAATGACGATGATGATGATATCTTGATTCTAACGCCTCGCATAGGTTTACTATGGGATTTCAGTTTGCCACGAAATCTGGTTAAAACTCTATAAATAAAATTATATATAATGTTTTCAATGTCTACAACATTTTAATAAGTAAGGCAATACTTCTATGATGCTTTTTACGCCATACGAAGAAAACTGTAAAATTAAATAACACAAATAATTGCGAGTTACCGTATTTCGCTTAATAGTAGCCTATGATCTAATAGAAGCCCACCCCCTAACTTTGACATATGAGCTCCAATGATTTCTTAGCAGTTTCAAAACGGCAAAACTCTGTATTAGAGGCCCACCCCCTAACTCAGCAGACTGTATAGGAAAATTTTACTTAAGAGCAAATTTGTAAGAATAGCGTGTATAATAATAACAATCGTGTCACAGGGTGTGTCTACTTCAGACCGATCTGTGCCCTGATACATTCCTGGCCCCTCTAGAAGTCAATACAGGCCTCGGATTTGTAAATCTCGACCACCTATTAGGTTAATACTAATAGTAGGCCATGTATGTTCAAGATATAATAAAGTTTATTCCACACTGTTGTAGTCAAAATGCGCGTAAAACAGTCTTGGCATGATTAAATACCTTCCTTATAAATATATTTTAAGACCAAATTTATGTACCAAACAACAAGGACGGGAAAAAATGTGCATCAATTTTGTAACGCCGATCAACATTAAATGATCCAAATTGAATTATTACGAACGACAATATAGCCGGCTTCTTAAGTTGGCGAGCCAGCGGTTTTTGAGATGGGAGGCATCGTGTTCTTAGGCGCTAAAATCAAATAATTTCACTTCCCCGGTGATGTTTTGAGGTATACATTAAACATAGGTGTAGGCGGTGGGAATTTTTACGGGAGAAAATACGTTGAATTTCCGTGGTATCAATTTTAGAAAACTTTTTTGGGAAAACTCTAATATAAGCCCACCCCCTTTCTCAGAGATGTTTGGCTGGAAATTGAACACCTCTTGTCCTAATAGAAGCCTAGGCTACTATTAAGCGAAATTCGATAGCACTTCATAAGGGGTAAGAATAAGGATATAACCTCAATGGTCTTGAACCTTCATCTGATATTCGTTTTCTCAGTGACCATATCAGTAGGGTTGTGCGATTTTTGCTTTGAAACATCGTGATCGATTTTATGGAAAAAAATCGCGATTTTCGATTAAATCGTAGGTCCAAATTCCCAAAAGTATAAACCGGGGTAACGTGACAAGTCACGAAAACTGGGACTTGGAATTTCTAGAAAAAGTTGAAATGATACAAAAATAGCACGAAATTAGAACACAATTTCATGCGACAAACTCTTACCATCCGATGTCTATGCTTAATGTATACCTTATATCAATCATCGCAGGAGTCAAATTATTAATTGGGACTGCCTAAATATTGCTTATAGTTTAATAAACATCGTTTATTTCATCAAAATTTGACATTAAATGTCGTCGAGTAAAAATATAAATCCCGCTTCCGCTTATAGCCTCCCTTTGTAGGACGAGTTTAGGTCATTACCCGAGTAGCGCGAAGACGCTAATATTAGTACCCGGAGAGATACTGCGCAATCCGTATACATAGGACGGTAGCTTTGAGTAGCTACGATAGTAACGGCGTAAACTCGTCCTATAGTGAAGTTTATAGTTGCTTTCAGAACGTACAATTTACATTTAAGAGTAATCAACATAATGCACAGTTCAAAATACAACAATCTGGAATGCTGTTGCGTTATTTTCTTTTATTAGGCATGACAACCGAATCAAAAAGGAAAAATTAGTACACTGCCTGAAATTGCTAAAAGAATTTAAAAGAATTATGTTCAGTGATTATTCCCTAACACTTTGCAACTAAGTATATACTTGGTATTTCACGACATACTCGGGGTCTGCAGCGAAAAAAAGAAAATTATATGGCGATTCGACGGAGTAACTAGCTGGTTTTCTCAATGACAAAGGTGTTACCTCGCTATTGTTAGCTGGCTTACTATAGAGGTTTTGATTAGGACTTAGTGAACGCATGCGTGAAGTGATCAAGAAAAAACAATGAATACGTGCGCAATTGGATATAACTGTATTCTTTTACTGCTGAATGGTGAGTTTTAAAATCTTATAGTCTGCTCAATTCTTTAGCGATTTTCTGTTTATTTGCTTTCAATTACATCGTAGGAAAAAAATTGCGATTTTCGATTAAATCGTGAAATCGTGCAAGCCTACATATCAGATGCCGACACTACTATAAAATATCTCTACCAACAACTTTCTCACCCCAATACTACTCAGGCTTGCACGATATTGTCCTAGGAAGTATCGCGATATATCATTGTGAGAATATATCGTATAGCCTATTTTATGGTATGAATTCACGTGGTGAATTGGTCTTGGGTTGAGTTGGACTGCACGGTTTGGCTTATGTAGACATATCGGCTTCACTATGAGTTTTCATATCAGTTTTAACCGAATATGACTTCTAATTGGTAAATTTCAACAAAAACTTTAAATCCAGTCGCCAAGATGCTTAAGAACGATCGTTAATAACACGAAAATAACACAATTTCCCGGTATAAGTTTTTGATGCCTTACACCTTGGTTTAATGTATACCCTGTCCATCATTGCGGGAGTGAAATTATTACATTGGACAACCTAAATATTGTGTACTCTGTTATAATCATCACTCATTGCATCAAAATTAATGGAAAATTTTTACATTTCATGTCGTCTTTATGAAAATGTACAAATCACGTGATATTAGGAACATGCACCGTAGATCCATAGATATCTAACGTTTAGATCTGATCCGCATTTACCCAGTACCTGTTTACTAATAATAGTTAACCTTCAGAAACATCTCGGATAGTTCACCTTGCAGGCTAAAGCGTGCATACCGTCTCATTTAGCTATCACATTTGTGAACGCACCACTTCACGCCTGCAAAATCAGCAGAACAAGCAATATCACGTGATTTATATATTTTACTAATAATAGTTAGCCTTCAGAAATATCTCTGATAGTTTACCTTGTAGGCTAAAGCGTGTATACTGTCTCATTTGGCTCTCACATTTGTGAATGCACCCCCTCTCGCCTCCAAAAATAGGAGAGCAAGCAACATCACGTGCCGTGATTTAGATATTTTCCCTAGGCCATTTATTGTCAAAGTTAGGATTAATTTTGATTTTATAAACCATGCTTATTAAGAAAAATACAATATTTATACTGTCCCAGGTAATAATTTCACTCACGCAATCATAGTTTTGAGCTATATAGTACGACGGCAAGAAAGTGTACCGGTAAATTGCATAAAATTTTTGTATTATTGTCCATCTTTTAAAACAATTTTAAAGAATGGACTTGACCTATTCCTAATATGAGCCCACCCCTTTTGCAAAGATGTTCGTTTGGAAATAAATTGAACAGCTTGCCGTAATCAGGTATTTACCCGACTCGAAATCCTGCATCATATACCCTTAAAAATACACACGGGACCCACAAAAAATAGAGAGCGCATCCGTACGGATGCAAAGACAACAACCCCAATAACTTTATTGCAACAAACCCATCCATAACAAATATCTAAGCCTCTTTCAAACGAAATTCGCAATAATTTGGAAACATTTTCTGTAGTTTGACAAGTAGTCTTGTTACTGTTTGATGTGAAAAAAAATCTTCTGCTTTTATCTCGGTGCCATTGTCCTAGATATCCCTAAAATAGGTTATTGCAGCATTTCTGGCACACTAGGACTGCCATTATTGATCTTGGGACTCTCAAAATAAGGTGTGTTGAGTCCCATGGACTCCCAAATTTACAGCCTGAGGTAAATCCCTGCGTAATAGAAGGATACGCTACAAACACATGACAAATAGGCAGAATACGGCGTGACCATACAATTTTAGTGATATTTCAATTTTTTAAATCATATTGGAAAAAATTGTGGCTGGAAAAAAATCATGATTTTTTATAATATCAAAATATTAAAAACTGTGTATCTACAATAAAAATCCTAGTTGGAATCTAAATACAAAATACTATGAAGGTCCTTTATATGTAGAATACGCTACATGTAGAACAATCATGCCAATATGGTACAAAAAATAGATGTGCTGTCCTGTGTAGTGTGTTTACGCCTGTACAGGCCATTACGAATGTTTGTATAAATTATCCCCCTATAAATTGTAATGTCTTGTTTTTGTGTGTATCGATTCATAGGCTCTGCCTTTGATGGACTTCCCAATTGTGATGTATGTATATTATATATTAAGCATGAACTAAATAGTCTTGAATCTTGTTTTGGTGTTCCGGAAGTGGAAGATTTACTGATGCGTTTTGTAGAACCAGGAACCAAGTTTTTATCTCGGTTTTGTTGCCAATGGTTACTGGTTCTTAAATTTCAAGATTGACATGTTGGCTCAGTTGGCAAAACTGTTGCGCCACACATGCTTGGAATTCTAATCCAAAAAAAGCTGGGTTCAATCCCGCATTCAGGCATGTGATCAAGGTGTAAAAACCCATGTCATTCAACTGACACGTCCTTCGGAGGGGACGTAAAGCCGTTGGTCCCATCTCGTGTGGTGTCTGTGCCATGGGGGACGTAAAAGAAGTCAATCTGAGTGTCAGGCCCTGTATCGGGAGTTCAGTTGTGAATATGCTCTGATAGTGTACATAGTAAATGTCAAATGTCAGCCCTGTGGCCGGTCTGTCACTGACAGCCATGCCTTAGTCCTGTGAATACAGGATTAGTGCGCCGATTAGACACACCCTGCAGCATAGTTGGCAGCCTGCTTTAAAAACCCAACCTACATCATAGCTGGCATCTCCGCTGTCAGTGACCCCTGAGATGCGCATATCTAAAAACCTTGTAAATAAGTTGATAATTCACTGTAAACACACGTGATACGATCTTTGTGGGATATGTGGCCAGTGGTTTCATCGACATGTGCCGCTGTCAGTCTGGGTGGTGCTTCCATATAAGGGAGGAATCTACGATCCATGAATAACGATGCCCATCTAAATTTTACAACTTATTTGAATGCCGAAATCTCAGCAATATTTTTAGTGATATGTGGTCGTGTGATTTACATAGACTGAAATTAAAGTCTAAGTTGAAATACAATCAAATAAATTGCTAAACTTAGCACACTTTAGAATGTTTGACGGTTCAGAACATTACCCCGAAATTACAAACCAATTCAGTCGCGAAAATGGGCCCCTGCTCAAGCCCAGTCGGGCCAGGAACCAACGTTTGGACAGAGAGAGGGATTGGGTTGTGGGAGAGACACACCCCTGTCAACTGAGCATCATTCACTCTGACTTTATTCACGCAGGGAAGTGAAATGATGTAAATAGGTTTTTCAGAATCATGCCCGACTCGCCTCGGGGAATATTATGTTGGAAGAAAATTGCATAGCAATAACTGCTAAACAAATCGAATAATGCATAGCAGTTCATAGCATTTGCATAGCAAACAAACTGTGTTGAAACTGGTTGGTGTTCCAATGGGGACAAAGGACTACCAGACTTGGCAAATCAGTAGTCCGTCTAAAAAATTAGTAGTCTGTAAGGCGTGTAATATGCGACACGTAGTTTACACAAATTGCACAAATCTGACATGAACAGATGGTTGAATAATTAATATTGGACTTCTGAGAATGTTATTGAGGATAGTGTATCAGTCTTCAGTAGCCAGTATTGTTATTTGTCAGTATAACATATGTCAGATTCAGAATATGCATGTACTGGCTCTGGCCAAGGTCAGGGAGTATAGAAAACTTAAAATAATACATATTGGCAGATTTGGCAATTACATTGATTGGAAGCTGTTGCTGCTTAAGGCAGCAACATATCCCAGTCAAATTATTTTCAAAAAAATCAATAATGTACCTCCCTTAAAAACGTGCAACATATTCAACAGCTTATTAAGATGAAATTGAGTTTCTGCGATACTATGACTTCAGTTGAAAGAGTTAACAATTTTTATTTAAAAATGACTAATGACTGTTTTCTCTGGCTTAAATAGGGAATGATAAAAGGTTTTACTGTGATCAGTATGTATCAATCAGTCCACTGTGTTACTAGTTTTACTATGAATACTACGAATGCTATATATACTACTACGTCATTCTTAAAATTACCGCGTAAACATTGTTTATTTTCTTTACCGTCGGTAATTTCCTTGCGATTCATTGGTTGCTTTCTATATAGATATATTTATTAACCAATAATCTTGCGAGAAAGTATGTTCCCGACTTTGGAGAAGAGTACTCGAGAACACTCTCGAGCATGGGTCGATCTTGGTGACATGCCATTCTAAATATGTTGCTTGCGCGAATCGAGCACGATACGCCGCCGTAGGATGGCTAACTATACTGTAGCCGCATTGATTTGGGGATGCGCTAACAGGAGTTTAGCATTCCCGATGATATAACTCAGTTTCCGAGACAAACATTGTCTAAATCGACCAGAATCAGCCTAGATAAACTTGTATTTTTAAAGTTTATCATAACGCTAACTAATGACGAGGCAATGATCAATAGCCATAACCCCCCCTATAGGAGAGTCTGTTACGAGCAATATGTCGATGACCATGAATACCCCATGATACATACTGCGAGTTTCCGACTGGTGTCCAAACTCAAAACTGAAGTCTGTAACAGTTTATTATTATACCAGAAGAAGGAAGCCGCTAACTCATGCGCGCATTGCTAGCTTTTAGAATTTTGATCTGTAGAGCGCTTACTGAACTCGCGTCACTGGCGGTCATTTGTCCCATAGTGAAGGGAGGTATGAAGATATGCGCTCAGAGTTGCCCTTATGCGTCCTTTTGCGCGTATATACGCATAAAAATGGCAGAGGGACGCATAAAAATTAACCCTCTGAGTCCCGAGGACGCATGAGGGACGCAGTGAAAAAGTGTAGCGGAAACTGATAACTTTGCGTGTGCTTAATTATCGATTATATTATCGTGTGTGTATATTTAGTTGTGCATGTCTTTACTTTAAAAAATAGACCTAATGTATTGTGTGTTCAATAAAAACGAATTTATTGCGTTGTTTAAGACCATGATTTGTTGTATGTTTTCTTGCACAACTCAAAGTTGTTAATGCCCATAAATCAGATTCAACCACCACATTTAATTGTAAACACAATCCCCAAATCATCCTTAGTATTCCATTTGATCTAATTTAAAAAATAAATAATGAGTTTACAAGGCCGATGTTAGTCGCCATGTTCGGCCTATAAATTGCAAAAATACCCGCCATGTTTCTGTCAGTTGTGCTAAACGTCGGTGTGACGTGTCAGTATTTGATTGGATAACAGCGGAATCTCCGTCTCAAGAAACTCACGCTTGAGAAATCCAATACAACTGATCAAGCATATACAAACGTGTCTGGGCGTCTTAACCATTTCACAGCTCAGAACATTGGACAGATCACAAAGTTGTTATCACTAATATGCTGAATATTTTGAAATTAATTTGCGCATGCCTACTTACCTAAAGCAGCAACGACTTACAGGCAAAATATTTCTTTCTATTTACTTATCAAAATATCTAAATGGATGAAGGAATATATGGAAGATATTGTGATATCTTTTACACTTGAATGGTCATTTGACGGATTAGTAGCGGTGTCTTTGTATTGCTGTTTGAATAACGGTATCAATACACGCTATAGCCGTCTTTTATTTACATGTAGCAATAGCGGCTTATTGATTGACTGATGTTTATAATGTTTAATAATACTCGATCATTAGGTGTTCTCAATTTCTCAACTAAAAAGCTCATCCCAGCAGCGATGTTCAATCCTCTTCTTTTCGTTCGCTGATCATACCGCCAGTCCTGTAAATGACTATCGACATGATCATAAGCGTTAAGCGCGTGGATCCATGGTTTATTAGAGTGCGCCGTGCGGCCTGGAACCTCTGTCTTCAGCACTCGAGGTTTCTGTCAGGGTTACCTCACCCATACCTCCTTTATTCGCCTCTTACGACACGCAGAGGATACGGAACGTGTATTCTAAGCCCCACCTACAGGGCAAGCGATGTTCAATGATATCGTCGATCTACAGGTAAGCAGGCATACGTTAAAATATGGATTTTTCCAAACAGCGTATAGCTCAAAGCTCCCCGATACAAGCATCCTTATTGGATACACGCTAATGCGTTATCTATGCTTCAACCAATCAGCAATCGCGTTACATAGTTACTCCCTATGAATTAGACATATCCAGTTATTGGCTGATATATTTTCACTAATTAAGCATTTTAATCTGATTTATACAGATTATTTTTGATAAATTATTGTTTTGTTTGATCTTAGTCTATGTATTCCACTATATTTAGTCATTCCAGTTACATTATAAAAATTATGCGCGCATTATATCGACGTAGGTCAAGTCGTCCTTGAGCAAACTCGCCCCAGATACTCGTAATTTTTCAATAAGTCCAAAGTCAAGTTAGGGTCTTATAGAAAAACTAATGCAGTGGTCTTTGCTAATTACTAATGTAGTGGTCTTTGGAAATGTTAATCATACAAGGTTGTCAATGTAGGTTGGTTGGTTTATCAGACAACAAACAAGTACAGTGCTTTAAGTTATTGTTTATTGACATGCAGTTCAAATGTTATTAGTTAAATATACAATGGCCATTTCAATAGATAAATTTTAGCCACCATTGTAGATCACAGAATACATATTTTTGAAAATTTACCACTGGAATGACTGGCACTGTTTAGAGCCAGTCATTCCAGTGTTAAACTGCCAAAAATTGATATTTTGGTGATCTACAATAGTGGCCAAAAGTGTTAAGTGCTAAAGGTTAATAAACTATGCATAGTTAATATTCTCTATATATACATTAACATTATTTACACAATGTCATAACTAGTGCTTTCAACATGTTTAATAAAGTGCTTTATAATTAGATCAATGTGTTGTGTTTATTTTAAGAAAAAAACATGAGACCCCCATATTTCAGATGAGGACCCCATGGGACCCCCAGATTTTAAAGTGGGACCCCCAAATCTGAGTGTGGGGTCCTTGGGACCCCCAAAAATCAGATGTGGGCAACACTGTATGCGCTCTATAGCTATATATGTCTATGGACTATATCGGAAATCAGTCTCCAACGCATGCGCATCTCACTTCCTTACTAAATTTGACAAGCGTTTTGCAACTTTTAGCGACTTTTTATCAAAAATATTTCAAAATTAAGTGAATTGACTGAATTTTACATCAAAATTATGTATCGCAGCAAATAGCTATGCGAAGTTGTAAATGTGTAGCAGCAGGTACTCATTTGCATCGCATTTTGCGATGCGATACCGCTCAAAATATTCCCTGCGCCTAGATATTGGCGATTTCCAGCTCAGTCGGGCATGATTTAGATAAATTGTCACATCGAAATCATGCCTGCCTGACTCGACATGATGCTGACAACAGGAATCTCGGGTTGCCAAGCTGGGATGTCACTTATGCATGGTCTCATAGTTACCCGAGTCATGTTGTTCAGCAAATGCCTTGGAACAATGCAGACAGGTAGACCTAGCAGTACTGGACTTCGCAAAAGCTTTTGATAAGGTACCTCACCAACGCCTACTCCTGAAATTACAACATTACGGAATACAAGGCAACATTTTGGAATGTATGACATCATTCCTCAGTGGAAGACAGCCAAAGGTTGTCATAGAAGGTGTCTGCTCTGTTAGGAGTGCCACAAGGATCAGTTATAGGCTCAATCCTCTCATTAGTCTACATCAAGAACATAGCATGCGCAGTGACATGTATCACTGAGGAGAACTGTTAAGACTGGTTCCAGGTACAGTTTGATTAAGATAAGGGAGCTCACTCTAACCAGAAGCCTGGCTAAGAGTGAATAGCAATGGTATTGGCTGTAAGAGACATTAAAAGGAAGGGGAAAAATCCTTCGGGTGCTAAATGTAGGTTTGATTGATTTAGCAAGTAGTGATTGAATGGTAAGTATGTTTGGGTGTTTATTAAAACTACAGACCATCCCTGAATGGTAAGTATGTTTGGGTGGTTAATAAAACTACGGACCATCCCACTTAAGGGGGTGTCTGTGGTTGTTTTATCACACCACCAATATCTATAACATTCAATCACTCACTTGCTAAATGCAACCCACCAACATTTAGCTGCAGAAAAAATTCAACCTGTCCTTTCAGGTATAGAAATATTCAAATTAATGCTCGCCCAATAGCCAGAGGCTAGTAGTTTTATGTACATGGGCTACCATTAAGTCCTACTTCTTCATCATCAGCAGCCCAAACCTTGGTGCCTGACCTATCCACATACCCAGGATTGGGAAGAATATAGTCCAGTAGTCTCATCAGAATCCGCTCGCAAAGAAACTATTGATTCTGATGGTACTCGCCGCATGATGGTGTTAGTACAGGATGATAAGCTGCACTGTTCTGTTAGATAAATCTCTTTCGCAGCAAAATGGCCATCTAAATCCTTATTCCGTTGTTCCGACTGCCAGTAATGTTTCATTACAGAGTTATCCTCCTTTAAAATCTTGAAGCCAATGCATTGTCAATCATTTCTTATTAACGCAACTCCTACAGTTTAGCTACGATTCTTTTCAAACTTGGTAAATGGTATTATTACCATGTGCATGCGCTATCCGTATAGCTGTACATCCATTGGTCTGTCCATCTGTCTGTTGATCCATCTCTGACAATCACTTCTTTTCACCGCAAATCTTTGTAAAGTTCCCAATCTATTAACCTGAAATTTGGCGCGCATTATCAGTATAATGTGCAGATGTGCATGTGCTTTTTTCATGCCTGAGAACTTATTCATTACAGAGCTATCCCCCTTTAAATATTTTGAAACTGATGCATAATTTCTCTCTCATCTGATTATTTTTGTTGCTACTGGTGGGGTGATATACTACTCTCAAAATAAACTGCTATTTTATTTTTCAGAAATTTAATCATTAAGCAAACATATATACACAATAGTCGGTTAAAATAAACTGGAGAAATAATTCTATAAGCATATATCCATATATCCATGACGATCACAATATTGTCTTGTAAATTATATAAAGCAATTTGCTATGTTTTTCATGTATGTATGTATGATTACTGTATTCTGCAGCTGTAATAGTAGAACCGTCCTACTGAAAAGATAGTTTCATGCTTTGTAGATTGGTATGTGTGGGTGAACTCTGTTTTGGTTTCATTCATAAAGAGATTCTCAATCTTTAGTTTGCTTGCAGCTATTGGGAGAAGTTCGTCAAGGGGTTTCTTTTCCTCGTCTATGAAGTCCACATTGTCGACATATTCCATCTCTAGTGGCATACCCAGTATGGCTACTGAGGGCTTTGGTCTTGTGTGGAATTTTCCCGCATGGATTTCAATGCAGCTGCAAGGTAATGGGTGAAAAGCACAGGGAATAGGTGATCTCCCTCCTGTGGGGAGCCGATTGATGTCTCAAACTCGACCAACTTCACTGACTTTAGTCATACTCTCAGCTTGGTGTCTGCATGGCGTAGTCTAACTAGTCATAGCTCATCTTCATTGCAACTGGCCTGGCCTGTACATCTATGATCTTTGAGCATTTAAATCTGTCGTAGGCTCGTGACATGTCAGTGCCCATACAATGTCTGCGCAGCTGCGTCCACGTTTGAAGCCACTTTGGCGTGATCTGGTGAAGTCATCGATCTTGTCTCGGAAGCAGCATAGACTAACATTGGATAGGGTTTTCCGTATGTTGTTGAGCTGTAGATTGGCTGGGGGTGGGGTGGGGGGGCCTACTTGTGCTTGGTTAGCGCGATAAGGGATCCTTGTCCTACGACATCGATGGGAAGGTGGTGCATAACACAGACCTGCCAACACCTACGGATTGTCCGTAATTTTTGTGAAAATAGCATCCAAACTACGCATGTACATGTATGCGAGTGAAAACACAGAAATAAAAAATTGCAATTATGTCAGTACGGACAAGGTGGTATAATTACGAATTTCCGTTTGTGAGGCTATAAAAAGGTGACCGCTTATCAAAACACGTCGGCTGCCATTATGTCGAGATGTGACAATTGCTCAATCTAGCCGACATTTGAGAACCTTTATTAGTTCACCTGGCACAAAGGGCCAAGTGAGTTTATGCCATGGCGACCGTCTGTCCGTCGTCCGTCAACTTTTGCTTTAAAATGCGACTCCTTAACCAGTAGACACATTTTAACCAAATTTGGGTCAAAGGATCATATTGGGCTTGGCTCCGGAACCTCCATTCTGACTTTTGATTCATCATTTTTTTTTGGTGAAAATCTTAGATTTTATGAAAACTGTACCGGAAATTGTCAAAATGCTTCTTCTCCTTCGATCAATACTCACCATTCTGTTACTTTCTGATACACAGCTGGCCTTGACAGCTGGCTCTAGGACTAAAGACTTAGAAAGCTTTACCGACTCCTTGGAACCGGGTACTCGGCTCCCAACTGCCGAGTACCCGTCTACCATAGAGCTCATTCTTGTTTGCATAGCAACAAGAGCTGGTCACGTTTTTTCTTTGCAGGAAAGATTTTGAGTTATTTTGTGAAGGAAATCTATGTCTTGTCTGTGATTTGATAGTGTGCGTTCGTAAAAGGATATAACTGGATAAAATGGAGAATACCGCCGATGATAACCAGGTTGTATAATTCCTTATTATCCATAGTTAAAAGACTTAGGTCTCTAAATTTCGTTGTGTTGCATGTTCCAATTTCTGACCCCATAGAATCTGGGATGTGTGCTAACAACGAGATATGCCAGACGATCGCCTTCTTTAAACCACAACAGGCGATCGGCAGATATGAAAATAGGTATAGGTGTTTGCTACGGTATTTCTAACACGAATATCGGCTGACGTCGTTCTCCGTAGGGTCCGAGCGGGTGACGTCACACCCGTGATGCTCGGATGTTTATGTGAAGAAAATTTTTCATTAATTCAAGCATCTTGTTCTGGGTGCTGCATACTAAAAATGGTACCAGAAAACTTTGGAATGGTCAAGTTTACGTGTGATCACGATCGGTTTGCAATGATCAGTGGTGTCAAAATTCTTGAGAGATGCGTGGTCTGCGGTTTTACCGTGTGCTACAGCAGTTTGTTTACATTTTGTTGTTTCTTCACGTATCGTTTTGGCTTTCGTTAAGAGTATAATTTATATTAATTGGTAAATATACCCCGAATGCTATGCGATATGATTCCTGGTTCCATTACACATCCTGGAGGATCAATTATGGGTGTATTTATGCCCGCTTCGTTCTTGTCGTTATAGTCAATGCGATCTTTGTTGTAACGTTGCGGGGTGGGGTGCGGGAGGGTTTGCAGTTAGTTTATGGTCAAATTATTTGAAAATTAATTGTCTGCCTTCCATTTTTGTTTCGTTCCGCTGGCTTATTGTAGGTTTGGTTTATAGGCCAAGCCATCCCCACCATCATGTGTCAAGTGCCACATATCGTACAGGTTCTATACAAGGACCATGTCTGTTTCCACTGTACTAAGTGTAGTCTTGACAGTAGGTGTAATGTTTGCGCTGTGTGGTCGGTCGATATGATGCTTAAGTCCAGAAGGACTTGGCAGGGTCTGACGCGGGGTCAGGCGGTCCGAAAGTAAATCGTGGAGCGTCCGTTTCGGCCCGTGGGGGCGTTCCACGTCTGCAACCGGAGGTGGTGGAGATGGCACCGCTGGCGTTGTTTGGTCCGGCTAGGCAAGGTGTCTTGCATAGCGTTCTGCCCACGCTGGTGTCGTCCCTGCTGCCAAAAGTTGTATGGCAGTCTCCCCATGTTTGATTCGAACCCTGTCCTTGGACAGGGTTCTGGACTGGACACCGAGGGAGCCGTTTCGTACGGCCCCCTGGCAGTCCTGTCGGGCTCCGGCCTGATGTGTTGTGTCTCTCTGCGGCCACCTCCGGGTCGTCCAGTAGCGGTGGCCGGTCCGTCAGGCATGGGAGCCGTCCACCAGGACAGCTCCACGGTTTTCCTTGTCTAGTGACGACTCTTAGGGGTCTGAAGATGAGGAGGCCGAGGAGAAGAGTGCTGCGGCCTGTGATGCCACGGGTGGAGAGCATGGAGGTCGATTCCGTCCTGATGGAACCCGACCTCCAGCTGTCTGGCCTGGCACAAGCCAGGGCACCGGCTCCGCCCATGGTTGAGGCCACTCCGGTACCGGGCACCGGTCCCATAATGGTTGGTTTGCTGCCAACCGCCACAGTGACGGGTGTGGCCGGCCAGGCATGGTACTCACCTATCTCGCCTGGTCCGGCGGTCAGACATGGGGTGCCGTTGGCGCCCGTGTTTGGCCACGGTTCCTCAACCGCTATGGGTCCGCACGGTTTTCCGTGCAGGCCTACTCCATGGACTGGTGTGTTCCATGGGGTGGCGGTGGAACCGTATGGTGCCGGAATTCCTGGCATATCAGCAATGGCTCCTAGCCGGGAGGTCGTTGCTGGTAGGGCCGTGAAGATGTCAACGGGCATTGATTAGGACGGGGATCTTGCCCGCAGCCCTGGTTTATGGTGTTGCTTGATACTATGTATAGCAAACAACGCATGAACAAGGGCCAGCTTCTTGTGGCCTCCATGGAGGTGCGGGCGAGGGGTCATATTCCACGGGGGGGGGGGGAATATGATAGGTATGGTGTTGTCCCGTCGGTCACCGAGAATGACCGCTGGGTACTGGGTGTTCAGAGTGCTGGAGCGGGTGGTCCCGGTCCGGCACTTGTGGACAAGTCCCAGGCACGCCAGGATGAAGTCCTGTCCCTATGCGATGAGGGTGTGAGGGCAGCTATGAGTGCTGTCAACTATTCGTATCGCCTTCTTCAGTTGGTGTGGGCTGAAGCGGGGGCAGGCCACCCTGTGCCACCTGTGGCGCTTTCGTGCGTCAATGACGGCTTGGTGCTGTCTATGGACGCACTGGCAAGGGTGCAGGCGCGTGTGACAAAGTCCAGGAGGCAAATGGTTCTTGACCATATGCATCCGGCTACGGCAGTCAGGGAGCGTCTTCTTGGGACACCCCTGACAGGGCCTAGCATCTTCGGTGGCCAGGCGCGGTACATCCTAGAGGACACTGCCAGCATTGCGCAGAATCGGTTGGCGGTAAGCCTACAGCTGGAGCGAGTGCAGCGCCGCACTAGGGGCTGTAGGGAAACCGTTAGCTGTCCAACTTTCGAAGACGCAGAAGAAGCAGGAAGGCAAGGCGAAAGCTAAGCCTACTGCGACTTCTGCTTCGTCTGGATTTTCTCAGCCGCCACCGGCTAAGAAAGCCAGGAAGGTTGTGGAGGCCCCTACCTTCCCCAATGTTGCTCATGATCGCCCTAGAGGCGGGAAGGGCAGGGGGAGGGGTACGGGTAAGTCCTCCAAGGGCGGAAAGAAGGGAGCGGATCGTACCTGAAGGTACGAGAGCTCCCTTCATATCCGCCTGGACCGCACCTCTGCGACAGGGACAGCGGTGCCAGTTATACCTGCCGAGCCAAGACGGAAATGGGTCTCTCTCTCTCGTTAAGAAAGGGGGGGGGGGTGGGGCGCGGACCGCTAGCCGGACAACCCCGTTAGACGTCGAGGTGTCTATGGTGGGTGGAAGGCTCATGCGTTTCGTCGAGGTCGGGCGGGGTGTAACGTCAGACAGTCTGGTCCCGAGATGGTTATCCCAGGGGTACATGCCGGAGTGGTGGGACTTTCCACCGCAGAATCTGTCTTTCGCACCTGTCTGGACACCCGTACCACGGGACCCAGACACGTTAGAAGCCATTCAAAACGAAGTGTCGGGTTTGCTTCTGAAGGGAGCAATAAACCCAGCGAACCAGAACACTCCGGGCTTCTATTCAAATATGTTCCTTGTCCCCAAGAGCACGGGGGGTGGAGACCCATACTCAATCTCAGGCCATTAAATTGGTTTATCCATACGCCTCGGTTCCAGATGGAAAAACTGAGGTCGGTAATGGCAGGATTGAGGAAGGGAATGTGGTGTGTGTCGATCGATCTGAAAGATGCATATTTCCACATTCCTATGAACCGGAGATGGCACAGGTTTCTGAGATTTGCGTTTCAGAATCAAGTATGGGAGTTTACTGTTCTCCCGTTTGGCCTGTGGACAGCTCCGAGGGTTTTCACAAGAGTGGTCCTTGCGGTGACAGCGTTTCTCAGAGAAGAGAACGTGGAGCTACACACCTACATAGACGACTGGCTGCTCAAAGCGGACTCTGCAGCCAGGTTGAACGTGGATACTGCTCTGACTCTGAAGTTACTTTCAGATCTAGGCTGGATAGTCAACAAGGAGAAATCCGAGTTGACACCCACTCAACATTTCGTTTATTTGGGGATGCGATTCGATCTCGAGGAGGGCAGGGTTTACCCGTCAGAGCCCAGAGTGGTGTCTGTTAGCCATCCTCAAGAGTTTTTGAGTGGGAAACCACATTCAGGCGAGGCGGTTTCTTCAGATGCTGGGCATGATGATCTCCATGGAGCAAGTGATCCCGTACGCTGCTCTAATGCGAATGTTGTATCTGATGTCTCTGTGAAAACAGAGAACAGAACCCCTGTCAAAACTGGTGCCAGTTTTGGAGCCGATAATATCGCATCTTGTATGGTGGAAACAGCGTCAGAATCTCCTAGATGGGGTTTCGCTCCACCTACCCCACCCCCAGCTGTCCGTGTACATGGATGCATAGCTGGAGGGGTGGGGGGCCTGCCTGGGAGAACACCAGGTCTCGGGCACATGGACTCTCCTGGAGAGTCAGCTGCATATCAATCTGTTGGAAATGATGGCAGTGGAACTGGCGTTGGAAGAGTTTCTTCCGATGATCAGGGGCAAGGTGATATTGATACGGTCAGACAATTCGACGGTAGTATCATACATAAATCGCCAAGGCGGGACCAGGTCACCCACACTGTGTATCAAAGTGTGGCACTTGATTCAATGGTGCAGGAATTATTCTGTTGTTTTGAAAGCAGCTCACGTTCCTGGCCGATTGAACATTCTGGCGGATGCTTTGTCTCGCAGACAGAGAATTCTGCCAACAGAATGGTCCCTCAACCCTCCAGTTCTACGAAGGATCTGCGAGCATTGGGGCAAACCCAATGTGGACTTGTTCGCCACAAGGGGAAATGCTCAAGTCATGACTTATGTCTCGCTGATTCCAGATCCAAATACCGTCGATACAGATGCTCTGGCGATAAGCTGGAGAGGGATGCACGCTTACGCGTACCCACCCACCATCCTTCTGCCGAAGGTATTGGTGAAGATCAGGGAGGAACCGTGTCTGGTCCTGCTAATAGCGCCGTATTGGCCAAGCAGGGCGTGGTTCACGGATCTGCTAGATCTGCTGGTGGAGAATCCAGTGCAGTTTCCCGAGATTCTGAACATAATCTCCCAGGCCAAGGGACGCTTCCTACACGAGCGTCCCGAAATGTTATTGACTGCGTGGTTGTTGTCAAACAACATTCCACGTCGGGAGGCTTTTCTCGACAGGCTGCTGATTTCATCGCGGCTGCGAGAAGGAGGCCAACCTTCAAGTCATATAACGACAAGATTAACGGATTTGCAGACTGGTGTGAGGAAAGGGGTATTGTTACCTTTTATTCCACTATTCAGCAAATAGCAGACTTTCTCTGTGAGCTGTTCTTTTCAGGACTAGCTCCTGTCACAATTGCTGGATACAAGTCAGCTTTGGCATCAGTTATCCCTTGTCTAGCCAACAGGGATAGTCCAGAGGTGGCCCAGTTGAGTGTGATGGTGAAGGGAATGAGCAATCTCCGATCGAGACAACCGGTAGTCATTCCAGCCTGGAGTCTATCTTTAGTGCTTAATGTACTGGCCAAGCACTCTTTCGAACCGTTGCGTTCGGCTAGTCTAAAGCATTTGACTCTAAAGGCAGTCTTTCTATTGGCAGCTTCCTCAGCTAGAAGGCGCAGTGTGATCCATGCACTTTCAGCAGAGAGGGACCGATTATTGTCTCCAGAGGGTCTGCGTCTACTGCCAAGAGCAGAGGTTATGTCAAAGATCTCGGTCTTTGAGATATCCCGGCAAACTGATCGCTATACCAAAACTAAGTAGGTTAGATCGTGATGCCAGTGTCTGGTGCCCAGTCCGTGCTTTGACTAAGTACAAAACGGACAGACTCGTTACGGTCGAATGGTAGACATCTGTGGATCTGCCTTATGGAGCCATATGGCGCCGCATCCATGGATTCTATCGCTCGTTGGGTTGTCGAATGCATTCAGATTACCCGTGAGATTATGACTGGGCACCAAGTGCAAGGCGCAAGGGCACGTTGTTAGAGGAATAGCCGCCTCTTCCAGCCATGACAATGGTGTTCCGTTTAAGGACATCATGGCTGTCGCACAAGGGCACTGTGCGTCCTCTTTCACGGATTACTATATGAGGGATGTGTCAGACTTCGCCATTCCACTCGCTTTAGCTGTTTTGAGACGATAGCTATATGACCGCACTGCTCTTCTTCCTTTTTTGGCATTTGTAAGAGAGAATTTAGAAGCAGGCTTGGTCGAGCGAGAGGATATCAACCAGTTGTGTCACTGAGGCCGGACAAGTGAATGGTTGGAGGCTCCAGGTCTGAATTCCAAATATCATGAGGTAATTCACGATTGAGAGTGTCTTGTATTATGTCTATATATCATGATCATTCATCTTATATATTCATGCTCATTCCCAGGCTAATATACACCTGTGCAAAAGTTAAGCACCACCCTATTTTTACGCACATGCGAGGGTATATTCATGTGCTATGAAGAAAGCAATAGCATAAACATTTATGTACCCATCCATCTTAGTGCAAGAGGTAATAATGCAACTAGAGGAATGCTGATTATGATGGTGGGGAAACACTGTATGTTTTTGTTTGAACTTGAAAACGAGGCCTGAATATGGTTACGTTGACACAACTGACAACTATTGCCCTACAGTTGACACACGTGGCTAGATTGTCATTAATGGTGTCTGAAAACGAAGTTTAACATCTGTGCATGAGTTTGAGACTGTCATTATTAATACCGGGTATATCCACCTTGTGCCTGGATGACGGCCTGGACACGACGTCTCATGCTGGTCACCAACCGACTGATACGCCATTGTGGTATTCGTTGCCATTCAAGATGGAGTGCGTCTGTTAATTCCTGTAGGTTCTGCACAGGAGGATCCCTCCTTCTCACCATGTTTCCCAGAATGTCCCAGATATGCTCAATAGGGTTCATGTCAGGGCTCCTTGCTGGCCATGGTAGGGTTTCGATGGCATTCTGGCGGAGGTATTCATGCACAGCTCTAGCACGATGTGGTCAGGCATTGTCATCCATGAATATAGGATGGGTTCCAGGTGCATGATTTACAAAATGAGGGACCACAACTCTATCCAGTATGGAATCTTGATATCTTTGTCCATTTAGTGTTCCAGGTACAGTCAACAGATGCAGCTTACAATCAAATGAGATGCACCCCCATATCATAACGGAACCTCCACCAAATGGAACTTCTTCCATGATGTTACGTTGGTCGTACGCCGTGCGTCTGGACCTCCATACACGAGTTCGACCATCTGTGGCATGAAGCAGGAACCGACTTTCATCGGACCAGTGTACCCGTCTCCAGGATCTCATGGTCCAGTGTCTTCTTTCGTTGCACCACCTCAGACGCTCCTCTTTGTGGTGTGCAGTGAGGAGAGGATGTCTGACAGGTCTCCTAGCTTTCATGCCAGCAGCATACAGTCTCCTTTTGACGGTAGACATTGACACTCTATTGCGCGTTTCCCATTGCTGGCTGAGCACTCTGCTGTTGGTGAATGGAGATCTCCTAACAAGGCGTACTAGGGATCGATCATCACGGGCAGTAGTCTTCTTCGGTCTTCCAGATCTAGGCCTGTCCTTCACCTCGTTAGTTTGCCCATGTTTTGCAATCAAATGACTGATTACAGTATGGTTAATGTTCAGCTGTCTGCCAATCTCTCTGCATGACATACCAGTGGTATGCATGCCTATGATTTGCCATTTCACACGGTCACTTAACCTTCGTCTTGCCATAGCGGTTCACAATCAAGAGCTAATTCTCTCTGTACAAATAAACCACGGTCATGAACACAAAATTCCTAATCTTGTCGCCTAAATCTGTATGTAATGTTCTACACCTCAAACTGGACTTTTACATAACTGAACACGTGTGCTGTTTCCCGCCACGCACGGACATCAAGCGGCGTGAAGTCATGCATGCATGTGCATTTCGTACTTGGAATCATGTCAGCTAACGCGGGGACAAAAAGTATGGCAGCCTAGTTGTACCATCATGTTTCTACGTTCTATAGTTTTTGCTGGTGCTTAACTTTTGCACAGGTGTATATATGTAAAGAGCAGTTAACCCTCTTGGCATATTTGTGTTTCAGGCGAGATACATGTTCGTGAGTTCTCTCCCTTTTCTTAGGAGAAAAAGGGCGGGGGGTGGGTGGGTGGGGCAGTGATGCGAATGTGATTCGGTTCCGATAACTTGACGGTCCTTTTAGGTCTCCGTTAGTCAAGTTGTTAAGTCTAAATCTTTCTCCAAGGGGCAAAAGTAGCATTTATGGCTTGCCCCTTCCCACCAGGTTACTGAACAAATCTGGTGTATATCAGAAAGTAACAGAATGGTGAGTATTGATCGAAGGAGAATGCAGAAAATTTCAATTTCCCTTTCTCCGAGATCTAACAATACTCACCATTCTGTTACAGACCCAGCCTCCCAGCCCCACGGAGGCAAGCCATGGATTTCTCTTGTTTGGTGGCTATGCAAACAATATGAGCTCTATGGTAGACGGGTACTCGGCAGTTGGGAGCCGAGTACTCGGTTCCAAGGAGTCGGTAAAGCTTTCTAAGTCTATAGTCCTAGAGCCAGCTGTCAGGGCCAGCTGTGTATCAGAAAGTAACAGAATGGTGAGTATTGTTAGATCTCGGAGAAAGGGAAATTGAAATTCCCTGCGATATTCTTCTCTTGCCTTGTTTAAAATCATGTGTTTTGCTGCTTTTTTAATCACTACTGAACTACTACTGAAAGGTTCCTCAAACTACTGAAAATCCACTACTGAAAGAATGTGTGAAACTATTGAAAATCATGTTTTTTCACCTGAAATTACTGATTGCTTGAACTGGTGGTTCGTAGCTCTGATAACAACTGAATTGATTAGGTGCATGATCGGTTTTGAGATAATGTCACGTGCATATTTGAATAGTTCATCGCTCATGCCATCAGTCCAGGTGCAGGTCCATTTTTAGCTCTCCTGGCCTGAAAGGCCAAGTGAGCTTATGCCATGGCGACCATCTGTCGTGTGTCCGTCTGTCATCCGTCTGTCAACTTTTCCTTTAAACGACTTCTTCTCAAGAACCACTGGACCGATTTCAATTATATTTGGGAGGAAGCATCGTTCGGGTGTAGAGATTCAAGTTTGTTCAAACGGAGCTGATCGACTAATTTGGCCGGGAGCTATCTTGGATTTTGGCCGATTTTTAGCTCACCTGGCCTGAAAGGCCAAGTGAGATTATGCAATGGCGACCGTCCGTGACTTCTCCAGAACCGCTGAAAGGATCGGGCAGAAATTTGGCAGATATGATTAGTGCCTAAGGGCCATTAAAGTTTGTTCAAGAGAGGGTGCTCCGTCAAAAAACATGGCCGCCGTTGGCCAATCAAAACATAGCATGTTTGGCGGCCATACTGTATTTTTTTATTTTGATGGCTTTTGAGGCCGAAATTCGTTTTGTATGTGTTTTGGGGTATTCTGAGCTCAGATTTGAAATTTGCGAAACTGTCGGATAAACGCTTTGGCGGCCATCTTGGTTCAATTTCTCGCCAAAAGCTCCCATACTAAAGCCATGGGAAATTTTTAATGTTTTCTCGAAAACTACCTGGCCGATTTCAATTATATTTGGCACGAAGCATCCTTAGGTGGTGGAGCTTCAAGTTTGTTCAAACAAAGCCGACCGGCCAATTGGACCGGTGGCCATCTTGGATTTTGGCCGATTTTTTTAAACATCTTTAAAAATCTTCTCCGAAACCGCTTATGGGATTGATGCAGACCTGATGAAATATGATTTAGGGCAAGAGCTGAACCAAGTTTGTTCAAGGGAACTTGATTTGTCAATAGGTTTGGCGGCCATCTTGGTTGACCTAGTTGTAGCAAAAATGACTTCTCCAGAACCGCTGAAGGGATCGGCCCGAAATTTGGCAGATATGATTAGGGACCAAGGGCCATTAAAGTTTGTTCAAGGGAAGTTGATCCATCAAAAAACCTGGACACAATGGGCCAATCAAAATAAGCATGTTTGGTGTCCATATTGGATTTTTTTATTTGATGGATTTTGAGGCCGAAATTGGTTTTATGTGTTTTGGGTATTCTTTGGGTATTCTGATCTCAAATTTGAAATTTTCAAAACTGTTGGATAAATGGTTTGGTGGCCATCTTGTTGATAAAGAACATTCTAGTTGAAATGTCCATGGTCCAGGTGAGCGATATAGGCCCTTGGGCCTCTTGTTATAAAGCCGCTTGGTGGATGAAAATATGATCTAGGGCAAGAGCTGAACCAAGTTTGTTCAAGGGATATTAATTGGTCCCATGGTTCCACAGCTATCTTGGTTGACATAGTATAGCGAAAACAACTTCTTCTCCAGGACAGCTGAAGGGGTCAGGCCAAAATTTGGCAGATATGATTAGGGACTAAGGGCCATTAAAGTTTGTTCAAGGGAAGTTGAACTTGATCCATAAAAAAACATGGACGCCGTGGGCCAATCAAAATATAGTGTGTTTGGCACCCATATTGGATTTTTTTATTTGACAGATTTTGAGGCTGAAATTCGTTTATAAATGTTTTTGGTTATTCTGATCTCAAATTTGCACCTTTCGAAACTGTCGGATAAACGGTTTGGCAGCCATCTTGGATCATTTTCCCACCAAAAGCTCCCATACTAAAGCAATGGAAAATTTAAAATGTCTTCTCGAGAACTACTGGGTCGATTTCAATTATATTTGACAGGAAGCATCCTTAGGGTGTAGAGATTCAAGTTTGTTCAAACGAAGCCGATCCGCCAATTTGGCCGGCAGCCATCTTGGATTTTGCCAGATTTTTAGAAACATCTTTAAAAATCTCCGAAACCGCTTGCAATTCAAGATTTGTGAGTGAAACATCATCTAGGGCAAAAGTCCAAATTTGTTGGATGATGTAGTTTTCTCAAAAACAACACCAGAACCTCTACTTATAGCCAGTCACCCTTCTAGTTTAAATGCCTACGATCCAGGTGAGCGATACAGGCCCCTTGGGCCTCTTGTTCAGGGCTTTAAGTCCCTTCTCAACTTCTGCTGTTTTAATTTTTTTTGGTGTTAGTAATAGCCTTGGGTCTTCTGAGAATCAGTGCAAGGGCTCATCATCATGGTCAGTGAACTGTTCCTTGAACCATTCTCGAATTGCCTCAGCTTTTCCCTGGTCATTCCAAATAAAGTGTCCTTCAGAGTTGTGTGCAGTCAGTGGTGGTGTGTAGTCAGTAAATCTTAGGGCTCAGATTGCCCGAAACATTTTGTGACATTCTTCCATGGCAGTGATTTCATCTGCTAGGGAGTCTGCTTGTTGAATAGCAAGATCTTTAAGAGTTCGCTAATGTGGCGTAGAATATTATTGCATTCCCGGCATAGTTTGGTGCGGTCTTTACTTAGGCCACTTTAATGTTTTTCGTGGAGTTATCAATGTGTCGCGCGATCGAAACACCACACACAAATTATTTGGGATAGCTAACACATTCCCATGAATAAGTTTGCTAACCAATCAAATTGACTACAGTTAAAGACTTAGATAGTACATGTTCCATAGCGTCTTGTCATCGTAGATCCATCTTGTATCATGTCAAACAGGCTGTAGCTTAAATCAGCCGAAAGTGTCAATTTATCCCATTCCAACACAGCTGTGAGCATGGTGAGTGTTATGCTATTAACTGCCATCTTTATTTTCAATCTGTGGCAAAATTAACAGTGTGTGCAATTTATTAACCCGTTAATGGTCAAGCTGGCCAAAAACCGGCCACTGCAGTGGTCTTGAGGAATGTCCATTTGCAGGCTAAGAGAAAACTATTTTTGAAGATTTACCACGGGAATGCCTGGCTCGATAACCAAGCCTGTCATTCCAGTGGTAAATTAGTCCTCTCTTGTCCTGCAAATGAACATTCATTGGGCAAATATTTTGATTTTCTTGATCAACTTTGACCATTAAAGGGTTAATGTGTACTCATCCCAAATTAATGGAACACGCTTCACACACCCTTCATTTCAGCACTCAAAATGTTTTGCATGGGTTAAACATTTTGTATTTCAGGTGTGGAAATGTGAACTTTGCTCGTCGTACAGAATGTAACAAATGTGGTCAAGGTAGGCATTAGATACCAAGTAACAATTTGAGGCTTAAAAGCTCTGTCCAAAAAGGCTTGTGCCATATCTGCAGTTATCTTGGGACATGTACAATATATACATGTATGCAGACAAAGAGAAGAATATACTTAGGCATCATTTGTCTGTCCATCTGTCTTTCTGACTGTGTGTTCATCCGTGCAAATTTCGGGTTGTCTTTACTTTTACTCAGAGTATCATGATGAAACTTCATGGGACGGTTGGCTATGGTAATAGGGAACTGCATGTTATTTTGTGAGTCCATCATTCCATCCATCCATCTGCCCCTACATCCATCTTCCTGAGTTTGTGTTTGTCCATCCGTGCAACGTTTGAGTTTTAGTCCGATTGTGATGAAGCTTCGTGGCAAGGCGGCCTATAATAGTAGGGAACTGCACATTCTTTTGTGGGTCAGTCAGTCCCTCCATACAATTGTTTTTCTGTGTTTGTGTTCATCTGTCTATGCAAATTCTGCATTTTCATTTGATAACTACTTTTGCTTGAAGTACCAGGACGAAATATCATGGAAGGTTGGCTAGGGTAGAAAACCTTAGATCTTATGAAAAATTTACTGGAAATTGTCAACACTCTACTCATCATTAACCGCTTGACAGATTTCAACCCTAGTTCGCAAGACAGACCCTATCATGATAGGCTCCAGAACAAATATTCAGAATTTAAATGGGTCAATTTTTTTGGGGGAAAACCTTAGATTTTATGAAAAATTTATCAGAAATTGTCAAAACGCTACTCCTCATTAACTGCTTGGCAGATTTCAACTTACTGTGGCTGAAAGGACCTTATGGGGCTATACTTCAGAACTTTTATACAGAATTTTGATTGGTCAAGTTTTTTGGTGAAACCCTTAGATTTTATGAAAAATTTACTGGAAATTGTCAACGCTCTACTCATCATTAACCGCTTGACAGATTTCAACCATAGTTCGCAAGACAGACCCTATCACGGTAGGCTCCGGAACATATATTAAGAATTTTAATAGGTCAATTTTTTTGGTGAAAATTTACTGAAAATTCTTAAAATGCATCTTCTCCATAACCACTTGTTGAATATTATCCAAATTTGGCTGGAAGGATTCTATAGTGGTAGGCTCTAGAACTTCTATTCAGAATTTTGTTTGGGCGATTTTTTTCATGGCTTTTTTGACAACTTTCCAGAATCATTTGAAACGCTACCGTTTAATTAGTGGGCCAACGAAGCTTGGGTGGAATGATCGATCCTATGGCAGTAGGCTTCAACATATCCAATGAGAATTTTGATTGGTAAATTTCTTAGCCATCTTGGATTTTTCGAAAATTATACATCATGTCTACCGGTATTTAAATGCAATGGTTCAAATTCTCATGGTCCAGGTTAGCATTACAGTCCCTTGGGCCTCTTGTTGACCAGGCCTTCTATATTTATTTTATGTTTGAAGTCCAGCTTCATAGTATTTATTTTTTGTTTTGTATTTTTTATTTTTAATAATATGAATACTTTGAATAAAATTGCTACCTACTACATAGAGAAAGGTATTTCCAGTGATTGCGGGACCCTCTGAGTTAAACAGCGTTTTCTAGTTTAATTGGAAGACACTGTTCCAATCCAATTATACATAAAATATTCAACAGGACATTTCTTTTTCAAATCTGTTATGTTATAATATTTCTGAGCTGTACTATAGTCATTAGCTTGCTTTAAAAAGTTGTATGTGATATTTGTTTGCAGTACGGAAAGATGGTACTTTGTTCAAGAAAGGTGGTGTCGAAATTGGCAAGAATATGGCAGAGAAAAGTAAAGGCTTGTTCAGTGCTGATGACTGGCAGTGTAAAGGGTGAGGGACAGTAATTATTATCTGCTACTCTAGTGGGTCCGTGATTACAGAATCCGCTCCTCTATCATTTCTTCTGTTCGTTCATGTCCCTTCCTTGAATAGGATTAAAATCTCTTGTGTAAACATTCGAAACAGGTCTTTAATGGTCAAGATTTTTCACAAAAATTGGATTTTTCCTCCGTGAATGTCCATTTGCAAAGCGGAGATAAGACAATTTTTTTTAAATGGCCACTGGAACAACTGGCTCGATTATCCAAGATAAAGGTTGACAGTCGTTATCTACACACATTTTGAAATAATGGAGGGGATATATTGCTATCGGTTTCATCTGTCTTTTCATCCATCTGTCCATTAGGCTATCTCCTCCAAAACTGTTTTGGTGGAATTCACTCAAATTTGTTACATCAGTCAGCAACTTACAGTCAAATTGCTATTCAAATCCGTATCAAGTGTTGACTGAAATTTATGATAATTATTTTAGAATACATAGACTGAAAGCTGTTGCAGCAACACTTCATAAAATTTGTATCAAATATATAACAGGTAGTAATTGCATTACATACTAATTATTTTGACAACAATTTGACTGAATGTTGGTGCTGTCATTGATAGCAACAATTTTCACGCAAATTACTGTCAATGTATATAAAAGCTTTCTCCTATTTTCCCCTGGACATTGAAACACTTTTTCTGAGCAGTATTTAAATACAGACTGTCGAATGTACTGCCGTGAATATGCCCTATGTGCATGCTTACGCTTCTAGAGCTGGAGGACAAATGACTATTTGCATGGGCAAGCGGGTTGGTTTTGTTTGAGAAATCCTGGCTTGTGCACGCGATAGACTAAACGAATATGTCGTCCAATAGTTCCAACGATTATGGAGTCAGGGCATTGCATGCCGGGTAGCATTGCACGCCGTGTAGCATTGCATGTTCGGTAAATTGAACAGGCACCTTACATCGCATGCAAAAGTGTCTATATTTAATGGAACACGAGAGCTTTAAGTTCTACTGAAGAGATCTTTGCCATGGTGACACTCAGAATTCTCTGGAATTTTCTTGTTGTCTATGTAATGACTCTGACTTTAATTATTTTCACACAGTAATCAACATGTTTGATATTTAGTTCGTCTGAAAGGAGCTTTAGTATTGTAGATGTAATTCAACACACAGAGGTTTAATATTACATTAGTTTAGCCATTGATCTCTTCTACTTCACCAATGCTTATTTTCAGTATTTTGTTTTTTAGCTCACCTGGCCAGAATGGCAGTGAGCTTATACCGTGGCGACCATCCGTCATCCGGCCATCACCTTTTTCTTTAAACGATTTCTTCTGAAGAACCACTGGGCCGATTTCAATTATATCTTGTAGGAAGCATCCTTGGGGCATAAAGATCAAACCGCCAGGCAGCCATTTTGGATTTTGGCTGATTTTTAGAAACGTTTTAGGGGATCGATTCAAAATTCATGAAGTATCATTTAGGGCAAGAGCTGAACCAAATTTCTTCAAGGGAACTTGATTGGCTTAAAAGTTTGGCGGCCATCTTCGATGACCTGGTTTTCGCGAAAATGACTTCTCAAGAATAGGTCTGAAATGTGTGACACGAATGATTAGGGAGTAAGCACCATTGAAGTTTGTTCAAGGAAACTTGGTATGTAAAGAAACATGGCTTCCGTGGACCAATCAAAATATAGCATGTTTGGCGGCCATATTGGATTTTTTTATTTGATGAATTTTGAAGCTGAAATTGGTTTTATATAGGTTTTGGTGTATTCTGATTTGGCGGGCATCTTGGATCTTTTTCCCACCAAAAGATCCCATCATAAAGGAGTAGGAAATTTTAAATGTCTTCTCGAGAACCACTTGGGCAATTTCAAGTAAATTTAGCAGAAAGCATTCTTAAGGCATAGAGATTCAAGTTTGTTAAACTAAGCTGATCGGCCAATTTGGCCGGTGACTATCTTGGATTTTGCTCGATTTTAGGATACTTCTTTAAAAATCATTTCCGAAACTGCTTTGGGGAATCAAATCAAAACTCTTGAAACATCTAGGGCAAAGGCTGAACGAAGTTTGTTCAAGAGAACTTAATTGACCATATGATTCGGCGGCCATCTTGGATAGCCTAGTTTTTGTGAAAACTACTTCTTCACAGAAGCACTGAACTGATCGAGGCTGAATTTGGGAGATATGTATAGGGACTCTAAGGGCCATTAAAGTTTGTTCAGGGGAAGACGATAGGTCAAAGAATATGGCCGCCGTGGGCCAATTAAGATGAAATGGCGGCCATATTAGATTTCTTTTTTATTTGTTGGATTTTAAAGACGAAATTGGTTTTATATGGGTTTTTAGGTATTCTGATTTCAAATTTGGATCTTTTTCCTGCCAACAGTTCTGTTCAAACAAAGCCTGTCAGCCAATTTGGCCAGCGACCATCTTGGATTTTGGCCGATTTTTAGAAATGTCTTTAAAAATCTTCTCCGAAACCGCTTGAGGGATCGATTAAAAATTCATACAATATCTATGGCGAAAGCTGAACAATGTTTGTTCGAGGGAACTTGATTGGCCAAATGATTTAGCGGCCATCTTGGATGACCTAGTTTTCACGAAAACAACTCTAGAACCTCAGAACGGATCGGGTCAAACTTTGGGAGATATGATTATGGACTAAGCACCATTAAACTTTGTTCAATAGATGTTGATACAATGTAGGTAAAAAAACCATGGCTGCCGTGGGTTAATCAAAATGTAGGGTGTCTGGTGGTCATATTGGATTTTTTATTTGGTGGATTTTGAAGTCGAAATTGGCTTTATATAAGTTTTTGAGTACCGTTAAAATTCGACTAAAGGACGCATTTTTTTTGGTCAAAATACATGTACTAGAAAGGGGGTTGCGTCCTATAATCGAGAGCAATCCTACCGCACATTTTTTGGTCTTAAAAAGTCACAGATTATACCACGGAAATTGAACTAAATGTTACCCTAGACAATTCGCGCCGCCTGAGGATTATGTTTAATGTATACTCCAAGAACACCAAGCGGAAGTGAAATTATTAAATTGGGGCACCTAAATATTGCTTATTCTTTAATACATATCACTTATTACATCAAGATTAATCCAGAATTTGACATAAAATGGCGTCGAGAAAGGATACGTGTATAAATCACGTGATTCGCCTCCAATCGCAAAAGATCTTTATTCTAATTAGAGCGAGTACTTGGATATAAATATTCTGGACTCGGAAATTGCTATATATCATCATTGCGCGATAGGAACTGAATGTTCCCATACCCGTTTGATAACCAACTCCCGTTAGTGCATAAGATTACACAGCGCCTCCAATCACAAAAGAGCCAGATAACCAACTCCCGTTAGCACATAAGATCACACAGCGCCTCCAAACGCAAAAGAGCCATTACAATCTTTTTCTATCACACGATTTCTATGTTTTCAAAGAGACATTTTATGCCAAAATTAGATTGATTTTGATGTAATAAACAATCTTTATTGAAGATACACGATATTTAGGCGGTCCTATCTAATAATTTCTCTTCCACCATGATAATTTTTTGTCATGCATTAAACAAAGCGCTGAGTGATGGTTATTTTTTATACCAATTTTCGATTTTTTAAAGGTACATTTTTTCTAAATTTAACAGTGTCTTATACTTGAATACAAGAGTTTTTTGGGCGGATTTTGGTCAAATTTGGGACAGCGTCCTATATTCGAGGCGGCCTTTAGTCGAGAAATTACGGTAGCCAAATTTGGTTGAAATATACCAAGCAGCTATGGAGCAGTAGCATTTTAAGTGAGCTTATGCCATGGTGACCGTCTGTCGTCTGTCCGGTGTCCATCCGTCCGTCAACTTTTCTTTAAACATCCTTAGGGCATAGGGATCCAAGTTTGTTCAAACAAAGTCGATCGGCCAATGTGGCCGGTGGCCATCTTGGATTTTTTTAGGAAATGGCTTTAAAAATCTTCTCCGAAACCGCTTAGTGGATCGATTCAAAACTCACGAAATCATATAGGGCCAGATCTGAACCAAATTTGTTCAAAGGAACTTGATTGGCCAAATGGTTTGGCGGCCATCTTGGATGACCTAGTTTTCTTGAAAACGACTTATTCTGCAGACCCGCTGAACGGATCAGGCTGAAATTTTGGGGATATGATTATGAACTAAGGGCCATTAAAGTTTGTTCATGGGAAGTTGATAGGTAAAAAACATGGCCGCCGTGGACCAATCAAATTGTAGCATGTTTGGCTGCCATATTCAATTTTTTTATTTGATGGATTTTGAAGCCGAAATTGGTTTTCTTAACTCCGCTTACTTGTCAGTCAGCTGTCGTATAGCGATAACCCCATCCGTCTTCTGTATGTCCGTCCATCCATCTGTTTGTCCGTCACCAACAATGGCGGCTCATTTTGTTATTTCTTGATGGATTAACACCAAACTTGGTCACAATGTTAATGTCGGCATCTAATATCTGTGTTGTGAAAATGAAACTGATAGGATGTCAAATGCCAGAGTTATCACTCATTAAATATTTGCAGTCTCACTTTCATAGGGAAAATACAGGTTTGTTCCCACCGTCCATTGATTTATCACCATGTCAGATTTTATTGCCAAACTAGATATTAAATTCCAATTAACAGATTAACCTTTCCAATACTGCCGAAATATTTAAGATATGTATTATGTGCTCTGACATCTATGCTCTTAAAAATATTTTGAAATGTATTTGATTGAAAGTTGTTGCTGCCTTAGGCAGCAATGAAAGTTGTTGCTGCCTAAGGCAGCAATGACTTTCAGTCATATTATTTGTTAAATCGACTCCATCTCACCCTACCCCTGCTGCTAACTTGGTGATTAAGCCAGATGCGCACGTGTTAAATGGATTGTGTGGTGGTGGGGAAAAACCTGCTATAAAGACCACCTACCTGCCTTTAGAGACCATTTTCTTCAATTGTATTTAAACCTCTGGTAACCGTCTGACTGATTTTTTGCAGACGACATATTCCAAAGGTTATATCTCTGAACCTGATAAATATTTTGAAAACAATTGGACTGAAAGTTGTTGGTGGCTAAGCCGCCAGCAACTTTCAGTCAAATTGTTTTCAAAATATTCAAGAAGTTAAGAGCTTTTGAAAATTGAAATTATTGGCTGCACTGGCTTGCAGCAGTGAGATAGTTAAGAAACCATCTGTAGTTAGCACTGATATCATCTATTTTCACTTAAACATTGTTCAAAATCACTAATGCAAAAAAAAAACCAGTCCAGAGATTGTTGTCAATATCTCGAAAGCTAAACCATTTGACTGAAAGTCTTTGGAAGTGACACCGATGGATGTAAAACTTAAATAAGATTGGTTGAAATGCCAGGTGAGCGATACAGGCCCAGTGGGCCTCTTATTATTATTATTATTTTTATTATTATTATTATTATTATTATTATTATTATTGTTGCATAAGGTGTGGTAATGTGAACTGGGCACGCCGTATGACGTGTAACATGTGCAACCAGCCGAAGTATGGCCGCAATGAAGCGAGGACAGGTACAGTGGAATAAGACAATTAATTTTCCTGGTGGCCAGTATGATAACTTAGCATGATTTCTTGACTCATTCATCTCCCCATCACCATTACTACATGAAGATGAGTATATGTAATTCTTTTGATATCCCATCCTATCCATCTGTCTGTCTATCCATTTGTCTGTCCATCAACTAGAGCTGGGCGGTATTGATATTTACATGATGGTATCGGTACCATGAAAAAATACTGTGGTACCACGGTATACCGTCATCTGAGCTTGAGGCATGCCACGAAATGAGAACAATTTTTTCCATTTCCTTTTCACTTCCATCTCCAATCAACGGTAAATATAGGTAAAATAAATAAATCGACTTCCTGATTTAGAGAAGAAAAACATGGCTATTGCGACTGTTTAGGTTCACGATTTTATTAGGTCACTATTTTTATTGACGTAATATCATTCATGGGAATATCGGTCAAAGGGTGTGGTCAACTTGCTAACTATAACCTGTTGTTTGAGACATTGTGGTGCACTATTTTCAATCTGGATTGTTCTTGCTATTAATGCGTGCGACCAACAAACGGTAAATTTTATTTTGGCAGTCGAGTGCTTTGATAAACAGAGTCCAGACAAAATCCACTTGCCGAGTGTTGTGCTCTTTTATTTCTGTTGGAGTCGTATATTCTGTTACTCGCGAAAACAGGCCTATGCACATACATATAACACAACATTGAATATAGCCGATTCCAAAGCTTCTGATAATTACCGAGTACCCGATGTGCAGACTCGTTACTCGCCATGCTTCACGTGAACAATGCGTGTAAAAAGCTATTTCCGCGAACTTCCGACGTGTAGCCAGTTGAAAAATGAATTACAAAAACTAAAACACTATAATTTTTAGGTGTCGTTACTTAAACTGGATTTAATCCTTAAAGAAATTTCTTAAAACAAGTCAGAAAAATAAAAAATAACGACTTCAACGTTGCTCGTTGTTAATAAATTAGCACGTGATCAAAACAGCGCGTGCAAATACTACGTTTTAGTAAATTTTCATTGATAAATTCAGCATAGTAATGTATTTTCCCACGGTCTAGTTCATGAACAAACAATCAGATACGTCTTTGCGAGATTGCTGTTGTGTTTGAATAGCACGCAGTTTGTATGTTATTTTGTTATTTTAGCGTGTTTGTTCGGTGACAAAATGCTTGGAGTAAGAAATTACAAATAATAGAAACGGGAATAGGGAATATATTATAGTGTAATTAGTACCGGCGGACGGCCAGAGAATGAGTTTAGATATTTTAAATAAAGCAATTTTACCGTGAGACTTGCAAAACGTACGTTTGACTTACAATTCTGCCTGTCATTATTTTGTAATTGACGTCTTGATGTTTGTTTTACAACGACCCTTTCACCTCAACTCGGCTAATAGTTAGGGATTTTGGCACTATTAGCACCTATTTACCCTTGGTCAAGTCAGATTTTATGAATATATTTCTCAAATATTGCTCAAACATTATGGACGATATTCACAGTATTTGGAAATGTCAACGGTTACGGTATCGGTTCACGGTATTCCGCGGTACTCACGGTACTACCATCAGACCGCCCAGCTCTACCATCAACCATCATTTCTTGTCAGTGTATCATACTATTGCAGTTTAGTCACGATTCTTGTGAAAGTTGCTATGTGGTACCATTTCCACCTGGTACATGTAAGTGTTAGCATTATCATCTGATGATGTCCGTGTGCACATTTCTTCATTGGTTCATTCTTTTTCTGTTGTTTATTATTAATGGTATGTCACCTTGATGTCTTTGGGTGGAGGGTGAGTAAAAATATCATGGCTCCTGTAAGCATTTCAATCTCTGGACTAACTGCTTACTGCGTCACTTGTCTCGTAAATATTTGTTTTACAAATATATTAAAAATTTTATATAATGGATAATACAATGTTGCAAAACTGTTCCAGAGAAATCAGACGTTTTAAAAGTGAGCCAGCATTCTAAAGATGTTTACGATATTTTATAGATAGAGTATTTAGCCAATCACAATGAAGGGATCTGATCATGTACTCAAGTGTCAGATGGCATAACCAATTATGCCACTACTTAGCTAACGTCACAATCATAATGACCTATAACTCCGTCATAAAGATCGATCGGTCACTAGTGTACGAATTGTTTGTCTTTGATAAATCTAACATTTTATAAACATTCTGTTGAATATCTTGAAACTAATTAAACTGGGAGCTGCGAGATTCAAAATATTCAACACCTTACTTGTATAATTACCT
The DNA here is from genome assembly GCA_034401795.1 of Chaetoderma sp. LZ-2023a. Taxonomy (NCBI): domain Eukaryota; kingdom Metazoa; phylum Mollusca; class Caudofoveata; order Chaetodermatida; family Chaetodermatidae; genus Chaetoderma; species Chaetoderma sp. LZ-2023a. The sequence continues at coordinate 145,863,007 of CM067369.1, forward strand.
TAAATGTAGATTAAGGAAATTCAGGTTTTCAGTTTCAAATAAATTCAAGCATTCATAAAAATGTGGAGGTGGCATAGCTAGATATGAATCACTCCATTAATCACCTGCAATATAGGCCTGCCACACGATTGAGCACATGCAATGTATGCATAGCACACGATTGAGCACATGCAGTGTAGGCATAGCACACGATTGAGCACATGCAATGTATGCATAGCACACGATTGAGCACATGCAGTGTAGGCATAGCATTGATTGTACACATGCAATGTAGGCATAGCACACAATTGAGCACATGCAATGTAGGCATAGCACACGATTGAGCACATGCAATGTAGGCATAGGACACGATTGAGCACATGCAATGTAGGCATCGCACGCGATTGAGCACATGCAATGTAGGCATAGCACACAATTGTGCACATGCAGTATTGGCATAGCACACGATTGAGCACATGCGATGTAGGCATGGCACATGTTTGAGTACATGCAGTGTAGGCATAGCATTGATTGAGCACCTGTAATGTAGGCATAGCATTGATTGAGCACCTGCAATGTAGGCATAGCACACGTTTGAGCACATGCAATGTAGGCATAGCACATGATTGAGCACCTGCAATGTAGGCATAGCACATGATGGAGCACATGCAATGTAGGCATAGCACACGATTGAGCACATGCATTGCAATGTAGGCATGACATGCGCATGATGGCGACTGGTGTTATTACACATCGGTTGTTTATATGATTTATCTGAAAAATACTAAATTCTAAACATAACAATTGGTTTTAGTTTATATTTAGGGATATTTACTGAGATATAGAAACCCTGTAAAATTTCAAATAGTATAAGTGCTACTATAGCTTATTTTCCTCGATCCTTCGCAAAAGTGATCGTGAGGAATATTTTCGTTAAACAAGCCTATGCCCATTCATCTTGCCATCCAGTTGTATTTGTTTTGTTTTGATCACATGCAATGCCATACCTACATTGCATGTGCTCAATCGTGTGCCATGCCTACATTGCATGTGCTCAATCGTGTGCCATGCCTACATTGCATGTGCTCAATCGTGTGTTGTGCCTACATTGCATGTGCTCAATCGTGTGTTATGCCTACATTGCATGTGCTCAATCATGTGCTATGCCTACATTGCAGGTGCTCCATCGCGTGCCATGCCTACATTGCATGTGTTCAATCATTCGATGACATAGCTTTTATTTTTATTTGGGAGTATGTTAATGAATTTTCCTGTGTAGATCGCTCATCAATGTAGGATAGGCCAATTATTGTTTTGGTTCAAAATATCACATGTCAAGTTGATTTAATTTTGAAATTTAAGAAAATTAAATTTTTATCATAATAAATGTCCATTTGCAGATCAAGAGAAGACTAGTACACTTATCTGTAGACTAGTGTATAAAACGTTAAGATCTACCCTTGCTGAACTATTGCTCTAATCGTCTGTTAATATTGCTATTTTGTGCCTATAATTACCTAAATGTATAATTACCAATTTTGCTTGATTAGCCATTATTCTCAGTTTTAACTATGTTAGTTTTATTACTGTCTAATTTTGTCAAGCTTAGATGTACGCAATGCAGAGGACGGCTCGACATAGTGATTTGAGCGGTGTACAGCTTCCAATCTGAGAATTGTGTTTGGTAGAATGTTAAAGATTTTCAAAATGCTAGCAGCAAATCTAGACACTCAGGATTTTTGTGCTCCCAGAAAGATTTAGGGGAAGCATATAGTCGCCACTTTGTCCATTCGCCCTCTACAAGTTTGTCCAGGCCATAGTTTCAAGACACTTTCACATATATTAATTTAACTTGGTATGTGACTGCATCTTAGGGTGAATGTGTGCAATGTATGAAAACTAGGTCGGCATAACCTATCTTTGACTTGCTTTTCATGGTTTATTGAACCGTACCGAAAACCATTGTCACTGCTGTAGTTTCAGGTGTTTATGGTATGCGGGAACTAAACTTGATATGTGGATACATCTTAGTGAGGAGGTGTGCAGGGTATGAAAAGTAGGTCAACGTGACCTACAGGTAGTTTTGACAATTCATTGAACTTTATCAAAAAGATTTATCCGGTCTGTATTTTCAAGAGTTTTTGGTGTACGGGAACTAAACTTGATATGTGGATGCATCTCAAGGAGGAGTTATGCCAGTCATAATAATTTCAAAATATTCAACAGTTTTTGTGTTTGTTTGCACTGAGAAACACACGCAATTCATCGGTACACTGGTTATTAAGTTGGAGCTTTAGTAATTGGATCTCTGATATTATTGTTTATCATTTTGCAGGTTATGGTGGTGGCTACATGGAGCGAGATGAGGTGGTTGAGTATAAAACCAGAGAACACACTGATTCTGATGATGCTGAAATTGATGATGTAAGGCTTTATACTTTAGAGTAAAATTATAGTTTTTAATTTTCAAGTATCCTAAGAGATGAATTAAAGAAATGGAAGGATCGGATCTGTCATTCCAGTATCCGTCATATATACGCTTCAATCAAGACTTGGCGGTGTTTACTTATTCAGGCTAGAATATATGATGCCTGATGTTCTCTACTGTTGTGTATTAGCAAGTCTAAATGGCTTTCCTGGGTTCCAGTCAATTTATGTCCAAAATATTTAATTGTGTTAAAATTACCTGGCCTCTGGATATTTAAGCAGCTATTGATTAAAATTCTCCTCATTCAACATTAAGAGAACAGAAAGCACAAAATCTAGACAATGTAGGAAACATTCTATTGATTATTACCTCCCCCCATCCCCTTCCCCCCCCCCCCCCCCCACCCCCGCTGTTTATGTTTTCGCTTCCGTCTGTGCATATGTCCATCTCGATAACTTTACTTTTGCTTGGAATATTGTGACAACACTTCATGGGAAGGTTGGCTATGCTAGTAGGCAAATGCACCTTAGTTTGAGGGTCAGTCAGCCAGTCCCTCCATCCATCTCTTTGTCTCTGAATTTGTGTCCGTCCGTCCATGCAAATTTTGGGTTTTTCGTTCAATAACTTTATCTTTGCTTGGAATATTGTGACGAAACTTCATGGGAAGGTTGGCTATGGTAGTAGGGAAATGCACCTTAGTTTGAGGGTCAGTCAGCCGTCCCTCCGTCCATCCGTCCATCCATCCCTTTGTCTCTGAATTTGTGTCCGTCCATCCATGCAAATTTGTACAATACCTTTATTAGCTCACCTGGCCTGAAAGGCCAAGTGAGCTTATGTCGTGGCGACCATCCGTCATGTGTCCGTCCGTCAACTTTTCCTTTAAAACAACTTCTCAAGAACCACTTGGACGATTTCAATTATCTTTGGCAGGAAACATCCCTAGGGCATAGAGATTCAAGTTTGTTCAAATGAAGCCGATCGGCCAAAATCCAAGATGGCCGCCGGCCAAAATAGCCGATTTTCAGAAACCCTTTAAAAAATCTTCTCCGAAACCGCTGGAGGAATTGATTCAACACATCATCTATTGCAACGGTATACCCAAGTTTATTCAAGGCAACCTGATTGGCCGATTTGCTTGGCGGCCATCTTGGATGACCTAGTTTTCGCGAAAACGACGTCTCCCGAACCGCTGAAGGGATAGAGCTGAAATTTTGTAAATATGCTTAGGGACCAAGCGCCTTTTAAGTTTTTTCAAGGGAAGTTTGTTCGGTAAAAAACATGGCCACCATCAACCAATCAAAATTCAGCGTTTCTAGGTCATATTGGCTTTTTTGTATTTGATGTATTTTGATGGCGAAAATTGCTTTATATATGCTTATCAGAGTGGCGAGTTCAAATATGCCACTTTCGAGACTGTCGGATAAATGCTTTGGCTGCCATCTTGGTTTGTTTTCCCGCCAAAGGCTCCCATAGTAAAGCAATGAGCCCATAGTAAAGCAATGGGGAATTCTTTAAGCGACTTCCTCTCAAGAACCACTCGGCTAATTTCAATTATATTTGGGAGGAAGCATTCATAGGGCATAGAGAGCTAAGTTTGTTCAAATGAACCCGATCTACCAATTTGTTCGGCGGCCATTTTGGATTTAGGCCGATTTTAGGAAATGCCTTCTAAACGGCTTGGGGATTGATGCAAACCTCATGAAATATGATTTATGGCAAAGGAACTTGATTGGTCAAATGGTTCGGCGGCCATCTTGGTTGACCTAGTTGTAGTGAAAATGACTTATTCTCCAGAAGCCCTGAAAGGATCGGGCCGAAATTTGGCGGATATGATTAGGGCCTAAGGGCCATTAAAGTTTGTTCAAGAGAAGTTGATCCGTCAAAAAACATGGCCGCCGTGGGCCAATAAAAATATATCATGTTTGGTGGCCATATTGGATTGTTTGATTTGATGGATTTTGAGGCCGAAATTGTTTTTATATATGTTTTTGAGTATTCTGATCTCAAAAAATGCAATTCTCGAAACTGTCGGATAAATGCTTTGCTGGCCATCTTGTTGATAAAGAGCATTCTAGTTGAAATGCCTATTGTCCAGGTGAGCGATACAGGCCCCTTGGGCCTCTTGTTATTATTAGCTCCCATTTGTCTGTGTATCCATCCATATGTCTATCCAAATCAGTGGCATTATGTCATCCCACGAACATGGCTGCCGTTGCGGGGGGGGGGGGGGGGGTGGGGGATTATTTGATTTATATCATCTAGTTAGAATCAGAATGGATCTCTAAAGTTTGGTCATGTTCTTGTCACGAGTATTGCGGTTGGTGCCGTCTGTTTGATGATTTGTCTGCTTGTCCATCTGTTTTTCTCAGCAATATCTCCTCCAAGAAGTTACACTCACTTAATTTAGTATATCGATTCATATTGTAGATGGTAGGCAATAATGAGGTTGAGGTCAAACGGTCAAATATCTAGGCCATGGGGGTCACTATGTACATCTTGAAATACCCATTTTCAGCCATACATCGGGAGCGCTAGTAGGCAGAATAACTAATTTTAACCCATCTATTCATATTATAAAAGGCTAGAAGGTCTATTAGTTTGAGGGCAAAGCATAAAGTTATGTTAGGGGGTCACACAGTGCATACTGGAATACAGATATTAGGCCATAACACTTTTTAACCCTCAAGTCAGCCAAAAATGGCTTCTGCAGTGGTCTTGAGAAATTTCCATTTGCAGACCAAGAGAAGATTTAAAAAAAATACCACTGGAATGACTGGCTCAATAACTGAGCCAGTCATTCCAGTGGTCAATTTTCAAAAATAGTCTTCTCTTGATCTGCAAATGAACATTTTCTTGAAAAAAATTTAAGTTTTAAAAGGGTTACCGGTAAGTGCAAAAAGGCAGATTCACCAGATTTAGCACACACCTTCATATATTATGACAGTTTATGATTGCTTTGAGTTTGCGGTCAACAGATCAAATATCTAGGTCACGAGTCACTAAGTGCATTGTTAAGACAGAACACAAAGGCATGAGTCAGCATCTCCCTCGAGTGCATTCTTGTTCATATACTGTAACATGGTCATATATCATATCAGATATCTCTGATGGATTCTAGCATGAAATGGGTTAAACAGATATAGACTGCTCTACTCTATATCAATTAGCCACAGATTAGAGCTCTGTGGCAATGCTAACACAAAGATAAAGGCTACTTGTTATTATACATGCCGCCGAAGGCCGGTGTGATTGCTGCAGTTGGTGCTGTCTGTCTGTCCATTTTTCCGATGCATATCTCGGGAATCCTATGAGGTAGAATCACCAAATTTGACACATACATTGACATTATGAGTGTCTATAAAACTGTTTAGTTTGGGATTAAAGGGTAAAAAATCGAGGTGGGGGGAGGGGGTTCACTCAGTGCATGCCGAAATACCGTTTCGTCAATAACAGCAATGCAAAAAGGTAGAATCACCAAATCGGTATCATACATTCACATTGCGTTTGGCTAGAATTATAATTTTTGTCAGGTCAACAAATATCTAGGTCATGGAGTCACTAACTACATCTCAAAATACATGTTTTTAGCCATAAATCAGGAACGCAAGTAGGTAGAATCACCAAATTTTGCCACATCCTTTCATATTATAGGTAGGTAGAAGTTCTATAAGTTTCAGCACAAAGCATCAAATATATGTGTCACGGGGGTCACAAAGTACATACTGGAATACACATTTTTGGCCAAAGTTTGAATGTAAGAAGGTAGAATCATCAGATTTAGCACACGCCTTCATATTGCGACAGGTTATGATTGCTTTGAGTTTGAAGTCAACGGACCAACTATCTAGGTCACTCGTGGGAGTCACTAAGTTTGTTGTCAAGACAGAGTGTCAGGGCTTGACTCCGCGTTCCCTTGAGTGCATTCGAGTTAGTATTTGTATTATTAATAGGTGTAATAACAATGTACTGGGCATGTCCACCTATAGTAGGCGTGTTGGTCCAGGTAAAGGGTGTTCCCTAACCTGCTAGATTGATGCCTATAGGTGCCATCGTGTGGAGCTGGTGTATCCAATGGCATTCCTTTTGTCTCCGCCATGGTGTGGAGTTTTCATCATCGGGGTCTGATGAGAGAACCTGTATGATTCTGAACTGCACGTCTGTTCATGAGTGTCCAGGTTTGTTGAAATGCCTGGCGACTGGGGTGTCATATCTCTCACTTTTGTGGAGGTTTGATATAGATCTCAGGTGTTCCTGAATTCGGATCTTAAAGGTGCGCAGGGATTCTCCCACGTATTGTTTGTTGCATTTGCTACAAGTTAGGAGGTAGACGATGGTTCTAGTTTGGCAGTTACCTATGATTTTGGCCTTGTAGGTTAGGCCCGTGTTTGTATTATTAATATGCGTGACCTAGATAAGTTAACTTGAACTGCAACTAAACGTTGGTTATGCATAGGTGTTGTTAACCACAATTTGAATATATGTTCCAGAATTGGTGATTCTTATGTTACCGATTTAATGAGTCTACCTTCTTGCATTGCAGAGTTATTGACGAAAATGTGTATTCCAATATGCACTAAGTGACCCTGTGACCTTGATGTTTGATCTTTTTACCCCAAGCAAAAAAATGTCTTGCCACTCTGTATGAATGTATGTGCCAAATTTGGTGATTCTCCCTCATTGGATTCCGGAGATATGCCTTGGGTAAACAGACAGACAGACAAAAAAACAAACAGACAGACAGATCGCACCAACCGCAAAACTTGCACAGGCCTTTGCCGGAGTGAGTAATAATAAGTTTGTGAAAGTATTTTAAATACGGTATAAACAGGATTTGTATTTGTACAAAATTGAAAGGATTTGCATTTGAAGAAAAGTGAAGTATTTGTATTTGGATATGTTGAAAAGTATTTGACCCCCATGTCTGACCCAGAACAGAAGGCAACTCCTCAAACCAGCTCTGAAGAAATAACTCTTAGATGACATCATCAAGGATCATCTTTATTTCTGAATTTCACAAATCAAGTGAATTCATACAGAAGCAAATTCTGAAGCATTGATACGTATTGGAAGGTAGCCAGAGATGTCGCTTGGACTTCCCTGCAAAACCTCTCCTTGACTCCAAAAGAAACAAAATGATTAAAGATGACATTGTCAGAGCATGCCTGCAGAACCCAGGCTTGCTTATAGAAACATCTTCCAGAGACCTACCTACCATGCCTACCCATTTGCCAATTAGACAAATGCTAGTAATATAAATGTCTGCCTAATAGAAAGGAGGATTGGCGAAATAGTTGGCTAATGATTAAAATCATATATATAATTTCTAGGTATAGAAACATTAAAATTAATTGTGAAGCGGTTTCAAAATATTCAAGATAATCTTGTATGTAGTGTTCATTTGAAAGGACTAGATGGTGTTGATAACACTGCAAAACATTGGCTAAAATAGTTAAGCTTTGGCTAAGATAAAGTGTAGTTGTCTATTGGCTAATAAGCCAGCTCTGTCCCTGCCTTCAAAGCCTGTCCAAAAGGCATTCACGTGATTTCTGTAAGCTTATGGACCAAACACGCTGGTGCAAAAGTAATCAAACTAATTTAACATACAGTGCGAAAATACTGGGAAATGGTCAACCTAGGAATGCGATCTACCTAATATAAAATTAGGAAATTGAAGCACCTACGCTCCATAGTGAACTTCAACAAAAGTATGCAACTATAATGCACACCAGTATTATCAAGACATTCCACTCATGGACACTCAATCAGTAATGTCAAGATTAGAATAATTCTAAACCTAATTTGACCAGGAACTGTTGCTGGCTTGCTGCCTTAGGTAGCCACAGCTCCTAGTTAAATTAGTTTCAAAATATTCAATAGAATGTTTAATTAATTTTTAATTCACACAAGACATACAATTTGTACCCTTTCATGACAGACTTCAATCTTTGTGATGGAACTACATCATTTTGATTGTGATGTCAAGGTCAGCTAACTAGTGATGTAATTGATTCTAACATCAGATACATGAATGACAGATCCAATCTGTCTTCTCCTTCTTGTTTTCATTCTGTGGGATCACACTTGGAGAGCAGCTCTCGAGATGAAGTTTGTTGTCTTCTGCAGTACATCCATAGGCTCATACAGCTTTTCTTTAATAGGGGTGGGAGAAGCCCAGGTCTCATCCCTCAGCAGCTAATAACTTCTGCAATATTGCAGGATGTGCTCTGGAGGGTGCTATGCTTCTCCACATGCACAAGCCAGGGATGTAACTAGGTGGACCTGCTTGTACATGCCTTGATTTAGTGTGTTGTGTTCAGTTCTCAGGCGAAAAATACTGACTTGTTCTGGTCTTGACAGCTGATGGTAGCCATCTGCAGAATGGAGTGTTCTGTACAGTGACTTGATCATTGTCTTCTTTCTGTATGGGTATGGCTGTTTTCTGTTTGATACTCTTCTGCATCCAGCTTTGCCATTTTTGACTCGCTTGCCATCAACCCAGTAATGGTAAAGGAGATTCAAGTTTTTTCCCGAGACTACCAAGAGATTATTTTTAAAGATTTATCACTGGTTGACTAGAATGACTCGCTTAATAACCAAGCCACTCATTCCAGTGATAAAGTTTCAAATAAAAATAATCCTTTGTTAAACTGCAAATGGACATTTTCGATGAGAAAATTGAAATTTCATGGAACAAATTTGAGGGTTAACGTTTAATGGAGAGACTGGGATTTTTATTGTTGTATATGTTTAAGATGTTCACTTTCCTTCATAAATCTATAGTATGGTCGACGAAAGAAGAAATTCAGAGGTTCTGAAACAAAAACAGAGCCAACTAAAAAGCTCATGGAAAAGGATGAGAAGGAAGACGAGGATGATAATGATGATGTTGATGCATCTAAATATAAGCTGGAATCTGATGAGGTATGTAGTACATCTTCAATTTCCCTGGGTTGTGTGTGTGTGCATGTGCGCGCGTACCTACCTATGCGTGTGGGGTGTGGTGTGTGTGTGTGTGGGTGTGTGTGTGTGTGTGTGTGGGTGTGTGTGTGTGTGCGCGCGTTAGCATGTGCGCGCGAGGCACACTTTTAAATGGTTGTACCCTACCTGTACACAAATTGTCAATTTATAATATTCTATATGATAGTTAGCGTCAAGCGTGTTAATTATGCTAACCCAAATCCAAGTTGAACAAGTGGTGAGTAGAACAGTAGTCTTACACAATGGACAAGCAGTCTGATACTTGACTTGATAATCACAGCATATACCTTATTGGCAGACAAAATTAATTTTCTTTAAAATATGTGATTATAAACTAATAATGACAGATGGGGGTTAATTAAGTTAAAGATTAAGTTAGGCTTGCACAATTATTTGTATGTTCAATTAATCTTTATTATTTTTAGAATTATAGTCATGGACATGACGGATGATCACAAAACCAAATATCTTCCCCCACCCACCAACCCCCACCCCACCCCTCTTCCACTAAAACACATCACCATAAATGGACACTTACCTCAAATTTACCAGTATTTGATGTCATAACAATTACATAAGACAAGTTTAGACTGGATCTGATACATAACTCTATGGGACAGGGTTACCGCACTTGCCACTGCCTTATAGTGATCACAACAACATAACATAAAAACAATATTTTAGACTGGCTCTGCTTGTGGTGGCAGTCATAGACCTTGCTATGTCCTCCTCCCTCCTCCTATCTGTATCCTTCACTGTATGTATAAAACAGTCTTGAAATATTCAATAGCCATTGACTTGACATTGAAATACTGACATTTCAGTGCAGAAGGCGTTAACGCTTTAACCCACGAATTTGTTCAAGAAAATTTCAAATTTTCTCAGAAAATATACATTTACAGACAGAGACTATTTTTGAAAATTTACCACTATAATGACTGGCTCGGTAATCGAGCCAGTCATTCCAGTGGTAAATTTTCAAAAATAGTCTTCTCTTTGTCAGCAAATGGACATTTCTCAAGACTGCTGCAGAAACCGTTTTTGGGTGATATGGGTGTTAAAGCGTTAACGCAGGCCTATGTGCTGTTAATTGAATGCGTGCAAATTGTGGACGAGGGACATGTCCGTGTGTGTTTATTTCATAGCGGTAACATTTACTAGGTTATTCTATGTACAACAAATCCAAATATGAAGTCAAGTTATCTTGTAAGCTAACTGATTAGCGTAGCAACATTGAAAACAGTCTATAGTACATTGCTATTGTTGCCATTTGATGCATAAAATGTATAAACACAAATGTGTGATAGTGTTTATAAAGCTAATCGGGATGACAATGAAGCTGCTGATGATGATGACAATGTAATGATGATGTTTATCATCATGATCAGCAGTAGTAGTGACCACAACATCAACATCATCATGACCAGAAGCAGGAGCATCAACAATGACCTTAAAGGCAGTTTAGAGACATGGGTCAAAATAAGGCTATTTTTGCATACACAATGCTGATGCAGGTAATTCTGGGTACTTCCTTATAATGATACAGCATCGCATAATGACCTTGGGGTAAAAGGTCACGGTCACTGTGGCCTTGGTAAAAGATTTTTTCTTTCAACATTAACATTTTCTGTTTAGCTCAACCTAGCAGTTTATCTCTCATCTTTGGTTAAGCATACTGGAGCGAAGCTTGGATGTATGCTACCTTATAATGACAGGACATCACACAATTATGTTGGTGTCAAAAGGTTAAAGGTCAAGTGCACTCGTACATTGATCAAAGACTGCTTTTTCATTATTAACCTTTTGCATTTAGCTCAACTTAGCAGTTCATACCGCAGCTGTAGTTAATCATACTGGACCCAAACCTGGGCACATACTTCCATATAATGATGTTGGGGTCATAAGTGCAAAGAGTAAGATTATTGTGAAATGGTAAAAGCTTGGTTTTTTTCAACATTAACATTTTGTGTTTGGCTCAACTTAGCAGTTAATGTCTCATATCTGCTTAATCTTCCGGGACCCAAACTTGGACACATACTTGGGTGGGTGTGATCACGACGTATTATCTCTTGTCTGGAAAACGATTGGGAGCGCATTAGATGGACGCATATTCCGGGAGCAACAGCACGCAATAGTTGCACCGACCCCTGTGCTCATGATGTAGTTTTCATCCTTCATTTCAGTACAACACGCTCCTATCAATATACTACCTTTCTTATCTCTGTGAAAATATCTTCTTAGTCCATTTTTATGATGTCAACAATCAATGACCGTCGTCATCCTTAAACACCCTGCCCGGCAAAGCTAACAATTCACTCTTGTGGCATCACATTAAGACATCACTATAGCAATGTATTGGAATTCACCAAAACATGGAAATTTAAACATTGCCCTGAATTTCCCACATCCCACTATTCCCAGCTGGCTTCCACTTCGATGTCCCTTTTATAAGTCTAGTTAGAAGACTTCAAACAGCAGCCATGCAGTGAGAAACGCGCAGGACGGATGATTATACTTTATATTAAACTAATTTCACACGAAAAGACAGTAGGAATTGAATGACCTCTGATGAGTATCCAAGAAGCTTTGGAACAAAATGCTGTAAGTCAAGAATTTCTAAAAAAGTCTACTTGAGTTGTCATGGGATACACATGGGTAGGAGGGATGGCATCAGTACAGTCATTCCTCGGGCCGCCATCCACCTAGCACGTGACCATCGCCTGCACCTGGCCTCAGTACAGCTGACATGGGCAAGGCGACAGGCATACACGACTCGACATCGGACACCAACGCAGAGACAACAGCAATTGGGAAACCACTCCCATTGCTGGACCTCCCATATACACAAACAATATGGACAACTATGGGCCAATGTCCACCCATTCCAACTTTACGGGCACCTTCATACAGCACAAAAGCTATACTATCTATCCACAAAAATACAACACCGGGGTGGCTGGGCACTACACATCTGCCAGGGAACCGCACTTGGGGACACCGTTGATCTGAGTGGTGCCCGAGCCAGGGAGTACCGTTTTTATTCGAGGAAAGGACACTAGCTTGTATTGGACGCAGGCTAAATTTTGGCCCAAATCCGCCCCAAAAATCCTTATACTCATAGAAATCAATTCTCTAAAGTGGTTAAAACTCATATAGAACCTATCACGAAAATTTAAGGCAGTTTCAATATGCATGCTTATCGCCGTACCACTATGTTTAATAATGTACGCCTCAAATATGTCATCGTGAAAGTGAAATTATTAATGGGACAGCCTAAATATCGTGTATCTTCAATAAAGATCGTTTATTACATCAAAATCAATGCTACTTTTGACAAAATGTTGCCTAGAAAATATGGAAATCATGTGATATTAGGAATGCGGTAAGATCAGCAGTTGCGTCTACCAGAATTCTTCTAATATCTGCCATTCTCTATTTTCGTTGGCTTGTACTGGAGAATTTATCCAATCAGAACAGAGAAATAATATTTATCTTCAGAAAAAATTATTAATGGAACAGTGCTTACTCTCGTATTGCGCATTAATTTTGTAATGCCGACCAACATTAAATGCTCCAAAACGGAATCAGAATTAAAATGAGATAAAGCGCTTCTTATGGTGGCGAGCCGTTGGCTCTTTTGCGATTGAGGGCGCCGTGTTCTCGCAAGATCTTAGATGTTAACGGGAATTTGTTATCAAACGGGTACGGATCAGACCTAAAGTACAATACTTAGTTCCTATCGCGCAATGATAATATTTAGTATTTAGAGTTCTGAGTCCAGAATATTTTATCCATTGACTCCCTCTAATTAAAAAGAATCTTTTGCGTTTGGAGGCGAATCACGTGATTTATATTGTTTTACGTCGCCATTTTATGTCAAATTCGGGGTTCATTTTCATGTAATAAATGATCTTTATTAATGGATACACAATATTTAGGCGCTCCAATTTAATAATTTCACCTCCGCGATAATGTTTTGAGGTATACATTAAACATAGTCCAAGAATTTGTACCGTGCGAAAAGAGTGCAATTTCTGTGGTATCATTTATTTTTTTTACGAAACTTGACCAAAAAAAATGTGCTCAAACACTGTACTCGATTATAGGACGCACCCCCTTCCTAGAACATGTAATATGACAAAAAAACTGCGTCCTTTAGTCAAATTTTAGCGATATAAAAGGAGGAGGCAAACAGGCTTTCCGCCATTCAGACTTTGAGTCCAAACCATACTCAATGTAAGGCCACCAGGAAACCTTTTCCAAACGAGAGTTAATACGTCGCTATCACACTTCAATGAAACATATCCAGAAGTTGAAGCCACGACAGACCACCATCCAGACAGAGAGGCATCAGCACTACCCTCTCTCTCTAAACTGCCTTTAAGGTCAGTGGAATCGGAGATCCTCTTTTGACGGGAACCGCCCACATTGAGGCAACAGCATCGACCGTATTGGCAGTAGCAACAGCAGGGCCACCGCTACCACTCAATTCATCAACTACATTGCATGGACCCTCAAGACATCAACAATGCAGGTTAGGAGCGCATTAGATGGACGCATATTCCGAAAGAAACAGCGCACAGTAGTTGCACCAGTTCCTGCGCCCATGACATAGTTATCATTCTTGGATCAGGGCTGGGGTCAATTCCTAATGAAAGGAATTGATTTAATTCCAATTCCTTTGATTTTCATCAATTCAAATTCTAATTGCTCCTAAATACAAAAAGTCATTTCTCCATAATTGAAAAGGTTAAGTAGGATGCCCGTTAAGGAAAATAGATTGCTTAAATATCATTAGCTTTTAGTTTTTAAAATATTCAACAGAATATTAATTATATCGCAAACAAGCAAAGAATCTTTGTTTGCGAGTTACAAATATGTGAATAAAGTTTAACACAGCTATGAAATTAAAGGTCTTTGCTCAGTTCGTGGCGGCAAACCATGGAGGAAAAGTAAAATCCTGGTTTCACGGCTTTATAGTACTGCTGACATTGCTACACGCTGCGTCATGGGGAAAATCTTAAATTTTCTGGAAAGTCTTTAAAATGCTCATCCTCAATCAATTGCCCGATTATAACCAAGTATGGCAGAATTGTGATAGTTTCCAGAACTATTATTCAGATTTTCGATTGGTCAATTTTCTCTGGTTACGGGTAAAATCTTGGATTTTCATAACTTCCGGAAATCTTATATGAAGTGAATGGGAACAGCTTTAAATTTCAATAAAGGTGGATGATCCCTATGGTGATTGGCTCCATAACGTCAATTCGGAATTTTGATTGGTCTATTTTTCTGGCGGCCTTGTTCTCGAAAATGGCATCTCAGGAACTGATATGCTGATCAACTTGAAAGTCATTAACTTCATCGGTAACTAAAGGTGATTAAAGTTTGTTCAAGAGAACTTGATCAATGATAAAACGTGGCTGTCAGGGACCAATCAACGTTTGATGGCCATATTGGATTTTTTATTGGCTGAATGGAACCTAAGATTCGATCTGATTGCGTGATCAGCTTCCATCATTAATATTCTACTAAATATTATGCATAAAGTCCAATTTTATATCTTATGTCCTGTTACTGCTGAATTTAAAGAACCCTTCTTTTTTTTCCTAGTTCAAATGGTAATGGTCCAGGTGAGTGTCAAGGCCCTTGGACTTCATGTCATATACATGTGCAGGCTCTTAATAGTCAAGAAGATGCTCACAAATATTAAGTGTAAAATTTCAACGGTGTCCACCACCGTTTCAGAGAGAACACCAGAGTCTGCTTACAATTTCATTGACCAAGATTGTGTACGCTATAAGTTAAATGTTCTAGTTAATTCAGGAATGGGTCAATTCCATTTTATCAATTCCAATTCCAATTCTGCCTCAATTCATTTTTTCCAATTCCAATTCCGTTTCAACATCAATTCATCTTATCAATTCCAATTCCACCCAGACAAGTTCAATTCCAAGTCCAATTCCATTTCATCAATTCCAATTCCATGCAAATGTTTACAGAGATCAATAATGTTGTTCTCCGAAGTTATAATTGTACTCCATAAAGGGCTAGAAAAAACATGGACAAGAAAATGTGAAATTTGTAATTTTTATTGCATGTCCATTTACAGGTGAAGAGAACTTTCTTTGAAAATTTGCCACCGCAATGACTGGCTCACTTATCAAGCCAGTCATTCAAGTGGTACATTTTCAAAAAATGATTTCTTATCCCGCAGATGGTCATTTATCAAGACCACTCCAAAGGACGGTTTTGATCGCCTTGTCCATTGAAGGGATAAAACAATTAGAATGAAAATTGTTGTTGCCTTAGCCAGCTATAGCTTTCAGTCAAATTATCTTTAAGAGTTAGAATAAAATTATTCATTCTGAATTTCAAATACAAGAAGTAAATAATTTGTGTAGCAATCTGACTGAAAGTGGTTGGTGCCTTAGGAAGCAATAACTTTCAGTTACTAATTTTATGAATATGAAGTAGATTTTATTTAAAGTTCATCTGGATCTACCAACATGTCTAGGAATTATTCTTGGGAGAAAATGTATAGCACAGTAGATTGAATTCTGTAGTTCACCCTGCATATTTGGGTTCAGGCATCTGTGTTTTAAAACCTGAAATAGTTTTCATAGAGTGGTGCTCAACCCTCTCTTTGTTAGGTCTGTGGGTATAATTACAGGGTACCGTTAAATCCCGTGTATATTGCGCTATCGTGCATAGTGCGCACCCCTAAATTTAATCAAAATCGGCCTGAAAAAACGTTGTTTTCGTGTATAGTGCGCAGTAAGATTGAGAGACGTGTGAACGAAAACTGGTAGCAAAAAAATCAATGACTTACTGCGTGTCGAATAGGCTTTCCTTATAAAATCTTGTTTGTGGCGTGCGTTACTCTGTTGTTTAATCATGGGAATATCATTCGCCTACACTTTTAGCAAATATTTTGTATTAAACTTATGTTTATGAATGATATAAAATTACAAATATAATTTCCATCAGAACAGGTTAGAATCCGAATTTGATTTGAGCAGAGCTCATTAACATAAATGGTCATTAGAACATACATAAATCGGATATTTATTTTGTTTCAATTCATAAAATATGAGTTTTGTGCGCTGATACTTGAGAATAAAATCGATTTTAATTTTAAAAAACTCAAATCCATTTTGGCTCACTCTAACAGTGCCGGTAATTACTTTGATAACTATATCAAAGGCGAGCCCATGAGATTTTGTTCAATCATACGCAGTAGATGAGTGGTTTCAAGACTCCGATCTCAGGCAGTGTAGTCAGGTGGTTGGGCGGGGTGGGTGGATTAACGCGGTCAGAAGTACAATAAACAAAGGTGATAGAGCTGACCGCCTGCCGTTTACAAAATCGACAGTGATCAATTGTGGGTATTGTTTGAGTGGGGGTGGGGTTTATATAATATATTATAGTATATCATCATCATAATATATTATAATATAGGGCTATAATCTAGTTTATTCCACGCAGTGATTATTAAATAAATTGAAGTATCTTCAATTTGAAATGATTTTCTATTCCCATCCTTTCGGTTTCTACAGTTACTTCGTCATACCTTGACGGCTGTGACCTTTAACCGTAACCTGTCAATCATAATCATCCTGCCTGCCGATTGGTCAAAACATTGTGCCGTTTAGCACATATAAAACATTCCTTTCTATATCTATGTAAATGCTAGATCACCTTGAAAAACATCGGCTCTATCATTCTTTTTTTAACACATGTCCATATCTGTGTAGTAATCTATGGATTCTAAACATCTCTATGTTCAACTTGGGAAGACAGGAGTAACCTCCCTTTATAGAAATAAATTAGAACAAATTACAGGAAATAATGGCGTTGTAAAAAAGTTAAATGATGGTTTATTTGATAATTTTACAACACTATATGGTATTTAATAAAGGTATAACACAATATTTAGACAGTAGTAAGACATTTTAACGATCTATACACCTGTGCAAAAGTTAAGCACCAGCAAAAACAATAGAACGTAGAAACATGATGGTACAACTAGGCTGCCATACTTTTTGTCCCCGCGTTAGCTGACATAATTCCAAGTACGAAATGCACATGCATGCATGACTTCACGCCGCTTGATGTCCGTGCTTGGCGGGAAACAGCACACGTGTTCAGTTATGTAAAAGTCCAGTTTGAGGTGTAGAACATTACATACAGATTTAGGCGACAAGATTAGGAATTTTGTGTTCATGACCGTGGTTTATTTGTACAGAGAGAATTAGCTCTTGATTGTAAACCGCTATGGCAAGACGAAGGTTAAGTGATCATGTGAAATGGCAAATCATAGGCATGCATACCACTGGTATGTCATGCAGAGAGATTGGCAGACAGCTGAACATTAACCATACTGTAATCAGTCGTTTGACTGCAAAGCATGGGCAAACTAACGAGGTGAAGGACAGGCCTAGATCTGGAAGACCGAAGAAGACTACTGCCCGTGATGATCGAGCCCTAGTACGCCTTGTTAGGAGATCTCCATTCACCAACAGCAGAGTGCTCAGCCAGCAATGGGAAACGCGCAATAGAGTGTCAATGTCTACCGTCAAAAGGAGACTGTATGCTGCTGGCATGAAAGCTAGGAGACCTGTCAGACGTCCTCTCCTCACTGCACACCACAAAGAGGAGCGTCTGAGGTGGTGCAACGAAAGAAGACACTGGAACATGAGATCCTGGAGACGGGTACACTGGTCCGATGAAAGTCGGTTCCTGCTTCATGCCACAGATGGTCGAACTCGTGTATGGAGGTCCAGACGCACGGCGTACGACCAACGTAACATCATGGAAGAAGTTCCATTTGGTGGAGGTTCCGTTATGATATGGGGGTGCATCTCATTTGATTGTAAGCTGGATCTGTTGACTGTACCTGGAACACTAAATGGACAAAGATATCAAGATTCCATACTGGATAGAGTTGTGGTCCCTCATTTTGTAAATCATGCACCTGGAACCCACCCTATATTCATGGATGACAACGCCCGACCACATCGTGCTAGAGCTGTGCATGAATACCTCTGCCAGAATGCCATCGAAACCCTACCATGGCCAGTAAGGAGCCCTGACATGAACCCTATTGAGCATATCTGGGACATTCTGGGAAACATGGTGAGAAGGAGGGATCCTCCTGTGCAGAACCTACAGGAATTAACAGACGCACTCCATCTTGAATGGCAACGAATACCACAATGGCGTATCAGTCGGTTGGTGACCAGCATGAGACGTCGTGTCCAGGCCGTCATCCAGGCACAAGGTGGATATACGCGGTATTAATAATGACAGTCTCAAACTCGTGCACAGATGTTAAACTTCGTTTTCAGACACCATTAATGACAATCTAGCCACGTGTGTCAACTGTAGGGCAATAGTTGTCAGTTGTGTCAACGTAACCATATTCAGGCCTCATTTTCAAGTTCAAACAAAAACATACAGTGTTTCCCCACCATCATAATCAGCATTCCTCTAGTTGCATTATTACCTCTTGCACTAAGATGGATGGGTACATAAATGTTTATGCTATTGCTTTCTTCATAGCACATGAATATACCCTCGCATGTGCGTAAAAATAGGGTGGTGCTTAACTTTTGCACAGGTGTATAGTTGAGATAGTACCATTATAGACATGTTAGAATGCGATCGTTATTCCCGACTGATTCCCGATCCATAAAATCATATTTCAGCCCTGAATTTTGCGATTCTGAGGAAAGATTCTGAGGAAAAAAATGTGACAAATATTTATCTTTGTATATAGTGCGCAGTAGCTTTTTATAACATGTAATTTGAGCAAAAAAGTGCGCAATATACACGGAATTTAACGGTAATTATCTTGTAATGTACTTCTATCTTGACCCATTTCATTCCCGGCAGATGATAGTTATTACTTTACTATTGCTAACATCCTGATGAATACTTTCAACACAATTTGGTTATTTTGGGAAGAAATATATTTGAAATCATTTAAACTAGTGATTTCAAAGATGTCATGGTTTCATAGAAAGGAAACCCTGTTTCAAGGGAATACAGAATGAAATAAGTTGAAGTTTATTGGCTTTGGAAATACAAGAGTTACAAGTATCACATGTGATCAAAAGGTCAATTGTCAGGGAAAATTGAGGTATTCAACAGCATATTAAACATGAAGTTCTTTATTTTGTACGTTTTTCACAGACCAAGAGATTATTTTTGAAAATTGACTACTGGAATGACTGGCTCAGTCATTCCTGTCATAAATTTTCAAAAATAGTCTTCTCTTAGCCTGCAAATGGACATTTCTCAACACCGCTGCAGAAGGGATTTTTGGACGGCTTGACCATCCACCCCTTAACACTCAAATTTGTTCAAGAAATTTAGATTTTTCTCATAGGAAATGTCCATTTGCAGACCAACAGAAGACTTTTTGAAAATTTACCATTGAAATGACTGGCTCGGTTATCGAGCTAATCATTCCAGTGATAAATTAAAAACTAATAGTCTTCTCTTGGTCTGTAAACAGACCTTTCTCAAGACCACTGCAGAAATAGTTTTTGGGTGTTAAATGTTAAGGGTTAATCTCTCATCAATGAATTATCTGTATCTCTGGATTGAAGGCCTATAAAGATCAGTGTATTATACAGATAGTGAGATTTAACATAGCCAACAGTAAGTCTATGACGAATATGACTGGAATTGAAGTGAAATTTATCAATTCCGGTCAATTCAAACTATCAATTCCAATTCCAATTCAGGTGTCTTAAAATTTATCAATTTCAATTCCAAATCCGGAATTGAATTGGAATTGACACATCAATTCTAATTCCAATCGGAATTGACCCCAAGCCTAGTTGTAGCATTAGTTATGCTAGTAGCTGATTGCTTTGATGTGGTCACTATAATTTTCTGCAGGTTTCATCCACCGCGCTGATTGTCTTTTACCATGATAGTCGCTGTGGGTTGTAGAAATTGTGGTGCTAATGTTTTTTCTGAAATAGCTAGCCAGACTCTAGACATATTTAAGATTTCTCTATGATCTTTCCAATAGGAAAGTTGTGATTTTTAAAATAATTTCTCATACGAAGAAACTTGAGGTGCACACTAATGTTTACAGAAAGACAACAAATATAAGTGACAGACAGAATTATTGTAATAGGAATTGGTCTGCAGTAACAATACACCAAAACATTTATTTAAATCTATCAGCCAACATGCCTTTAAAATATCAGATTTATGCCATACCAATTAATTTTTTATTTTACAAACCTGTCTAACTTAATTTTTTCATGTTTAGGAAAACAATAATGCTGGAATTTTATGGCATTATTAGCTCATCTGGCCCGAAGGTCCGTCGTCTGTTCGTCAACTTTTGCTTTAAAACACTATTCCTCATTAACCGCTTGTATGATTTCAACCAAATTTGGCTGTAAGTAACCTATGGTCGTAGGCTCCAGAACATCCATTCAGAATTGTTATTCATCGATTTTTTGGTGGGGTGAAAATCGTAGATTTTATGAAAAATGTACTGGAAATTGCTAAATTGCTTCTTCTCCTTACCATCTAAACCGGTTTTAACCAAATTAGGCTGAAGGGATCGTATGGCCATTAGCTCTCGGACATCCATTCAGAATTTTGATTCATCAATTCTTTGCGTGAAAATATGAGATTTTATGAAAAATGTACCAAAAATTGTCAAATTGCTACCCCTCCTTAGCTGCTTGACATACATTGTATTTCAACCAAATTTCACTGATGGATTCTATGGTTGTAGGCTCTAGAACTTCTCAGAATTTTGATTGATCAATTTTTTGGGTGAAAATCTTAGATTTTATGAAAAATTTACCAGAAATTGTCAAAGCTCTGCTTCTCCTTAGTTGCTTGACATATTTCAAACAAATTTGGCTAGAGTGACCCTATCAAGGTAGGCTAGAATTTATATTCAGAATTTAGATTGGTAAATCTTTTGGGTGGCCGTCTTGGATTTTCCGAAAATTATCCATCATATCTATTTAAATGCAAATGTTCAAAGGCTACTGGTCTAAGGTGAGCGCCACAGGTCCTTGGGCCTCTTGTTTTCAACATTCTTTCAATTCTAACAATTTTTGGCAGGCAAATCCTTTTGACTCAGAAATTTGCATAACTCCTTTTGTTTTCTGTAGCTTTGTTAACGCTTTAATGGTCAAGCCAGTTAAAATAGCTTGGCAATGGTCATGAGAAAAGTCCATATGCAGGCCAAGGGAAGACTATTTTTGCAAATTTACCCTTGGAATCCCTGGTTCTTAACAAGCCAGGCATTCTAGTGGTAAATTTGCAAAAATAGTCTTCTTTTGGCCTGTAAATGGACACACTCACTGAGAAAACGTTTTGGATGTTTTTTATCAATCTTGGCAATTAATATGATGAAAGGATTAATACAGTAATAAAACTTCTGAGCTTGAAATTGTGCATTATTTCTTCCCCATCTTGTGTTTTGGGTGGGAGTTTAGTAAAACGAAACCATTAAATTGGTTTGGCCTTACATTGAAACGATTTAAACACATCTGCATTTTCACGTGGCCCAAAGCCTGTTCAATGAATGCCACACTTATCTATATATATTTCATTAATTTATTTATCCAGGACGATGATGATGTGGACTTGTCAAAATATAACCTCACAGATAGTGACACAGAAAAAGATGATAAACAAAAGGACACGAAACCAGTTTCATCCAGCGCTGATAAGCGAGACTCTAGTTCCCAATCATCGTCATCGTCATCCAATTCAGGATCTTCTGATTCCCGTTCCAGATCACGATCAACATCTCGTGAACGAAAGTGCAAGGATCACCACAATGATTCACCACGGTCTAGGTCCAGGTAACAGGGTACCGATGGTAAAGGTCAATATCATTTTCTGTTTACGCTATCTATATATATATATTTATTTATTGTTTATTTTGATAGGGGAATCCATTTTTAGCTATGCCCCACCGATTCCTAGTTAAGCTCCACCCACTTTTATACATGTGGACTCTATTTGAAACCTGAATTCTCTGAATCTAAATTTCAAGACAACTACTGCTTAGCTGTTGAGTATTTGGAAACTAATTTGACTTGTAGTCAAATTAGTTTCAAACTACTCAACAGTAAATTATTAAATTGTAAATTCATCAAATACATCAAATTCATATACTTTGGTGACAGACTTTTCTATGTTCGTGATGGAGGCCTGTCATTTTGATTGTGTGACATATTTGATTATGCATTGATTAAATACTTGAGTGACAGATTGAATCCCTTCATTGTATTACTAAATCTATTAAACCCTTTCAACCTGAAATTCAAATTTATATCATTAACTTTTCAAAATCTTCAAGCCAACACGTTCCCCACCCAAAAACCCTCCTAAAAAGCTGATTCTTATGCACATATTGCATTTTAATTAATAACCATTTAACCCTCGAAAGTTCAAGGAAATTATAATTTTCTAGTAGAAAATGTAAATTTGCAGAAGGAAATATTTTGGAAAATTACCACTAGATAACTGGCTCGTTTATTATTCCAGTAATAATTGTTTTTAAATAGTCTTCTCTTCTGCAAATGGCCATCTCTCATGACCGCTGCTGCTGACATTTTTGGCCAACTTGCGTGTTAAAAGATTAACTATAGTAAGAAAGATACATATGTATGACAGGTACAATTTCCCTCACCCTGTAAGAGGAAGGATATTGTACTCGCATTGGTTTATCTCTCCGCAGCTGTATTTTGGAAGCTACTAATCTGATTTAGCTCAAATTTTAACACTAAAAAGGTTGCTGCAATATTACAAATCTAGAAAATCATAAATTTAAAAAACTGTGACAAAAATTGGAGAGTGGGTGGTGTGGGGGGTCTGCAATCTCTCATTGCTCTTGTTAGCTCACCTGGCCTGAAAGGCCAAGTGATCTTATGCCATGACGACCGTCTGTCCGTCCATCAACTTTTCCTTTAAACGACTTGCACCACTGGGCCGATTTCAATTACTTTTGGCAGAAAGCATCTTTAGGGCATAGAGATTCAAGTTTGTTCACGCAAAGCCGATCTGCCAATCTTGGATTTTGGCCTATTAGAAACGTCTTTAAAAAATCTTCTTTTCCGAAACCATTTCAGTGATCGATTCAAAGGTCATGAAATATGATCTAGGGCAAGAGCTGAACAAAGTTTATTCAAGGGAACTTGATTGGGCAAATCGTTCGGCCGGTATCTTGGATGACCTAGTTTTCGTGAAAACGACCTTCCCCAGAACCGCTGAACGAATTGGGCCCAAATTTGGGATATAAGAACCATTAAAGTTTGTTTACTGGAAGTTAATTGGTAAAAAATATGGCCACCCTGAACCAATCAAAATGTAGTGCCTTTGACTGCCATATTGGATTTTTTTTTTATTTAATGGATTTTCAAGCCGAAATTGGTTTTAT
Source organism: Chaetoderma sp. LZ-2023a (assembly GCA_034401795.1). Classification (NCBI taxonomy): domain Eukaryota; kingdom Metazoa; phylum Mollusca; class Caudofoveata; order Chaetodermatida; family Chaetodermatidae; genus Chaetoderma; species Chaetoderma sp. LZ-2023a. Next base: position 145,886,829 of record CM067369.1, read on the forward strand.
GTAGCTTTTTTAATATGTTGATTTCAAATTTACCACTTTCGAAACTGTTGGATAAATGGTCTTGGATCATTTTCCCGCCAAAAGCTCCCATACTAAAGCAATGCTTTTCTCGAGAACCACTGGACCGATTTCAAGTATATTTGACAGGAAGCATTCTTAGGGGATAGAGATCCATGCTTGTTCAAACAAAGTCGATCGGCCAATTTGGCCGGCGGCCGTTTTGGATTCTGGCCTATTTTTAGAAACGTCAAAATCTTCTCTGAAACCGTTTTGGGGATTGATTTCAAACTCATGAAATATAAGTTCGGCTAAGAGCTGAACCAAGTTTGTTCAAGGGAACTTGATTGGCCAAATGGTTCGGCGGCCATCTTGGATGACCTAGTTTTCACGAAAACGACTTCTCCAGAACCGCTGGACGGGTCGGGACAAAATTTGGGAGATATGATTAGGGACTAAAAGCCATTAGAGTTTGTTCCATGGAGATATGTCAAAACAGCATATCTGCCTTGAATCAATCAAAATTTAGCTTTTTTGGTGGACATCTGGTATTTTCTGCAGATATCTGAGAAAATCCTAAAAAGACAACTTATTAACCACTGGGCCAATTTTAGTAAAAACTTGTTTAAACCTTCTTCACAGAAATTTCATTGGTAAATTTTTCCAGTGGTCATCTGATTTTGTTCGGTTGTGCCAGTGGCCAATAATTGCCAGTGAGCGATACAGGCCCCTTGGACATCTTGTTTAGCTTAGTTTACATAATTTAAATGTGAATGCATGATCATGTGCTAGATCCTGTATTTGATGGACGTTATTTGTGCATCCTGCTAAGACACCTTTTAATTAAACCTTTCACCGACAAATCCCTGAAAAAATAGATTCTTTATGATATAAAACTTATTCTGTTGAATATTTTGAAATTAATTTGACTGAAGCCATTGCTGCCTAAGGCAGCAACAGCTTCCAGTAAAATTAATTTCAAAATATTTGACGTTTTTCCTGTATGGTTGCGTTGAAAATGAGATATCAGAAATTTATCAATGAAAGTGTTAATACCTTACTATATAGATACAATTGTCTTTGAATATTATTAATTCTTGATACACTTAATGAATCATGCACAATACTAAACAATCTGTCTGACTTAATATAGGTCTCGATCGAGGTCACCATCACGGGAATACAAGCAAGATGTTGACAAGTACCGGTCTCGAAGGCGCTCTCGTTCCAGGTCCTAGATTCAGATGTGACTGCATCCGTCGTGGAGTCGGGAGCGGTAGAGGTTTGGATTTAATATGAAACTGAACAAACAGATGGTAGTTGTTCAAATGGGATTGGCGGTGATAATCGTGCTAGTATTAACTTTAATAGGCTAGTCAATGAACATTCAATTTCATGCTAAACCATAGCATCAAAACCGCAAACTTCTTCAACAGATGCTCATGACATGACTGGTGTTCATTTTGAGAATGTTCCTGCTGAAAGATGTTGTTTTTAGAGCAACAGATTTTAGTTGTACATTCTCAAACTCAACACCAGTTTTCAATTTAATCCATTAATGGTCAAATTTGGTGAAGAAAATTTCATAGAAATGAAATGCTGATGGCAAACCAAAAATACTTCTTTTAAACAAATTTTTATCCTGGTGGAAGTGGCTTGTCAGTAAATAGTCCAGGAGCATTAGGGTTTAACATGGGAAAAAATAGTACTATGCTGATTTTTTTCAGGATAGTTGTAAAATATCTTAATGAATAACACATCAAAAGTCCCCTAATTTGCCATGTGTGATAAAAATGTGGCGAACGTATCAAGATCAGGGCACAGACGCATACTATCTGGGTAAAGAATAAATCATATGTTGACATGATATTGAAAAAGGTCTCTTATTGTTTTAAATATTAACCATATGAATTGTGTGGAGGTATTAAATCACTTGCCACAGTATCTTACATAGCATTCCTTACATACATCATTCCACGGCCACGCACGACCTGTTCCAAGAGCTCGCACCCCACCCCCAAACCTGTCATGCACAGTATAAGTGGGTACGAGAGCTTGGAACAGGTGGAGCGTGGATGGACGGGAGGAAGGCATGTTTCTAAGCAAGTAATGCAGCCTTGTGTTGATGGATATATACAATGTTTACTAATTTCCATCATTTATTACTCACGCCACCAAAGGCTTGTTTGTTTGTCTGTGTGTTTCCGTGCAATATCTTCGGAGTCTGAGGAGGTAAATCATCAAATTTTACATATTGATTCATATCATAGATGGCTAAGCAAAAATGAATTTGAGGTCAAATGCTCGTAAACGTAGGTCATGGGGTCACTAAGTGCATCCCGAAATACACATATTTAGCCATAAATCAGGAACACAGTTAGGTAGAATCACCAACTTTGGCACTTCCATTCTTATTATAGGTGGCTAGCAGTTCTATGAGTTTCTTGGCAAAGCATCAAATATTCAAATATCTTGGTCACGAGGTCACGAAGTGCATACCAGAATACACATTTTTGGCCATAACTCTGGAGTACAAGAGGTAGAATCACAAGATTTAGCACACGCCTTTATATTATGACAGTCTCTGATTGCTTTGAGTTTGAGATCAACTATCTAGGTGACAGAACTTCATTCTTAGACGATGCCTTCCATAGATGTGTTCAAATTCTGGAAATTAGCATTGTTAACTTTCTCAACCATTCAAAATGGTGCACCACTTCCTTTATGATATAAGGAGTATTCTCTTAAATATCTTGAAATTAATTAGACTGGAAACTCTTGCTGTTATTTTCTAAATATGCCATAGTTTACATGTATAACGGCTTCGAATGTAAATAGCAATGTCAAAGTTTCATACATTTTGACCCATGGATATGTTGGAAGTGCTGGAAGCTAGACATGTCTGATCACAGACTCTGTTCTAAAGCGGAAACATTGCAGAATGCTTTGTATGCACAGAATCGCCTTCTATCATGCATGCATATGTTATAACATTGTGAATCAGAAAACAAACATTACATAGTGTGTGCATTTGGAAAGATGTTTTGCAAGATTTGCGCATTAGTATGCACTCCTGGACTGGATTGCACAATATTTCTATGGATGTAATATCCATTTATATATCTTCCTGATTATCGACAATAACCTCCGGTGCATTAAAACACGATGTACCCATGTAGCTAATGCACATTTCTTAGCATTCTATTCCTGCTTTCCTACATACACACGACATTCCAGATCCCGTTTTACATGCACATGTGACAATGTTAACAAGTTCATCTGGAACAACAGGTTGATCTGTGGTAATCAGAATTAGTATCTGCTCATGGATTTGCCATCCCCACTCAATAGGAGGGGGTTTGTGCCCCATCCATTCCTGGAACCGCAAATATGCTCTGTATGAATGTTAACACGCTGCATCACTTGCAGGTGGAAGGTTATCGAGTTGAAATGTACCACTCAGTGACAATCTTGCAACCCCACGTTTATATGCAACATGGCAGTATTTGTTTAGTGTGGAAAATATAATGCAAGGCGTTACATTTCCCCTGCAGAAGCGACCTCACCTTGACTACTTGAATCGCGCATGAACACATCCATGTGAGGCACATATCACTGTTTTTACGAGCAAGGTTCATGGCTTTGCAGTCCCCTGATTGTAGAGGGCTGATGTCATATCACACCCTGTAAACGCGTGAATAAAAAGTATATACTGTGTAATATTACCTAGGGCGGTCTGAAGTTCCTTGATGCTAAACAGTATTAATGGCTTACTGTGGCAAAACATAGATACAGTCATAGAAGATGTTGCTCGTCCTACTAGCATGACTAACAGATCTGTATCAGTTCCAACTACCACTACTGGAGAGTCATTTAATATTGCCAATTGAAGTGCTGTACTGACGATGAGTGTGTCAGCGTCTGACTCCGCCTGTTCCACGATAATTCCAGCAGTCTCAAGAATTGGTGTCAGTGCTTGAATAAGACGCATTTTGTTTGTCGCATTTCCGAGGAACCTACTCTGGGATGTTGTAGTCGGCAAATTAGAAACCAAGATATCTGCAGAAGTGCATTTTTTCACTCTTAGATTTTGCTCAGCTGACTTTGTTGACAGAGACCCATCATAGCCATCGAAAACAACAGTGACAGCTACTTTGTAATGACTGAGAATGTAGGATTTGTAAGACTCACAAACTTCGTTATACGTCGCAGGTTGTGGCCAAACTACTGTGTGAAGTAAATGACCTCCGTCTAACACAATAATGGAATCATCAGGAATTGTTGTTTGGCTGGTTACAAGCGCTTTCATTATCATCCCCATAACACTTTTTGCCGTTTTACGCATTTGACCATCATTCAGGAAGAGGGATGGAGGTTGTGGAGCTAGTTCATGCTGTAGGAAAGTATCCAACTCAGAAATTGTATTTAGAACACAAGTTATCCTATTGAACAGCAAAGAAGGATTGACAACAACTTCCTCACCTCGAACTTTAATTGTGTTTTTCATACTACTAAGTGTTTTTACACTTTCCTTACGACATTGGAAAATCTCAGCGTAGGTCTTGCCTATCATCTTTATCATAGCAGACTCGCTGATGAGTAAAATGATGAGTAATGCATCGCAATATTCATTGACAGCGACTGAGTGTATCAAATTAGGTAGCATGTGATGACGTCGTCGACGTAACATTCTTTATAAGCTTACACTTATTTAAGCACAGCAACAATGTAAGTAATCGACTCGAGTGGGCAATCTAGTCTATACATCTAAAAAAATATTGTTTTATCAGGAAAATGAGATTTGAATATTTCCATATGAACGCGTATAATTAGGTATTATACATTTATGCCTGCTGTATCTTTAGCACACACAGGAAACTCTGGGACTTTTGTTATGTTGTTTCTAATGATTATATGAAACTTTCCTGAAAATTTCAGCCTAGTACTACTTATTTCCATGTTGGGCCTATTTTTGACCTCGTGCTCCTGGACTATAGAGAGATATTGCATAATCTAATACACTGTGGAGAATCAGATCCATGAGCAATATGGGCCTGCGATTTTCATGAATTTGTACATTTTAATCAAAACATCAATAAATCTAGAGCTTAAGATGAGACTATACTTGCATCTGTCACATACCAGGCCTCGCGCAGTGAATGACATACCCATTTTTTGTGTATAAAGTATTTCTATTTGGAAAGATAACACAAGCTTTTACTATTAGTCAGGCACACATTATTTGCTAAAAGGTTTGCCCGTGGCGTAGCTGGTTAAGCCAGCTCTATAAGCGCCACTCGGCTACATTCAAATATGCAATTAGGGTTACTTTCATTTTAACTGTGCTCATTGAGTAGCTGATGTCTTAGCTGAAAGGACATTCAAGTTTACTACAGAGAAGTTGACAGATGAAAAAACATGTGTGCTATCAAGTAATCAAATTGAGCTTTTGTTTGATGGTTGATTTTGACAGGGGAAATGGCAATATCTATATCATGTGAACTAATGAATACAAATTAAACACTGGAATCTAATTGGCTGATTGGATCGACGGATGTCTTACATTTGTTTCAGGTCCAAATCTTTACATTTTGACACAAGTTTTTGCACTTTAGACAAAGATTTTCTGTTTCCGTACAAAATATCTTAATTTCAGGCAAAGTATTCATGCTTCTTTTTAATTTAATTTTTACATTTCGAAGATAAATTTTCGTATTTCATGTCAAATTGGTACATTTCTGGCCTAACTTTACATTACTGGAGAGAAACAAATTTTAGTTTTAAGATGCCGGCAGTAGTGTCATTTTCATGGGTGAATAATAAAGACAGGTCTTTAGACCAAACCAGCCTACCCTTGCTGCTCTCTTGGTCATTCAGCCACCTGGATTGTGTGGAATACAGTCAAACCGGCTATAAAGACTACCTGTATTAAAAAGTCGACCTACCTTTAGCCCTTGAATTTGCTTAAAGGGGTAATCAGCGATATTCCTGAACTAGCTAATAAGGCATGCTATATATGCTCCATTTACTAATTAAAAAGATGGTAATATTTTAAAATTTAAATAATTAACCTAAGCAATGGAAAAAATGCGATAAAACAGCAATATCTGCTTGTAAAACAAGAATGATGACCTTTGACCTGTGATGTGTAGGAGGGAATGTTTTGTGGTTTATTTTCATGTACTATTAGCGGCTTGCTATTAGACTAGTATTCGTATGTACATAGCGTAATATCGCCGATTTTCATCCTCGTGTCAAAGTTTTTGTTTTTAGAATTTTCTAAAAATTTTAGTGGCAAAATGTTCCTCATTCACTGCAGCATTTGAACATACAAATTTTTTCAGAATTTATTTTTTCTAGAGGGCGGCCACTTGCAGTTTTCGTAGTGGTGTCAACATACAGTGCTGTCAATATACATGGCCGTTTTTGGCTAGCGCAGTTGCGTAGGCCTAAATGATGAATTTCTACCGATATTCTGAGCTATACTAAGAGAAACTAATTTTTTCAATTTAAAAAAAAATTTCATGATCCTAAACCACTAAACTATTGAAATCAGTGGTAAGCCTTTCGATATTCACTGTTTGCCTGGTAAATTTTAATTTTTTTTCGTGATGCTATATAAAGCTATTTTTGTGACTTTTTCGTCAATGTACATGAATTATTATCTGTATTATAGTGGCCTATGTTGTTGTTATAAGTTGTTCTTATGTTTATTTGATTACTTACCCAGTAAAACCAGTACACTAAGCACTTTATAGCATTCTACTTTTCTTTTCTATAGTTCTCTGTGTTTTCTATATGGGTAGACCAATAGAAGACAATTTCTTCTTTGTAAATTTATCACTGAAATTTACAAAAATAGATTTCTGTTGTCCTGCAAATGTTTCTTGTGATTACTGCAGACGCTAGATGGCTTAATCAGTGCCCATTTGCAGATCAGGACTTTCTTGAAAATTGAGCACTGGAATGACTGGCTCATTTATTTAGCCACTCATTCCAGTGGTCAATTTTTAAAATTGTCTCTGGTCTGCAAATCAACTTAGCAAAAATTGGAATATTCTTGACCACTGCACAAGCTTTTTTGCTGGCTTGTCCATTAAAGAGTAAAATCAACACAGATAAAGGGTTAGTATACTATGGCTCTTAGTTTAGATTACTACATGTAGCAAAATAGGGTCCGCAAGGAGAAACTGCATGTAGACGATAACCTAACACCTCCGCACATGTTGTTATAGGCCGTCGCAGCCAACTTACCATTAGAAATAAAACATTACGATACTTGGGATGTATTCTGTGGAACTACTACCTACATCCATTGAGAGAAAATGAGCCTACATAGCTACCCTATACACTTTATACCGGCCTGTCAGCTGCATCCGTTTGTTTATCCCGATGCGATCCTATAATTCTTTGCACATGCGAGATTCTGATCTCACTTATATATCTGGTTTAGAATAATCAATGTCTTACAGTCCATTCTTATACTATAAATAATTAATTAATCATGAACTACACCACTATTGCGTTTAAACGCGACATTAACATGTCAATTCACAAAGATCATTCCCGCGTACGTCACAGGTCAAAGGTTGCGTGAGCAAGACGGATTTCTTATAAGAAAAATTATATTTTATCGCTACAGATTTGAAGAATGACTGTATTTATTTCCTCTGCTATTAAATAATAGTTTAGCGCTGAACATACTGAGGTGGGGGTCTGATTACCCACTTTAAGCAAATTTAAATTTTCTCAGAAAATGTCCATTTGCAGTCCAAGAGGCTATTTTTGAAAATTTACCACTGGAATGACTGGCTAACAGCTGCTCTGTTGGGGGATTCTAATCTGCTATATCACTCATCTGTTTTACATGTATTTCCTTTCTTTTCTAGGTAGTCACTAAACAGTCATTTGGTTATGGACCACATACTGCTCAATCGTCTTTGTATCATAGTGTGCAATCATGCTTCGCTTGTTCTCGTGTTCTGATCAATTGAATCCAGCTTCACTTTATATCTCCTTGCTTTGTAAAAGAAGGGGTGTTTATGTATGGATTTTTGTTTTCAGTCGATAACTTAGCGTCTACATTGCTATGTTAACCTTTTACTTTGGTCTAGAATATTTAAATATCTGCCTATTGAATGTCCATTTACAAGCCATGAGAATACAATTTTTGACAATTTATCACTGGAATGACTGGCTCGGTTATCGAGCCAGTCATTCCAGTGATAAATCTTCAAAAATTGTATTCTCATGGCCTGTAAATGGATATTCCACAAGACCACTGTGGCAGCCAGTTTTGGCCGGTATGACCATTAAATGGTTAATGAAGCTTTGTTGGTAGGTTGATTATTGAGCTTGTTTTTTGTGACCATCCTTGTCTTGCCAACTCAGCAGAATCGTTCTTGTCTGATAATGTACCTTTTATATGGAATATGCTTGAAACTTCATGAGTCTAGAAAGAAGTCTATTGTTTTTTCTATCAGTCCATCCATATGAGAATATATACAGTTTAGTTTTCATTTAATAAATTAGCTTCTACTTGCAGTAAGTTAACGAAACTTTGTATCGTTGTGATCATGGGTCCCAGGAAGGAACCTATTTCTATTGCTGGTACCTGTAGAAACAAGTTAATTGTGCTCAGGTGATGATTGGGTGTCAAAGGTTGGATGTTCTTTAAAGGCAAGGACCAGGGAACTAACAAATGCTCTTAAATGATAGATTTAGATAATAATCAACCTATAGGTGTCAGTAAAGCACAGAAATAAATCGGAATAATTTGAAAAAAGCAAATAAATACCATTTAGTGACACATGTGGTGCTTTGCGCTCTGGTGTACGCCGAGCGAATAAATAATACCCACTACAGCCGGTCATATAATCTCAGTTAAATTCGCGTTAAACTGATTAGCCACTATGTTCTACAGGTAAAATACTGTCTAATCTTAAAACAATTTGACTGGAAGCCGTTGTTTGAGACAGGATCTGCATTCAGTTACATGAATTTCAAACTATTCAGTAGGCATCATGTTGAAACCAGCAGTGTATTTTGACATCATCTTGACCGAAACTCATTGTTTCCATGTTAATTTATTAGTTTTGTCATTTATCCCATTGGCATTACTTATTATGGCAAGATAAGATTTCTTCATTCCATTCAACTGAACTGAGCAAATCTTTTTATATATGGTCAGAACTGTTGATCGTTGATTATTTTGAAAACTACTTGACTGAATGTTGTTAGTGGCTTAGCCTAACCATATAAAATTCTATTTTATTATGAGACTAAAATAAAATCTAAGATTTCTCTTTTGCATGAGAGTTGATACTTACCATCCCCAATACATTTGCTATATAATATATCCTACTAACTTAATTATACACTGAATTAAATAGAATAAAATGCCTCTAGTAGGCAAGTTAATCAGCTGTCAGATCGGCTCATCCGGGTACGATCAGCTCATCTGGGCACCTGACCGTGCATACGCCAAGCTGACATTACATTCTAGATAATATTTGCTGCCGCTTAACACCTCGCATTGTTTTTTGTGCATTTCATGTGATTTCCACTCAAATTCACAATGGATATTAATATTTTATCACCTGCATAGCTGGTATAAAATTAGGTCAGTTTTCCTTTTAATAGTTACTAAAAAATGGAAATTGATTGGTAACACTGTTACTAGTAACCTTTAACGCACTCTTTTTGTATGACAGTTCAGCTTTAAGATATGGTTTACTCTTTCTTACATTATGGTTGCTCCAATATTGTGTATAAAACTCAATCAATTTACAGTGGTGTGTGCCAATGAAACCATTTCTATAACATTATTTCGAACATATGTATCCATATAAGACTTATTTCCTCTCATGGCACATTTTTATAAATCCTATTTCCCACTATGGTTGAACTAGCTAATTATATAAACTTGTATATATATTATATAAAACTGTTAAATTGTATTAGTCTTATAATCTTGTTAATGATCGTTGTTGTTCGTACTACCTACACACAATAGATTGTGATGTACATACATGTACTCTTATCTCACATGTTTGCTTAGTGAATGCCGATTTGCAGGCCAAGAGAAGTCTGAAAACTTATCACTGGAATGATTTGAAATGAATAATCAAGACAAGAGGCTGTTTTTGGTCGACTTACCCATTAACCCTTGAATTTCCAGTGTCCTAATTTCAAGACTGCTTCCAAAGTGAGCTGTTGAATATCTCGAAGGTAATTTGACAAGAACCTAGCTGCCGCCATACGAGCTGATCTGTAAGGATTAACCCTTTTACCAACAAATTTCTGAAAAAGTACATTATGATATAAAATGTATATTCTGTTGAATATTTTGAAATTAATTTGACTGGAAGCCATTGCTGCCTTAGAGCAACGGCTTAGTCAAATTAATTTCAAAATATTCAACAGTTTTCCTGTGTTTGCCTTGAAAATGTGATATGGGGAATTCATGGGTGAAATGGTTAAAGCAGGATCTAAGTGATATAATCACTAAAGGCACCTATCATGTGACATTGTAATAAGTCTTCTGGTGCCAGTAGATGGATCCACCTAGATCGTAATGTAGTAGGGCAGATATGTGAAAAAGATGTTCCATTCTGGCAGAAAGCATGAAATTTGGCATATAGGTGGTTTAAGGTATCCTGATCATAATTAGATGCAGTGCCACGTGATTCTACCAAGGGAACACATTCAAAATGGCGGATTCAAAATGGCCGCCTTCCCAGCGGAAAATTTGCATTACTCAAGCTCTAGACAGAGTAGAGATGGGATTAATGTCAAATTAGGGGTTTCATGAGTCGATCGTTATAATTCTACTCACTACAATACTCTAAATATGTAAATATCAATCCTTCCATAGCGACCACCTGTGTTTGATGTCAAAAGACGGTGGCTCTTTAAGATGTGTTATCTAAAAGATCCATCTCTTGAGAACAAAAGCAATATAGCATCTAGAAATAGTTTAAATTACTTGATTTCTTAATATTGAACCAAGTAATGGTCGTTATAGATACGTTCAATTATCCTATTAGAGTATGCAAGGCTATACATGATGCTGTTGAATCATGATTCACAGATGTCACACGCACTGTGCACCGCATGAGCACAACTGTGTACAAGGTAAGTTGGATTTATAGCATTTGCATCTGCCAGTGCAATTACTTTTGCAAGCATATTTCACGAGTTCCTGGCATGCCTTAGATTCATCTGCAAGCAAACTCCATTGCAGTGACTAAGTGTCTCCATCTCTGACCCAACCCCAGTCAGCTGGCGATGGCGTTTTTGCATTTGCTTGGAGTGATTGGCCCCACAGATGACCTGCCTGGAACGCAGCACGTTTGGTGTGTTGCAGCAGAGCTGCACTGGTCGGTGGAATGTTTTCTAGCTGCCTGTTGCCAAAAACGAAAAGCCGTTTTCGTGTCTCATTAACCTTTGACAATGGTGATGTGCGTTTGTACAGTAGTACGACAAACCTGTCCAGCGTTTCCATGTCATTGTCACACAGAGAAGCCGGGGCATCAGACAGTCTCCTAAATAGTGACTTGAATAGATCTGAAGTCCTCCAAACTTTCCATGCTGTCTTCTTGCCAATCCCACAAAATGCAGACACAGTGTCACACCCAGAGAAATCATGCATAAATAGCAGCCCTTGTGACGCTTCTGCACCCAAAACTGTTGCAATGCCATGAGCTGATACATAGCGGAAGGTCTTCCAATGGACAAATGCGACCCAGAGATCACACCCATGAAGAAAGTTTGCCGTCTGTATGGCTAGGACTACGACTTCTGTATCTGTAGCATGAATCATTATTGTTCAATAACCTTGGTGATATGCATGGAAGGCATGGAGCAACATTCTACCATCTGCTTCATCTTGCATGCATGGCGCGAGTTGTGAGACGTCATGCTCTGGCCTCATCAGCACGTTTTCCTCACATGTTGTGACGAATATCTTTCCTTCTGGTAGCGTGAATGACTCCAATGTACGTGCGAGAAAGGTGAAGAGGCCTGTATTGTTTGCATCAACTTGTAGGAAAGTTTTCCAATTTTGAGGGAGTCTTGTACTCGATGCAACACGAAGAGCTTCACCATGTCCCCGTAATTCTCTAGCGTGTGTCTTCAAGCTTCCCACCTTATACACGTCCCATACAACATCCAATCTTTTAACCGTCTGTAGTTGTCTAGCAATGTGTGGGAAGACGTGCTCTGCAAAATCTCCAAATGTGTTCACAACCACGTTTGATTCCTTGGGATCTAGATTATGCATCATAGCTGCTCCGTCAATGATCTTCACTTCAACCTCTGGACAATCAGCTGCACCAGCTACTAATGCTTCCAAACATCCCATCAGATCTGATTTGCTGCCTTGGCGCATTGCGTTGCTCTCAGCAAGTGATGGGGGCCATGGATGATTCTATGCTCAAAGAATAAATCAAGGTCTCCGTCTCTGGATTGGCAGGAAATGTACAGTCTAGAGAATAACTGTACATCTTTCTTCATTTCCTATGTACAAGTGGGCATCGGTTCTCAAGTTGCAATAGCGAGGGGCTGGCATACAATTACTTTTACTGGAGAAAACGTGTAGACCAATTGTTATAAGTAGCGAAAACTTGTTTCTAAAATGTTCCGCCCGGAACATGTGTGTACAAACGTTTAGCAATAATACTACTCATTTACAAATGTTACAACAACAACAACAACAATAATAATAATAATAATATATTTTTCAGCATGTTTATCTATTTAGAGTATTGTAATGGGTAAAATCATAACCAGTGACCCAAGAAACCCTTAATTTGACATCAATTCCAGCCCTGTACTCCATCTAGAACTTGAGTAATGCAGATTTTCCGCTGGGAAGGCGGCCATTTTGAATCCGCCAATTTGAATGGGTTCCCTTGGTAGAATCACGTGGCACCACATCTAATTATGTTCAGCATACCGTAAACCACCTATATGCCAAATTTCATGCTTTCTGCCAGAATGAAACATCGTACCTCAAATTTGTTACATATCCGCCCCACTAATGAAGTTGTCTCCAAATAGATAGAGCTCTGTATTGGCCTCGAGACTCAAAAGCTTATATTTTCGCATTTGGTTCCATCTATCAGTACAAATAACATTAGTAATTGCTGCGCTAAGTTCAACAGTGATGCAAGCATAGACGTAATGATTTACACAGATTTCAAAATGGCTATAGCAGCCTTGATACTGTCAAACCAACCATATTTTCTTACATGACAATCAAAATGATGTTGGTCTGCTATGGAAGTGAGTCTGCCACATAACTGTCTAATTGTGTGTCTAGTGAATCTACTTTATTAAGTATTGAATATTTTGAAACTAACTTAACTGGCAGAGGCAGATCCCGGTCAAATTAGTTTCAAACTATTTAAAAGCTTGTATAGGTAACTTGAAATTGGGAATTCAGGGTTTAAATACTAGTTAAAATTGATTCAAATATGCGTAAAAGGTGGGCGGAACCTAAATAACAATGGGTGGGGCATAGCTAGAAATAGATCCTTCTGGTGTCTCTACACGGTCGCTATTCTCACAAAAACGCAGCTCTGACCTTTACATCGCATCATTCAACAGCCAGAATTTGTGTGGAAGTATGTGTCGGCTCATATTTAGCTTATAGAAAAGATATATTTCAATGTACCTTTCAGTTTAGCCATCCATTATATGACATCATAATCAAGTATGTGACATGTAGGATGATGTCATAATCAATGTATGATTACTGTATTCTCCGGCTGTAGTAGTAGAAACATCCTACAGCTGCAATCAGTCCTTCTTCGCTTTTGCCCACCGTGTCTTGTCCTCAGCCGAAATACTTAGCTTCCTCAGGTCCATTCTTGACTTGAGTGTACCGAGTCCTGCTTTGTTGAGGTCACCTCGTAGCATAATCGATCATAGCAATAAATGACTTGATTTAGTCCATCTTAGACACTTAATAGTCTGACGTGTTATTATGTTTGCTATTTTAATAAATATGCTGCTATGGCAGCAACAGCGCTCAGTCAAATTAGTTTCAAAAAATTCAACAGCTTACCTGTATAATTTTCTTGAAATTGATAGTCAGGTTATTCAGGGATTGATCGATGCCAACACATAAAACATGTTGGTTTGATTACAGAGGTAATGTTTATTGTGTATCTCTATTGGGTTTAACTCTAGACCTGCTGCATATTTTGAAAACAAAACTAAGCCAACAACAACTTTCAGTCAAATTGTTTTCAAAATATTCAGCAGGTCCAGTTATTACCCATTAAAATTATTGTCTGGTGACTTGCAGCAGATAGCATACTGACAAGATGTTAATAATTTTTATGATAAATTTCAACAAAACACTCGATCAATCCAAAATTATTTTAATTCGTGTAACTATATTTTGTTGCACTACAAAACTTTGAGTACTGAAACATTGCAGCGATAAAGATGCAAAACGGTAAGAAAATGAAAAGAATCGATGAGAAAATTTGAAATAATACCTTAAAATACTGTATTTGAAATAATACCTTATTCACACAAAAATGCTTGAAAATAAAAAATTTGAAATTATACTTTTAGGGGCTTAAATTGTGTACCTCCATGTAATGAAACAAAATAAATCTTAACAGATTTAATTCGCTTCATTACATCTAGGCACACAATTTAAGCCTTTTAAAGTATATAGTTTTAACAATTTTATTTTATTCTGCTGTGAATATGCACCTTTAATATATGAATAATGTGATACGAAATGGCAATGAGTGAGATTCTATTTATCACAGACGTTTAGTAAGATCTCATTTGGAACGCTTCGCTAAAACGACTTAAACGGGCACATACTTACACTTCAATATCTTGCTGGCAAATGACAATAAATAAAAGAAAAATGACCTGGAGAACGGTTAAAACATAAATGTTGGCTCCTATTAATAGATGAGGACTTTTAAAGTTATTCTGAAGCAATAAGAGTAAGGAAATACACAATTAGCATCTGGACCTACGCTTACTACACGCTATCCATGTAGATCCGCTCACCTCGGAGGCCAGCAGTACAATGACTAGCGTTATGTGAATGGTTTTATAATGGCCAATTGCCCGACAGCGAAAACAATAGAATCCCAAATAATCGCAGCTACAAGCATGAAACTAAAATGGCGGCGATCGTCACTGAAATTTCCAAATATTTTGCTAATCTTATTGTTTCAGGATACCTTTGAAGATAAACAGAGCTGTATGACAAAGCTTTTCTTAACCTTTTAATGGTCAAGCCAGCCAAAACCAGCCTCTGCAGTAGTCTTGAGGAATGTCCATCAGCAGGTAAAGAGAAGAGTATTTTTGAAAACTTACCACTGAAATGGCTGGATCGATAATCGAGCCAGTCATTCATGTGGTAAATTTTCAATAATACTCTTCTCTTTACCTGCTGATGGACAATATGGAAATATGACCAAATTTGACCGGTAAAGGGTTAAAGGTATCCTGAACCAATAAGATTAGCAAATGAAATTCTCTTGATGTCCATATGATGTCATACAGCAGTGATCAATCCTGTTAAATGATAGTGCTGGTATTCCAGTGAATGACTTGTGAGGAAAGCCATAACGAGATAGTCGTATTGATTGGAAAATCTTGTTTTCCATGTGCAGACCTGATTATGGAATCTCTTAATATTTTAAAAGTAATTTTATCGAAAGTCATTCATGATATTCAGTAAAATTGCTTTGAAAATAATCAGCAGGTGTTTAATTATAGAATGTATTACCTATTCGATACGACATAAAGCCTGATTGGTTAACAATAGTGTATAATATATTATTGTCTAATGTTGTGTATTAGAAAACTTGTTATTTAATGCTTTCTGTTTGATCACCGGAATAAATTCATCATAATAAATATAACTGTACTTGTCATCTGTCGTGAATTACCGTCAAAATAATGAATGACATATCTAGCTCAGTTAGGAGCATTTAATAATCCATCAAGTGTTTTCCGTCGGTTATCGAGCCAGTCATTCCAGTGGTAAATTTTCAAACGTATCATTCTTTTGGCTTGCAAATGGACATTCCCTAAGACAACCTCGGAGGTCGTTTTGGGCCTGCTTCGTCATGAAAGGGTTAACTTGAGGCCAGGTATGCATGGCGAGCCTTCACGTTTTAAGTCCAAACCTCATAAAAGGATGGGCTATATTTTAAAATCATTTTCATTATGGCGGAGACTGGATACAATGATGGTATTGAACAAATCTGTAGTTTTAATGAGATCGGGTAAGGACTTGATGAATTAAATGTACATTGAAAAACCTTAACATTATTTGAATTCACGGTGGATCCCACACACTATTTAGATTGATGGGTCGAGCCATGCTCTGGTTTGTGTAGGGTTTGATGAAATCAGATTTTGTTCAAAATATTCATCATTATATTTCCAATAAATGGCCCAAGGGAGCACCTAGCTGATGAGGAACTGTAAACATATTAAGATTAGTTAATGCATAACAAGCATCATTGGGCCATCAGGCAACCATAACTGTTGCCATAGACAGATGGCAATGGTCCTTATCATTATTGACCTATGCGGCAATCAGCCTTACCACTAATACAACAAGCATGACAATAGCTCCGCAAACGGTGCATAATACCGCATGACAAATCAATGAATGAGAGCTATCAGATGTAGACAAGTCATCCTATGAAGTTTCAACGTGATCCGCTAAACAGTTATGGAGTTATTGTCGGGAAATCAATTTTCAAGATGGCCACCGGTGGCTGGCGGCCAGATTGGATTTCGGATCATCTACAGAATCCTTCAAGAAAACTTCGTTTTTTCGTCAGACCTAGTCCTGTCATCCCATGAAGTTTCGAACCGCTCTGCTAAACAGAAATGGAGAAATCAATTTTCAAGATGACCACCAGTGGATTTAGGATCATTGTGGACTTCAATAGTAATGGCGTTATCACCCGGAAACCAATTTCAAGATGGGCACCCTTGTCTGGCAGACATCTTGGATTTTGGATTATCATCGATTTCGATGAGTTTCTTATTCAGACCTAGTCCAACCATCATATACTAGTGGCTGGTGACAACCTTGGATTTCGAATCATTGTCAATTTCGAAAGATTTCTACAGACCTAGTCCAACCAACGTATGAAGTTTCAAAGTGATCCAATAAACGGCAACAGAGTTATCATCCGGAAACGACTACTACCTGTACGGATGGCGCCATCACATAATATCCCCCACAATACTGGTGTCTTTGACACTATTGACCAATGGGAAAAGTACCATTGACCAATGGGGCAGCCATCCCTGACATTACTGACCCAGCAGATGACATTTACCAATTGGATGATGGTTACCATAAAAAAGATTGGATACGGAAATGCAAGAATATTGGTGTCATTGACATTATTGACAAATGAGTAAGGTACCATTGATCAATGGGGTAGCCATCCCTGACATTATTGACACAACACATGACATTTACCAGTGGGACACTGGAGACAGTAAACAAATGGGATGAGGAAATGCAAGAATATTGGTGTCTTGCTTGACATTATTGAACAATGGGAAAGGTACAATTGATCTATGGGCCAGACATCTGTGGCATTATTGACCCAGCAGATGACATTTACCAATGGGACAATGGGCACAGTAAAAAAATTGATGAGGAAATGCAAGAATATTGGTGTCTGATTGACATTATAGACCAATGGGAAAGGTACGATTGGTCAATGGGGCGGCCAACCCTGACATTGACCCAGCATATGACATTTACCAACGGGTCAATGGTCACAGTAAAAATGTGGATGAAGAAATGCAGGAATATTGGTATCATTGACATTATTTACCAACGGGAAAGTACCATTGATCAATGGAGCAGCCATCACAGACACTATTGATCAATAGTTCAATTGTCACAACACAGACAATTACCAAAGGGGCAATAGTGAGGTTACAGCAACAAATGTGGATGGGGAAATGCAAGAATATTGACATGATTGCCTTTTAACCAAAGGGTTCAAAAGTCTCAAGTCTTAATGAACCCGAGTTATGGCCCTTGTTTAAAGATGATGCCTCTTTATATTCATAGTCAAAATAGATATTGACTGAAGAAACATATCTGCTAAATTTGATTTTAATCCATCAACAATTGATGAAACAAATGGATTTTCACCATAGGGTTCAATAGTTTAGGACTTAATGAACCAGAGTTATTATGGCCCATGTTTAAAGATGCATACTTTTTATATCCATAGTTCAAATAGATATTTGACTGAATGAACATATCTGCTAAATTTGATTTTAATCTATCAACAATTGGCGAAACATGTATTTTCCCCATATGGCTCAATACTTAAAAACACATCTCTGAAACCGAGTTATGGCCCTTGTTTAATGGTGTGGTCAATTCATATTCATAGCTCTAATAGATGTTGCGTAAAGGAATATATTTACTAAATTTAGTTGTAATCCATCAATAAATGACAAAACATGCAACAAATGTATTTTCTGCATAGGCTTAAATACTTTGAAAATATAGCGAGGGACATAACTCTGCTATTTTTGGGTGTGGCCACTTCATATTCGTAGCCAAAATAGATATTGCCTAAAGGAACATATCTGCCAAATTAGATTTTAATGCATCGATAAATGACGAAATGTTCCATAAACGTATATTCCCCATGGGCTTCAATACTTAAAAACACATTAATGAACCAGAGTTATGATCCTTGTTTAAGGGTGTGGCCACTTCTTCCTTATAGGCCAAATAGACATTGCCTAAAGGAACATGTCTGCCAAATTTGGTTTTAATCAAATCATAAATGGCCAAATGTGCCACAAATGTATTTTCCCCATAAGCTTCAATACGTTGAAAATATAGCAAGGGCCATAACTCTGCTATTGGTGGGCGTAGCCTCTTCCTCTTCATAGCCCAAATAGATATTGCCAAAAGGAACTTATCTCCCAATTTGGTTTTAATTCATCAACAAATGGTGAAACGTCCCACAATTGTTGACAGACGAGACACAAATCGCGATTGTATAAGCTCACCTAGGGAGTTAAGAAATCCCAGGATCATTCATAATAAGGAAAAATTAGTTACCTCTCCGGGATGTAGAAATTGTTTGAGTTTTTTTATGACCATCTCAGTCACTGTGCATGACCACTAACTGACGGCCACTGGTTACGTCACTGAATGACCATTGAAATCTATAAACACCAACCGAGATGAGGGCTACCATATACCAGCGGTCTACCAATCAATGCTGTCACGTGACTCCACAAGAACTGACCAGAGGGACGTAGCTTAAGCGACCATCAGTTAGAGTTGAGGAAGTGACTGAGATGGTCACAAAAGCTACACAAACAATTTCTACATCCTGGAGAGGTACCGGTAACTAATTTTTCCTTATTGTTCATAAATATGTTTTGTTTTGGAACATTCTATTTTTCTAGCTGTACTGTATGTTATGCTATTTCTGAGCTGTACTGTATGTTTAGTTGCGTTGTGGTATGATGATTTACTATAAAACAAGATCCTTGTGTTTATTTTTATACCAACTTCAGCATGATCTTTATCTGGTCAAGATCATGCTGAATTTGCTACAAAAATAAACATGACAAACTAGTTTTGTGTGAACACGTACTATCACACCTCGTTACCTTTGATGAAATGGATGGTCCTTTTAATTGGCAAGTGTGCACATAGAACTCGTTCATCATCCTCATTTCATTTCATTCTAGCAAGTTTAGCATGATCATGACCACTGATTGTAACCACTAAATTAACCCTTACCACTCCGGTGTCAAAACTAAATTTTAAAATTAAATTAAAAGATGAATTGGTGTTCATTTTTCAACAAATTTGGTGGGAGATGGTGCTGTCGTAGACAGCAACATCTTCCACCAAAATTGTTGAAAAATGTACACCAGTTTCTGTGATATTGACACAGTAAAAGATGGAATATTGACATCAGAGTGCTAAGAGTTAGAGATGCTAATCTCATCTCAAATGTTGTACTGATAGGTTATGGTTTATAGATTCCATATCCTGTCACATTTCCTTACCTGTATCACAGTTATCTGCTTTGTAATATCATGTTAATGTTGAATAGTGATCGCCACCATTTTGTCTCCTCAAGCGTTAGTGTGTGGTAGCAACAACTTCCAGTCAGATTAGTTTCAAATTATTCAACAGCTTACATTTGTTTTATACCACACTGACAAAAGATGACAATTCATCTCATCAGAGGTAAGATGAGGTGTGTTAGTGTGCGCACACAACTTGAGGATTAGAAACTAATTCTTGTACAAAGTTTAACAAATTTTGACTATGACCACTGAATCAACAGACATGTGTCCAAGTCTAGCTTCCTAACAAGCCAATCCTGATGGCAAGAATGAAATGTGAAGCTAAATGCAAAAAAATTGTTGAAAAACAAGAGTTGGTATTCCAACATTAGTAACCATGACTTATGACCTCAACAGGCTGATCCCTAATGGTATAAATAACCATGTATGTAAGTCCCCTTCCAACATGGCTACCCAATCCTGAAATATACATGTAAGCAGAGATGTTTTCAGTTAGACCGGAGAAACAATAATGAAATTAAGTGGATGTATTGTAGAAGCATCATACTTGATGCATGGAATAAGGATTATGAAGCTTTATTGGTCTATAGATGATGTCCATGGAATATCCTCACAAACAAGGCCCAACTTTAACCCTGTGCAATTTTCTAAAATTCTTATCTGGGGCATTTGTTCTGTTGCAACCATAATACCACCGAGGGCCCCAGAGGGCTGTGGGATTTCGCTATATCTATCTTATTGGTATGGCATCTATGCAATATGTAACTTGAAGTTACACAAGGGCCCAAAAATCAAGACAAAAATTTGTTGTCACAGGGGTTCCATAGAATTTTTGAGGCCCTGTGCAATGCACTTATTGCACTGCCGTAAGTCACAAATCTATGGACAAAGTTGAGTGCTTGTCCACCAAACCAATGCCAAGTTAACCCATTAACTCTCACAGACGAGAAGCAACAATTTCCTTATGATGTAAGGAATATTCTGTTGAATATTTAAAAACGTAATTGAAACTATGGTAGCAACAGGTTCCAGTCAAATTAACTTCAAAATAATCAACAGCTTTCCTGTAGTCTGGAATTTCGAGAGTTAAAGCTGGTGTATTTTGTAAAACGGATTTGGATCGGATCAAATTCTGGATCTATGAGTATCTCATAAACTACTGGTCCGATTTAGCTGAAACTTTAACATAAGAAAGGGTGTGAACGTACTTATCATAAAATCCATAGACAGCAATGATAATTCAGTCAAGTTATTAAAAAAATATTCCGCTTACAACCCCATAAGGAGTAGTATTTTCGTTGCTTGTAAGTTATTAGGGAGATATCTATTCACATGAGACTGAGCGTTTAGGTAGTATAATGACGTAGACGTTCTCATGTCCCATTAAATAAAGAAACGTTCTCATGTCCCATTAAATAAAGAAACATTTGCAGGAGATATGAGATGTCTTGATTTATGTGCAATTTACCTAGGGACAATACCCTGAGATACCAACATGCAATGCCCAGACTCCATATTCATTGAAACTGTTGCACACCATATTTGTTGAGTCTTTGTCTATATAGTCCATGATTTCTCAAAGAAAATGTCCCAGTCTACATATAACTAATCATCTGTCAGCCAGCTCTTGAGGGTTACATATGTAGGACGTATTCATGGCAATACGCTCCACAGAATGTATTACAATAATGTTCAGTGCAAGTGTATCAATTTCAAGAAAGCCATTAATATGTTAAGCATGCTGCGAAGTGACCTCAAGAAAGCAGTATTTGGTACACCCAGATCAAAATGGACCAGAGGAAGCTAATGATTTTGGCTGAGGACAAGACACACTAGTCAAAAGCAAAGGACAGATTGCAGCTGTAGGATGTTTCTACTACTGCAGGCGCAGTAATTAGCATCATCATACAAGAAAGCTGTTGTATATTTTGAGAATAATTTACCTGAAACCTGGTTTGGGGGGGGGGGCAATACATTTCACAACACAGCAGTACTTTCAATTGGCACACGTGCTGATAATTTCCAAAACAGACATGACAGATGTCATATGGCTTTCTTGAAATTGATAGACTTGGACTGAGAAGTAATGCAGTATTGAACCATATACGCACTGTCAAGCTTCTCTCATGCTTACACCTTAATAGCTAGAGCTAATGGATGATGTGTTGTGCGGACTACAGCCCGGTTTCGAATTTGGTGTCCGAGCATTGCATGTTGTGTAAATTGCACTATAGGTAACGGGGCATGAGAGCTTTAATCCATGAAAGTTGTCATTCTTCTCACACATGTTAAACATACAGAGCTAGACAAAATAGTTTCAATATATGGCATTGGTAAATTTGATGATAGACATGTACATGGAATGTCAGCACAAATCTATGGAGGTCTTGAAAGAATAATCTGAATTTCCATATGCGACAGAATTGTGTTAATAGGTTTCCGTCAATTTATTGGGATACAGATAGGGCTGTGCGGTTTTGGTAAAAACGCAACCGGTGATGGTGCTGGCCATGAAACCGGATATCCGGTTTATTGCCTGGAAATATTTTCAGTTTTCGTTGGGGAAAAAATGTGCAATACCACGAAAGTAGAAAGTTTTTAACGAGACTTAAATCTGTCGCTATAGTATCCGATGCAATTTTAGAGGATATAGTGAAATCATTACTTAAATTGTTTTAAAACTTTGCGCTTTTAAATTCATCGCGATGTCATTTTGAGTTCTTATATTACATTACTAGACAATTAGCAATTCGTATAACCCCCTCTAGGATACCGAGGAGACAGATACATTGTCAAATTTACTGTGGCTTTCAGCGGCCAATTCAAGCAGTTCGTGGAGTGGAAACCACAAATGTAAGTTATTGGATGACTTCAAACTAGTTAGAACATTTGTAGAGCATTCGCTAAAAATACTACTCGATAGTCATTTCACGTCTTAGAAACGACGAGCCGGTGATAAATTCTGAAAGATGGCGGACCTAATTATACTGTTACACAGACTCCATTTCGGAGACCAGTCAGATGAGAAGCGTTATGCAAATGTATATAAAGACTAATTCCCGAATCCCGATAGCCTACGTTTACACACGCTTAGGTCAAATTTAGTTATAGACGTAACACTGTCACGTGGTACAAATCGTATACGTGTGCGCATGTGTAGTAAATCAAATTTATTGATCTAAATAATCAGATATGTATACTCAAACTCAGCCGTATTAGACTGTTTACCAGTATACATTTTCCGCGAAAAAATCATAAGCACGATTTGGAAGGATTTAAAATGTGTAAGCTGTAAGTTGTTTTCTGGCCCTAATAATCTATATCTACCCGCGTCGAGTGTTAATTTTATCGTCCAACATACGTTGAGCCAGCTCATGATTTTTCACAGGAAATTACTCTTGATCGCCCGAGCGATTAGACAAATTCGATCTCGACTTACGTTGGCACGTTAGATCACTTCCCGGATGCACATTCAGAATTCATAAGACATAGATATCAGAAACACTAGATCGCTTATGATACGCATTCAAGCGTGTATAATAGAAGTTAATAAAACGCTAGCAGATTACAATTTCTGAACATATGTAGTAATACGATCTAGCAAAATTCTCGCGATATACAAATGAAAAATAACCCTCTTCCCCAGTTTATTTAGCGGATTTTATATAATAATTAGCCATATGGATTCAATTTTATGCAATACAAACATACTATTTAAAAAGTTATATTGCCAAAACCGGTTTTTCATAAATATGTGGTTTTATGGTTATGAGATGACACCGGTTTTCGAACTGTCACATCTACAAAACCGGTGATGGTTCCAATACAGTTATACCGCACAACCCTAGACACAGATACCGGAACTTTAATATGGTAATTTTTCTATTGCCATTGATACTATTGAGCATAGTCCTTTTGTTGCTAGATGTACAGTTGACCAGTAATAGTAGTATGAAATTAAAAAAAAGTATTTTATTAATATAAACATTTATCGTAAACATCACTAATAGCATATTAAATAAATAAATTTAATTGTATATTAAATAAGGCAATATTTGTATAATGTAGGGATCCGATCACTAGTTAGATGAAGTCACTGAGATCTGGCTCTGACATGAAAATCAAAGTCTGTCACCAGCATGACTAGTGTATGAATTGTATGTCTTTGATAAATTTACAATATAATAAACATTCTGTTCAATATTTTTAGCTGTGGGTAGCAGCTCAATAAACCGTCATGTCTCTTAGGCCATGTTCACATTGCATTGGCTAATCCGAAAGACTGGAAATCCAATCGATCACAAATTTTCGTTTTATTCGTGTAAGCGTTAAGTTATGACAAGTAAACGAATATTTGCGGTCGATCAGACTTACTTTGGTCTTACTTTGGATTTAGCACTCTAGTGTGAACACCGCCCTAGTCAGTTAGTCAGTTTTAGGTAGATATTTGCTAGCGCCATTATTCCAGATTCTATTGTTTGGAACTCAGCAGAACAATGACTAGCATTATGAGCATACAGACAATTGCGCACCGGCGAAGATAATAGAATTTAAAATAATGGTACCAGCAAATATCTAACAGAAATGGCAGCTATACTTCTAACAAATACCAGTAGCCCTAAATTTATTTTGTATATCAGGGACCGACCTACCCATTCGCCAATTAGCCAAATGCTATTAAAATGGAGATCTGGCAGGATTGGCTAAATATATTTAGCTAATGATTAAATAATATTTTCTATAATTTTGAAGTAGAGAATCATTATAATTCACTTTGAAGAACATTTTATGATAAGCATAGGCCTACTTATGTAACTATCACTTATATTGTTTTATTGTGACAAAGTAAACCCTGAAATTCTAATATCCCGGATCAAAAACACCCATATAGGCCAGTTTTTTACTATTTTGAAACTCATTTGACTGGAAGCTGTTGCTGCCTTAGGCAGCAACACCTTCCAGACAAATTATTTTCAAAATATCCAAACTAATTTTGTATCTGGTATGTAGAATTAAAAGGGTTATCTGGTGGTGATGATCGTAGACATTGCAAAACAATGGCTATTATAGTTCAGATTTGGCAAAGAAAAAAGGTAGTTGGCTAATCTGTTGGCTAATAATTTGTGAAAGCCAGGTCTGTCCCTGGTATATACATCTTTTATCAATTTATGAGAACTTTTACGGTACGTAGAATAACAAAAGTAGGTCAGTGTGAGCTACTTTTCATGCTTCACCATGATTCTATCGACGTTGTTAAACTATAAACCGTAGGCAGCAATAGCCCCAGTCAAATTTGTTTCAGAATATTCAAATGCTTCCCTATACAATTAACAATTAAATTTAGATTCTGTGTTTTCATGTTTCAAAGTTTCAAATCAAGACCTTTCCAGTTTTATCCATAAATAATATGATGTCATAATCAACTACGTGACGTGTAGGCTGACATCATAATCAATGACATCATGAATGGCGTAACAAAGTTTGTCATGAAAAACTGGAACGGTCCATTCCAACATGCACAAAATGGTCGGAGGTTGGCTAAAGATGTGCGTGTCATAGCTAGAAATGGAACCCTGTATTAGATCACCACAGTTTTGAGCTCATAGCTTGCCACAAATCAAGTTTCCCAGAATCCATAGCCATTGTGTAAGATCTCATCATCAGTTCATCTTCAGCATCTAGTTCATCTTCCTTCCTCTTGACCGCCTGTTTTTCATTCATACTGCGCTGAGGCCTCTCTGAAGCGTTACTCTTCTTATTACAACGATTAACATTATTAATTCTCAGCATGTCAGTTTTAATATTTGTAAGTGCATTGTTTTTTATATTAGTTTTCTTAATCTTGAGTGTTGTATCAGTACTTGTGAATGTGTTTGTAAAGCAGAGCAGTATTCTGTCCTGATCATGGATGTTAGTTGATAGGCTTGTCCTCAAGGAGAGTGCCAAAAGAGCTGGGTCCTTAGCTTTCTTATCTGAAATCAATCAAATTAATACTTTAATGGTCAATTGGTCAAATTTTGCTAATAAAATCTAAATATTTGCCTATTGAATGTACATTTGCAGACAAAGACCATTTTTGGAAATTTACCACTGGAATGACTTAATCATGCTGCAGTCATGCTCCAAGTGCAGTGATATTGTCAGATTGTCCGTTTGCAAAACAAAAGGACTATTTTTGAAAATTTACCACTGGAATGCTTGTCTCAGAAACAGAGCCAGTCATTCCAGTGATAAATTTACAAAAATTATCTCCTGGTCTGCATATAGACATTTTTTATGAGACAATTGGAATTTTCTTGAATAAATTTGAGGATTAAAGGGTCAAATCATGCTGGAGCCATATGGCTACATTACGTTGCAGCATGACTACTATAAGGTTCCTTAAATCATGATGTATTCATGCTGCTGCATTTGCAGTTATTACTATAAGTTTTCGCAAATCATGCTGTAAATATGCCAATGTTCCTGCATGGGGACTACAAGCATATATCATGCTGCAGACATGTAGCGGAGAGCCAAGGGACCTGTATCGCTCGGATGTAACATCTCTATTTGAAACAGAAACTATATATGAATGATTTTAGCTAGAAATACAAGAGGTTCTAAACGAAACGTAGAAATCTAAGGTTCAAATGAAAAAATCTTTGACAGGAAACAGCCAGGAGTATTTAGATAAAAAAGGAATTTGGGTCCAAAATGCACTAATTTTGGTGTGAAACAAAGTAAACTGTGATCATGGTCACAATGGTAGCAGCACATGATACAATGCAGCATGGTTCAGATAATGAAGATATTGATGAGTGAGGTAGCAGCATACTTATCAGCTTGATAACAGCATGGGTCTTTATGCTGGCCCATCTTGCAATTTGTGCACCACGGCAGTAACCTGGTTGCATCCCACGCCGGGTTTGCAGCTACAAGCCAGCTAGTGGGATAATGGCAAACTAATATACTTAGTATATATGGATATTGGATAGTATAATGGAGGAATCCAATTTTAGCTATACCCCGCTGTTAAGGAGTCACGTTTGAAAGAATTCCCATTTTTTTCGGAAAATCCAAGATGGCCACCCAAAAATATCAAGCAGTCAAAATTCTGTATACAGGTTCTGAAGCGCACCAGCCTAGGGCCCTTCCAGCAGAGTTTGGTTGAAATCGGACAAGCGGTTAATGAATATCCTGCTAACTGATTTCCCAAAATTTTCGAAAAATCTAAGGTGGCCACTGGAAAAATTTACCAATCAAAATTCTGTATACTAGTGATGAAGTCTACTGCCAGAGGGTCCTTCCAGCCAAGACTGATCGAAATCACGCAAGCACTTAATGAGTAGCATTTTAAATGATTTCCAGATATCTTTTGGAAAATTCAAGATGGCCGCTTGAAAAAGTAATCAAAATTCTGCATACAAGTTCTGAAACCTACCAGCCTGGTATCCCTCAAGTCAAGTCAGGTTGAAATTGCCTAAGCAGTTAATGTGTAGCATTTTCAACGATTTCTGGCCATTTTAATGAAAATTCAAGATGGCCACCGAAACTAGAAAACGTTTGACTCAGAGTAGGCTTGCACGATATTGTCCTAGGAGGTATCGCGATACATCGTGGTGAGAAAATCATGATTTTCGATATATCATATAGCCTATTTTATGGTATATGCATTCACGGGGTGAATTGGTCTTGGGTTGAGTTGGACTGCACGGTTTGGCTTATGTAGACATGTCGGCTTCGCTGTCAGTTCTCATATCAGTTTTAACCGAATATGGCTTCTAATTGGTAAATTTTAACAAAAACTAAATCCAGTTGCCAAGATGCTTAAAGAACGATCCTTAATAACACGAAAATAGGACACAATTTCCCAGTATAAATTTTTGACGCTTTACATCTTGGCTTAATGTATACTATGTCCATCAGTGTGGGAGTGAAATTATTACATTGGACAACCTAAATATTGCGTGCTCTGTTATAATCATCGTTTATTACATCAAAATTAATACAAAAATTTGACATTTCATGTCGTCTTTGTGAAAATGTACAAATCATGTGATATTAGGAATGCACTTTAGATCCATAGATATCTAATGTTTAGATCTGATCCCCATTTACCGAGTACCCGTTTACAAATAATAGTTACCCTTCAGAAACATCTCGGATAGTTCACCTTGCTGGCTAAAGCGTGTATACTGTCTCATTTAGCGCTCACATTTGTGAATGCAACCCCCTCTCGCCTCCAAAATCAGGAGAACGAGCAAGATCACGTGATTTATATATTTTACTAATAATAGTTAGCCTTCAGAAACATCTCGGATAGTTCACCTTGCTGGCTAAAGTGTGTATACTGTCTCATTTAGCTCTCACATTTGTGAACGCACCACCTCTCGCCTGCAAAACCAGGAGAGCGAGCAATATCACGTGATTTATATATTTTACTAATAATAGTTAGCCTTCAGAAACATCTCGGATAGTTCACCTTGCTGGCTAAAGTGTGTATACTGTCTCATTTAGCTATCACATTTGTGAACGCACCACTTCACGCCTGCAAAACCAGGAGAGCGAGCAATATCACGTGATTTATATATTTTACTAATAATAGTTAGCCTTCAGAAACATCTCAGATAGTTCACCTTGCTGGCTAAAGCGTGTATACTGTCTTATTTAGCTCTCAAGTTTGTTCACGGCAACCTGATTGGCCGATTTGTTTGGCGGCCATCTTGGATGACCTAGTTTTCGCGAAAACGACTTCTCCCGAACTGCTGAAGGGATAGAGCTGAAATTTTGTAAATATGCTTAAGGACCAAGGGCATTTCAACTTTGTTCAAGGGAAGTTTGTACGTTAAAAAACATGGCTGCCATCAACCAATCAAAATTTAGTGTTTCTTGGTCATATTGGCTTTTTTGTATTTGATGTATTTTGATGGCGAAAATTGCTTTATATATGCTTATCACTGTGGCCAGTTCAAATATCCGACTTTCAAGACTGTCGGATAAACGGTTTTCCTGCCATCTTGGTTTGTTTTCTCGCCATAGTCTCCAAGATGGCCACCGGCCAAAATGGCCGATTTTTACAAACACTTTAAAAAATCTTCTCCGAAACCGCAAGAGGAATTGATTCAATACTCATAACACATCATCTATGGCAATGTTAGACCCAAGTTTGCTCAAGCCAACCTTATTGGCCTATTTGCTTGGCGGCCATCTTGGATGACGTAGTTTTCCCGAAAACGACTTCTCCCGAACCGCTGAAAGGATAGAGCTAAAATGTATTAAATATGCTTAGGGACCAAGGGCCATTCAAATTTGTTCAAAGGAATTTCGTACGTTAAAAAACATGGCCGGCATCAACCAATCAAAATTTAGGATTTGTTGGTCATATGATTTTTTTTGTATTTGATGTATTTTAATGGTGAAAATTGCTCTATGCGTAGAATACCGACCGACTTATCGGCTGCAACAAAAAACCCATCCGGCAACCAGTCGGAAGAGTCCTTAATTACGTTGAATTGTTTCGCTGATAAAAGAATAAATGCTGAATATCTACAATTCCAAGAGAGACTTCAAGACTGGCAATGTCTCGGAATTAATATTTTCAGCGATTAGACATTCCAATTTTAAAAGCACTTACTGAAATAAGACTAACTCTTAGGCAAGATGATGACTAGATCCTAGGAAATACAAACCTGGAATCTCAGTAAGAGCTATCACCGGAAATCCAAAAAAGGAAAACAGAACCGGAAGTTAATCATAGAACACCATGAAAACCGTTAATGACCCTATCCCCGGATCTACGAATCTGGAAGTGGAAAAATAGGAAATGGAAATGCGAAAACCGGAAGAAGACAACCAGAAACTGAACCCGGATACTCTACATAGTGAACTCGTTCACAGATTGAGAACTTGCACTTGATTTATCGGTCGTTAAAACACTCTTAAAAATGAAAAAAAAATATTACGAAAGAAGCATACAGCTTAGAATTTCGATAAAAGGAGTCTAGAAACATGCAAACGCCTTTCAAAGAAAGGCTGGAAAAGTTCAAATTCAAGGCTGTTTTCTATCATAGGGAAATAAACGTAATTCCTTGTAAAGTACTATTTTTTCTTTTAACTGAAAGTGATTAAGGGCTCACTGGAGTAATAGAGTGTTTTTATATGATGATGACTTAGGCATATTAAAGTTGTTACCATGAAAACGAAACCCACGAAAACCGGTAACATTTATATACATAGTTATAAAGTTCAATATAACCACGAAATACTTCCAAAAACATAATTTTGGGAGGATAGACTTCATAGTAGGCATATCCTAGCGTGTGGAAGTCCTTCAATAGTAAGCTGACACAACGCAAAGCTATAAAAACTTTCTGATAATATTTGTGCAGTTGTTCTGCTTGCAGAATAATTGAAAAGTCAATCTGTTTCCTATTTGGGCTCCAGTGCGCATGCGCAAGCGCGCTTAATGACAGGAGTCACTATGGAGTGAGTACAGACTGGTGCTAGTCTATATAAGTTAATATCCTGGAGATGGACCTAACCAGTAGCCTGGTTGAGGA
Organism: Chaetoderma sp. LZ-2023a; assembly: GCA_034401795.1. NCBI lineage: Eukaryota > Metazoa > Mollusca > Caudofoveata > Chaetodermatida > Chaetodermatidae > Chaetoderma > Chaetoderma sp. LZ-2023a. Next base: position 145,917,470 of record CM067369.1, read on the forward strand.
TCCATATTTATAGGAATAGGCATGGGGAGGAGTGTATGCAAGCATAAAAATCTTATTCTGGTAGCTAAATGCAGATAATTGATTTAGCAAGTAGTGATTGAACGGTAATGGATGTTTTTGTGGTGTAATAACAACTCTGCTGTTTGACATTGTATCAGTTTCATTTTCGCAAGACAGGTATTAGATGCCGACATTAACATAGTGACCAAGTTTGGAGTTAATCCACCCAGAAATAACAACGTGCTGCCACTGTTGAGGATGGATAGATGGACAAACAGATGACAGACTGGGGGTCATCGCGATGCATCGGATGGCTGACAAGCTAGTTGAACTAATAAAACCAATTTCGGCCGCAAAATCCATCAAATAAAAAAAATCCAATATGGCGTCCAAAACGCTACATTTTTATTTGTCCATGGCGGCCATACTTTTTACCTATCAACTTCCCATGAACAAACTTTAATGGCCTATAGTCCATAATTATATCCCCTAAATTTAGTCCTGATCTGTTCAGCGGTTCTGCAGAAGTCGTTTTTGCGAAAACTAGGTCATACAAGATGGCTGCTGTGTCCTTTGGCCAATCAAGTTCCTTTGAACAAACTTGGTTCAGCTCTTGCCCTATACGATGTTTCATGAGTTTTGAATTGATCCAACAAGCAGTTTCAGAGATTTTTTAGAGGTTTCTAAAAATTGGCCAAAATCCAAGGTGGCCGCCGGCCAAATTGGCAGATCGAATTCGAATTCCTTTGAATAAACTTAGATCTCTATGGCTTAAGGATGCTTCCTGCCAAATATAATTGAAATTGGCCTGGTGGCTTTTGAGAAGTCGCTTAAAGATAAAGTTGATGGCCGGACAGACGACGGACGGTCACCATGGCATAAGCTCATTTGGCCATTCTAGCAAGGTGAGCTAATAAATGACAAAACATGCAACAAATGTATTTTCTGCATAGACTTCAATACTTTGAAAATATAGCAAGGGACATAACTCTGCTACTTGTGGGTGGGGTCACTTCATCTTCATAGTTCCAATAGATATTACCTAAAGTAACGTATTTGCCAAATTTGGTTTTAATCCATCAACAAATGGCGAAACGTGTCACAATTGTTGACAGACGATAGACAGACAAATTGCAATTGTATAAGCTTGCCTAGGGGACCTAAAAATTAAAAAAATTCAGATAAAAAGTTATTGCATTAAAACGTCTATTTTCACCCAAAATTCTTGGGTGAATCCTCCAAAAGGCACGTCTACCATCATAAAGAAGCTACTTGCTAAGTTTCATTAAATTACTTTAAGCGATTCCATATGACATGTATGATATGCTTTTTATGAGAATATTGACAAAAATCATGTTTTTGCATTAAAAAGCCCATTTTCACGCAAAATTCTGGACCTATAAAGGTGAATCCTTCAAAAGCCACATCTGCGTATCATAGCTGAGGCATATACCAAGTTTCATTAAATTATTTTAAGCGATTCTGTATGATATAGCGTTTACCAGGATAATTGTCAAAAATCATGAATTTTTGCATTAAAAACCCCATTTTCACCCAAAACATTGGACCTATAAATGTGAATTCTTCAAAAGGCACACCTGCCTATTATCATTGAGGCATACACCAAGTTTCATTCAAATATCTGAAGCGTTTCTGTATATACTGTTTACGAGATATTGTGTATGGACAGACGCAGTGATTACTATAAACTGACAAATCAAAAATCTGTATACAAGTTCTGAAGCATACCACCCAGGGTCCTTCCCACCGAGTTTGCTTGAAATCGTCCAATTGGGCGGAGTAGGTTTTTAACTTATTTCCAGAAATTTTCAGAAAATCCCTGATGTGCGATGGAAAAATTGAGCGATTAAAATTCTCTTTAGAAGTGTTGAAGCGTACCACCAATGGATTATTCCACCCAAATGTCATCAGAATCGGTACATTTATATTGGAGGAATAGCGTTTTAAAGGATTTTTAAAGATCGCCGACAGAAAAAGTGACCAATTAAAATTTTGAATAGAAGTTCTGGTTGAAATCGGTTAAACTATTAAGTTGTGATTTGATGGACGGACGACGGACAGCCACCATGGCATAAGCTCACTTGGCCCTCGAGCCAGGTGAGCTAATAACTAGGTTTTAGAAAGGACAGTGAGCTTGACCATTGACATTTTGACTCCAAGGTGTCATGTGTCATTTCCACCCGTGATAAAGAAGCATGTGTCCAACTTTGGCTCCAGTATGTTTAAGCAAACCGGAGCTAAAAAAAACAGTGAAGTTGAGCTAAACACAACATATTACTCTTGAAAAGGTTTTTCCTAAGACCACAATGACCTTTGACCTTTTGACACTGAAGGATATGTGTCCAGTATAATTAACCGAACATGTATAAGAACTATCTGTCTAAGGTTGGGTCCAGTATTCTTAACCAAAGATAACGTTTGAATTGCTAAGTTGAGCAGTCATTTACCAATATCACAATAATATTGACCCTTGACCTTTTAACCCAAAGGTCATTGTGTTATGCCCTCTCCTTATATAAGGAAGTATGTGTACAAGTTTGGGTCCAGGAAGATTAATCAAACCTGAGACATAAACTACTATGTTGAGCCAAACACAAAATGTTAATGTTGAAAACAAGTTTTTACCAATGTCACAATAACGTTGATCTTTGCCATTTTGACCCCAACATCATTGTATGATGCCTCCAATGATAAGAAAGTATCTGTCTAAGGTTGGGTCCAGTATACTTAACCAAAGATAACATATGAATTGCTAAGTTGAGCTAAATGCAAAATGTTAATATTGAAAAAGACAAGTTTTTATCAATATCACAATAACATTCGTTGATCTTTGCCATTTTGACCCCAACATCATTGTATGATGCCTCCAATGATAAGGAAGTATCTGTCTAAGGTTGGGTCCAGTATACTTAACCAAAGATAACATATGAATTGCTAAGTTGAGCTAAATGCAAAATGCTAATATTGAAAAAGACATGTTTTTACCAATATCACAATAATGTTGATCTGTGCCATTTTGACCCCAACATCATTGTATGATGCCTCCAATGATAAGAAAGTATGTCTAAGGTTGGGTCCAGTATACTTAACCAAGATAACATATGAATTGCTAAGTTGAGCTAAATGCAAAATGCTAACATTGAAAAAGACAAGTTTTTACCAATGTCATTGTGTGATGCCCTGTCATTATAAAGAAGCATGTGTCCATGTTTGGGTCCAGTATATAATTAACCACAGATGAGATATAAACTGCTTAGTTAAACTAAACAGAAAATGTTAATGTTGAAAAGTTTTTACCAAGCTCACAGTGACCGTGACATTTGATGGCAAGGTCATTGTGGAATACCATACCATTATAAGGAAGCATGTATCCAAGTCTGGGTCCAGTATGATTAACCAAACTTAAGATATAAACAGAAAAGTTGAGCTGAATGGAAAATGTTAATGTTGAAAAAAACAAGGTCACAGTGACACGGTTACATTATACATACAAAATTTGTGTGCCTCTGTGCGAGCCATTGGTACATCTCTAGGTATTGTCTTCTGCATCCAGTCTCTAACTACAGGCACTGCCCAACCAGCATCTTCTACAATAGACTCTGGCTTCAAAGGCACACCAGGAATATGATACAGGCCAAGCTGTAATTGCACTTGTCCAGTTTCATGTACCTTTTATGTAACAGAAATCAAGGATTATTACGTTTAATCTGCTTTAGACAATTCTGAATGCCTATATCCTAAGGATGTTCCTGCTAAATTTGGTTAAATCCTGCTGATAGGTCTTGAGATATTGCTTAAACAAGAGGCCCAAGGGAGCTGTATCACTCACTTGGAACATTGGCATTTCAAGTAGAAATGCTATGTTCTACATATCAAGCATGTCCGAAGCCCTTTGGAAAACAGGCGCCAGCCTTTTCACTTAAAAATGGCTTAAGCACATACCATCTGCACGGGGATGCACAAGCCCTTTACAAAGGGCTGAAGCATGAGCCCTTAAGCGCTTCTGTGTAAGGAAAATAAATTACACATAGCCAATTGATAATCCTGTTTGATTTAAAGGTTGGTTAAATCTTTATAAGTACTAAACTTGTACAAATGTAGAGAATAAACAAAATGATCACATCTGTTTATTAATTTTGAGAATAGTGTTTCTAAAAGGTGTTGCTATCTTAGCCATCAGCATCTAACATGCAAAACAGGGAAAATGAGCAAAGCTAGGGACACATTCAGCACTTCCAAGTCTTAACCATTTAACCCCGGAGATTTCAGTTTCTAACTTTCAAGTCAAATATACAGATCAGTCGAAAAGCTGTTGAATATGTTGAAAACATATATCAACAATTCCCATTTAAATTAGTTTCAAAAGTTATGTACTCTACCACAATAAGATCCAAATTCCTTTAAAACCTGACAAGCAGATTAGTAGATAGGTTTTTAAAGGACTTTTTGAGAATCCAAAATGGCCATCATAAAAATTTACCAATCAAATTTCTGTGCAGAGTTTATGAAGCTTACCAGCATAGGATCCTTCCAGCCAAATTTGATTAAAATCTAAAAAGTGGTTTAGGAGAAGATACATTTTAAAGGATTTCTAGAAGATTTAATTCAGCACTTCTCGTTGTGTCGTTTCATGCTTCCAAAATACTAAGTACTATCTTACTCCAATACATAAGAAAAAGCTACAGGATATATTGAACATTGTATATATTTACTCGAGATACTTTAGGGGTGGTCTTCTGCTATATACTTCTCCGGTAATATGATGATGTACTGTGTTCTGCAGCTGTGGTAGTTGGAAAGCATCATGCAGCTGCAATCAGTCGCTTGGTCTTGTCCTCAGCCCAGGTCCTTGAGGTGATTTTTAGTCGTCAGTCTACATAGTCATACTTCTTTGCGGTTAGAACATAGCACTTTTAACAGGTTTTTGCCATGGCATCCTCTCCCAGTTGTGTAGGTGTGCACACCGAGAACAGCGTATTACAAGGATCTCTGTACAAGCCTGGAAATAAGTTGCCTGTCAAGAACATTGTCAGGCACCATACTATCAAATGTTAGGCAGTCTTGCCGGTTCCTGACATTTTGTCAGGTACAGATTTAAGCGGTCACTGTCATTGCAGCATGCAACAAAAGAGGCTGCATACAAGTGCTGACAAAGCCATAAAATAGTCATCTACCTAGTTGTGTATCACGATCATTATGACGTATGTTTAGTTGCTCTTTGACATGTTTCCAATAAGTTCAAGTAAAGAACACTGTGAAGTAGAATAGTGTTGACAGGCAGCAATTTCTGGATGTCCGGTACTAAGTAGCTGGTAACTGACAAAGTGTAGGATACTGTTGAAAGTTATTTCCAGGCCTGTCTGTATATGGGGTTCTGGTGCCATTCTCAAAACATGACCAGATCCTCTTTGCTAGGTCACTCTCATTGTCAACCATATTGCACATGGTGTATAGCGAGTCATTGGAGATTAGGCTATCCGGACAACTATGGCATGTGATAGCAAGAAGGTCCTTGCCCTGTAGGTGGGGCTTAGAATACACCTTCCGTATCCTCTGCGTCTCATACGAGGCGACTAAAGGAGGTACGGGTGAGGTAACCCTGACAGAAACCTCGAGTGCTGAAGACGGAGGTTCCAGGCCGCATGGCGCACTCTAATAAACCATGGATCCATGCACTTAACGTTTATGATTATGTCGATAGTCACTTACATGACTGGCGGTATGATCAGCGAACGAAAAGAAGAAGAAGAAGCAAGGTCCTTACAGTGACAGGTATCAAGCTTATCTAGAATTGCCTTTGGACATGCCCAGCTGTCACAGTTGTACAGCATCAGTGATAGGTGACAAGTTACATCATACAAGTGTATATTGGCCATAGGGATTCTTGATCCGCAGTTTCCCAGATGACTGGAAGGCTATGTTTCCCGTGATGCAATGTCCAGCTTGAAAAATATTCTTCCTTTATGGCCCAAGAATGCCTCTAGCTAAATTTGCTTTATAGGCAAATAACGATATAGTTTTTCATATATTTTTTAAGAGTTGTTTCATTTCACCGATGATTTTCCCATTCCTTAATTTCAAAACAATAATACAGTAAATTTGTTGAATATTTTGAAATTAATATAACTGGAAGCCATTGCACCCTTAAGCAGCAGTGGTTTCCAGTTATATTAATTTCAAAATATTCAAACGAATATGCTATAAATCATTAAAAAATTTACTTTTTATGGATTTGTCAGTGTAAGGGTTAATGCATGAGTTAACAGATAGATAGCCAATGAGGTCACCATGGTATAACTTCACAGATGGCCATGTCAGCTATTAACAGTTTAGAAGCTGAAGCTTGTACTTACAGAAATGCTAGTGCCCGTGACATCAAGTGCACTTAAAGCAGGAAAACATTTCAAATAGCGAATCGCCTGCACTGTGATACCTGGATTATCTGTAGAATTAAAAGTCTGTTAATGTTTAAAAAGAATAGATGGATCCATTTCATGCTTATGCCCATCCATTGCTAGGTGCATGTAAGCTTCTCCCAGTTAGCATGATTAGTATGCATATTTGATTCAATTTATACACTTTGAACCCTGAATTCCCAGAATCCCAATTTCAAGGTAATTATACTGGTAAGCTATTGAACATTTTGAAACTAATTTAACGTGTAGCTGTTGCTGTTATCAAATTAGTTTTAAAATTTTCAAAGCCATACAAATCATACACCTTTGTGACTGAGCTACATCATGTCAGCTTACAAGTGAGGTATTTGATTATGATGTCAGATACGTGAGTGACAGATTAGATCCCTCCATAGATGCTCAAGACCAGATCTTTTATGTCCAAGGATGGTTTGGGAGAGAAGTGAAGCACCATATACATAGATTTATGGAAGCTTGAATAAAATAGGGTGCACATTAACTTCTGGTATTCAATGTATGACTCCAAATTATCCTGAGTCTATATTAATTACATTCCTCAGACAGTATATCAGAGTATCTCGACAACTCACCCGTTTCAATGATCTTGACCTTTAACCTCTTCTCCATAATCGCAAGAAGGTTCTTCATGACCCTAAGGGTAATCTCCCACTAAAGTTTGTCAAGGCTCTTCCAGTAGAACTTGGAGTTGTCCTCCACCCACCCTTTTCGATTATATTGACCTTTTGACCTTTAGCTAGCAAAATCAAAAAGCATAAATAACGATTCTAAGGGCAGCCCCCCCCTCCCCCTCTCCTATGTATGTTTGGCGAATATCCCTTCCATAGAGCCCAACTATTCTTTTCAATTATTTTGAACCATAGACCTTTAGTTGCCAAAATAAGGAAGTCTCTCCACTGGTAAAATTTGGCCAACAAATATTTCCTTATTGAATTATTGATTATCGAGCCAGCCATTCCCGTGGTAAGTCTTCAAACATACTCTTCTCTTTACCTGCAGATGGACATTCCTGAAGACTACTGCAGAGGGTGGTTTGCGCCGGCATGACCATTAAAGGGTTATGGATTCCAAGCGTCGCACACCCACCCACCCACCCACGCATGCACGCACACACACACACACACACATCTAAGTTTGGTGAAGAGTCCTCCAGTTATGCCAATAGAAAGTGTTATCGATTTGAAACACGCACACACACAGACATGGCTCTTATAATAGTCTTCAGATAATTAGTGGTGGGATGAACATGCTAGAGCCATACCACCAGTAATGTTGAGCAATTGAATATTTCCGGTGAATAACTTACCCGCTAGACTTAGGATTTGCAGCGTCATAGGTCCTCGGCCAAGAACACGGAGAGGAGACGTCATTTTCTGTATACCCGAACTCGTTAAGCCATTATCACTTAAATACAGACATTCCAGGCTGAAATAATGTGCATACGTAGCTTTTATGACATCATAGGGAGATAGAGAAGAATACAGATAAGGAGTCCGGCGGCTGGGGTCAAATACTTTCAAACGTATTTAAATACAAATACAAATACTTTGGAATTCTTCAAGTACAAATACTTGTTTTTTACAAAATATTTAACTACAATTTATACAAATACTTATGGTAAGTATCTGAAATACTTCTCAAATACTTCTTACATGTCTTATAGAAAACCAAAGTATGGTACAGATGTAACTTTTGTGATGAACAGCCAGACCCTTAAATTTACATGAAAATGGTACGTTTATAGATACCAAACTAGTCTAAGGGTGCAAAAAGAAACAAGTATCATTTTATGAATGGAATTATTATGTAAGGAAAATATCTATGATATAAGTATCTTATTTTGACATATTTCTGGAAGAAATTAATTGCATACCATATCTAGCGTCAAGTTCGACGGGCTAACCATAGGTAAATATAGTTAACTAGATCCCAGGCCAAGTTGAACTTATAGTAAACTAGCTAGTAAATTTAGTCAACCAGCATCATGAATGGTTAATGCAAAATTATATCAAATTCAAGATGTCAGATCCCCGGACGAAGACGGATATGCTGGGCCTCATTGTGGCTCCGGGTGAAACACCTAGAGGCTAACCGCAGCATAACGCTCCATCACATGACATCACATTATGCATATCAAGATGGTGCTCGTCCTTTGGTACACCAGGGAGGGAGGGTGCCGGGTCCTAAGCGGCCCACCCAAGTGACTGGCAGCCCCACTGCGACTCGAGGAGCCAGTTAAATGCTACTGGCCAAGTTCTAACATCAACATCTCAAAGCCACTTAAAATATGCCAGTGGAATGCTGAAGGAGTAAGGAAGAAGAAAAAAGAACTACAACAAAGACTTAAAGAGGATATAGATGTGGCATGTATCCAAGAGTCGCACCTCCATCCCGATCAGCGCGTCTTTATTTGAGGGCACCAGACCTTTTGACATGACCGCAAAACAACAAGCAAAGGTGGAGGAGTGATGACATTAGTGAAAATTGACATTCCAACCATAGAGAGTCATAGACTGGAAAAGAAGTGGAAGTCCTGCAGGTGAATGTGTCTCTCGAAAATAGATCCATCCAAATTGTGATCTTCTATTGCCCGCAAGATAAAAACCTTTAGCTTTACATCTTTGCATCGGAGGAAAACTGGCTGATAGTTGGAGATTTTAACAGTCATTCCCCAAGCTGGGGTTATCAAGAGATCGACAACTGCGGCGAAGAAGTCGAAAACTGACAGGACGAGAACAGACTGATACTGATAAACAAACCTGATTACCCTACTACCTTCTACTCTAGGAGATGGCACTCGACAACAACACCAGATCTAGCATTCTCAACAGAAGATTTGCACAGAGTTGCGCAACGTGAAGTCGCCAATCAGCTTGGAGGCAGTGACCACAGACCCGTTAACATCACACTGGGTGTAGACAGACAACCTCCACTCAGTAAGCCTGTGCCACGGTGGAATTACAAGAAATCGAACTGGTCACATTTCCAAGAGCTATCGGATGAGTTTTCACATAGTGGTCAGACTGAAAATAACATAAATAGAGTAGTTGACAACCTCAACAATGCCATCAGTCTGGCTGCCAAAAACAGCATCCCCAGAGGGGCCAGGAAATCGTACAATCCATACTGGACTTCTGATCTACAATCCCTTCACAGGAAACTGGAAGAAGCTAGAGTTCATGCAGAAAGGAGCCCTGGTGAAGAAAACAACACAGCCCTTAACCGTGCTAAAGCAAAATTTACCAGAGCAAAACTGCAAGCTACTAGGAAAAGCTGGCACGAGAAAACAGAAGGCCTCAATATGGACAAGGATGGTAAGAAACTGTGGAAGCTGACTCGCCAGCTAAATGATGAAAAAGCACCAACATCACAGATTATTCTTGAAAGTAATGGTGCAACACATACTGGAAAACGTGCAGCTAATATGATACTAGATTATTTATACTGTTGGAGAACTAGCCATAAGACCCAAGCGGAGAAAGCAAGTGAGGGCAAAGTTTAAACATTTTCCGGAAAACACAGACTGTACAGATGGCTACATGAACATCCCGTTCTCAGAATGAGAGCTAGAAGCAGCACTCAAGACACTGAAGAAGAAGAAATCACCTGGTCCAGATAACATTACAAATGAAAAGCTGCTCCGCCTGGGCACTGCCACCAAGTGGAAGCTACTGGATGTATACAACATAAGCTGGCGCACAGGTGATGTACCACAGATCTGGAAAGACGCCATAGTATGCCCGATACTGAAGAAAGGAAAAAACAAGACTAAGCCTGATAGTTACCGTACCATCAGTTTATTACGCTATGTGGGAAAGCTTATGGAAAGAATGGTGAACTCCCGACTGATGTGGTACCTTGAAGAGAACAACATTATTGCCAAAGAACAGGCAGGCTTTCGCAGATGCAGGTCAACAGAAGATCAGGCTGCCTATGTCGCCCAGGACATTGAGGATGCACAGAGAAAAAACATGTGTTAGCAGTCTGGGTAAGTCTTAAAAATGTCTACGACAAAGTGTGGAACGACAGACTGCTTTTGAAGTTAAAAAGATACAACATCAGCCATAACATGCTCAAGTGGACACAACATCTACTCCATAAAAGAACAGCACGAGTACAAATCGATGGCTTCAAAAGTAAGAAGACAAAAGTTAAAAATGATGTTCCCCAAGATGGAGTACTATCACCAACACTTTTCGTCCTCTTCATAAATGATATGATTAAGATTCTTCCAAGAAATGTCAATGCTGCACTGTATGCAGATGATCTGGTCTTCTGGTGTAAAGAAGAATACATTGGCACAGCACAAATCAGAATCCAAGAGGCTCTTGACACACTTGAGGCATGGACAACAGAATGGGTGGTAGAAGTGAATAAGAGCAAGATGGTCCACTCAACATTTACCCTATCCACCAAAGTAAAGGCAGCCAATCTGATCTTTAAAGGTGAATCTCTCCCAAAAAAAGAAATACCAACATACCTGGGAGTCACTTTAGACAAGAAAGTAACACGGAGAAATCAAATAAACAATGCTGCACCAAAGGCCCAACAACGATTAGCTCTCATGAAAAAGTTAGCTGGCATGAACTGGGGAGCAGATGAGACACCCCTGAAGAAAGTCTACACAGGTATGGCATGAGTTTTGTATACCCTTGTTTAATTTATGTCACTGACCTTCAAAATAGTATGGTACAACCTGTACACAAGGCCCTTCAAAAAACCAATTCAAAACCTTTGTATAGGTAGGGTCATAAGGTAACCTTTATAAAAGAGAGACCGTTGTTTCCTAGTTGAAAAAGCAATAAAGTGGTCTTTATATAAAGGTGCCCTTTAAAGAGAGGTGGTCCTTAATACAGATTTGACATATAAATCAGAAATATTAATTGTACCTATTGCTGTTTAAATATTATTCAATTTCTATAGTACATGTATATGTGTATATAATTGCTATTCTGTTACAGTAAAACCTGCATATAAGGACCACTCAGTGGCACATACAAAAAGCACTTATACCTATGGTCAGATGTATTAGCATCTTAAGTGGGGATTATATAAAGTAGCCTTCCTGTAGCAATGGCCTTTGTTTCCTTAGTTTGGATTCAAAAAAGGGCTTTATAAAAAGGGGGACTTTATAGAGGTGGTCCTTACAGCAGGTTTGACAGAATTATGCTTAAATATTCAATTGATTTCTAAAGTATATATATATATATATATATATATATATATATATATATATATATATATACACCTGTGCAAAAGTTAAGCACCAGCAAAAACAATAGAACGTAGAAACATGATGGTACAACTAGGCTGCCATACTTTTTGTCCCCGCGTTAGCTGACATAATTCCAAGTACGAAATGCACATGCATGCATGACTTCACGCCGCTTGATGTCCGTGCGTGGCGGGAAACAGCACACGTGTTCAGTTATGTAAAAGTCCAGTTTGAGGTGTAGAACATTACATACAGATTTAGGCGACAAGATTAGGAATCTTGTGTTCATGACCGTGGTTTATTTGTACAGAGAGAATTAGCTCTTGATTGTGAACCGCTATGGCAAGACGAAGGTTAAGTGATCGTGTGAAATGGCAAATCATAGGCATGCATACCACTGGTATGTCATGCAGAGAGATTGGCAGACAGCTGAACATTAACCATACTGTAATCAGTCGTTTGATTGCAAAACATGGGCAAACTAACGAGGTGAAGGACAGGCCTAGATCTGGAAGACCGAAGAAGACTACTGCCCGTGATGATCGAGCCCTAGTACGCCTTGTTAGGAGATCTCCATTCACCAACAGCAGAGTGCTCAGCCAGCAATGGGAAACGCGCAATAGAGTGTCAATGTCTACCGCCAAAAGGAGACTGTATGCTGCTGGCATGAAAGCTAGGAGACCTGTCAGACGTCCTCTCCTCACTGCACACCACAAAGAGGAGCGTCTGAGGTGGTGCAACGAGAGAAGACACTGGAACATGAGATCCTGGAGACGGGTACACTGGTCCGATGAAAGTCGGTTCCTGCTTCATGCCACAGATGGTCGAACTCGTGTATGGAGGTCCAGACACACGGCGTACGACCAACGTAACATCATGGAAGAAGTTCCATTTGGTGGAGGTTCCGTTATGATATGGGGGTGCATCTCATTTGATTGTAAGCTGGATCCGTTGACTGTACCTGGAACACTAAATGGACAAAGATATCAAGATTCCATTCTGGATAGAGTTGTGGTCCCTCATTTTGTAAATCATGCACCTGGAACCCACCCTATATTCATGGATGACAACGCCCGACCACATCGTGCTAGAGCTGTGCATGAATACCTCCGCCAGAATGCCATCGAAACCCTACCATGGCCAGCAAGGAGCCCTGACATGAACCCTATTGAGCATATCTGGGACATTCTGGGAAACATGGTGAGAAGGAGGGATCCTCCTGGGCAGAACCTACAGGAATTAACAGACGCACTCCATCTTGAATGGCAACGAATACCACAATGGCGTATCAGTCGGTTGGTGACCAGCATGAGACGTCGTGTCCAGGCCGTCATCCAGGCACAAGGTGGATATACCCGGTATTAATAATGACAGTCTCAAACTCGTGCACAGATGTTAAACTTCGTTTTCAGACACCATTAATGACAATCTAGCCACGTGTGTCAACTGTAGGGCAATAGTTGTCAGTTGTGTCAACGTAACCATATTCAGGCCTCGTTTTCAAGTTCAAACTAAAACATACAGTGTTTCCCACCATCATAATCAGCATTCCTCTAGTTGCATTATTACCTCTTGCACTAAGATGGATGGGTACATAAATGTTTATGCTATTGCTTTCTTCATAGCACATGAATATACCCTCGCATGTGCGTAAAAATAGGGTGGTGCTTAACTTTTGCACAGGTGTATATATATACTGAACCAAAAAGTTTAGCAACACTGAGAATATTACTGTATAAATGTTATTTAACAAAAACAATAAATTGATTCAAATATATTATTTAATTGATAGGTCATTTTCCAATTTGAACAACAATCTCTTGTTACTGTAATGCTAGCATCGCGCCTTTAACACAGCATCATTCAATGGAAGGGTCCAATTTAAATGACACTGAGCTGTGAATACGGGTTGTGACCTCTGCACGCATTAACCACGGCCGTACATCGCTTTCTCATGCTTCGAATTAAGCACCTGATGTCACGAAGAGGAATCGCATCCCTTTCCTGGAGCAGTGCAGCTTCCAGCTCCGGCATGTTGTGATGTGGATGGTTCTCACGCACCACACGGCCAAGGATGTCCCCACACATGTTCGACAGGTCCGGTGATCGCGCTGGCCGGTCCAACACCGGAACGTTGTTAGCCTCAAGGAAATCACTGATGACCCTAGCTGAATGACGACAGGCGTTGTCTTGCTGGAACAAAGTCTGCATGATGCTGCATAAAAGGGATGACAACAGGGGTGACAACTTCTTCACAGTAACGTTGAGCCGTTAAATTTCTGCGAATCACAATAAAATCTGTTTTGCCATTTTCATGGATTCCAGCCCACACCATGACACTGCCGCCACCGAATCTGTCATGCTGAATGATGTTGACTGCATCATACCGTTCTCCTAAACGTCGCCAAACCCGTTGCCTACCATCTGCCACATCCACACAAAACCTCGACTCATCACTGAACAAAACGTGGCTCCATTGTTGAGCACGCCATCGCTGATGAGTTCTTGCCCACGCAAACCGATTCTCGATGTGATGCTCTGTAAGCGGAACAGCAACAAGTGGATGACGGGCATGCAGTCCAGCATCATGGAGTCTGTTTCGCACAGTTTGTGCATGTACTGTAGTGCTGGTAGCGGTGTGCAAATTACGGGACAGCCGCGGCGCAGTCTCAAACCTGTGACGTCGTGATGACGTCACTAAGTAGCAGTCTTCTCGTGGTGTTGTTGCTCTCGGTCTGCCAGATCGTGGTCGGTCATTAACATGTCCAGTTTCCTGCTCATGTTGGCGGAGACGGGAAATGGTTGAGGCGTGAACATTATAATGTCGAGCAACAGCGCGAACGCTCTGCCCAGCAGCGAGTCTTCCCATTGCTTCATGGCGCTGATTTTCGGGTAGCCCTGGGCGGCGGCCCATGTTCGGTAGGGTAAACTTTTAAGCGTTTTCTGTTAACGTTCGTTATCTGCTTTTACAATATGGTGAATTTTTGCCTTCGCCACCCGCCAATGTGGGCCAGTGCAAGAAAAATGCATTTTAACATGCAGTAAGCGTGCGGCCGAGAAATGCAAGAAATGAAGCGCCTTTGAAAATTAGTCAAATTGATAAATGGCGCTATACAAATGCTGTATTATTATTATTATTATTATGATCAGCGAGACATTACATTGACGAAACATGCCTGCAAATTTGGTTATAAATGGACGCATAGTTTTAATACAACAAACCAAACTTCACTGTTGCTAAACTCTTTTGGCTCAGTATATATATATATAATTTCTTTAATCCATTGGAACTTTTATACAAAACATAAGACTAACCCAGGGGTTGCCAGAATTAGGGAGCTCATTGTCTAAATATCGGCATTGTATTAATAGTCTGTATAAGAACACATGTTTTCATCTAAATATTTAGCTGGGATTATGCTACAGGCTATGACTTGCCATTAAAAAGTCATAGTTAAATAATATCCATTTGCACCTAAACCTCTTAACCATTTTAACTCAGGTGTCTGGCCTCATAAAACACAAATTCCCTGTGATGCTGTTATATTTAACATTGAATATTATGGAAATAATTTTACTGCAAGTTGCTGCTGCCTAAAGCAGTAATAACTTCCAGTTAAATAATTTGACAACCATTCAATAGTTACTCAACTATGATTGTAAGGGAATTATTATGCTAGGAATTTAGGGTTAAAAGGGTTACCTGTCTTCAACCAAGACTGCTTGATATTACATAAACTATAACAGAGGTCTGAATAACACTTTTAACACCTTTAGTAGTCTCAGTGACATTCTTGATAAAAGTGACCCCCCACCCCTAGTCCCATTAATAATTTAAAACTCTGTCAATTAACAGGCCAGTGTTCAAAACAAATTGGCAGCTTGGAAATTTGAACACTGAAAATACCTCCAGGGCAAGCGTTGGTCTGTTCTCAGATTAGATTTAGCAATCTTAGCAACCAATCGAATTGATGATTTAAGAAACTCTTGACCAATGAAAATGTAGAGGGGTGTGTATTCTTAGAAGCTGGAAGTCTGGTATATACCTGAGGTCAGACCAAAATTGCCTCACTTTAGATTCCAGTTTCATAAAGAATATAGATTTCTCTACATAGTTCTTGATTTCATCATTTCTCAGGTACGCATATAAGCCTGGGAATGAGCATGAATATATAAGATGAATGATCCTGATATATAAACATAATACAAAAAACTGTCAAACTTGAATTACCTCATGAATTATGGATTCCAGACGTGGAGCCATCAACCAACACACCTTCGACCAAACGTGTCCCATACAGTTGAATTCCTCTCGCTTGACCATGTCTGTTCTTACTACTTTTGCTTTTCAAAGTTATCAAAAGGAGATGAGCAGTGTGGCCACTAGACTATCGTTTCAAAACAGCTAAAGCGAGTGGATTGGCGGAGTCTGACATGTCCCTCATATAGTAATCACAGTGCCATTGTGCAACGGCCATGATATCCTCTAACGGGACACCAATGAATAGGGCGGTCGAGGAGGCTATTCCTCTAACATCGTGAGCCCTAGCACATTGCACCTGGTGCCCAGTCGTAATCTCATGGGCAGTCTGAATGCATTCGACTACCCAACGAGAGAGTATTCATGGATGCGGCGCCATATGGCTTCTTATGGAAGATCCATAGATGTCTATCATTTGACCATAGAGATTCCATCCATTTGTACTTGGCCAAAGCTGACTTGTATCCAGCAATTGTGACAGGAGCCAGTCCTGTAAAGAACAGGTCACAGAGTCTGCTATTTGGTGAATAGTGGATTGAAAAGGATCAATACCCTTTCCTTCACACCACTCTGCAAATTTGTTAACCTTGTGGTTATATGACTTGAAGGTTGACCTTCTCGCGGCTGCGATGAAACTCGCAGCCTTTTGAGAAAAGCCTTCCAACGTGGAACATTGTTTGATAACATCCACGCAGTCAATTTTAACATTTTGGGCTGCTTGTGTAGGAAGCGGCCCTTGGCCTGGGAGATTATGTACGGAATCTCGGGCAGCTGCACTGGATTGTCCACCAGCAGATCCAGGAGATCCGTGAACCACGCCCTGCTGGGCCAAAATGGTGCTATTATCAGGATCAGGCATGTCTCCTCCGTGATCTTCACCAAAATCTTCGGTCGAAGAATAGTGGGCGGATACGCGTAAGTGTGCATCCCTCTCCAGCTTATTACCACAGCGTCTGTATCGATGGCATTTGGATCTGGAATCGGCGAGTCATAAGTCATGATTTGAACATTTTCCTTTGTGGCGAACAAGCCCACGTTTGGTTTGCCCCAATGCTCGAAGAGCCTTTGTAGAACTGGAGGGTTGAGAGACCATTCTGTTGGCAGAATCCTCTGTCTACGAGACAAGGCATCCGCCAGAATGTTCAATCGCTGAGTAATTCCTGCACCATTGAATCAAGTGCCACACCTTCATACACAGTGTGGGTGACCTGGTACCGCCTTGGTGATTTATGTATGATACTACTGTCGACTTGCCCAACCGTATCAATATCACCTTGCCCCCGACCTCTGGAAGAAACATTTCCAATGCCAGTTCCACTGCCATCATTTCCAACAGATTGATATGCAGCTGACTATCTTGGCGAGGCCATGTGCCCGAAACCTGGTGTTCTCCCAGGCAAGCCCCCATGCCTCCAGCGATGCATCCGTGTACCCAGACAACTGGTGGCGGGGTAGGTGAAGCAAAACTCCTACTACGAGATTCTGATGCTCCTTCCACCATACAAGATGCGACATTATTGGCGCCAAAACTAGTACCAGCTTTGACAGGGGTTCTGTTCTCTGCTTCCACAGAGACATCAGATACAACTGGATAGGTCTTCGCTCATACAGGATTACCTGCTCCATGGAGACCATCATGCCAAGCATCTGAAGAAACCTCGTCTGAATGTGGTTTCCGAATCGAAAACTCTTGAGGGTGGGTAACAGAGACACCACTCTGGGATCTGACGGGTAAACCCTGCCTTCCTCGAGATCGAATCGCATCCCCAAATAAACGAAGTGTTGAGTGGGCATCAACTCAGATTTCTCCCTGTTGACTATCCAGCCTAGATCTGAAAGCAATTTCAGAGTCAGAGAAGTATCCACTCCTAACCTGGCTGGCGTGTTCGCCTTGATAAGCCAATCGTCTATGTAGGTGTGAAGCACCACGTTTTCTCTCATGAGAAACGCTGTCACCGCTAGGACCACTCTGGTGAAAACCCTTGGGGCTGTCGACAGGCTGAATGGGAGGACTACAAACTCCCATACCTGATTCTGAAACACGAATCTCAGAAATCTGTGACAACCACTGTTCATTGGAATGTGCCCTCAGGTATGATCTGCTCCCTTCTTTCCACCCTTGGAGGACTTACCTTTGCCCTTCCCGCCTTTCGGGTGATCAGGGCCACCACTAGGGTGGGCAGGAGCCGGCACAACCTTCCTCGCTTCTTAGCCGCAGGCGGTTGAGGAGGCCAGCAATAGCAGAAGGAGCTGGCTTGGCTTTCGCCTTGCCCTTATGCTTCTTCTGCTTCTTGGAGGAAGATTGTGCAGTTAGCTATTTCGCAACAGCCCCTAGTGCATGCGCCTGACATACTAGCTCTAGCTCAAGATTAACCGCTAACCGACTTTGCGCGATGTTGGCCGTGTCCTCTAGGATGACCCGCGCTTGGCCACCAAAGATGCTAGGGCCGTTCAGGGGCATTCCAAACAAATGCTCCCTGACAGCCGTAGCCAGACGCATATGGTCAAGAACCATCTGCCTCCTGGACTTGGTCACTCGCACCTGCACCCTGGCCAACGCATCCATCGACAGCACAAGGCCGTCGTTGACACGAAAGCCCAGTAGGTGGCACAGGGTGGCCTACCCCAGCTTCAGCCCACACCGACTGAAGTAAGCGATAGGAGTGATTGACAGCATTCATAGCTGCCCTCATCGTAAAGGGACAGGACTTCCTCATTGTGTGCTTGGCTCTTGTTCACAAGTGCCTGAGCGGGGCCACCCGCTCCTGCACACCAAGAACTCAACGGTCATCCTCAGTGACCATTGGGAACACACTATACCGCTCGTACTCGCCCCTGGCGATATGGTACCTTGCCCACACCTCCCTAGAGGATGCAGGGAGCTGGCTCTTGGTCAAAAGTTGCTTGGCATAAATAGCCTCAAGCATCTTCTTGAACTTTGGATCCAGTCCAATGGACTGAATCCGAGCCGCGGGCAAGACCCCTGTCCGAATCGATGCAACAGATGGACGGGGCATGTCTTCCTCGGTCGTGGTCGAGACCACAGATGGGTCCACCCTGGCTAGCCAAGCCAGAGCATCAGACCAGTCCGCCTCCGGTTACTTCCATTCATTTTATGAGAATGTAAATAATGATGCTGACTTTTGATAATTGAAACAAAACTTTGTCTTACAAACGTTAGATCATGGGATGCCTTAAGAACGTAGATAGACAAAATTTTACAGAAATAAAATTGATTCAGTAGAACCGAGTTATAAAATAATGGAGTTGGCATCGAGATCAACTGCAGTAAGAAGACACACTGTGACTGCTGGTCATGCAGCTCACAGAGAATCAGGCGTGAGGAAGACGGCCGGTATCTTCTCCGGGACCGCAGATGATACAGAATTTTGAGCAGACCTGGTCATGATTTAGGTGATGTTTAAAGCAGCAGACATCCAAAGGAACTTTCAGCTACCGTACAACGGACCTGCAGATTGTGTGATACCTAAGCTACAGTTGCTATTTAGCCAGGGTGCGTGTTTTGTGGCCAAATGTCCCTAGCGCTAACCTAATAATTAGGTTAGTGTTAGTAGACGTTTAGCGTACAGCAACAGACACAGTCTTCGGGCCAGAAATCACAGCCGTTTCCTGATGCAATGGACACTGATACAATAAAACACAAAAGAGCGCAACAGTGGGAACTAGCAGAGACAGCGTTACTGATGGATAGCAATGTTGAAAGCTAGGACAGGAGCTGCAATGTACATTGCTGGAGGGCCGTGATTGTTCCTACTGCAATCGATGCACAACCGAGTAAACCATAAGGTTGTAGCAGAAGCCCTTAAACAAAGAGAGCTCTACCATGTTGGTGTTTAGTCTAAGTTACAGGTGAGTGTGCAGCTAATGTTGCTGATCCATGAATAGTGGGTTTTTTTGTTGGCTTGGTTTTATTGGCCACTCACACCTTGATGTATTCGAGCGATGGCATTATTTGAGGTACTTCCCGAAGTCAAAACTTAAATAATCAAAAATTAAGATGTTGCTAGTGGTGTATGCGTTGAACACATTAGGGGTAAGTAATGAAGTTTGCATCCTAATCAAATTAAGGGGGAAAATCAATTCCACCCCTTCCCCACACACACCCCCCAAAACCCTGGACCCTTCAAACAATGGTGTTGGTACCAAACATCCAACCCCCCCCCCCCACCCCACACACATTATTAGGACAATTTATTATAGAATATTGTCTGAAATGGCTGAGCTCAGAGTCGAATCTTCATAATATTCCCAGGGGAAAATCCCAGGACTGCCTGCTTTTCCAGAGTATTAACTCAGGAACCAAGCTCTCATACACCTTTTCCACCAATGCACTCCAAATGCTATCTCTGGGATTGTATTTGTTTCAAAATGTTCTGATCTCACACCCAAATCTCCCAAGGGGGATTTAGATGGGAGGCGGATTGGATGGGAGGGTGCGTGTTTGCATCCCTGCCATAGGGGGAGTAGGATGGACACCTTTGATAGGGGTGGAGGGCAGTCGGTATAATTAATCTATAAAATGAACTCAGGTGAGAATAATGAAATAAAAAATTTTAAGAGATGAAAATCATAGTTACGGATATCAAATAAA
This sequence comes from Chaetoderma sp. LZ-2023a, assembly GCA_034401795.1. Taxonomy (NCBI): domain Eukaryota; kingdom Metazoa; phylum Mollusca; class Caudofoveata; order Chaetodermatida; family Chaetodermatidae; genus Chaetoderma; species Chaetoderma sp. LZ-2023a. The sequence goes on from CM067369.1 coordinate 145,938,013, forward strand.
AAAAATTAAATTTAGATAGTATCCATGTGATTAAATAAACAAGAAATGGGAAAACTTAAGAACAGAAAATCTAGTGATTGTAAACGAAATATCCTGGGTTAAAACCTGTTGCTATTTGAAATAATAGGTTGATTGCGAATGTTGGTATAATGGTAATTTTTGCAATTATATATATATGCTGTGATTTCCATTCATCAGTCATGAAAACCCCGAAAACAGGTTAATACACAAATTTCAATGTGAACTAATAGTAAACATTTGCATATCAGTAAATCAGATCACTGCATTAGGACTGTAAGTGATCCCCTGGATCACTGTGTTTCAGCAATCCAGTAATGCTAAGACAATTTAAATATGATTTAATCCGTACTTCAAAAACCAGCTCGTGTTTTAACCTTTTAATGGTCAAGTCGACCAAAATGGCCTCTATAGTGTTCTTGATATGGCCAACAGAAAAACTATTTTTGAAAATTACCCACTGTAATGACTGGCTCGGTTAACCGTTGGCACCTTAAGTCATTGTGTTCCTACATGCCGCACCCCTCCCCACCCAAAGAGAAATAAACAAACAAACATAAACACAAATTTTGAATTTCTTGTAGAACATGATTGAGCACTCATCATCGAGCACACACACACCCAATACCACCCTTTAACCTTCAAATTTAATCAAGAATAGTGGGGGTAAGGTGCAATAACTAGCCATTGAAGGAAATTTCAATTTCCCTTTCTCCGATATCTAACAATACCATTACATTACTCATTGATAATACCGCTATCCTGATAGCTGGCTCTAGGAATCTAGATTTAGTAAGCTTTACTGGCTCCTGGAACCAGGTACCCGGTTCCCAACAACCGGGTACCCGCTTGCCAGAGACACTCGTATTGTTTGCATAGCTACCAAACAAGAGAATACCCATGGCTTGCCTCCGCGAGGCTGGGAGGCAGGGTCCGTAATGTAATGGTAAGTATTGTTAGATCTCGGAGAAAGGGAAATTGAAATTTCCTTCTTTCTCCTTCGATCAATACTTACTATTACGTTACTCATTGATAACACCTGATTTAGTCGGTAACCTGGTGAGAAGGGGCAAGCCATACAGTCTCTTTTTCCCCTGGAGAACGAACTTAGACCTAAACTTGTCATACGGAGACCTAAAAGGACCGACAAGCTTTGGGACTGAATCACATTCTCATCACCGCTCTCCCCTTTGTCCTAAAAAAGGGAGAACTCACAAACATGCATCTCGCCTGAAACACAAATGTGCGAAGCGGGTTAACAGCTCTTTACACATATAAGTCTGGGAATGAGCATGAATATATAAGATGAATGATCATGATATATAAACATAATACAAAAACTGTCAAACTTGAATTACCTCATGAATTATGGATTCCAGACGTGGAGCCATTAACCAACACACTTTCGACCAAACGTGTCCCATACAGTTGAATTCCTGTCACTTGACCATGTCTGTTCTTACTACTTTTGATTTTCAAAGTTATCAAAAGGAGATGAGCAGTGTGGCCACTAGACTATCGTTTAAAAACAGCTAAAGCTGTCCCTCATATAGTAATCCGTGAAAGAGGACTCACAGTACCATTGTGCAATGGCCATGATGTCCTCTAGGCTCTAACGGGACACCATTGAATAGGGCAGTTGAGGCAGCTATTCCTCTAACATTGTGAGCCCTAGCACATTGCACCTGGTGCCAAGTCGCAATCTCATGGGTAGTCTGAATGCATTCGACCACCCAACGTGAGATAGTATCCATGGATGCGGCGCCATATGGCTTCTTATGGCAGATCCACAGATGTCTATCATTTGACCATAGAGTCCGTCCATTTTTTGTACTTGGTCAAAGCACGGACTGGACACCAGGCACTGGCATCACAATCAAACCTTGTTAGTTTTGGTATAATGATCGGTTTGCCGGGATATTTCAACGATTGATTCTTTGACATAAACTCTGTTCTTAGCAGCAATCGCAGACCCTCTCCAGAGACAATAATTCGGTCCCTCTGCTGAAATCGCATGGATCTCACTGCGCCTTCTTGCTGAGGAAGCTGCCAATAGAAAAACCGTCTTTAGAGTCAGATGGTTTAGACTAGCCCAACCCAAACGTTTGAAAGGGTGCTTGGCCAGTAGATTAAGCACCAAAGATAGACTCCAGGCTGGAATGACTACCGGCTGTCTCGGTCGGAGATTGCTCATTCCTTTCACCATCACATTCAACTGGGCCACCTCTGAACTATCCCTGTTGGCTAAACAAGGGATAACTGATGCCAAAGCTGACTTGTATCCAACAATTGTGACAGGAGCCAGTCCTGTAAAGAACAGCTCACAGAGTCTGCTATTTGCTGAATAGTGGATTGAAAGGGATCAATACCCTTTCCTTCACACCACTCCGCAAATCTGTTAATCTTGTGGTTATATTACTTGAAGGTTGACCTCCTCATGGTTGCGATGAAACTCGCAGCCTGTTGAGAAAAGCCTTCCAACGTGGAACGCTGTTTGATAACATACACGCAGTCAATTTGAACATTTCGGGCCGCTTGTGTCGGAAGCAGCCCTTGGCCTGGGAGATTATGTTCGGAATTTCGGGTAACTGCACTGGATTGTCCACCAGCAGATCCAGGAGATCCGTGAACCACGCCCTGCTGGGCCAAAATGGCGCTATTAGCAGAACCAGGCACGGCTCCTCGGCTCCCTGTTCTTCATCAAAACCTTCGGTAGGAGAATGGTGGGCAGATACGCGTAAGCGTGAATACCTCTCCAGCTTATCGCCAGAGTATCTGTATCGACGGCATTTGGATCTGGAATCGGCGAGACATAAGTCATGATTTGAGCGTTTTCCTTTATGGCGAACAAGTCCACGTTTGGTTTGGCCCAATGCTCAAAGATCCTTTGTAGAACTGGAGGGTTGAGAGACCTTTCTGGTGGCAGAATTCTGTCTGCGAGACAAAGCATCCACCAGAATGTTCAAGTGCCCAGGAATGTGAGCTGCTTTTAAAACAACTGAGTAATTCCTGCACCATTGAATCAAGTCACCTTCATACACAGTGTGGGTGACCTGGTCCCGCCTTGGCGATTTATGTATGATAATACTGTCGAATTGTCCAACCGTATCAATATCACCGTGCCCCTGACTTCTGGAAGAAACTTTCCCAATGCCAGTTCCACTGCCATCATTTCCAACAGATTGATATGCAGCTGACTCTCATGGAGAGTCCATGTGCCCGAAACCTGGTGTTCTCCCAGGCAGGCCCCCACCCCTCCAGCGATGCATCCGTGTACACGGACAGCTGGGGGTGGGGTAGGTGAAACACAACTCCTCCTAGGAGATTCTAATGCTCCTTCCACCATACAAGATGCGACATTATTGGTTCCAAAACTAGTTCCAAAACTAGTGCCAGCTTTGACACTGGTTCTGCTAATAGCGCCATTTTGGCACAGCTCTGACACTTCATTTTGAATGGCTTCTAATTTGTCTGTCTCCCTTGGAATCCAGACAGGTGCCAAAGACAGATTTTGTGGCGGGAAATCCCACCACCCTGGCATGTACCCCTGGGATATCCATTCCAGGACCAGACTGTCTGACGTCACACCTCACCAAGCCTCGACGAAACGCATGAGCCTTTCACCCACTATAGGCACATTGACGCCTAATCCGGGTGCCTGGCTTGTGATCCGCTCCAACCCCCTCCTTAACGAGAGAGAGAACCATTTTGGTCATGGCTTGACTGGCACCACTGTTCTTGTCGCACAGGCGCGGTCCAGACGGATGTGAAGGGAACTACCATACCCTCAGGTACAATCCGCTCCCTTCTTTCCGCCCAGGTCCACACCTAGGGTGGGCAGGGACCATCACAGCCTTCCTCACCTTCTTAGCCGCAGGTGCGATCAGCTCCCTTCTGTCCACCCTTGGAGGACTTGCCCTTGCCGTTCCCGCCTCTCGGGCGATCAGGGCCACTACTACGGTGGGCAGGAGCCTCCACAACCTTCCTCGCCTTCTTAGCCGCAGGCGGCTGAGAAGGCCCAGTAAGAGCAGAAGGAGCTGGCTTGGCTTTCGCCTTGCTCTTATGCTTTGTCTGCTTCTTGGACGTATGTTGATCAGCTAGCGGTTTCGCAACAGCCCTTAGTGCATGCCCCTGATGCACTAGCTCCAGTTGAAGGTTAACCGCTAACCGACTCTGCACAATGTTAGCCGTGTCCTCTAGGTTAGCCCGCGCTTGGCCACCAAAGATGCTAGGACCGTTCAGGGGCGCTCCAAGCAAACGCTCCCTGACAGCCATAGCCGGACACAAGGACCATCTGCCTCCTGGACTTGGTTACACGCACCTGTACCCTGGCCAACGCATCTATCGACAGCACAAGGCTGTTGTTAACGCAAGAAAGCGCAACAGGTGGCACAGGATGGCCTGTCCCAGCTTCAGCCCACACTGACTGAAGCAACCGATAGGAGTGATTGATAGCATTCACTGCTGCCCTCACTCCCTCATCGCAAAGGGACAGGACTTCCTCATTGTGTGCGTGGGACATGTCCACAAGCGCCTGGGTGGGACCACCCACTCCAGCACTCTGGACCCCAAGAACCCAACGGTCATCTTCGGTGACTGTTGGTACCACACCAATCCGCTCGTACTCCCCACTGGGGATACGGCACCTTACCCACACCTCCATAAAGGCTGCAGGGAGCTGGCCCTTGGTCAAGAGTTGCTTGGCGTAAATAGCCTCAAGCAATTCCTTGCACCCTGGATCCAGTCCAATGGACTGAATCCGAGCTGCGGGCAAGACCCCCATCCGAATCGATGCAACCGATGAACGGGGCATGTCTTCCTCGAAACCATGGATGGGTCCACACTGGCTAGCCAAGTCAGAGCATCAGACCAGTCCGTCTCCGAAGAAGACACCCCCGTGAACACATCACCCGTTGATGTATTCATGGGTCTACCAGCAGCGGCCTCCTGGCAAGGAGCCACTGCTGGAAAGCCAGCAACACCGGTACCGCACGGTTCCGCCGCCACCCCATGAAGCAAGTTCAATGGAGTAGGCCCACACGGAAAACCGTGCGGACCCGTAGCGGTTATGGAACCGTGGCCATACATGGGCGCCAATGGCAACCAGTCCAGAACCGGACACAGAGCGAGATTTCGGCATCAGAGACAACACCAGCGTGGGCAGGACAAGAAGCCTTGCATAGCGGGCCCAAACCACGCTGGGGTGCCATCTCCGAACCCTCCAACTGCAGATGAGGAGCGCCCCCAGGGGCCGAAACGGATGCTCCTCAATTTCTTTTCGAACCGCCTGACCCAGTGTCAGACCCAGCCAAGTCCTTCTGGGTAAGGAACTCGACTAAAAACTTGACGGGCCACACTGCACAGACATTACACCTATTATCAACATTACATTTCATTTCGAACATCGAAAACAGACATGGTCATTAAACGTGACCTTGATGAATTTGTGACACTCTGGGCAAGATGATGGGGTAGGCTTGGCTTGAAAACATGCACAAGCCTAAAATAAGCAAGCGGAAGGCAGACAAATAATTTTCAAATACTTTGACAATAAATTAAAAGTTAACCCTCCAGCACCCCACACCCGCAACGTTACAACCAAGATCGCGTAAGCTGGTGACAAGAACGATGGTGGGCCAATAATACACCCATAAATTGATCCTGAAGGATGTATAAACACGGAACCAGGAACCATATTGAATGCATTTGCGGTATATTTAAGAATTAATTTCAAAATTATACTACTCAAACGAAGGCCAAAACGATACGCGAAGGAACAACAAAATGAATTAACATACTGCTGTAGAACACGGTAAAACCACAGAACACACATCTTAATCAAGAATTTTGAAATCATCGATCAACGGCAAACAGATCGTGATTACACGCAAAACATGACATAATTCTAAAATTTCTGGCACAAAATGCACGCAGCACCAAGAATAAGATGCGCGAATTAATGAAACATTTCGTTCACCAAAATAATCCGAGAAATAAAAGGGTGTGACATCACCCGCTCGGACCATACAGCTGAACAACGTAAGCCGATTTTTAGTGTTAAAAAACCGTAAGCCAACACCTAGTTTCGTATATTACTGCCCAATCGCCATTGGGATTTAAAGGAGGCGATCTTATCTGGCATATTTCGTTGTAACCACACATCCCAGCTCCGGGGTCAGAAAATGGGACATGCAACACAGACGAAATTTCAGACATAAGTCTCCAAATAGCTAGAGAAATAACATGAAAGAATACGACCTGAAAATCAGAGGCTCCTTCCATAATTAAATCCAGTAATTCCAGAAGCGAAACAGCAAATAGGCACACAGAAAAACACAAAGAAAACTAAGATTTCTCCACGCAAAAAGCAATGTATCCTCTTGTTACTATGCAAACAAGAATGAATGTCTCTAGCAGGCGGGTACCCATTTGTTGGGAACCGGGTACCCGGTTCCAGGAGCCAGTAAAGCTTACTAAATCTAGATTCCCAGAGCCAGCTATCAGGATAGCGGTATTATCAATGAGTAATATAATGGTAAGTATTGATCGAAGAAGAAAGTAATAATTTCTAAAAATTTGTGGTTGTGTCTGCAGCTGTACTCGCGATGAAAAATTTATAAAAAAACCCACCTGTACAAGCGCACAGTCATGCAGTAGCTTCTGCTGTATGAGGTGGGAAATATTAATATGATTAATATGCTATTAATGAGTGGGGTGGGATGGAGCGCCTGTCTCGCTCAGGCGCCGGCTAGTCGAGCCTGTGAAGCTAATCTAGGGTTTTTAGGCAATTGGTGTGATATCCGTTGCTTTGTATCCCAGGAAGTCGGAAGACTTTGTCGGAACAACACCTGTCCAGGTAGGGGTTTATGGTAATCCAAGCTTGGCATCAGCCCTCCCCGCTCTCTCATCAATATTCAGAGTCAAGAGGGCGTGGCCTTGTCCCCTATCTCGAGGCAAGGGCACCCAGTCACAAACGCCCGTCTGGTCAAGCGCTGGACGCCCAATCAAAATCCACAGCGCAGTTAATAAGTAGCAGTCCTCTAGCTCGCTCTCCACAGTTCGTCTCTGCGTTTGACTCAGTTAGTTTCGCATCATTCCTTTGTCCCTCCCTCCCTCCTCTAGTTAAGCGATTTTACTGCAGGGGTGACACAGATTGCATATAATACATATATTGCTGTATAATACTCTTACATTGATTGTGCTGCTCTGTGTTGCCATTCTGCATGTTTGCTGTGATGATAATGTATATTACTACATAACACTGTTTTAATATATCAGGTTTATATTGGCATATGCTCAGCTCTGGCTTTGCGTGGCTTATTGTATAGTTGTATATCATATAATGTAGTTTAGTTATATAGGGGAGGGCCATAGATTATATCCAAGATGCTGACGTGTCATAATTACTGTTGGTAGTGTAGCGCGCCGGGCTCACGCTCTCGCCGGCCGCTCGCCAAGTCAGCTGGGCTTAAAACCCTCAGCAAATATATACAACCATAGGTATGCTATGAGGCCCTCATATGCACATGCACTTCTCGGAATGTTTTCTTGCTAATATGAGCTTGCTGCACAAGCAAGCAGTACAGTTAGTTTCACTCACTTGTTGGTTTTTCTAACAATCAATTGGAAGGCGACCATCAGCACATCAGTGCTGTGCGTAAGCTGCTTTTTAACCCTTGTGAGGCCATGGCCTGCATGTCAAAATTTGGTCTACATTATTATGTAACCGCCCACATACTCATCACAATCAGTAGTACACTGGTGGTTTATTGGACGCGTACTAAATATAAGTAAGCATGTGTCTAAGTTTAGTTCCAAAAGGGGAAACCAATCATAAGATATATAAGATGATATGTTGAGCTAAACCAAACACTTAACCATAAAAAAGATTTATATCAAGGTCACAATGACCTTTGACCATAATAACATTGTGTCGCATCTGCTAAATATTATAAGTAAGCATGTGTTCATGTTTAATCTCAATAATCAGATGAACCAATACCAATTTAAGATGATACGTTGAGCTTTTAAATAAAAACCTAAACCGATAGAGCTTTGAACGAATGTCGCAATGAGCATGACCTTTGACCCAAATATCATTGTGCTGCCACTGCATGATATAAGTATGCACATGTCCAAGGACAAGGTACATGCAGACTCAATCAGGTGAATAAATTCTGATATCTCTAACAAAATGTGGAGAGAAACCAAATGCTTAACCAAAATTGGATGCAGACAGATGGACACGATGGGCAAACAGATAGGCAATCACAGATTAACCTAAATTCTAATTTTCATCAACAATAATTCATAGTATAAACTGAAGTTAATCATCTCACCTATTACTTGCCGCAATGTGGACCATAAGTTCATGATCGTCACCCAAACCGCAACTCGTTAAGTCAAGATGAGTAAGGTGTTTGAATAAGCACAAATGTTCTGCGTAATCTGCCACACCCAAATGACAGCTGTGTAAATTAATCCGCTCCAGTACACTGCCTGCATAAGCATTACAGAACAATGCCAATGCATGCAAGCTGGTATCTGATGTCTCTGTAAATTGTTGCGATTGTGCAGCACAAGAGAATATCGTCTCTCCGATAAGGTCTGGGAACTCATGAAATGATTCAACTAAATGCAAATGACTACTCACATATTTCACACATATGTTAAATAACGTTTCAGGAGAAATTGCTTTCTGATTTGGCTGTTGATGTTCTCCTGTTGAATATCGTGGATGAAAACTACAGAGACCGTCTGAAGATTTCTGTCGCCGCTTTTTTACCTCTCTGTGGACATCTTCCATTGCAGTTAATTGTGGTACTCACTGCATACCCATGTTGTTATATTGCTATGTTACTATTTGATACTGTGGAATAAAAGGAAACAGGTTTTGAAACATTAGCAATCCTAGAATCTAAGTTTCAAGGTACATGTAACTATAGATGTAAGCTATTGGATATCTTGAAACAAATTTGACTTGGAACTGTTGCTGCCTATGGCAAAATATTCGACAGGATGTTTATTAAATTGTAAATTCAACAAAGAGATTCAATTTGTACACTTTGTGACAGACTTTTCGATTTTCATGAAGGAACTATGTCATTAGCCTCGCCTCATAAGGGGAAGAGTGTAGTGCAATGGACCTTTCCACTGTATCCATCCATCATGTGACGTCATAATCAACTACGTGACATGTAGAAGGCCATTACAATCAATGATGTCATTATGACATAGATGAGTATGTCACAAATGAATAATTGAAGACGGACTATGCGTTGTTGTACGAATTGTATGTCTTTACTATTTAATAAATATACGGTTGAGCATGTTGAATGGCAATGTTCAACAGCACCCAGTCAAATTAGTTTCAAAATATTTAACAACTTACCTGTATATTTTTCAGGAAATTGATAGCCAGGGTATTCAGGGATCGATCAATCCCAACACGGCAAAGTGTGGATGGAGCTGAGCTAGAGGTGGGCGGGGAATAGCTAAAACTGGAAAGGTCTATCGGGTCTATCTGTGTGTATCCGCGACTGTGCGTGCATATAGAAATAGGTCGAGGTTTATAGTCTGCTTTCACTTGCGTGCTCAGCCATATTTCCACCTTTACCCTCTCTTTATTACACCGCATTTATTTTACATTCCTTCACAATCTCTTCTCCCTTTGGGAGCTTTTACATTCCTTATTTAGGGACAGCGGTTTTCCATTTCAACATTTGTCATTTTCTGTTTCACAAAATTGCCGATTCCGTTTCACTGTCATTTCCCAAACTTACAGTACATCATCTAAGCTGCATGTACACTTAATAAAGTCAATAAAACCGTCAAATTTCTGTTGTGCCTTGTGTTATTAGTAAGTCCAGACAGTATAAAGTTATGGTGGCGGTGATATGGGTGGGTAAAAATTAACAATTTTACATGAGAATGTCTCCGGTTCTGGAGGAAAATGCCTTTAACCCATTAATTTCTGCTTGAATATCATGTTTTCATTTCAATTTACAAATGTTTTGCAGAAAAATTTGATTTTCCATTTGAAAATAATTTTTCCGTTTGAAATTACCAATTCTGTGAATTTATGTTTATTTCCATTATCGCGGAAAACCACTGGCCCTACTTATTGCTGACACTGACCTCACCATCACTGGCACCTATTTTACTGACAGGTGTACTGGAACAAGGTGTGCGTGCATGCTTTTCCATGTCTAAACCATAGTATTAGTAGTATCATACAGTATGTGTAGCGCCGATTGCCATGTCGGGTACGGACCGACCCAGTCTGTATGGGTACGAAACGACCCGATCTCGGATGCTCCAAGCTCACCCCCCCCCCCCTCACCCCCCCCCCCACCCCCAGGTAGCATAGACAAGCCCGTGCTAATACTTTTTACAGAACTGAAATCGATTCAGAACTGGTGGAGATATCAGGAATATTCAAGCACTCCTTTTCAAACTCTAACTCGAGGGACCCCGCAACAGCGCATGTTCTGTTAGGGTGAAGGCCATCGATCACGTGACAAGCGCTCGTACCTTCCATATAACTCGCGTGCTGATTGGTCGAGTCTCTCTGAGGTCACCATTTAGTATAAAAGGAGCTCATTTCTCCAGCAAAAATCAGTTGGGACGTGGGTCCGCCAGAGACAACACGCACTATTACTTCTTACTGTATAGCAACGGTGATCTAGCGTTGCTAACCAGACACAGTGCAAATCGGTTTTGAGTAGATCACAAAACAAATCGCTTCTCTGACCAATCTTTTAACAACACTATCAACAATGGTAGCCGCACAGAACACACCACAGACAGCTACAAGCAGTACAACACACAATACACCACAGCCAAATACATGTTTCGGATGTGGACAAGTTGGACAATGGAAGGATCATTTCCCCAACTGGCCGCCTTCCACCACACCTATAACGGACCATAGCATGCTGCAGACAGAACGCCAGTCAAACTAACAAGGTCACTGAAAGAGAAGGCAGTTCAGTGCCCATTACCTAAACCCAGCTCAACAGCGACCATCGGTCGACAGCCACAAAGTCCAGTGGCTACAGGCACCATACCCAAAACGATGACACCCACACATCATCACACACCAGTAACTATGGTTTCGCCCCAGCCAGTACTAATGACGCACACTGCGTCAGCAGAACTGACTTCAATCCTTTATGTGGCAACCTGTGTCCCCGCACAAGCTGCACACACAAAACCCTCCTTCCTATGTAAAACGGCAGTGGGTGGTTCTAGCACCTCCACTGAAACAACGTTTATACAAGCACCACGTCCAACCACTATGATACCTAACACATGGACGGTGTCCTCTAGTGGTATGCAATACACAACTCCCACCACCATCACCTACAGCATCCAACAGCACCAGTGGTAGCGACACGGACAGCTCCAAACATTATTTGTCTTGGACCACTAAGAAAAACAAGCATTTACAAAGAGACAAGCAATGGCCTAGGCGCTACTTCTGTGCTTCTAAGGAGCACGTGATTGCAGGAAATGTAAATTTCCCTTTCTCCGAGATCTAACAATACTCACCATTCTGTTACTTCTGATATACAGCTGGCCTTGACAGCTGGCTCTAGGACTATAGACTTAGAAAGCTTTACCGACTCCTTGGAACCGGGTACTCGGCTCCCAACTGCCAAGTACCCGTCTACCATAGAGCTCATATTGTTTGCATAACCACCAAACAAGAGAAATCCATGGCTTGCCTCCATGGGGCTGGAAGGCTGGGTCCGTAACAGAATGGTGAGTATTGTTAGATCTCGAAGGGAAATTTACATTTCCTGCATTCTCCTTCGATCAATACTCACCATTCTGTTACTTCTGATATACACGAGATTTGGTCAGTAACCTGGTGGTAAGGGGCAAGTCATAAATGCTACTTTTGCCCCTTGGAGAAAGAGTTAGACTTAAAAAACTTGACTAACGGAGACCTAAAAAGGACCGTCAAGTTAACGGAACCGAATCACATTCGCATCACTGCCCCCCCCCCTCCGCCTTTTTTCTCCTAAGAAAAGGGAGAGAACTCACGAACATGTATCTCACCTGAAAACACAAATATGCCAAGAGGGTTAACTGCTCCTTGCATATACACATGTATTAGCCTGGGAATGAGCATGAATATATAAGATGAATGAACATGATATATAGACATAATACAAAAAACTCTCAATCTTGAATTACCTCATGATAAATGGACGCCAGACGTACCGCCTCCAACCATTCACTGGTCCGGCCATCAGTGACACAATCTGGTTGTCATCCTCTCGCTCGACCATGTCTGCTTTTAAATTCTTTTCTTACCAAAGTGAAAAAAGGAGAAGAGCAGTGTGGTCACTTAACCATCGTTTCAAAACAGCTAAAGCGAGTGGATTGGCTGAGTCTGACACATCCCTCATATAGTAATCCGTGAATGAGGACTCACAGTGCCATTGTGCAACGGCCATGATGTCCTCTAACGGAACACCACTGTAAAGGGCGGTCGAGGAGGCTATTCCTCTAACATCGTGTGCCCTTTCGCCTTGCACCTGGTGCCCAGTCGCCATCTCATGAGTAGTCTGAATGCATTCGACTACCCAACGAGAGATAGTATCCATGGATGCGGCGCCATAAGGCTTCTTATGACAGATCCATAGATGTCTATCGTTCGACCGTAACGAGTCAGTCCATTTCCTGTACTTAGTCAGAGCACGGACCGGGCACCAGACACTGGCATCACAATCAAACCTTGTTAACTTCGGTATTATGATCGGTTTGCCGGGATATCTCAAAGATTGATTCTTTGACATAAACTCTGCTCTTGGCAGAAGACGCAGACCCTCTCCGGAGACAATAAATCGGTCCCTCTCTGCCGAAAGCGCATGGATCTCACTGCGCCTTCTAGCTGAGGAAGCTGCCAATAGAAAGACCGCCTTTAGAGTCAAATGCTTTAGACTAGCCGAACGCAACGGTTCGAAAGGGTGCTTGGCCAGTACATTAAGCAGTAAAGATAGACTCCAGGCTGGAATGACTACCGGTTGTCTCGGTCGGAGATTGCTCATTCCCTTCACCATCACATTTAACTGGGCCACCTCTGGACTATCTCTGTTGGCTAGACACGGGATAACTGATGCCAAAGCTGACTTGTATCCAGCAATTGTGACGGGAGCTAGTCCTGAAAAGAACAGCTCACAGAGAAAGTCTGCTATTTGCTGAATAGTGGATTGAAAGGTATCAATACCCTTTTATTCACACCAGTCTGCAAATCTGTTAACCTTGTTGTTATATGACTTGAAGGTTGACCTCCTTCTCGCAGCCGCGATGAAATCAGCAGCTTGTTGAGAAAAGCCTTCCGACATTGAACGTTGTTTGATAACATCCATGCAGTCAATTTGAACATTTCGGGACGCTCGTGTAGGAAGCGTCCCTTGGCCTGGGAGATTATGTTCGGAATCTCGGGCAACTGCACTGGGTTTTCCACCAGCAGATCTAGCAGATCCGTGAACCACGCCCTGCTGGGCCAATACGGCGCTATTAGCAGGACCAGACACAGTTCCTCCCTGATCTTCACCAATACCTTCGGCAGAAGAATGGTGGATGGGTACGCGTAAGCGTGCATCCCCCTCCAGCTTATCGCCAGAGCGTCTGTATCGACGGCATTTGGATCTGGAATCGGCGAGACATAAGTCATGATTTGAGCATTTTCCCTTGTGGCGAACAAGTCCACGTTGGGTTTGCCCCAATGCTCGAAGATCCTTCGTAGAACTGGAGGGTTGAGGGACCTTTCTGTTGGCAGAATTCTCTGTCTGCGAGACAAAGCATCCGCCAGAATGTTCAATCGCCCAGGAATGTGAGCTGCTTTCAAAACAACCGAGTAATTCCTGCACCATTGAATCAAGTGCCATACTTTGATACACAGCGTGGGTGACCTGGTCCCGCCTTGGCGATTTATGTATGATACTATCGTCGAATTGTCCGACCGTGTCAATATCACCTTGCCCCTGATCATTGGAAGAAACTCTTCCAACGCCAGTTCCACTGCCATCATTTCCAACAGATTGATATGCAGCTGACTCTCCTGGAGAGTCCATGTGCCCGAGACCTGGTGCTCTACCAGGCAGGTCCCCCACCCCTCCAGCGATGCATCCGCGTACACGGATAGCTGGGGGTGGGGTAGGTGCAGCGAAACCCCTACTAGGAGATTCTGACGCTCTTTCCACCATACAAGATGCAACATTATCGGCTCCAAAACTGGCACTAGTTTTGACAGGGGTTCTGTTCTCTGTTTCCACAGAGACATCAGATACAACTGGATAGGTCTTCGCATTAGAGCAGCGTACGGGATCACCTGCTCCATGGAGACCATCATGCCCAGCATCTGAAGAAACCGCCTCACCTGAATGTGGTTTCCCACTCGAAAACTCTTGAGGATGGCTAACAGAGACACCACTCTGGGCTCTGATGGGTAAACCCTGCCCTCCTCAAGATCGAATCGCATCCCCAAATAAACGAAATGTTGAGTGGGTGTCAACTTGGATTTTCTCCTTGTTGACTATCCAGTCTAGATCTGAAAGCGATTTCAGAGTCAGAGCAGTATCCATTCCTAACCTGGCTGGCGTGTAGGTGTGAAGCACCACGTTCTCCCGTCTGAGAAACGCTGTCACCGCTAGGACCACTCTGGCAAAAACCCTTGGAGCTGTTGACGGGCCGAATGGGAGGACTACAAACTCCCAAACACAGTTCTTTATGCATTTTTCAGATCGATTGACACCCACCACATTCCTTTCCTCAATCCTACCATTATCGTCCTAGGTGTTTCCATCTTGAACCAAGGTGTATGGATAAACCAATTTAATGGCCTGAGATTGAGTACGGGTCTCCAACCCCCTGTGCTCTTGGGGACAAGGAACATATTTTAATATAATAGAAGCCTGGAGTGCTCTGGTTTGCTGGCTTTATTGCGCCCTTCAGAAGCAAGCCTGATACTTAGTCTTGGACGACTTGTAACTTGTCTGGCTCGCATGGTACGGGAGTTCAGACAGGTGCCAAAGACAGATTTTGTGATGGGAAATCCCACCACTCTGGCATGTATCCCCGAGATATCCATCACAGGACCAGACTGTCTGACATCACACTTTGCCAAGCCTCGACGAAACGCATGAGCCTTCCACCCACTATAGGCACATTGACGCCTAGGGCAGTTGTCTGGCTCGCGATCCGCTACCCACCCCCCTCACCACGAGAGAGAATCATTTTGGTCTTGGCTTAACTTGTCTGACTGGTGCCGCTGTTCTTGTCGCACAGGCGCAGTCTAGACAGATGTGAAGGTAGCTACCATACCCTCAGGTACGATCCGCTCCCTTCTTTCCACCCTTGGAGGATTTCCCCTTGCCCTTACCGCCTCTCGGGCGATCAGGGCCACCACTAGGGTGGGCAGAGACCTCCACAGCCTTCCTCGCCTTCTTAGCCGCAGGCGGCTGAGAAGGCCCAGCAAGAGCATTAGAAGCTGGCTTGGCTTTCGCCTTGCTCTTATGCTTCTTGGAGGAAAGCTAAGCAGCTAGCGGTTTCGATGCAGCCCCTAGTCCGTGCGCCTGATGCACCAGATCTAGCTGCATATTAACTGCTAGCCGACTTTGCGCAATCTTAGCTGTGTCCTCTAAGATTCCCCACGCTTAGCCACCAAAGACGCTAGGACCGTTCAGGAGGGTTCCAAACAACCTCTCCCTGACAGCCGAAGCCGGACGCATATGGTCAAGGACCATTTGCCTCCTGGACTTAGTAACACGCGCCTGCACCCGTGCCAGTGCGTCCATTGACAGCACAAGGCCGTCATTTACACACGAAAGCGCTGCAGGTGGCACCGGGTGGCCTGCCCTGCTTCAGCCCACACTGACTGAAGCAATCGATGAGTGATTGACAGTTTTCATCGCTGCCCTCACACCCTCATCACACAGGGTCATGACTTCCTCTGAGTGCACTTGGTTTCTGTTTACAAGTGCCTGAGCAGGGCTACCCACTCCAGCAGTTGGAACACCAAGAACCCAACAGTCATCCTCTGTAACTGTTGGGACCACACCATAGTGTTCGTATTCCACCCTGGGAATACAACACACCTTGCCCGCACCTCCCTAGAGGCCGCAGGGAGCTGGCTTTTCAAGGAAAGTTGCTTCGTCTCCTTAGCGGGCCCAACCCACGCAGGGGTTGCCATTTCCGATCCCTCGGACTGCAGATGAGAAGCACCCGCAGGGGCCAAAATGGATGCTCCTCGATTTGATTTCGGACCGCCTGACCCCGTGCCAGACCCAGCCAAGTCCTTCTGGGCAAGGAACAACCATTTGCTTGATGAGCCACACTGCACATGATTCACAACAGTCATCAACATTACATTTTGAACACCTGAAACAGACATGGTCCTTGAATATGGCATGGACAAATTTGTGACATTCAGTACAAAAAGGCGGAGAGGGCTTGGCCTGTAAAACAAACACAAGGCCTCAATAAGAAAGCGGAACCACACAGAACGGAAGGAAGACATATAACTTATGTTAACCCTACAGCACCCAACACGTTACAACCAAGGCTGGCGATAAGAACGAGAATGGGCCAATAATACACACATAAATTGATCCTGAAGAATGTTTAAAAATGGAACGAGGAACCGCATCGGATACATTCGCTGTATATTTAAGAATCAATTCCAAAATTATATTACACAAACGAATGACAAACAATACGAGAAGGAATAACATAATGAATTAACACTACTGCTGTGGAACACGGTAGAGCCGCAGAACACACATCTAACCAAGAATTTTGAAATAACCGATCAATGCAAACAGATCAGTAGTACACGCAAAACTTGACATAATTCATAAGTTTCTGGTACTAGACGCACGCAGCTACCAAGAATAAGATGCGCAAATTAATGAAACATTTCCTTCACAAAAATAACCCGAGCCGTAAAAAGGTGTGATGTCACCCGCTCGAATCACATGGTTGAACGACGAAAGACAATTTTAGTGTTAAAAAACCCTACACAAATGCCTGAAACATTTCATATTACTGCCTCATCGCCACTGTGGTTAAAGGAGGCAACCATACCTGGCATAATTCGTTGCCTCATATGTCCCAGTTCCGGGATCAGAAAATGGAACATACAACACACACGGAATTTCAGAGACACAAGTCTCCATATGACTAGAATATTAATAGAAAAATATGACCTGGGCGTCGGTGGCATTCTCCATTGTAATCCAATTATATTCCGAGAAGAATCGGTCACAAAAAGCACACTAAATAATCACAGAAAACACGTAGATATTTCTCTGAGCAAAAAGGCATGTTGTTCTTGTTGCTATGCATACAAGAGTAGCAGGCTCATGGTAGCGGGTACCCGTTTGTTGGGGGCGGGTACCCGGTTCCAGGAGCAGGTTAGAGCTTTCTAAATCTGAAGATTCTTAAGGCACAGCAGCTGAGGGTGCTGTTATCAATAAGTAATGTAATGGTAAGTATTGATCGAAGGAGAATTGGTGGGTGGAGATTTGAGAACCTTGAAAAAAGGATAAAAATAAATCAATATCCTACCTTAATGTTAATCACATTAACAAATAGTGCATCAATATCAATCACCCTGATTTATCAAACAAGAAAAATGAAACTCAAAGAAACTAAACAAGACAATTAAAGATTCTCACCCATATCAAATAGATATACAGCCTAGCGAAAATGGCGAGATGTGCTCGGTAAATGGTTTTTAGCTTTTTTAGTTAAAATGGATATATTCCTAAAAAAGGAAGCTGCTGGATAAAGCAAACGAGGAAGCCATCCCACAAACAACATGAGCTTTAATGTGGGCTAATTGAATTTCACCAGAGGAAGCAATCTCATAGCAAATTCGAATAGTATCACAGATCCATCTGGCAATAGTAGCCTTAAAGACAGGTCTGGCTACCTCCTCCACATATGGAACACATAAATGGGAAAGATCTGATCTTTTAAAATCGGTACAATGTTTATAAGCCTTTAAAGCTCTGACCAGACACCAGAATTTATCAGACGGCGAAAAAGATTTAAGAATAATCGGCTTGGCTGGGTGACGGTTAGATTGAGATTTAGATTAAAAAATCCCTTCTGGGATAAAGAACTAAACCGTCCCCAGATTCAATAAATCTATCCTTCTCAGCGTAAAGAGCGTGAATCTCGGATCTTCTCCTAGCCAAAGCGGATGCAACTAGAAAAACAGCATTTAACGTCAAAAGTTTAAGGCTAATGGATCCAATTGGTTCAAAATGATTACCCGCGAAAACTTGAAGAACCAATGCCAAATTCCAAGAGGGTAAGGGCTTAGCCACTGGAGGACGATTGATGCCAAGGCCTCTGATAAAACCATTTAAAATCTTAGAATCTTTGACATCGGCATTTAAAAGGCACGGAAGAGAAGAAGCCAAGGAGAATCTATATCCTCTAATGGTATTAGCTGACAATTGCAGAGAATCGAAAAGATAAGAAAGAAAGTCTAACACCTGGAATATAGAAACAAAATTGGGCACGAAACCATTAATGGAGCACCATTCTCCAAAAATTTTAAGACGACCCTTGTAAACACGTCTGGTTGACTCTCTCCTGGATGAGTCGAGAATTTCCTGAGATCTTGAAGGAAATGGTATCTGATGGATCGGATGCTCGATATTTTCCAGACACACAGGCTGAGGATTTCCGGATTGGGATGAAGATACTTGCCTCTGACTTGAGAAAGAAGATCTGGGAACCCTGGAAGAAGGCGATGAAACTCCATCAGAAGATCGAGGTCGACAAACCATATCTTCTTCGGCCAGAATGGCGCTATTAAAAGAACTTCCCAGATCTGATCCCTGACCTTTTTCAGAACCAACTGGATAAGAATCGTTGGAGGGAACGCATTAGCTGACAACCCTGTCCAGGACTGAGACAGGGCGTCCACTGCCAGGCCCTGACTGTCCGAAAAAGGAGACATGAAAGAGATCTGGGCATTTAGAGAGGTCGCAAAAATATCTACGTAGGGACGACCCAGATGGAAAATCGCTTTGACAACCGACTTCTTTAACTGCCACTCTGTGTCAGCAAATTACTTGGTCCGCAAGAAAGTACAACCTGCCTGGGACATGGCTTGCAACGAGAAAAATCTGATTCTTGCGGCACCACAGAAGGTTCCAAATTTCCATACAAAGAAGAGAAGACCTTGATCAACCCTGCCTGATGATGTAAGAGACCAGCTTGGAATTGTCTGATCGAATCGAAATTTTGAGTCTCTTCACCCATGAGGAGAGCCTTCTTGACAGCCCACAGCTCGAAGACATTGATGAGCTGCCGACTCCTTCAAGGACCAAAGACCGGAAATCGACAGGGAGTCCCAGACTGCTCCCCACCTCTCCCGGGAAGCATCTGTGAAGATAATCGCCTGTAGAGGAGACTACCAATGGAACACCTTTTAAGAGCAGAGAGCGATCCCTCCAGAAACCCAAATGAAGAATCCGATGCTTTCTGATAGGAATCTGAGAGTAAATGGAATGAACTGACTGCTTCCAAAGGAATATCAGATACATCTGAAAAGCAGAATGGCGCCAAGAATAATGCCAAAAGGAATAAAAAGGACACTATTCATGTGAAAAATAACCCAAATGGGGAAAGAAAAAGGAATAAAAGCCGAGATTAGAAGAAAAAAATACGAATCGGCACAATGAATTAACGCCCTTTGGTTAAACTAAATATGACAACCGCCGACATAAGAGAAAGGAGGAACGAGAGAAAAAGCTGAACGGCCCGAAGACAACTGCCCATCTAAAGTAGGACGAATAAAGAAAAAATATGCGTATCTAGGGAGAATTGCCTCGAAATTTAACAGAATGAAAAAGGGAAAATAAACTGAAATCCAAAACGAATTAAATTATCATACACGGGAAATGCTAAGACAAACTGAAAAAAACATGCTTCACGGAAGAACACAACTGAATAACTTAATTATCGACTGGGTGAGATCATTAGCGAAGATAGGGATATGTGCATATGTAGGCAGAGTATTCATCTCTATCAGCAAGCAAGACAGACAGGGATGGGAGGCGCTGTATAAGCTAGCGCATATGTAATAAGCCGAACAAAATGCCATACTGCAACCAGTCGGGAGACTTTATTTAAGTTTAATTGCTGATACTGTTATTGCTGTATGTCTGTATAATTTAAGGTGAGTCTTCATGTCTCTATATGTAGAATTTCAGCCAATAAATAATACAGAACCGCAAATGCGTGAACCGGAAGCGGGAAAACGGAAATGAACAGGATCTAACATCCCTGGATGTTCTGAAAAACTGGAAGAATTTACATCAACGGAAGTAGAAGATAAACCGGGATTGCGCAAACCGGAAACTGAACAGAGTCTACTAACCCCTAATTCTCAGGAATACCTGAAGTGATACTAAAACAAGAAGTATGCACACCGGAAACAGAAAACTGGAAACTGAACAGAGATGCTAATCCCTAATGCTCAGGTATACCGGAAGTGATACTAAGACCGGAAGTACACACACACCAGATGCGGAAAACCAGAAACTGAACAGAGTCTACTAACCCCTAATGCTCAGGAAACCGGAAGCGGAAACCGGAAACTGACCAGGATCATGCAGACCTGGATGCAAAGAAAAACCGGAAGATCGCGAACCGGAAGTATATAACAGAATTTTAGAGGAACTGCACAAATCGAATGTGCTAGCTAAACCGAAAACGGCAAAATTCTCGGAACATGATCTGAATCAAGCGATCTCTGAATATTACGCATCACAGGAACCACTGAAAATTTTACGTTGGCAATATTAGATGAACCAGACACATCCGCCACCACTACTTGGGGGTTATGCCCTACCCCAAGAATCACGTGGGCTTGAGAAGCTGGTGACTTACTCGAAATCACTTAGAGCTTCTCCTCCTTTCCTTTATCAAGTATGGAGGTTTCTGATAACACGCCTCCTGGAGGACATGCCTCCTGTCTCAAAGTGAGGGAGAACGGGCTTTCCCCACTAGCGGACATCTGAACTCCATGATCAATGGATGACTCGAGGTGTATCCTTGTAGTGTTCATCCAATCCACCACGCCTGTTTGCACCACCGACACGTTCTTGAGAGATCTCCGATTTTGATGCTAAAATAGCTGAAGAAAGCCGCTCATCTAGAGACCTAGATTACTGGTTTACAGAAGGTACACCTTAGGCACACATGCCCAGAAATTCTGACAGAAGCAGACGGTCACATTAGCTGAAGCGCATAATACTTTCTCATCGGATTAAAGTCTCAAAAAACGAAAAAATAATGAAAAAGATGAAGCAGACAAGTTTCTTAACTGAGGAAATATCCTCAAAGTCAAGCCTCACGAGAAAACCGGTAACAAAGCTCATGTCTTGAAAGCGCGGGAAAATAGAAATTCAAATATCTCAGTGTTTGAATTTATAAACTTTCATGATTAATTCTTTTAAAAGGGTCACCTAAACTCTGGAAGACTAGCTTACACAGCTTGATAATACTCCTACGTTGTTAGGTAATAATAAGAGTAGATGATGATGATGATGATTGGTAGGCATAGTTGAAATATCACAGTAGTTGAAATACCATGGAAACCGGTAATGAAGTTACAAGTGTACATAAATAATCAAAAACAATAAATAGATTCATAAAACGTAACTTAGTCAACAAAGACTTCATATTAAACATGTTGCTTGATTAGTAATCCTTCAAAAACGAACTTTAACAAAGTAGACAAGTACGAAAACTTTAACTGGATTTTGGCAAACCTTTCTGATAGCAGAAAAATGTGAATGAGTCTAAGTTGCTCTTGGGCTCCTCTGCGCACATGCACAGAGACCTAGGCCATTGAGGAGTGAGCATAGACTGGTGCCAGTCTATTGCAGGCTGTATGGTTGGAGTGTACTCTACCAGAAGCCTGGTTGAAGGTACGATGAGATGGTATAGGCATACTGGGCATGAAAGCAGACCTCTCCACGAAAGGCGAGTGATTACGCTCCTCTCGCCTAAGATTAATTTTAGGTGAGTATCTCATTGCTCGCCTACACTACATTGCTTAGTAACAATGACAGACTATAGGTGGGTACTGATGCTGCTAGCCTCAATGGCTAAAATTTTAATTTAGGAGAGCAAGTGATTACTCCCCTTCAAAATGCTCATGAAGAGGCCTGTGAAAGCAATCATAAAAATCTTTTTCTGGTGCTAAATGCAGTATAATTAATTTAGCAAGTAGTGATTAAACGGTATAGATGTTTGTGGTGTAATAACAACAGATGCTACTACACTGTCGCAAATAGAAAGCATATCACAGGACCTGATTTACTATCTCCATAGAGACTGAATGAAGCTGTTAAACGGGGATCCAGTGTCGCATACGAGATGAGCTCCTACTTTTTTCTATCAGCTTGTCTACCGTCTGTCTACGCAGTCGACAGACTAAGTTTTACTTCCCGTATATCCGACACAGTGTGTCGACTTAACTTAATTTGTGTGTATGATTATTCGTATTATTCCATGGTTCTAGCCAAAAGGATTCATTCACTGAAGATATAACTTACCTGGTCCTGCCAGGGTACCTCTGCCAGAGGGAATTTCCAGTTCAAAGTTCTAGGTCAAAACTCAAAACCAAAGAAATTGTCCAATTCATGTAAACAAGTGTGTTTAGGAAACTTAGTTTCTCTGTGACGATTTCAGCAGTAAATTTGATATCGCTGTGTGCGCTCTTAATAAACTCTATTTGATTTGAACTGGTCTTATCGGGATAACGAAAACTGGTGTCGGTTGTTATTTCTTCAATTTATCAACTGGTATCGGTCAATATTTCGGTTTAATTGCTAGGCTTAAATATGTAGATTACTAAAACCGTTTAATTTACCAAGATAACTCAGACCATTTTGTAGTTTAAATAATCTACTCTTCCTTTTCAGTTTCAGTTTATACGTTCAGTTTCGGTTTCTATTTCCCGCGAAAATCTTATCTAACCGTTGATTGGTCAGAAAATTGTTGCCCCGGAAACCGCTTGTATGACGCATGCGTACATTTTAATTCTTAACTTTTTTGAAACACTAACTTGTTTGACATTTATCATGTTTGACGTTGCTCTCAGTAGTGCCGGAGCACAGCTTGTACTCGCTACATCCCATGATGATAAGCACCGTCCAGAACATATTATTGATGGGTAGCTATCCATTATCGATACCAGTTTTCGTACTTGCATTAAGGATTCATTTATGGTCTTCTCGATTTATTTATTGACTCTGGCCTTGAACCCACAGGCACTTGTATCAGGAATTTTGTATCTTTTAAAACTAGTTCAGGGATAGAGTACCTTTAAAGCCGGTTGAGACACGCCCCCTAACCAGACAAGACACACCCCTGAGGGCCTGAGCCAAGGTGTGTGTGACGTCTGCAATGTGACGTCTTCAATCCACCCCTCACCATGGTGTAGAGCATAATAATACATTCATAACTCCAGTTATCAAAGATGTTTCTCCACCAACATACAGACCGATACCAGTTCTAACCAGGCAAACGCGACAGTTAAATTCAATACCCAGCAGTGCAGCAACTTCACAATCCTATCAAACATCAAGGGAATTTCAATCCACTGGTAGGCAGCCAAATCTGAATATAAATACAAACCAGCAAACCTATCAACCAACCACAGGACATTCTCAAATGAGACAGAAATACAATGGTGATAGTATGAACTCACAAGCCTATCACCGTCCAGAAAATGTCCAAAATAAGCAGAAATATAATAACCAGAATAGGAACATCACAAAGGCAACAGGTGATATATCTTACCAGAATGGGACTGCTACAGCACAGTATCATTCCGATGTTACTCCAACAAGGGACCAGATGAAACGCGTCCTAATTATAGGGAGCTCAACGTTGAGGAAGTTTAGTGGACGCTATATGTCCAATGACACCATGAACATCAACATTAAAACTCTAAGAGGTTCTCATATTATTGACATACACGACCACATAGACAGTTATCTTTCTGCAAGCAGTCACGATGCAATTGTTATCCATGTCGGAAGTAATGACATCGTGAAGAGTAATCCACATGAAATGGTAAAAGACTACACAGTGCTGCTGCATAGGATCCGTGCTATCTCACCGCACATACACATATTTGTATCCTCACTACTACCTAGACCTCTGAATGCACATGAAAATAGTCTAACATTGGAATTTAACGGCATGCTGCTTAAACTGTCAGAAACACAAAATGCAATATTCATAGACAATTCCCAGCTCTTCAATGACCCTAGTGGAACAGTTTACACAGAGCTATTCCATGACCGCATTCATCCAAATGTCAATGGAACGCGTGTTTTGTCAGAAAACATTACAAACTATTTAAGCTCGATTCTTATAATGTCACAAACTTCGTACATGACACCTATGCTACAGAATGTAGACAATCATTTCATGAATCCTTATTTTCACAATGGGAGGATGCATGGGAGGAGTCACCAGAACTACAACGCAAAGAGCTGAGGCCAATCCGTTACCGTGCACCGGTTCCGCGCGGCTTGGTTTGTCACCAGCCGTCAGGGGAACCGGTGTGCCGGGCCAGGCGTGGTACTCACCTATCTCGCCTGGTCCGGCAGCCGGACATGGGGTGCCGTTGGTGCCCGTGGCCGGCTATGGTTCCGCGACGGTTACGGGTCCGTACGGTTTTCCGTGCGGACCTACCCCATGGAGCGGAGTGTTTCATGGGGTGGCGGCGGAACCATGTGGTAGCGGAGTGCCTGGCGTGTCAGCCGTGGCTCCTGGCCGGGAGGCCATGGCTGGCAGACCCGTAAGCATGTCAACGGGTGACGTGTTTGCGGGGGTATCTTCTTCGGAGTTAGATTGGTCTGATGCTCTGGCGTGGCTAGCCAGAGTTGACCCGTCTGTGGTTTCGGCCACGGCCGATGAAGATGCGCCCCGTGCGTCGATTAGGACGGGGATTTTGCCCGCGGCCCGGATCCAGTCAGTGGGACTGGATCCACGGTTCATTGATTTGTTGGATGCTATTTATAGTAAACAACTAATGACCAAGGGTCAGCTCCCTGCGGCCTCCAGGGAGGTGCGGGCAAGGTGCCGTATTCCGCGGGGTGAATACGACAGGTATGGTGTAGTCCCGTCGGTCACGGAGGATGACCGATGGGTACTGGGCGTCCAGAGTGCCGGGTCGGGTGGTCCCGGTCCGGCACTAGTGGATAAGGCCCAGGTACACCAGGAAGAAGTCCTGGCCCTATGCGATGAGGGTGTGAGGGCAGCCATGAGCGCTGTCAATCACTCCTATCGTCTACTTCAGTCGGTGTGGGCTGAAGCGGGGGCAGGCCACCCTGTGCCACCTGTGGCGCTATCGTGCGTTAATGACGGCTTGGTGCTGTCAATGGACGCATTGGCAAGGGTGCAAGCGCGTGTGACGAAGTCCAGGAGGCAAATGGTCATTGACCATATGCGTCCGGCTACGGCAGTCAGGGAGCGTCTTCTTGGGACGCCCCTGACAGGGCCTAGCATCTTTGGTGGCCAAGCGCGGGCCATCTTAGAGGACACCGCCAGTATTGCGCAGAATCGGTTAGCGGTAAATCTCCAGCTAGAGCTGGTGCGGCAAGCGCACGCACTAGGGGCTGTGGGCAAGCCGCTAACCGGACAGCCTTCAAAGAAACAGAAAAAGCATAAGGGCAAGGCGAAAGCCAGGCCTATTGCGACGTCTGTTTCGGCTGGGTTCTCGGAGCCGCCGCCGGCGAAGAAACCCAGGAAGGCTGTAGAGGCGCCTACCCTCCCCAATGTTGCTCCTGACCGCCCTAGAGGTGGTAAGGGCAAGGGGAAGGGTAAGGGTAAGGCCTCAAAGGGCGGACAGAAGGGGCCGAAGCGTACCTGAGGGTACGCAAGCTCCCTTCATATCCGCCTGGACCGCACCTGTGCGACAGGAACAGCGGTGCCAGTTATACCCGTCGTACCTAGAACGAAATGGTTCTCACTCTCTCTCGTTAAGAAAGGGGGGGGGGGGGGGGGGCGGACTGCGAGCCGGACAACCCCGTTAGACGTCGAGGCGTCTATGGTGGGTGGAAGGCTCATGCGTTTCGTCGAGGTTTGGCGAGGTGTGACGTCAGACAGTCTGGTCCTGGGATGGTTATCCTAGGGTTACATGCCGGAGTGGTGGGACTTTCCACCACAAAATCTGTCTTTGGCACCAGTCTGGACACCCGTACCAAGGGAGCCAGACAAGTTAGAAGCCGTTCAAAAGGAAGTGTCGGGTTTGCTTCTGAAGGGAGCAATAAAACCAGCAAACCGGAACACTCCAGGCTTCTATTCAAACATGTTCCTTGTCCCCAAGAGCACGGGGGGATGGAGACCCATACTCAATCTCAGGCCATTAAATTGGTTTATCCATACGCCTCGGTTCCAGATGGAAACACCGAGGTCGGTAATGGCGGGATTGAGGAAAGGAATGTGGTGTGTATCGATCGATCTGAAAGATGCATATTTCCACATTCCGATCAATCGGAGTTGGCACAGGTTTCTGAGATTTGCGTTTCAGAATCAAGTATGGGAGTTTACAGTTCTCCCATTTGGCCTGTCGACAGCTCCGAGGGTTTTCACAAGAGTGGTCCTTGCGGTGACAGCGTTTCTCAGAAAAGAGAACGTGGCGCTACACACCTACATAGACGACTGGCTGCTCAAGGCAGACTCGGCAGCCAGGTTGAACGTGGATACTGCTCTGACTCTGAAGTCACTTTCAGATCTAGGCTGGATAGTCAACGAGGAGAAATCCGAGTTGACACCCACTCAACATTTCGTTTATTTGGGAATGCGATTCGACCTAGAGGAGGGCAGGGTTTACCCGTCAGAGCCCAGAGTGGTGTCTCTGTTAGCCATCCTCGGGAGTTTTCGAGTGGGAAACCACATTCAGGCGAGGCGGTTCCTTCAGATGCTGGGCATGATGGTCTCCATGGAGCAGGTTATCCCGTACGCTGCTCTAATGCGAAGACCTATCCAGTTGTATCTGATGTCTCTGTGGAAACAGAGAACAGAACCCCTGTCAAAACTGGTGCCAGTTTTGGAGCCGATAATATTGCATCTTCTATGGTGGAAACAGCGTCAGAATCTCCTAATAGGGGTTTCGCTGCACCTACCCCACCCCCAGCTGTCCGTTTACACGGATGCATCGCTGGAAGGGTGGGGTGCCTGCCTGGGAGAACACCAGGTCTCGGGCACATGGACTCTCCCGGAGAGTCAGCTGCATATCAATCTGTTGGAAATGATGGCAGTGGAACTGGCGTTGGAAGAGTTCCTTCCGATGATCAGGGGCAAGGTGATATTGATACGGTCGGACAATTCGACAGTAGTATCATATATAAATCGCCAAGGAGGGACCAGGTCGCCCACCCTGTGCATCAGGGTGTGGCACTTGATTCAATGGTGCAGGAATTACTCGGTTGTTTTGAAAGCAGCTCATATTCCTGGCCGATTGAACATTCTGGCGGATGCTTTGTCTCGCAGACAGAGAATCCTGCCAACAGAATGGTCCCTCAACCCTCCAGTTCTGCGACGGATCTTCGAGCATTGGGGCAAACCCAACGTGGACTTGTTCGCCACAAAGGAAAATGCTCAAATCATGACATATGTCTCGCCGATTCCAGATCCAAATGCCGTCGATACAGACGCTCTGGCGATAAGCTGGAGAGGGATGCACGCTTACGCGTATCCACCCACCATTCTTCTACCGAAGGTATTGGTGAAGGTCAGTGAGGAACTGTGTCTGGTCCTGCTAATAGCGCCGTATTGGCCGAGCAGGGCGTGGTTCACGGATCTTCTAGATCTGCTGGTGGAAAATCCTGTGCAGTTGCCCGAGATTCCGAACATAATCTCCCAGGCCAAGGGAAGCTTCCTACACGAGCGTCCCGAAATGTTCAAATTGACTGCGTGGATGTTGTCAAACAACGTTCCACGTCGGAAGGCTTTTCTCGACAGGCTGCTGATTTCATCGTGGCTGCGAGAAGGAGGTCAACCTTCAAGTCATATAACAACAAGGTTAACAGATTTGCAGACTGGTGTGAAGAAAAGGGTATTGATACCTTTCAATCCACTATTCAGCAAATAGCAGACTTTCTCTGTGAGCTGTTCTTTACAGGACTAGCTCCCGTCACAATTGCTGGATACAAGTCAGCTTTGGCATCAGTTATCCCTTGTCTAGCCAACAGGGATAGTCCAGAGGTGGCCCAGTTAAACGTGATGTTGAAGGGAATGAGCAATCTCCGCCCGAGACAACCGGTAGTCATTCCAGCCTGGAGTCTATCTTTAGTGCTTAATGTACTGGCCAAGCACCCATTCGAACCGTTGCGTTCGGCTAGTCTAAAGCATTTGACTCTAAAGGCGGTCTTTCTATTGGCAGCTTCCTCAGCTAGAAGGCGCAGTGAGATCCATGCGCTTTCGGCAGAGAGGAACCGATTTATTGTTTCTGGAGAAGGTCTGCGTCTTCTGCCAAGAGCAGAATTTATGTCAAAGAACCAATCTTTGAGATATCCCGGCAAACCGATCATTATACCGAAGTTAACCAGGTTTGATCGTGATGCCAGTGTCTGGTGCCCGGTCCGTGCTTTGACTAAGTACAAGAAACGGACTGACTCGTTACGGTCGAACGATAGACATCTGTGGATCTACCATAAAAAGCCTTATGGCGCCGCATCCATGGATACTATCTCTCGTTGGGTGGTCGAATGCATTCAGACTACTCATGAGATGGCGACTGGGCACCAGGTGCAGGGCGTAAGGGCACACGATGTTAGAGGAATAGCCGCCTCGACCGCCCTTTACAATGGTGTTCCGTTAGAGGACATCATGGCCGTTGCACAATGGCACTGTGAGTCCTCATTTACGGATTACTATATGAGGGATGTGTCAGACTCAGCCAATCCACTCGCTTTAGCTGTTTTGAAACGATAGTTAGTGACCACACTGCTTTTCCCCTTTTTTCACTTTGGTAAGAAAAGAACCTAAAGCAGGCATGGTCAAGCGAGAGGATGTCAACCAGATTGTGTCACTGATGGCTGAACCGGTGTATGGTTGTAGGCGGTACGTCTGAAGTCCTGTTATCATAAGGTAATTCAACAAGTGAGAGTTTTTTGTATTATGTATATGTATCATGTTCATTCATCTTATATATTCATGCTCATTCCCAGGCTAATACAAGCGATATGCAGGGAGTAGTTAACCCTCTTGGCATATTGGTGTTTCAGGCGAGATACATGTTCGTTAGTTCTCTCCCTTTTCTTAGGAGGAAAAAGGGGGGGGGGGGGCTGTGACGCGAATGTGATTCGGTTCCGTGAACTTGACGGTCCTTTTAGGTCTCCGTGAGTCAAGTTTGAAGTCTAAAATCTTTCTCCAAGGGGCAAAATTAGCATGTATGGCTTGCCCCTTCCCACCAGGTTACTGATCAAATCTGGTGTATATCAGAAGTAACAGAATGGTGAGTATTGATCGAAGGAGAATGCAGGAAATGTCAATTTCCCTTTCTCCGAGATCTAACAATACTCACCATTCTGTTACGGACCCAGCCTCCCAGCCCCACGGAGGCAAGCCATAGTTTTCTCTTGTTTGGTGGCTATGCAAACAATATGAGCTCTATGGTAAACGGGTACTCGGCAGTTGGGAGCCGGGTACCCGGTTCCCAGGAGTCGGTAAAGCTTTCTAAGTCTATAATCCTAGAGCCGCTGTCAAGGCCAGCTGTATATCAGAAGTAACAGAATGGTGAGTATTGTTAGATCTCGGAGAAAGGGAAATTGACATTTCCTGCATTCTATTGGTGACATACGGTATATGAACAATTGTGTGACTGTAAGTTCGGGGCTTCCACTAGTGGAAGTCCGGGAGTCCTATTCTCCCAAAGTTCATGTTTGGACTCCACAAAAACATACCAAGGGAGTCCTGGACTTCCTATTTTTGGTCCCCGACATTTCTAACAACAATGATTTTAACCAAATTATATGTATTTGAACCATTTTAGACTTCCATGTTTCTTGCTTGCACTCCAATAGCATTAACCAGGAAGTCCCAGACTTCCTGTGTTTAGGAATTAGTGGAAGCCCTGTGTAAGTTACTGCTGGAAAAAATTAGCACACGCCATAAAGGTCCTAGAGGCAAAAATTGATGAGAATATTACTGAAATTGAAAAGACATGCAATGTTGAATTTACAGGTGATTCTAAATATTCAGAATCAGATGATTCAGCAAAAGTTCTCACTCTTTTTGAAAAGGATAGAGAAGCTTTGTTGAACAAGTGGACTAAGAGTATTGAGAACAGATTTGAGGACATGTTAGAATCAGAGAAAATGATTGCCATGTCAGATATTGCCAATCTAAATAGGTGGCCTACGCTTTTTGCAGAGCTTGTTAAAGATTATGGTGATGATGATGTTGACCTGCTAAAAAAACGTGTATGTATCAACATTGGCATCAAATGTTTTTTCAGCAGATCAGCTTCTTCTTGAATGGACTGTCCTGAAGAACATTATCACTAGAAAATATCCCGAAGGTTTATCAGGTGCAATATGGCAGCACATATTTCCGTTGACACAGGAAAGGTGTCCCAACATACTGGGACTTGTTTCCCTAGTTTTGACCCCTCATGCTAGTTCTGCAGACTGTGAGAGAGGGTTCTCTTTGCTGAAAATTTTAAAAACTGATTGGAGGTCAAGACTTTCTCATGACAGTCTGCTGAACCAGATGAGAATTAAGCTTCACAGTTCAGAGATATTAGAATTTGACCATGACAAAGCCATTGACATTTGGTGGAATAGTGATGCTGAGGGTAGCAGGAAAAGAAGGCTTACTCACTTGAGAGTCCAGACTCTGAGCAAGAAATAGAAATTGACAGTCAGAGTGAGTCTGAATAGTCAACTTCACTAACTTATCTGACACCAGGACTAGAACCACGTATAGTCACAGATCGGGACACTGACCCGTAGAGAGGTAAGACAAAATACACCCAACATTTACTCTTGACTCTTCATACAGGATAAACTAATCCGATTTCTATTTCTCTGATGAGTATAACTACACAAAGTACGAAATGCCATAAATCTGAATCTTTCCACTTGTGGTTATCCAACAAAAAGGAAACCAATGTCTACCAAATGCTAATTATACGCCATAAGTTCCTGCCACATTATAGAACCACTTAAATGTGAACTCTGCCAATGCAACATTCTAAGATACTGGGTACAATACATATATAAATTTTATTATTTTTTCCGGTTACATCATAACTTTTTTACGGTTACACCCAACCGAGAAAACAACAATCAAATTTTCTGGTTACACTACTAATGACTTCAACAGTTACACAATCCCAGAAGTCAACAAAATTCCGGTTACCAACAAACTGACAGTTGGTAATTTTCGGTTACAAGATGTTAAATCCAGTTACAAAATCAACATTTCCGGTTACAAGCATGAATTTCCGGTTACACGTAACCAGATTTTTACTTGTCCTGGTTACACCAAGGAGCAACTGTAACTGGCTCGAAAGTATAAAAGCAGGTGAAAAACACTGCACTGACATTCGGATTTCAATCCAACTGATCAAGCATAAGAAATTCTTAAGATGATTTCATGACCAGTCGAAACCTGATTAGTCAAGTGAGTCTGAATAAGCTGGCTCAAAATAAAACAACTAACCCTTAAATTTGCTCAAGAACATTTCCATTTGTATGGCAAGAGAAGACTATTTTTGAAAATTTCAGACTGGAATGATGGGGTCAGTTATCGAGCCAGTCATTCCAGTGGTAAAATCTTTAAGCTAGTCTTCTCTTGGTATGGAAATGGGCATTTCACAAGTATAGACCACTGTCGAAGCCACACCGGCCAACTTAACTGAATGCTAAAGGGTTAATGGCATTGCCAAATAAAATTGGGTCTCAGAAGATAATACAGCTAATCCATGGATTCAATGTCAGACCAAGATAAGAATATTTTTAGTTTCCCCATTCCAGTCATAAGTTTTCAAAAATATTCTTCACTTGGTCTGCAGATGCACATTTTCTAGTCATTAAGATGTTACTGAACATTAGTTTGCTCTAAGTATTGTTTTCTTTTACTGTGTTGTCTTCAACTTATATTATAGTAGTCACAGTTTTAACTTGAATAAAAAACTCAGAACTCTTGATATGACATGTTAATTTTATTTATCTTTCAATTTATTAAACTCAGTCAAGACAAGGATACCTGTAATTTATCTCCATATCATAATTCAGAGTTGGTCATTTGATACAAATGTACAAACAGACAGTAAGGTTAGGATGAGTAACAATTTGTAACACTGTGACACACAATATATGGATTCATTAAAAGATACATCATAAGTACTGTTATCTATGATATACAGCGATTCACTGAATTACATGCTTACATGCAGTTACCAGATTCACATTTATCGAGTTAGTCAAAATTACTGCGGTTTGGGAAAATTGATGCTGTGCTATCCCGACCGAGTTAGTGGAAAAAATCCTTAAAATCTACCCCTGACATGTATTTTCACTATTACTTTTTTTTACCCATGATAAAAATACCGATAACTCGTAAGGAAATGATACAAATCAATCCAGTTTTTGTGTCCAACAACATCTGCCAGTTACTGTCCTGAGTAGCATAGCAGATCCGTTGCCATAACAATAATTTATTTCTCCCGAAGCGTGAAACTGTCATGGGGTACTTATATAGTTTCAGATCTAGATTGACTTTTCTCTACCCGCAATGGCGATTCAAACAGGCCCTAGTTACCACATACTATATAAATTTCAATGATTTTTTTTTCTATTTCCCAGTAGGCAAAACACTTATGTTCATTTTAATGTTTTGGCCGAAATTTGCTGCTACCTGGTTATCAAGAAAAGCGGAATATAACCCGATCTGGATTTACAACTATAAATTAAGTTCTGTGTTTGTATGAGACGCGTTTATGGTAATATATTGTTGATGATAGTCTCTCCTTTGCTTAAATCATAAAAATTACATCAATTCACCGCCTCACTAGAGTTGAAATTACGCGATTACATCACGCTCGAAAACACATGACACAATACTGAGATTGCATCTGTAGACCAGGTTGTGGATATTTATAAGCAGTAAGTTTATTTTAGGGTTTATTTTAATTTTTATGCATGTTTTATTTCAGTGAATGGTTGCTAGTTACGAAAATGTGCTTACACCCTCGAAAACCCATTATCCGATGATATATTATTACTATGACGTCTCAACAAAGAGGAAGGAAAGGCCATTGTATGCACAGAGCATACAAATACTTTTCACTTCAAGAGTATACTTACCTCCCTAATACTCTTTGATATTGCCTAAATATCGACTATCACTCAATGAAACCTCAGATTAAAAAAGGTAGGTGCCCCTACTGGGCAAGGAGTCAGTTAACAGTCTGGCAGATGCTAGCCCCAACCTCGTGCATGCGCAGACTGACACCTCTTTTCCAATTTATTGGCTAAAGAGACACATGCAGTTTCTTGTTTTCTACTCAATTTGCGTTTGTCTTAAACCTTTTGAAGTGTAATAGAAGTGATTTGATCATGTCTGAACATGCTAAATCTCCTGAGGCCATGCAGGGATCAAGACATCAGGTGAATTCTATTACATTTTTGTCTAGTTTTCATCATTGTTGCACGTTGTTATGTGTTTCCATGATGCGCATTAGACATGATACCAAGTAGGCGGCTAGAAAACTGGTAAAATATTATTTTGGCACTATGAAATACTAATCTCTTTGTTTTTGTGTCCACAGGTACATGTCTTGGTTGTTGGTCACTTCAAGAGTATACTTACCTCCCTAACACTCTTTGATATTTCCAAATATAGACTATCACTCAATAAAACCTCAGATTAAAAAGGTACATGCCCCTACTGCACAGGAAGTCAGTTGACAGTCTGGCGGATGCCAGCCCCAATCTCACGCATACAGAGACTGACACTTACTCTTTTCCAATTTATTGGCTAAAGAGTCACATGCAGTTTCTTGGTTTTTTTAGTGTATTAGAATCGATTTTATCATGTCTGAACATGATAAATCTCCTGAGGCCACGCCAGGATCAAGACATCAGGTGAATTCTATTATATTTTTTCTAATTCTCGTCATTGATGCACTGATGCACGTTGTTATGTGTTTCCGTGATGCGTGTTAGACGTGATAGGTGCCTAGAAAACTGGTAAAATATAATTTTGGTGCTATGAAATACTAATCTCTCTTTGTTTTTTGTGTCCACAGGTACATGCACCATTGTACCCTTTCCCTTGTTAGGAAAAAGGTTTATGCCCAGAGTGACATGGAGCTCTCGCAAGAACGAGCTCTTCACTCTGCCCCTTTGGTCCCTTACTTCTATGGTGGGGAGGCATGGTGATAATGGTGGATTACTCAAGAGCACTGGATTCTCCATCGATCAATACTTACCATTACATTGCTTATTGATAACAACCAACTTGTTGTTTGTAGTACTCTAAAGCTACTAGACTTTAGCAGACTCTATCGAGAACCGGGTACCCACCCCAACAACTGGGTACCCGTACGGTTACCATAAAGCCTCACTCTTGTTTACATAGCTAAACAGGTGTGACCGCCATTTTGGTCTCTCAAAAATTTCAAGCTGCTGTTACACCACAAACATCTGTACCATTCAATCACTACTTGTTAAATCAAACCCTCTGCATATAGCACAAGAAAAAGATTTATTCTTGCTTTACATGCCTTCTAAAGCCTATACCATAGCATACTACCCTACACCGGGCATCTGGTAGTGAAGACTCACCATACAGCCTGTAAGAGACTGTCACCAGTCTGCTTACACTCCGCTATGACCTAGGTCATTGCACATGTGCAGAGGTGCCCAAAGACAACATAGTCTCTCTTTCAAATTTTTCTGCTAAGTAGTAAGGTGTATACTATGGGTACCAAAGTTCGTGAATCTAAGCAAACAATGCACTCGTGAAAGAAAACTCTTGAACAAATTTGCACAAAAATTTAACACAACGTAAAATAACAATTCGGAATACAAATACTAAAATTTCAGAAAATTTCATTTTTAGCTCACCTGGCCTGAAAGGCGAAGTGAGCTTATGCCATGGCGGCCATCCGTCGTCTGTCCATCCATCAAATTGTGTCTTCTTAACGTTTTGACAGATTTCAACCAAATTTGGCTGCAATGATTCTAAGTTGCTACCCTCTAGACGGGTTTTTTCAGAATTTTGATTGATCAATTCTTTGGGGTGAAAATCTTAGATTTTATGAAAGTTCTACTGGAAATGGTCAAAATGCTACTCCTCCTTAGCTACTTGATATATTACAACCAAATTTGACTAGATGCATTCTATGGTGGTAGGCTCTAGAGCTTCTTTTCAGAACTTTGATATCAATCTTTAGGGTGAAAATCTGAGATTTTATGAAAAATCTACCGAAAATGGTACCGAAAACAATAGAGTGCATACCAGCATTGACAAAGCCATAACATATTCATCTACCTAAGGTGTATCACGATCATTATGACACATGTTCAAGTAAAGAACACTGTGAAGTAGAATGGTGTTGACGGGCAGCAACTTCTAGATGTCCGGTACTAAGTAGCTGGTACCTGACAAAGTGTTGGATACAGTTGAAAAAGTTATTTCCAGGCCTGCCTTGTTTAATGTAAAGAATCATGTATCTTTAAATGCAAATGTTCCAAATACTAACGGTCCAGGTGAGCATCACAGGCCCTTGGGCCTCTTTTTAAACAAATCCCAAGCATTTGAACAAACCCACCTCTCCAGGCTATGCATAAAATAGCGGTACCAAATTTCATGAATGGGTGGTTATGCATCTTCAGCTGTCTGGTACATGTTAGTAAATACTTAAATATCACTGTATTGGTTTGTTGAATGTTTCAACTGCCGATTCTCCTTCGTTCAATACTTACCATTGCATTACTTATTGAATAACAGCTCAACTGAAGCTGTGCACTAGGAATCTAGATTTAGAAAGCTCTACTGGCTCCTGGAACTGGGTACCCGGTTCCCAACAACCGGGTACCCGCCTGCAAGAGATGCCATTCTTGTTTGCATAGCAACAAGAGTTACAAGCTTTTTGTCTCAGGAGAAATCTTGGTTTTCTGTGTGTTTTTTCTGTGTTTTGTGCCTGTTTCTTACCTCTGGATTAATAATGGAAAGTGCCACTGAACCTTATGTTGTATTCTTTCATATTATTTCTCTAGTTATATGGAGACTTATGTCTCTGAAATTTTGTGCGTGTTGCATGTCCCGTTTTCTGAACCCCGGAACTGGGACGTGTGGTTACAAAGAAATATGCCAGATAAGATCGCCTCCTTTAAATCCCAATGGCGATCGGGCAGTAATATGAAAGTTTAGGTGTTTGTCTACAGTTTTTTAACACTAAAATCGGTTTACGTCGTTGTTCCGTATGGTTCGAGCGGGTGATGTCACACCATTTTATTGCTGGGATTATTTGGTGAAGGAAATGTTTCATTAATTTTTGCATCTTATTCTTGGTAGCTGCGTGTGCTTTTGTACCAGAAGCTTGAATTATGTCAAGTTTTGCGTGTAT
Organism: Chaetoderma sp. LZ-2023a; assembly: GCA_034401795.1. Lineage (NCBI taxonomy): Eukaryota > Metazoa > Mollusca > Caudofoveata > Chaetodermatida > Chaetodermatidae > Chaetoderma > Chaetoderma sp. LZ-2023a. The sequence continues at coordinate 145,974,677 of CM067369.1, forward strand.
TCATGATCTGTTTGCATCGATCGTTGATTTCAAAATTCTTGATTAAGATGTGTTTCTGCGGCTTTACCGTGTTCTACAGCAGTAGTGTTAATTCATTATGTTGTTCCTTCTCATATCGTTTGGCGTTCGTTTGTGTAGTATAATTTTGGAATTCTTAAAAAATACTGCGAATGATTTGATACGGTTCCTGGTTCCATTTTATACATCCTGCAGGATCAATTTATGGGTGTATTATTGTCCCACTCTTGTTCTTGTCGCCAGCTTTCGCGATCTTGGTTGTGACGTTGCGGGTGTTGGGTGCTGGAGGGTTAATCTTATAATTTATTGTCAAACTGTTTGAAAATCATTTGTCTGCCTTCAATTCCTGTTTCAACTGCCGATTTTACCTGTATAAATTAGTCCTACAATATGAATGTATAAACTATAAAAGTTTATGGTATTACAGTGGCTGGCCAGGTGAGTTATACTCCACACGATGCCACGACGCCTGCTCCTGCTCTAGCCAGAGCATTTAACATGCCTGCTCTTTCGGGCCAGCATGCTTTTACTGGCTTGCCAGCAGTATTGGTACCTCCAGCCACGTTCCCGCCTGCGAATGTTGTAGAGGACGATGAAAGCCAGCGCCTAGTCAAACATTTGCAGGTAGCCACTGAGGAGGACTGGTCTGACATGTGCCAGTGGCTAGTAAACCTCAGACCAATACTCAATGTGGAACAGTCGGCTAGCCAGCAGGCCCAGTGCCAGTGGTTGGCAGGTAAGCCGGCTGCTACCGCGATGCCATTTCTGCCGCTGGCTAAACATATTGATATGTTTACAGCGGCAGAGACGTCCATTAAGGTGAATGGACGTCTCGTGAAGGCCCCTCGCGAGGTGACAAAGCGCTGCTGCATCGTACCTGGCGAGTACCAGAAGTATGGTGTGGTGCCCAAGCCCAGCGTAACACAGGAGCACTGCACTTGGCAAACACCGCGTTGCGCGATGCGGAGGAGAGTTCGAGAGCGTCCATTGCGGCGCTCTCGCACGTCTCCCAGCTGTTACACAGGGCATGGTAACAGCATCTGCATCGCGCCAGTCTAGTCTGGTATCAGTCCAGAGAGCCATCCAGGATGGTATCAACCTGGCTCTGGATTGCTTAACCCGATCGGTTACAAGGAGTGTCCGAGCGCAGCGCACATTTGCTCTTGACAATCTGTGCCCGTCCCAGGACTTGGAGGTGAGGAATGTAAGCATCTCCAGGAGACAGTCACCTTGGTAAATAACCAGAGGGCGTTTCATAAACAATTTGAGGTGTTCCGTAGAGAGCGCGGTGGCGCCCCCTGCGTACCATCCTCAGCAGGCCCGTGTTGGCGGTGGCCAGGTCAGAGGCCAGCCACAAGTGCAGCACAATCCTCGGCCGCGCGCGCTCCAGCCAGCAGTGAGGGGGGGCCACAGGCTTCTCCAGCACAACTAGCCAGGCAGCCGACCATGCACCATAGTTGTGGTAACTGCCTGATGGGCCAGTTACCACAGAAAGGACCACACCAGTGCATCTAGATCCAGAGACAGTGCCACTCTTGCATTGCTCTTTCCCTAGGTGGACCACTGGGGTGGGGACCTCTGGCCCACCACAGAGAAGAGTGGGAGCGGTTGACTCAGGACCGCTTAATCTTGCGATGGCTTTTAGTTGGGTATCATCCCGACTGGATAGTAGGTCCACCATCGCAGCTGTCTCTGGTACCGATCTGGACTCAAAATCCAAGAGATCCAGATCAACGGTTATGTATAGAGGAGAAAATAAATTCTCCCATACTAAAAGGAACAATTCAACCGGCACAAAATTGTCCGGACACTAGAGTGTTGAGACCAATTCTCAACCTCAAGCCACTGAACAAGTTCATAGAGACACCGAGTTTCAAAATGGAAACAGTAAAAACGGTATTGGCAGGGTTGGAGAAGGGAATGTGGACGGCATCAATAGACTTGAAGGATGCATATTTCCACATTCCAATGGCGAGGAGTTTTCACCAGTTCCTGAGATTTGCATTCCAGGGCCAGCAGTGGGAATTGAATGTTGTTATTACACCACAAAAACATCCATTACCGTTCAATCACTACTTGCTAAATCAATTATCTGCATTTAGCTACCAGAATAAGATTTTTATGCTTGCATACACACCTCCCCATGCCTATTCCTATTAATATGGACCCTCTACCAGGCTACTGGTTAAGTCTATCTCCAGTATATTGACTGATATAGACTGGCACCAGTTTGTACTCACTCTATAGTGACGTCTGTCACTAAGCGCGCTTGCGCATGCGCACTGAAGCCCAAATAGGAAACAGATTCACTTTTCAATTATTCTGCAAGCAGAATAACTGCTCAAATATTATCCAGAGAGTTTTTTATAGCTTTGCATTATGTCAGCTATACTTTGAGAGTACTTCATATTGATAACTATGCCTACTATGAAGTATATCCTCCCTAAGTTACGTTTAGGAAGTATATTCGTGGTTATATTGAACTTTATAACTATGTTTTCGTGAGGGTACTAACGTCTTCGTGGTAACAATCTTACTATGCCTATATCATCATCATCATCTTAAATCTCTAGTGTACTGCAAGAGCCCTTTATCACTTTTCAAGTAGTGCATTATAAGGAATTACATTTATTCCCTATGAAAGTTTGTTTCTTGTCGTTAGGGATTTGTTAACAAATTTGAACTTTCCCGCCTTTCTTAGAAATGCATTTTTTATGTTTCTAGACTGTTTTTAACGAAATACCAAGCTGTATGCTTCATTGTTCCCTTTTTTCATTTCTAGGAGTCTGTTAAATCGACCGATAAGACAAAATGCACGCCCTCCAAGTGTGATCATCTTCACTCTGCGGAGTATGGAGGACATGTGTGTTCGAAATGCACCTTGTGCACCCCCACAGCGATGTGCGGGATTTGCAAAGGGTGGTCAGCCTTTTTTAAGGATTTGCCCACTAAACAACCGCTGCCCTCTGGTCAATCTTCCCCTACCTCCATTGCTGGTAAGACAGAGCTGTGTCTTTTGAAAAAACTAATGTGTCTAATCCATCAGCTACGGAGGGGGGTGCCTCTTCGGCGAATTCTGAAGCTGTTTTGACTTTATTTGCTAGGTTTGAATCCTTCGCTGCTGTCTTGACTAAGTCGTTAGACAAAAGAATTTCTTCTGCCATCCTGGAGGCCAAGAAACAGGAAGTTTCTTCTGATTCGGACAATAGCCCGAGGGCTAGCAGGTGTGCCCGCAAATGGGGAAAACCGATTCCTCTTACGTCCCTGCAAGAAATCAGGTCTCCAAAGCAAAAAACTAGAGCGAAAAAGCTCTCGAAGATGATCTCGAGCAGGTCACCGGGTCTAACTCACATTAGTCTTGAGGGTGATAGGCATAACCCTCAAGCACTGGTGGTGGCAGTGGAAGCCCCCGTCCAAAAGTCTTCTGCTTGTTCATAAGTCGCCTATAGCCAAAAGTCTTCAATCAAGCTTTTCTAGTGCTTCCGGTTCAGTTGTAGTGGATTCGGGTCCTCTGGACTCAGGTTTACTTCCGTTTTCCGGATCTACTTCCGTTCCTTCCATATCCGGTATGACTTCCGGTTTTACAGGACATCCGGATCTTCAAGATCCAGTTCATACTTCCGCTTCCGGTTTTAGCAGCGCTTCCTGTCATACTGGATATCCGGGGTCTGTGGACCCTTATTATTTTTCGTCCTTCGGTAGAAGCGCTTCCGTTTCCTTTTTGGATTCCGGCCTGTACACTTCCTCTTCTGGTTCTAGGGGTGTACTTCCGGGTCATTCAGATCCGGATAGACTTCTGACTTCTGCTTCCGGTTGGGACGTAACTTTCAGGATAGCGAATGAACATAGTCGGTTAGCCTTGACTAAGAACTTATCCGAGCATCAATTTACGCTTCCATTTTCAGGTTCTTCTTTAGATTTGGAAAATTTTTCAGTGGATAGGCGTAAAGAGTGTGATGATAGGAGCTGTTTTGAGTTCATCTGCCTCGAGGTCTCCTTCTTCCTCTGCCTCCTCTCATCCTCCAGGTTTTTAATCCTATTCCTTCTTCCTCATCTGCCTCTTCTCATTCAACTAAGGATTTCTCGTCCAGTCATGTGTCTAATTCGTCATCTCTTTTTCAATCACCTATTCCTCCTCCTCCGAGATTCTCCCATCTTTCTTCATCTATTGGTTCTTCTCCGGGATCATTAGATCATTCTCCTTCTCCATCTGTTCTTCCAATTTCTTCTCTTCCTCCTTCTTCCTCTTCTGCCCCTCCTTCTTTTGATCATCTTGATCCGATTGTTTCCGTTGTTCTTTCTCCTGAGTTAGAATTTCAAATTGTTGATTCAGGTTTAGAATTCTCTTTGTTTTCTGTGGTTAGGGATTCTTCTCTCGATCGTTCTTTTGTATCGGCTAATTTTTCTATCCTCTCGAGGTTTTCTGCCAGTGCTCTGGTTCATCCTTTCTTGTCTTCTAGTCGGGATCATGGTAGGGATTCTTTTCCTTCTGATCAAGCTTCTTCCTTTCCTGAGTCTGCTAGAAGACCCTGTTCTCCTATTTCTTCTAGAGCAGGTGAATCTTTAGTTTCAGGTGATTCTTCTCTTCTCATCTCTTCTTCCTCTCCTAATCATTTTTCTCTTCCATCAATTCCCAAGTCAGTCAGGGCCAGGGATCTGAAGAGGTTTTGTCCGGTCAGGGCCTCTTCGGAAAACGAATGGCTCATGGGTGGATCGCCTCTACTCTTTCTCTTCCTCTTAAGGAGGAATTTGCTATTGACCCTCCTTCTTTTGGATCTGCTCTCTCTACGTCTGATTCTTCTTCTTCTTCCTCTCCTCAAGTTCTCCCTATTGATAACTTAGTCGTAGATATGCTGGATTTCTTTGTTAATGATGTTAACTGTAAGGAGTTTTCTCTTTCTTCTAAATATGATGCGCCTGTTCAAGTTCCCAAAGAGGATTATTTGAAGATTGCTACTCCTCAGTCTCTTTCTGGTTCCTCTTGGGATGTTCTTTCCTCACATTTAAAGGAGTCTTCCAAGGTTGAGCATTCCACTGACCTTTTTAGATGGGAGTCTGTTTGCAGATCTCGGCTTAAGTCAGCCAATTTCCTTGCTCTGTTATCTGAAGCTGTTCTTAAGGCTCAAGAACATGGTGATCAGGTTCCCTTATCAGTCTTTCGTTCCTTGGCGGATCTGTCTCGTGGTTCGCTCAGTTCAGTCTTTAGATCTTTGGGATTCATTACCTCTAAGAGAAGGTCCAGGAAGCTCTCTGAGGTTCAGATATCTAATTCTTTGAAGAATAGTCTTATTTCAGCACCCCCATTTGGTCAGGATATATTCAGACAGTCGGCTCCCAGTCTCATTCGTGCGGAATCTGAGCACCTGAAGGCCTCAAGGGAGCTTCAGGCTCAGATTTCCTTTGCTAATCCTTCTTCGAAAAGAGATATTTCTTCAGTGAAGAGTCCAAATTCATCTCCTAAAAGAAAGAGCCTCAAACCTGACCAATTTGGGGCTTATCCATCTAGGATTATTAATAATTCTAACCGATCATCTTCCAATCTTCAAGATAGATCCGCGGAGGAGGATCGTTTTGATTCCATATCCTCTCACTGTTCTAGATCCCAAGGGAGGCAGTCTTTCTCTCCTTGTTTCTCTCCTTGGGCGAGATGGGGTCAGTCCCTTTCTCATCATCCTAGTTCCAGGTCCAGAGGTCGTTCTTCCTTTAGAGGTTATCAGGGAAAGAGAGTTTGAAGGTGTGGACTATTCCCGGGTAAGTCCAACTTTCTCTCTTCCTTCAATCAACCTTTCCCCTCTTCTTGTGCCTTTGGATCAGTCGGTCCAGTGCCTTTTACCCAACGTGCCAGTAGGAGGGCGCCTTTCTCTGTTTTGGGAGAATTGGCAGGCCCTCATTCAGGACTCCTGGCTAGTTTCTCAGATACGTTGGGTTTATGCGCCATCGTGGATCCGTCATCCTCCTCTTCTTTCTGTTCTTCCAAAATGGACACCAATTCCATCCAATCTAGAAAAATTGGTTACCTTGGAAGAGGAGTTGGAATCCATGATTGTCAAAAGGGCAATAGAAGAAGTTCCCCACTGGACAGTAGACCCGGGCTACTATTCAATCATCCTTTTAGTTTGCAAGAAAACAGGAGGTTGTCGTCCTATCATAAATTTGAAGAAGCTAAATCTTATGATTCTTACTCCCAAGTTCAAGATGGAGACAATCTCCCAGATCATTTCCAGTCTAGATCAGGGGATGTGGACGTCTTCCATCGATCTAAAGGATGCCTACTTTCATGTTCTCATTCACCCTTCCTTCAGAAAATTCCTGAGGTTTGCTTACAAGGATCGAGTTTGGCAGTTTCGCGGCATGCCCTTCGGCCTGACCACGGCTCCTTTTCTTTTTACTCGCCTAGTCTCAGCCATGGCAGGAATTTTACACCGTCGTTCTATCCATCTTCACGTTTATATAGACGATTGGTTGGTGAAAGCAAAGTCATCCTCAATTCTCTCAGGAATTCTTCCAGAGGTTTGCAGTCTGGCATGCAACCTAGGGTGGATTTTAAATCTAAGGAAATCAAGCCTAGTTCCATCTCAAATCTTCACGCATCTAGGCATTTCTTTCGACCTGGCGTGGGGTCTAGTCTACCCCTTAGATCCAAGGATAGAGGCTTTATCAGTGGCAATGGAAAGTCTGTCTTCTCCCATGGTCAGAGCAGGATTTCTGCAAAGAGTGATAGGTTTGATGGTCAGCGTAGAGAATGTAATTTCTTGGGCGGCGCTGATGAGAAGACCCTTCCAAATGTATTTAATGTCTCTTTGGAAGCAGTCAGTTCACTCTATCTACCATCAGATTGCCATCAGAGAACACTTGATTCCTCATCTAGATTTTTGGAAGGATCGTTCTCTGCTTCTGATGGGTGTTCCACGGGTAAAGTCCTCCCCTCAGGCGATTATCGTCACAAACGCTTCTCAGGAGGGGTGGGGAGCGGTCTTTGGTCCATGGAGGAGTCGACAGCTCATATCAACATTCTGGAATTGTGGGCTGTCAAGAAGGCTCTCCTTTCATGGTCAGATCTTGTGATAGGTCTCAAAGTCTTGATTCAGTCAGACAATTCGACAGTGGTTTCTTATATCAACAGGCAGGGGTGTACAAGGTCATCCCTCCTTTGTCTAGAAGTGTGGAACCTTCTCTTATGGTGTCGCATGAATCGGATTTTTCTAGTGTCTTCTCATGTCCCAGGCAGTCTGAATTTTCTTGCGGACCAACTGTCACGTCCCAGCAAATTCGCCCACACAGAGTGGCAGATAAAGAGGTCGGTTGTCAAAACGATTTTCAGTCTTATGGATTGCCCTCTAGTAGATCTGTTTGCGACATCTCTGAATGCCCAGATCTCCTCTTACATGTCTCCTTTTCCGGACAGTCAAGCCCTGGCGGTGGATTTTCCTGCACTGGAATGTTCGCCTATGCATTCCTTCCAACGATTTTGATTCCGTTAGTGTTGAAGAAGGTCAAAGATCAAATCTGCGAGATTCTCTTAATAGCTCCCTTTCGGCTAAAGAAGATTTGGTTTATAGACCTTCTAGATCTCCTGGTAGACTTCCCTCGTCTTCTTCCAGTCTCCCAGGATCTTCTGTCTCAAGTAAGTGGTCTTTGTCTTCATCCAAACCCAGAAATCTTCAATCTGTGTGTTTGGAGAATATCGAAACTAAAGTCTTCGAGAATAAAGTTTCTTCAAGATCTCAGGAAATTATCGATTCTGCCAGAAGAGAGTTGACCCGCAGTGTCCGATTCGGTTTCTATTCCCCAAGTATTAGACTTTTTATCTTATCTGTTTGATTCTTTACATTTATCAGCTAATACGGTTAGCGGGTGTAGATTTTCTCTGGCATCTTCTCTTCCTTGCCTTCTGAATACCGATGTCAAGGACACTAAGACTCTTAATAGTTTTATTAGAGGTCTAGGGAATATTCGTCCTCCGATAGCTAAGCCTTTACAGCACTCAACATAAGGATATTGATCGCAACCTGTCAGTAGGTTACGCTAAAATAGACCATCGTAACCTGTAGGTTACAACTCGTTGCCGCAACGAGAAATTGAGTGAACCGGTACCCATTTTATCATAGAAAATAGTTCTTTTTGTGATGTGTACTATCTATATCAATAAATAACATTGACCATAAAACCGTCGTGAAATACCCAAATATTTAGTAGTAACGTTCAGCATCTGCTCTGAGAAGATTTGTTGCCTACAAATGTCCTAGATCAGTCAATATGTACGGCGATAAATTTTACAATTCCTCTGCCTGTTGATATTCAGACGTAGAAAATCCTGGCGCAATTGGCAATTGTCGTATCCCCCCTCTAGGCTTCAATGGCAGACTATAAAGAAATCTATTTAAATCCTGATATTTGGTTGTATTCGGATTCACTATATAATACAATAGTGTAAGACAAAAATTCTGAGTGCTTTACAAAGATCGTCTCAAAACGTGTACACTTTTGAACAGAAATAGTTTTAGCACGTGCGCACAACTGCTGTGTTAGAGAAATTGACAGATCGAATAGGTGAACCATGACGATAACTACCGGTAAATAAATGGATTATTTTCGTTTGCAAGTTAATATGAGCTGCGCAATTCGCAATTCACAATTCGCGCCATATATGATACGAAAATTAAGTGAGCTAGCTTGTTAAAAAAAATCATCGCCTGAATTAAATTTTTTGGCCATGAACGGAGGATCGTTCTCGGTACATTCAATCACCGTAACCCCTGCGTAACCTGAACGACAGTTCATGACTTATGTCGAGCCCTGCTTTACCTTTATGGAATTTGGCTTTGGTTCTTCAAGTACTGGCAAGTCGCCATTTTGAACCTATTTCCTCTATTAGTATTAAACTTATAACTTTTAAGGCTGTTTTTCTTGTTGCTGCTGCCTCTGCTAGAAGGCATTCAGAGATTCATGCGCTTTCCACTGAGAGGGACAGATTTATAGTTTCAGGAGACGGTTTAGTTTTATATCCCAGAAGGGATTTTTTATCTAAAACTCAGTCTAACCGCTTTCCTGCTAGTCCGATCATTTTAAAATCATTATCGTCTTTTTCGCCATCTGACAAATTCTGGTGCCCTGTTAGGGCATTAAGAATACATGTACAAACAGCGAACCGATTTTAAAAGAGTTGATCCATCCCATTTATGGGTTTCCTATGCGGAAGAGTTAGCTAAGTCGGTCTCGAAGTCTATGATTGCCAGATGGATTTGTGAGACAATTAAGCTTTGTTACGAGATAGCTTCTCCGGATCAGATTAATCTCTCCCATATTAAAGCTCATGATGTTAGAGGATGGTAGAGGTATGGCTACCTCTTTGCGCTTTTTGCCGGTTCGTCTTTAGATGAAGTCATGCCGGTGGCAGGAGGGAAATCTGAATCCACTTTTACAACTTTTTATCAGCAGCCTCCTTCTTTCATAATATTACAATTTTAACCAAAAACGCTGAAGACCATTTACCAAGCACATCCTGCCATTTTCGTTAAGACTGTGCGTCTGTAAGAAATGGTGAGAGTTTATTTTGCTTTTTATTTATTTCTTTAAGTTCAAGTTTTCCTTATTTGATAATCACGGTGTGATTGATTTAAATGCACTATTATGTTATGTTATTAACATTTGGATAAGATTGGTTTGATTTTTATACTTGTTTGTTGATTCTCAAATCTCCTCCCACCTAATGTTTAAGTGGGGCACTGACCAATTCTCTGGGTTTAGCAAGTAGTGATTGAACAGTGATGGATGTTTTTGTGGTGTAATAACAACCCCCCCAAAGACCCCCCTTGTGGGTTGGTCTGTTGTTTTATTAACCACTATAAAAACATACATACCGTTCAATCACAACGACCCGGCCATAGCCACCCCGCCTGGAATGATTTGAGAATTTGCCTATAATATTTGGCACTTAAATTCAGAAAAGTGAATCTGTTTCCTATTTGGGCTCCAGTGCGCGTGCGCATGCGCAAGCGCGCTTAGTGACAGGCATCACTATAGAGTGAGTACAGACTGGTGCCAGTCTATAGCAGTCAATATACTGGAGATGGACTTAACCAGTAGCCTGGTAGAGGGTCCATATTAATAAGAATAGGCATGGGGAGGTGTGTATGCAAGTATAAAAATCTTATTCTGGTAGCTAAATGCAGATAATTGATTTAGCAAGTAGTGATTGAACGGTAAGTATGTTGTATAGTGGTTAATTAATAAAACAACAGACCAACCCACAATGGGGGTTTGTGGGGGGTTTTACCCTTTAGAATTTTGACAGCTCCTCGGGTCTTCACCAGGGTGGTCCTTGCTATAACAGCATACCTCTGCAGTAGAAGGATAGCAGTCCACACGTACATAGACGGCTGGCTATCACACAATCAGGAAAGTCTATCAGCAAATCTGGAGATAGTTTTGAAAACTCTCACACGCTTAGGCTGGATAATCAACTTTCAAAAATCAGAGCTGACTCCATCCCAGAAGTTTGGTTACCTGTAGTCCAGTCAATCTAGGCCAGAAATATTTTAACCGGAACAAATTGCAACAGAATTTTTTTACCTCACCCAGTGTATTGGGGGCCATCATGTACAACATATCAAGTCCTCCAAAATTCCAATAGGGGAAAGGGTAAAATTTGCATAATTATTACCAGATTTGGGCCATTTCACCTGAAAAATCAATTTTTCTTTATTTCTTTAAAACCGGTATGTAATATATGTGTGACTGGGTATTTTTGGACTTTTTTAGTAATAAATGAATACGATTGACATATTCTCCACAAATTAAATGTATTGTGTTATGCCACTTGCATGAATTTACCTAATACCATCATTGATATTGATACGATACATATTATATTTTATTATGTCACGGTATTGTGTGTTTCTAAGCTAAGCTAAGATGAAATAGTATGGCATAGGTACCTGGTTTCTACTAATTTCATCTTGCATCAATTATCCAAGTCATCTTCCTCAATGAGCGTTATTGAATTCAAGCAACTGAGACCCTTACAGTCTTCGCAGGCGGATGTGCAGCTGAGCCCATGTTTTCTACAGGTGCATCTGTTTGATTCACAGCCAGTTTTGCAGCTGCATCTAAATGAATACAGTAAATCGTCAGGTGCTGCCAGCATGTCAGTCTTAACATGCAGCATTTGGTGGTTGAGAACTTTCCAACCCCATTCTGTTGGATCCATATCTCCAGCATCTCCTCTCCAAACTTGTATTTGGTAGTACACTCGAAGACTGTGAAACTTTGCGGATGCCGGTGTTGGTGGTAAATCTCGTGCTTCAACATACTTGGAACTTTTTGCAACCTTCTCCCTGAATCGCTTGTACCGCAAAGCAACTAGACTATCCATTGAAGTGCCATTGTATAGAATAAGCATTGCCTTCTCACCTGCTTTTATCACGTCATCTTTATTCGCATTACTCATTGTAAACACTTCAGCAATTTGAGAGAGTTCTTTGCAGCACTGGATTTTGCTAAGGGATGCAGATTTTCCAATTCCATAAAGCCTAGATGTTGAGTCACAGCCAAGGATAGCATGGATAAATAACAGCTGTGAGCACAAACAGAACCCGAGTTTTTCCTTTGCCATTTTGATATTCCACAGTCGGGGTTTCTTTGCATTTTGCTTTGGCTCTGGTCTGAAAAATAGCTGACAGCCATTCATATCAGTATGCAGCGGAATATTCTACTGTGTCAACTTCAGCATCTGCAATTGTAGGTAGTGGTAGGTTGTATGCATTTGCAATCAAGATTGTACTGAGAGAAGCAAAGACCATGAGGTGTCCTCGAACTGCTCGAGAAATTGCTTTTCCACTAAGAATGTGTTTGACAGCATTCTCAGCGTAGACTACCTCTAGAATAGGCGCAAGACCGCTTCCTGCCATTAAGTGACCAATGCAGCCAAGGAAGCTCATCTCCATATGAAGACCTCCCGAGTCTTAGAATAATTTGCTTTAATGGACTCCAGCTCGGCTCAATCTCTATGATAGTCATAGCTTTCCAAAATAAGGGCTGATCAAATGTAATCACGGGTGCAACATGGTATCGGTTTGCCTGTTCACAAACATAAGTCAAAGTGGAAAAGATGCAGGTCATGTTACTTGGCTCTAGATCTATCATCGGAAGGAAAATAACAGACAATTTACCTGGATAAACTCCTTGGTGAACAGTTTGCATCATGCCAGACCATGACTGTCTCCTTGAACGCAGAAACAAAGAGAAATCCCAGAGGATGTCAATGTCAGCTGTTGGGTCTGTTTGTTCCATCGCAGTTAACTCCTTAAAGGTCAATGGGAAGTTCCTGGTATGCTGAGACTCAAAGTTCCTGATACAGATCTTGCCAACTTGCTTGATATCTTCAGATGTTACATTTATCCTTGGAATAAGTTTGCACGAAAGGTTTCCTGGTGTAACAGATGCAATGATTCCCATTCCATGAAATGTATTATGCCCATCTATTGTGCAAATATTGTGATCCACATTGTCAGCAACAAACTGAATGAACTCGCCTGATAATGGCTGTGGTAGATCTCCACCATGAAGTGATGCACTGCGCTCAAACCTCTGTATCTTTGCGTATGAACATCCAAATCTGTGCTTGTACAAGGTGTCAACAATAAATCTAGATCCAAATTTATGGTTCATCTCACATCACAGCCCGAACTGCAAAGGTGCCAAAATAACTCTAGGACGAGTTCCTTGCATAATAGCCTGTCCAACTGATGCCTGTTTCATTTCTGTGTCTTTTCCAGTAAACAAAATCCGCAATAATTCCCGCAGTGTCTCTGGTAAATAATTCAATGCCTTTACTGGGTCGCTCATTTGCTCCCTTGATGGATAGCTTTCAGATGATGTGCATGAATCAATTAACTTAATATCGTGTCTAAGCAGTTTGACAGCTGTCTGGATGATTAGCATGCTCTCTGATTTGGAATCCTTTCTCTTCTGTTCCTTATAGAAGTCAGTCAAAATAGTAGATGCTTTAGAACGAAAGGTAACAATGTTTGGCTTACCATTCACAGTGCTAATAAATATTTCATCGCCATAATTATCTTTTATTTTATCCTGCATGTATTTTGTACTGTATGCTTTATTCTCTTTATCATCGCGATACTCTTGCATTTTATTAACGAGGTCATGCAGGGTCAGCTGCTCATCATCATTATTTTCAAGAAATGCCATTGTCGCACTAAATGCTCTTACTCTGTCCAAGTCTTCTGGCCTTCCATGTTTTTGGGATGAGCAAGATGAGTGCAGCTGAGGGATATTTTTCATGGTTCGAAAAATTACGCTGCAGCTTTGATGGTATACTGCATTGACAACGCATAAATCTGGCGTGAAGGCAAGCCGCCCAGCTACAAGTTTGACCCATTCGTCTTTTCTCTGCTCACAGGCCTCGGCGATACTACATTGAAAGTCATGAGTACTTACTGGATAAATATCATAGCCACGTTTCTTTCCATCTTGAATTTTTGCAGGGTATCCGCATAGCAAACAATGTTCACTAAAATTGAATGTTGGACTTTCTGAACGGAGTGTTCGCATGGGTGGCGGAGATTGTTCAATTTTCTCTGCGTCACGGGCAATCCGCTTGGGATCAATGAACTCCCGTCGACATTTTACATGAATCCTCCCTCTGTCCTACTTCAGCTATGACATCGCTTTCACGGGCTCTGCTAGCATTGTTAATACCATCACAGCCTTTAACTCGAAGCTTAATAGTTTGTGAGCCATTTTCTAGGCTCTGGTTACAAATAATGCATGTATCTAAATCCATGTCCATATTCTGATTGAATTGTATAGAAATTTATTCAAATTGTGAGATAAAAGTGAAAATTAAAATGCAATTTATTTTAGATAAAATTTTAAAAGCGAAAAACAAAATTAAACTTACTTTAAATATAATTTTTTTAAATTACCCCGGCCCTGTGCATACAACCATATTTAATCTGTGGTTTGGAGAATTTGTACAAGTGGTTCAAGGCAATATTGCCAATTGCTTACTGTCTTCCGTGACCATGAAATTCAGAGCTTAGACAACATTTCTACTTCGTTTATTTGCGGAATGAAGCAGGTAAGGGAAGTTTCATTATTCGGATAATGGCGGTAGCTAAATATGCGAATTTACCCACTTTCCCATCGAGGGATTTTGGAGGACTTTTGATATGTGACACCTGGCAGTCCCATGAATGCCGCAGAAAAGAAATAAATTCTGTTGCAATTTGTTCTAGGTTAATTTGTAGTTTTACTGGACTACTGGGAATGTTCTGCGATCTAGAGATATGATATGTTTATCCTACTCAAGTGAGGGTAAAAGTACTCATCTCAGTAATACAGTCAGTGTGCAACAGTCATCATGTCCTGGCACAGGTTTACTTGAGAATGTTGGGTTTGATGGTTTCATTAGAATCAGTCATTCCACATGCGGCCTTACGCAGGCCGCCTATCCAGTTATTTCTCATGACACAGTGGACCCAGAGTACAAGATCACTGCACTCAAATGTGCCAGTGTTGGAACCTCTTATTCACCACCTTCAATGGTGGATGAAGAGAGAGAATCTCCTGACTGGGGTGATGCTTACCCTTCCCCACCCTCAAATAACGATATATTCAGATGCATCGATGGAGGAATTGGGAGCTTGCCTGGAAGAAACCACAATATCAGGGCTTTGGAATCTGGATCAGTCACAAGAACATATCAATCTACTGGAATTACGAGCAGTAGTACTGGGCCTGGAACATCTCATAGAGAACATTCAGGGCACGATTGTTCTAGTCCGATCAGACAATTCAACAGTAGTGACTTAAATAAACCGCCAGGGCGGAACAAATTCACCCAGTCTCTGTATGATGACATGGAAATTGCTTTGCTGGTGTCTGGATCACAGGATCACCTTGAAAGCTGTTCATATTCTGGGAAGGTTAAATCTGTTAGTTGACTCATTGAGCCGAAGAATGTATGCATATGTATTCCCTCCAGCAATCCTGATTCCAAAAATTCTTCAGAAAATCAGACAGGAGGAGTGCCAAGTGCTTCTGATCGCCCCAAATTGCCGAAGCCGATCATGGTATACGGATCTGCTGGACCTTCTGGTCTGCAATCCGGTTCCTCTGCCTCTGATGGACAATATTATCTTCCAGGGCAAGGCCCTTCACAACAATCCGTCAATGTTCAGATTGACGCGTGGATGTTGCCAAGGAATCGAGAATTAAGGCGGCCTTTTCTGAGCAAGCAGCCATGTTTATGGCAAAAGCCAGAAAGGGGTCAACCTCCAGAGCATATAACTATAAAATCAACAGATTTGCAGAATGATGCTCAGAAAGATGTATTAATCCAATGGATTCATCTATTCAGGTAGTAGCCGATTTCCTTTGTCACCTATATGCCGCCTATAGCCTCAAACCTAACTCTATTGCTGGCTACAAATCAGCTTTAATGTCAGTTATTCCTTGCTTGGCTAATAGGAGAAGTGAGGAATTAAGTACATTAAATATTTTAATTAAAGGCATGGGCAATCTACATGTAAGACCGAGAAATCCTCCAGTGATTCCATCTTGGAGTTTATCTCTAGTGCTTCAAGTACTACCTGATAACCCATTTGAACCACTAAGTTCCATTTCTATGAAAACGTTGACACTTAAAACTGTATTTTTAGCTCACCTGGCCTGGCTAGCTGGCTCAATGGTGGTAAGCTCTTGAACTTCTTTTCAGAATCTTGATTGATCAATTTTTTGTGTGAAAATTTTAGATTTTATTAAAAATCTACCGGAAATGGTCAGAATGCTACTCCTCCAAAGCTGCTTGACATAAATCAGCCAAATTTGGCTAGATGGATTCAATGGTGGTAAGCTCTAGAACTTCTATTCAGAATTTTGATTGATCAAATTTTTTGGTCAAAACCTTAGGTCAAAATGCTACTCCCTCCATAGCTGCTTGACATATTTCAAACAAATTTGGCTAGATGGCTTCTATGGTGGTAAGCTCTAGAACTACTATTCAGAATTTTGATTGATCAATTTTTTTGGTGAAAATCTTTGATTTTATGAAAAATGTACCGGAAATTGTCAACTTGCTTCTTTTCCTTACCATTCTGAACAATTTCAACCAAATTTGGATGAAAGGACCCTATTGTGGTAGGCTCCAGAACTTCCATTCAGAATTTAGATTCATCAATTTTTTGGGTGAAAATCTTAAGATTTTTACCTCACCTGGCCTGAAAGGCCAAGTGAGCTTATGCCATGGCGACCGTCCGTCGTCCGTCAACCTTTCCTTTAAACGACTCCTTCTCAAGAACCACTGGGCCGATTTCAATTATATTTGGCAGGAATCATGCAAATCTCATGAAATATGATTTAGGGCAAGTGCTGAACCAAGTTTGTTCAAAGGGAAATTGATTGGTCAAATGGTTCGGCGCCCATCTTGGTTGACCTAGTTGGATTTTTTTATTTGATGGATTTTGAGGCCGAAATTGATTTTGTATGTGTTTTGCGGTATTCTGATCACAAATTTGCAATTTTCGAAACTGTTGGATAAACGGTTTGGCGGCCATCTTGGATCATTTTCCCGCCAAAAGCTCCCATACTAAAGCAATGGGAAATTTTAAATGTTTTCTCGAGAACTTCTGGGCCGATTAAACTTTTTCCAGTGGCCATCTTGTTTAATGTAAAGAATCGTGTATATTTAAATGCAAATGTTTCAAATGCTAATGGTGCAGGTGAGCATCACAGACCCTTGGGCCTCTTGTTAATTGCTGCGTCCTTGGCAAGGCGGCGAAGTGAAATTCATGCCTTATCAGCCGAGGCAGACCGTTTTTGTGGTTACAGGGGAAGAAGGCCTTAGGCTTCTACCTAGGATTAATTTCATGGCTAAAAACCCTTTGTACCAGCCTGTGCCCGTTAGGCCCGAGTACGATCTTACTCTTCTCGCGCCCAAGCAAGTTATGTCGTTCTACATCTCCACAACCAACTATGTCTGTGGCTACGATGCCTGGTTCAAAGAGCTTTGACCAGGGCTTCGTTTCTGAGGCGAGCTATCACTCTAGTTCTTATAACTCGCCTAACATTTCATCGCAGGGGAGCAATTAATCACTTGCCTCAAATCTTAAAACTGAAATCAAAATTTGAATATTTTGCTCTAAGCAATGTTATTGATAGATTTTCACATTTTAATTCTACCAGAGGAGTCATCACTCACGTAGCACTGATCATGGAGAGCAATTTATAGCTCATCACATATTTCTAGAAACGAAGCCCTGTTTGCCATGACCGTCGTACAAGTTATCTCCAAGTCGTCATCATCAAAGCCAGTTTCTTCTTATATTGTATCTGCCACTTATCTGGCTCAGCTCGGGTTTAGCCCCAGACCTGGGACTTAGCCGTATTGTGATCCCAACACCAATCATGGGTCCAGATTCAGGATTTTTTCCGAGTTCTGCCCCTGGCCAGGATACAGGTCTAGGTTTTATGTCGGCTCCAGCCCCAGGCTCCAGATTTTTCCCGAGTCTGGTTCCAACGTGTCAGATTTTCAGTTAAGTCATCCCACTAATTTCAGCCCTTCTTCAACTAGTTTTTCACATGTTTATCTGGCTCCGGGTCCTGTATGGGCTCCGGATCCAGGTTTTATTCCGGGTTCTCAGGTTTCACCTATTTATCATTCTAGAGATTTGTCAGGGCCACTCTGGGATTTTGCAAGTGATTCCAGGGTGGCCGTGGGTTCTGTTCCAGGTTTGTTGCTTCTGGCACCAGGTTCTTGTGAGTCTTGTCCTCCAAAATTTTCATCTTCGTCCTCCTTTGATTCATCTGACCTCAATTCCCAAGATCATGTTTTTCCTGATCAGGTTAGCTGCTATCTGAATGACTCTCTCATGAATGAGATGACTTCTATCGGTCTTTCTTATCATGATTTTTCTTTATCCAAAGATAGTTCAGGCAATGCCATTATTTCTGTGGCTAGACAGTCCCTTGATTTACTGCCTTCATTTGAATCTAACTTGGTCCCTAAGAGCATTCTTCACAATCCTCAGTCTAGGGTTAAATTTGTGGATGCGACAGTATCCTTTTCCCACCATCGTTCTACTTCTGTTTCCGATATTCTTTCTCAGGATGCAGAGACTTCCTTCCAATGAGTATTTTCAGGATCTCTATGTTATTTCCGATCCGTTAGTTTCTATGTCTCTTCAGATGTTTCTTCTCAGCATAAACCATCCGATTCTAAATTTCTGCATCTTAGAGCTGGTGAGAGAGACTGAGCTTTTGCTCATCAGTGGGTTTCTGATTCTCTTCATATAGACCTTCAACCCGAGCAGATCGCTCTTCTTATGATTCTCAACTTTATGAAGCTCAACTTTATCAGGTCCTTCCAATTAATAATTTCTCAGCTGATATTTTACACCACTTTTCCCAACAAGCGTGTCTCCCAGGTTTTTCGTTGGTTCCCTCTGAATTGTCTGCTACGGTAAGAGTACTCAAATCCGATTTTTTTTTTTGCCCACAATTATGTCTAAGGCTTTCTTTGTGACACGTGGGGCCTTATTAAGGTTACCAGCAAATCGTCGATCAGTGACTCTCCATTCATTAGATCCCTTGAACAGTCTTCCAATCTTAGATTCAAGTTGTCTAATTTTTCGGCCTTGTTGTCAGAATCAATTTTGAAGATGTCGGTTAGAGGCGAGTCTATTCCTCCTATTGTTGCTTGTATGGCGATATGTCGAGATTTACTCTTAACCTTGATTCCTGTATGCTAGGGTTCATTAATAATCATCGTAGAAAGAGAGTGCTGGGTTCGCAGTCTATTTCCTAGAAGTTTAAGGATTCTTTGCTTTCTACATCTTGCTTTGGCCAAGAGTTAATTGGTCCAGAATCTTCTAGTCTTATTATGAAAGGGGTCGATCGGCTGAAGAGTATTCAGGAGATTTCATCTAAGGTCATTCTTCCTCAGTCTCACAAGAAGCGGTTGTACACTCCTGTCAGGTAGTCTCCATCTTCTCCAGTCAAGAAGTTTCCCCGTCAGGATTTTCAGAAATCTTTCCAGTCTAGGACCTTTGTGAATTCGAATCGTTCTGGGAATCGGTATAGATCTCCCTCTACTTCAAGATCCAATCCTCGTTCTTCTTGATCTCACTGTCCTATCCAGGACAAGTATTCTGTTGTGGTTTTTAATCATTCCCGGGTTAAGATCCTGCTTCAGAAATCTTCAAAGGCTCATATCAGCATTTCAATCCTCATAATCAATCACGTTTTTGACGCCGTCAATTCAGAAGGTGGAGTTTTTACAACCCTTACCGTAAATATAAATTCTTCTTTGCCAACTCTCAAATCTTCCCGATATCCCTGTAGGAAGTCGTTTAGCTTTGTTCAAGAACCATTGGTTTCACTTGATCCAAGATCAATGGGTCATTGACGCGATTTCTCACGGTCATCATCCTCGTTGGCAGGAAAATACACCTCCTCTTTCTCTTGTTCCTCCTTGCACTCCAGTTCCTTCATGTCCAGAGAAACTCAATGCATTAGAGACAGATTTCAATCATTAATTTCCAAGCGAGCAGTGGAAGAGGTGTTGGATTGGGACTCCAAACCAGGTTATTACTTGACCGCGTTCTTGGTAGGAAAAAATTCTGGGGGTTGGAGACCCATCCTCAACCTAAAAATTCTGAACCAATTCATCCTTGCTCCCAAATTCAAAATGGAAACGGTTCAATCCATAATTCAATCTGTTCAAGTAGGAATGTGGACAATTTCTCTGGACCTGAAAGACACCTATTTTCATGTCTCCATTCACCCGTCTTTTCACATGTTCCTGCGTTTTGCTTACCAAGGTCACGTTTGGCAATTTTTGTAGCCTTCCTTTCAGCCTCACAACATCTCCTTCACCCGTATTGTTTCCTCAGTGTCAGCTTGTCTTCATCTTCAGGTGATTTCCATTCATGTCCACATAGGCTCTTCACAGCTTCAAACCCGCTGTCTCTGATTTTGGACGTCTCAGTAGCTATCCAAATGTTTCTTCATCTGGGCTGGATTATCAACATAGAGAAATCTCATCTTTCTCCCAGTCAAATCTTCACCCACTTAGGAATAAATTTACTTCCTTCCATTCCATCCCATTGGAACCAATCCTTAGATCCGCTAGATCATCGTTTTCTCATCAAGTTCCAGCTTTTGAGTCATTGCCAGTTCTGGAAAGACCACCATTCTCTTACTAGGAGTTCCTATCCATCCTCCTTCTCCCCAGGCTATTCTCTACATGGATGCACCCCTGGAAGGATGGGGAGCAATTTGGGAGTCTCAAACTATTTCAGGCCTTTAGTCTCATCAAGAAGCTTCCCATCATGTCACCCTCCTCGAATTATGGACAGTTCCGCGCTATCCAGCAGACAGTGACTGTAAAAATTCTTCCTACTACACTTCCCTTCACAGAAGGAAAGAGCTATAATAATGCATGGAGGTAAGTATATATGTAATTAGTAAAACATAAGACCAGCCCCTACAGGGTATCTGGTCAATATCTTGGGTGCCGGACATCTCGTACCATGAGTTGACTATGTTCTGGTACAAGTTGTCTCTGAACATGGTACGAGTTGTCCATAGATTTTGGTACAAGTTGACCATCCATTTGGTACGAATTGACTTGAAATCTGGTACGAGTTGTCCATAGATTTTGATACGACTTGGGCCAGCGATTTGGTACGAGTTGACTTTAAAAAATTGGTACGAGTTGTCCATAGATTGTGATACGACTTGGCCATCGATTTGGTACGAGTTTACTTAAAATCTGGTCAGCCTGCGAGTTGCGAGGCCTACGAGCTGTCCAAATATTTTAATAGCACTGCATAATTGGTATGAGTTGACCATCCATCTGTTACGCGTTTTCCTAGTATTTATTACGCTCGTCCCGTATATGTCAACTGGGTGAGAGGGTGTGTTAGAGACTAATGGAATCGTTGCTTTAAGACTGGAATAGACACACTATAAATTTATTAACCGTCTTGTTTTCAAGAGGTTTAAAGCTACATCTCTCAATTGGGATGAGTGTGTTCTCCATAACTTTCTGAACTATAAAAATATCTTACACGACGAGCCGCCCGTCGTATCAGATTTTTTTATAGTTTTGCCAGTAAGTTTCAAACAAAACTAAAGAAACTAAAGCTTTGTAAAGAGTGCGATAGCTGATTAGGAAATGGTCAGTAAACACGAACACAAAGACACACTGTATCAATTTAGTTACTATAAACACGAACAGCTAGGTAGATCACTTTAAAATTACGTAGCATTAATACAGGGATCCAATTCTAGCTATGCCCCGACCATCACTGTCTAAACTCCGGCAACTCTGGGCATGTTGGGGGCAGATCCAGGAGGTCAACTGCCAGAGGGGCACAGTGGGGTAGGGTGGGTATGCAGACACGCATGCACGTACATACGTATGAACCAACGAACGAACAAATGCATGCACGCACAAAAATACGCATGGACAAGGATGTTTTACAAGAATATCCGAGACAAGTTTTTGCTGATATTAGAAATATTATTGTATTAACCTCTCTTGTGTCAACAGCATCTCAAAGCGCTAAAAACGCTGCTCATTGCAGTTAACCATTTAATGATCATGATATTTCAAGAAAACTTTTGCAGGACAAAGAAGACCATTTATTGTCTTGTAAATTTACAACTAAAAAGCTCTGTTGTCCTGCATATGGACATTTATCAAGATGACTACATATATCCTGTTTTCGTCCGCTTGATCGTCAAAGGGTTAATGGTCAATAAAGTTTAGTGATCTTTGCCTAGCTAATGTCCATTTGAAGAGCATTTTTGAAACTTTACCATGGGAATGACTGGCTTGATTACCGAGCAAGTCATTCCAGTGGTAAATGTTAAAAAGTAGTCTTCTCGTGCCCTGCAAATAGACATTCCCCAAGAGTGTTAAGTGCGAACAAAAGTTGTTAACTATATTATATGCTTAATTTATTTAATATTATTCCGATTTGTATTGGATTTTCACCATGACATCACGACAAAGAAGTCTAATGTTGCATGATGATTAAATGTTTGTTAGCAAATAGGAATATGATTTTATTACTGTTTTGAATTGCACAATTTATTAAATATTTGTAAAATTTTTTTTATCAAACTAGCATTATCCTCCTCAACATAAACTCCTCCTAGCATACATTTGTATGCGCTTTGGCCAAATTATGCTGTTAGACTTGAAAGATACATTTGGGATTTACAATAACGTACGATTTTTACAGCACTCTTACCGCTTAAAGGTTTGAATTACAGGTGTTAAAAGGAATTAACTCCAATTAAAGCCAGGCCAGCTGACGCATTCCATGAATAGTCAAACATGAATATCACTGTTTGTTGACACAACAATTTGCTCAAATTAAGTGTACTGTGTATTGATTAAGCCTTAAAATGAGATCCTGAGTAGTCTTAAGCAGTCAAATTAATTTCAAATATTCAACAGACTTAAAGCATATTCTCACTAGCGACTGAAGGATGGCGCTATTCCCGATTAACTCTCTTGTCAGAACACAGCCTAAGTTTTAATTCGTAAAGATTTTACTTTTTCATGGATTTGTTGGTGAAAGGGCTAATACAATTTTATAAATCTATACGTAAAGAAATCATACATGTATGTTAAGATTTTTTTCGTTTCGATAAATTTTGGCACACAATTTAAGCCTCTAAAAGCATAAATATTTTCAAAAATTGTGGTGTGAATGACCTTTAACACATGCATCTAGCTATGCCGATAAAAATTCATACGGGTAAAATGTTTTTAGAAAACACTGTAAAAACTAAGTGTTATGTCAAAGTTGTGCTAACATTTTCTTCAAGGGGAACACAAGAAGGGTTACCATCGTTTGCATAAAACATGCAGTTCTATCGTCGAGCCCATATTTAAGCTACTGTGCAAAGCTTTCTTGTGACATTTATGTTTAAATCCCATTGCAATTGTGTTAAAAAACGTTATGTTACTATAAATTTCTGCGAGTTAATTAAACCTATGACGTCAGAGGTTGAATCCCATCCAAGAAGAACCATGATTACGGCACTCTGAAGACAGGGGTGCATGCATTTCCATGGCGATATCTCGATCAGTGAGAATGCTATCGACATCATTTATATACGTACAGATTGAAGAGATTAAGACATTTATCACACTATCGCAAATTTATGGAATATATTTGTTATTTTCATACATTAGTTGCCGAACCTTAAGATGGCCATTTTATGTGAAGATGCACGCCAACTGCATGAATATTACAATATCTCAGGAACTTTTTAGGCTAGTATGAAAACATAAGTACCTAAAGATGGACTGGATGTTTGTAAGAACTATTTAAACTCTCACATTAATAGATGAAACTTTAATAACATTATCTGCCGTAGCGCCAGTGAGAGTGTTGATTCAAAAGTGGCAATTATAGTGATATGCCTATACTATCGCGTCATTCATTTATCCCCAGATCAAAACTTGATGTCAAAATCGGCACCATCAGAGAAATCGGACAAAGGACTGTTATTATATATTCTTCAACATTTCCGCAAATATAGTTTTATATATTCCTAACACCCTTGAAGAGAAACCCATTACAAAACGCAATTCGCAATATAAAATTGTGATAAAGTTGGATGACAGCGAGAAAAACGTTCAACTTATGACGTCATATGCCTCAACCGGGAATAGGAATTTAACTAATGTATCACATATTTAAATAGCAAAGACATATATTTCTAATTTGAGCACAGAGCTTACAATTATATTTTGGAAAACGTTACGGTCTGTAGATTCATTTAATACAAAGTAGTATAGAGGGTCTGGTGTTTCCCTTTAATATTATTATAGGCTTATATTTGTTTTTTTTAATTTGGTCAGGAAAATCTAAATATTTGCTTATTGAATGTCCCTTTGCAAGCCAAGAGAAGAGTATTTTGAATATTTATCAGTGGAATAACTGGCTCAGATAATTGGCCCATCATTCGATAGGTAAATTTTCAAAAATACACTTCTCTTGGCCTACAGATGGGCATTGCTCAAGATCATTTCAGAGGCCAGTTTTGGCCGGATTCGACATGAAAGGGTTAATAGAAATAGGTACTTATTAGAGAGGTGCGCTTCTAAGACACAGTAACTTTATCTTAGTGTCTATAACCATTCTCCGGGACAGCGAAAATTGTATTGCCAATATGCTGGTGAAACATGGATGGGGTAGAGCCATATAAATGCTGATTGCATATAGCATTCATTTCGTGCCAGATCTTCAATCTGACACTCTGAAATTTATTTTCGCCACGAAGCCACGCCAATGGCCAAGTCGTACCGAAATCTATGGACAACTCGTACCAGAGTTTTAAGTCAACTCGTACCAAATGGATGGTCAACTCATACCAAAAGCGATGGACAACTCTTACCATGTTCAGCGACAACTCGTACCAGAGCATGGTCAACTCATACTACAGATGCACGGTATGGCATAATGTCAAACTGGTGATGATGTCAATTTTCAAACCGGTTTGAACTGTGTATTGGTTTTATGGGGTGGGGGCGAATGAGTAGGTACAATGACTGTAGGCCTATGTAATATATATTCGATAAACATGTAGCAAGTATACATGTGTTGTCGGGAACTCTTTGCCCAAAATACACACTCACGACTTAATTTGTTTATAAGCATCAGAAATAAGGTATCTATGTCTCCATCCCGCCATCCCTCCCTCCCTTAAGCCTATAACATTCATTTCTGATTACGCCAGTAATTGGTCAAATCTAGCGTCCTATGGACTAACAATAGTATATGTTCTATTTACAATCTATTAATTCTAATGCACAATGGGATATATACCTTATAATTTTTATTAATCAGTTAATTAATGCGCTATTATTTTAGATTACTTGTTGAAAACTGTTGGCGTCACAGACAGCAACAACTTTCAATCAATTACTCTTATTTTTTTAACATTCTGATGATAAGCGGTCATCTAGTCATATCGTTTACATTGATTAGACATTCGGGTAATGTTGATTTTGACCCGTTACTAGGGGACGGGCTGGGGCGTGGTTAGAGCATACGTCTATTGAATTAAGCCTATTACCAGTATATAATGCGAACTGACATCACCGGTCAAGGTGGTCGTTAACTTGTGATCTTAGCTTTAAAGACTTATCTAAACATGATGTGTGTTACTTAGCTTTGTTGTGATAACTCCCTACTCAGAAATACAGTACCAATGAACATGTTAATTTGTATCTGAATTGCTACAATTTAAAAATCCCTTAGAACTCGCGATGTAGACTACCTGTTTAGATTAGCAGAATGTTTGAACAATTAGTCTTAGATATAGGTAATCATGTGATTTTAACAGAATTGTGATAACTGAATTATTCACACATCTTGAGACTCATCCATTAGCCTACTCGATGAACAAGCATCAATCATGCTAACAAGAATGTTATACCAAATTAGATTATGTTAATGCTGAATACGAAAGACCAATAGACAGCCATTCATTTACAATTTTATAAATGTTATCGCATACGGTTAAATATTTCGAAGCTAATTTGACTATGGTACAAACAACAGCTGCATCTTGCAGTCACATTAGTTTCAAAATATAGGAACACTTAGAGATGTACTGTTATTCATCATAAGCAATTAAGTGGGAATAGAACATAATGGAAATGTTGACTTTTCGATGTTCAAATGTATCTGCGTTTTAAGCCCTTAATGGACAAATTTGGTCAATAAAATTAGAATTATGGCATGAAAAATATCAAGTTGCAGACGAAGGAAGGTTGTTTTTGAAGATTTACCGCTGGAATGTCTGGTTTCGTTATCTAGCCAGTCATTTTAGGGGTAATTTGTCAAAAATATACTCCTTTCGTTCTGCAAATTCACAGTTCTCAAGATCAAAAAAAGATTAATCAGTAATGTTTAAACCAAAAATTTGATTGAACTCGGTTTTTCGGTTTGAGCATGATTACGGCGGTTTGCAAACCGTCACCATATTGAACTGGTTTACGATGTGAGATCGGTATATCGCGCAGCTCTAACTCATACCATATCTATAATGGAATTAATGGTGGTACGAGTTGACCATGGTTTGGAACGAGTTGTCTCAAAATCTGGTGCGAGGTGCCCCAAAACTGGTACGAGTTGACCATCCATTTGATACGAGTTGACTTGGTACGAGTTGGCGATGTTTAGAATTTGATATCTTCAGCCAAGTCGTTGCCCAAGTCACCCAAGGGTATACGAAGCAGGGTTCCTCTCCCTCAACAAGTTTCTCATTATGCTCCTTTCAATGTAAGTGCGTGAGACGCTAAACCGGTCAGTTACGGGCAAGGTAAGGTCTTCAAGTAAGCCCATGGCTTGTACTTCTGACAATTCATTAAAGATGTGGGGAGAGCTGCCATTGCTGCTGTCTCGCACAGCTGTTCAATTCTGCAGGGGATGCTGTCCTGCCTGAATCAGCTCGCCGGCATTGTGCGTGACTCGATGCGTCTCAAGATTGCCTAGCCGTGGTAATCACTCGAACGTTGGCGGAGCGACGGATGATTCTAGCTTATGTAGAACCAGGTACATAGTTGAGGTCGGAAGCCCCGATGATTTAGCCCGAGACCAGGATTCTCCATGGTTCTATTCGATGATGTTTCTCGTGTCAAAACGCACCAGAGGATGGAGACCAGTTCTAAATCTCAGCCCCCCCCCCTAATCAGATTCATTCACTCTCTGAGGTGTCAAATGGAAATTGTGACGGCTGTGATGATGGGCCTGGGGAAAGGAATGTGGCCGTATCAATAGATCTGAAAGATGCTTATTTTCATATTTCAATGTCAATTTCTTTTCATAGGTACGCGAGATTCGCATTCCAGGACAACGTTGGGGAGTTCAATGCCCCACCGCTTTGTCTGACAATGGCTCCAAGAGTCTTCACCAAAATGGTTCTCGCCATGATAATATTTCTTCACAGGAGAAACATAGCTGTTCACACTTACATAGACGACTGGCTGCTGAAAGTGGAGGATCCAGTCGTACTGCGCAACAATCTTCAGGTCGTCCTTTCTCTCAGGGAGTTAGGCTGGGTTGTCAATCTGGACAACAATCCTCTCTCTCTCTCGCTCTCTCTCTCTTTCTCTCTCTCTCTCTCTCTCTCTCTCTCTCTCTCTCTCTCTCTCTCTCTCTCTCCCTCCCTCCCTCCCTCCCTCCCTCTCTCTCTCAATCAACTCTAAACTTGGTTAGTTTCTTCTCAGGGATGAGCAGGGTGCTTGTGCTTTTCTTTTGGATTTTCCCAAGGGCTTTTGAGCTATCCACTTTTCCATGGGCAAAAAAGTTGAGCAACCCTAACAATGTGGAGTGGGCAAATATGGCCGCGGACAGGTAACAGGCCAGGATGTTTGTTTAAGCATTTCTGTAGGGCTCTAGAATGAGTCAGGTGACATTGCCCCATTCGTCTCAGATTTCATGAATGCAATAATCTTTGATTCTCATTACAGTATCGCCAAAGGCACTAGTAGTAATCCCATGAATATTCTTATCAACAATGCAAAAATGAGTTTATTTGATTGAAGGTTGTTGCTGCCTCCCACGGAAGGAGTTCATTCACAATAATAATTTTGCAGAGTATTTACTTATTGACGGGTAAGAAAGTTTATATTTATGTTACAAGACGAGTGAGACATTCTGGATGTCGACCAAGATATACCCTCAGGGGTTTGTTATTTCATTCACTGCTGTAATGAACATCAAATCTGTGACCATCAACAGTTATAACATAGCTGTTCACACTTACATAGACGACTAGCTGCTGAAAGTGGAAGATCCGGTCGTACTGCGCAACAATCTTCAGATCATCCTCTCTCAGGGAATTAGGCTGGATTGTCAATCTGGACAACAATCCTCTCTCCCCTCCCTCCCTCCCTCCCTCTCTCTCAATCAACTCCAAACTTGGTCAGTTTCTTCTCAGGGATCAGCAGGGTGCTTGTGCTTTTCTTTTGGATTTTCCCAAGGGCTTTTGAGCTATCCAGTTTTCCATGGGCAAAAAAGTCGAGCAACCCTAACAATGTGGAGTGGGCGAGTATGGCCACGGACAGGTAACAGGCCAGGATGTTTGTTTAAGCATTTTTGTAGAGCTCTAGGATGAGTCGGGTGGCATTGCCCCATTCATCTCAGATTTTGTGAATGCAATAATCTTTGATTCTCATTACAGTATCGACAAAGGCACTGGTGGTAATCCCATGAATATTCTTATCAACAATGCAAAAATGAGTTTATTTGATTGAAGGTTGTTGCTGCCTCACGCAGAATAGGTTCATTTACAATAATTATTTTTGCAGAGTATTTACTTATTAACGGGTAAGAAAGTTTATATTTATGTTACAGGAAGAGTGAGACATTCTGGATGTCGACCGGGATGTTCCCTCAGGAGTTTGTTATTTCATTCACTGCTGTAATGAACATCAAATCTGTGACCATCAACAGTTATAATGGTCAGTCTAGTGGATGTATGAATCTCTGATCTTATTTACACTCCATTCATGGGAAACACTTATTATCCCTAAAATGTCAAACCAGTCAAAACCATCCTCAGTCTTGAAGAATGTCCATTTTCCAGCCATGAAAAGAATATTTTTTGACAATTTAAGGATGTCTGGCTCGGTAACTGAGCCGAGCATTTCAGTGATTAAGTTTTAAAAATTGTCTTCTTGGCATGTAAATGGACATTCAATATGCAAATATTTTGATGTCATTGCCCAACCGTGACCATTAAAAGCTTAATGCTACTGTTTCTTAGGCTTGCATGATTATGCAATTTTTATCTCACCTTCACGAAGTGAGGGGGAGATTTGGGGAGACGGGGGAAAAATGGTGACGTTGGCATCCGCTCTGGTTAAGCTTTTTTCAAACGACATTTACATCAACAAGGTTATCCGATTTAAATAAAACTACAGATTTGTGCTATACCATGTTTAGTACTAGGCTGCATCAAAATTATATTGATTTTCGAGGTTTTTCCATACTTTTATAGTGTTTGAACTTAGTCTATTTACTGGGTCCAGGTCGAGTCTTTTGCTGTGGTTAAGGTTTTTTCAAATGACATTTACATCAAGAAAGGGTTATCCAATCTGAATAAAATTTCACAGATTTGTTCTATACGATGCATAGTCCACATAAAAAAGAAATTGATTTTCAAATCTTTTTCGCCATTTCAACTTTGCTTATTTTACCACTAAGTTGTATGCAGGTTATATGTATTATGCTGTGGTTAAGGTTTCTTCAAATGACAATTTAGGTAACAAGGAGTTAACCTATTTGAATAAATCTTCACAGATTTTATCTATATGATGCTTAGGACTAGTCCACATAAAAAATAAATTGATTTTCAAAGATTTTCCATACTTTTGCAGACTTTGGACGTTGATTATTTTAGGGCTGACTATATGTATTCTGCTGTGGTTAATCTTTTTTCAAATAACATTTTAGGTGACAAGGGGTTATTCAATTTGAATAAAGCTTCACAAATTTGTTCTATAGATGCTTAGAACAAGTCTACATCAAAGAGAAATTGATTTTCAAATCTTTTCCATATTTTTTTGCTGCTTGGACTTTGATTATTTTTGGCTTGCTTTTCATCCAGGTTATACACATTATGCTGTGGTTGTTTTTTCAAACGACATTTACATCAACAAGGGGTTATAGTAGGGTTCACTATGTATTTTCGTTCAGAATTTTTGGGGATTTGTAACACTATATATTTTTGGAAAGCATTTTATATGCCAATTTCAAAAACCAATGTTTGCATTTGCATAAATGTCTTCATGGCAGCCATCTTGAATTTTCAAAATGGCCGTCATCTAAATCCTTAGAAATCCAATATATCTGCAACCATGTACCCTAAATTCACAATTCTGATGTCTATAGCTAGGTTTTCTGGGTCAATGAATGCATTGGTAACATTTATAATAAACTTCAAGTTCCAGAAATAGTGTTTTGGTTGATAATTCCCAAAATAATAAGCAATTCTCACACAACATCTGCAAATGTCGCACCTTTTTTCTAAATCAATATTTGTTACAATATTTAATGGTAACAGTAGCCCATAGTAATCCTATAGAGGGGATAGAATGACGATATAGCCCAATGGCCTGTTATCTACGTAATCACATTGTCATCATGTTTATTAATAAACATATTATGACAGAGTATGTATATGGTGAGCGGCGTGTCACAATTTTACAATAATGGATGGCCCAGGGTAATTTTCAAATTCACCAGTAAAAGTAAACTGAAAGCAAATTTTTGCAGAAAAGTTGTTCAAATGATCGTCTGCTCATAGATTTGCAATAAGCATAATCAGACAGCAATAATCTTCAGGATTATCGTTTGTAATCTTGCAATAAGCATTGATCAAATATATTTTCTCATCAAATTTGAGAAAATCATGAGCGATGTACAGCTTGATGCAACACAGGAGTTAACAAACTGGAAACTATGCATTTTATGCCCGACAGATGCTACTGTTAAAGGACCAATGGTGCAGCATCCAACAATAGACTCATTTACCAATTTGTTGCAATCAGTCGAAGAGAGAGAGCAACATTGAAAGATGGTTCATACATTGAAATTCAGAAAAGACTTAGACTTTGCACATATGGTGACCTATCTTCACATAAAGCGAGTTGGCATCGCAGTTGTTACTCTACTGCCACTAACAAAGAAGAAATACGACGTGCACGAAATCGCATAGAGGATGCACTATCTAGTGGGTCTTACATTACTAAGAAACGTGGGATAAAGAGGAAAAGTGCTATTGATGAGGCATCGACATCAACTTCAGTATTTACACGTTCCTCGACAATTCCACTGTGTAAGGAACTGTCTTTCTTCTGCCAGACAGACGATCATAATCAGCAGTTGTTCACATTATGAACTCATAATGCTGGTAAAGCTCTAAGAGATGCATTGGAAATAGCACAAGATACAGCATTACTTACTAGATTAAATACCTCGCTTTCCCAGTGTGATGCACATGCAATTGATGTCCGGTATCACAAGCCATGCTGGAGGAAGCATGTTTTCCACATTTTACGAGATTCAGATACTACAAGAAATGCTGAGAATGATCTCTCCCGGCAAATGGCATGTCTGATTGAAATTATCCATATTGTTGATACACACACCCAAAATGGGGCTTATCTGTCTATGGCTGACATAGAAATAACATATATAAACATGTTTGACCGTAAATCCTTGGACAATCATTCACCTACATTTAGTAGGCAGTGGCTGAAAGAGAAAATCCTTTCTGAGCTAAATCATGTAAGATGTGTCCTTCAAAAGGACAGGCGCAAGTGTGCCGTTCTGTACTCGCTAGAAGCATGTGAGGAAGAAATGGTTCATTCTGCGATGTGTGAAGATGATCGTATGGAAGGCAGGAAGGCGATCTATAGGGCAGCATAGATTGTTCGAAAAAGCATAACAACATTCACTAAGAATGATGGTGAACCTGGTTCAGTCCTTGTTTCCAGCAATATGGATGACATCCCATGTGAACTATACACACTGATACGATGGATAATGGTTGGACCTGTAGATAGTTTGGATAGCAAAACCAGAGAGTGTCTCGTTGATGGAGCAGTGCTTACATCTTGTCAAACTCTCATGTTTGGACTTAAATCGGATAGGCAAGTGATGCATAAACCTAAAGCTGCCTCTTCTGAAAAATTCAGATCCCAGCAAAGAAGAGAAAATTCTCAGGTTCTAGGATTGGCATTATCTGTGCATCATGACACCAGGAATAAGAAGATTGTGAATCTTCTTCATGCACAGAACTGTTGCATATCCTACCACCGTACCATGCTTCTAGAAACGGCAATAGCTAACTCGGTTGTCGAAAACATGAGACAATTCAATAATCTGTATGTACCACCATTTCTAAAGAAAGGGACATTTGTTTTCTTTGCTGTGGACAACACCGATTTTGCTGAGGATACCATTGATGGTAAAGGTACTACACATGGAACAATTGTTGCAGTCTATCAAAAAGCTTCTGCACCCGGGGAATCCATTGCACCACCTTTAAACATTGGTGATGCAAAGAGCTTATCCATTACACCACAACACACATCTATGTTGCCATGCGTCAAACCAAATGCTCAACCTGGAATGCACAGTAATTTTGTGTTGAGTAAAACCGGTGTTGCAGACTCTTATCAGCTGACCCATATGGGTTGGGTCATAGCATCTGTTGTTGCGAGGATGGATGAAAGGAAAGAGATGTGTTTGGTTCCTGGGTGGGCTGGGTATAATTCACTCCTGTCATCAAGTAGATCTCTAACCAATGTTGGTGCATTGCCTCTTCTCCCAGAGCTGGCTCATGAATGGTCAACGCTAATGACTGTAATTAAACAAGCACAAACATTGAAGGAGATGGCTGTTGGTAAAGACCATCTAACAGTCATTACTTTTGACATGGCCCTGTATGAGGAAGCAGTGCAGCTTGTAGATGTCAACGCCAATTTAAAGAGTAGTGTTATCCCAAGACTTGGTGAACTCCATGTCGTCATGGCTGCATTGAGAGCTCTACCACAACGACACAAATCCTGAAATGCAAGCACTACTCATGTTCTCTTCATGCTCATATCTACTCTTACATCGCATTGTATGAATTGGTCTTTGACGAATTCTTCAAAGAGTATCCAAATCTAAGGGATGCATGCATATCAGCTAGAGATGACATAGAAGAGGCATGCAGTAAACCAAGCCAGCCGGGCAGAGTCAGTGATGCCGGCTCATAGCAATCTTCTCCAAGTGCTGTCTAATACTGATATGTCATTAATGAACTATCTGCACCATGTGGAAACAATACTTTTCTTTGTCGCAGCATCCCGAAATACTGATCTGACCCTTCATCTTGAAGCTGGAGAAGCACTGAGTAAGTTATTCTTTGCTTTTGATAGAATCAAATACAAACGTCTTTGGCCAAGATACATAGCAGATATGTATGCACTCAAGCAGAATCATCCAGACACATGGCAAGAATTTGAAACTGAAAACATTGCAGTGACTAAGAATGACATTCCATTCACTTCAATTGGTGCGGATCATGCATGTGAGCATCTGAACAAAATGATGAAAGTGCACTCAGGACTAATTGGAATATCTAACAATGCAAATGCGAGACAGCGATTTTTCCTCGCTGCTCCAGAACTGTCACGGTTATCCCGGGAATTCAAGTATCAATTTGATTTGCAAGAAGACAAGGTCGGAGATCACCATGACATTGGAGCAAGTGCTGTTAAACATGAACACACCACAATCGACAAGATAAAGGCTGCCATACTGACTCATGGTAATCCTTTCGCTGCTGAAGGTGACATGATCTACAACATTATCTCACTTGCTTATGTACCACAAGAGTCGGTACCACAAATCCTGGATGTAGACGAAGGAGGACAGACATTATATGAAGAGTATGTGAAAGAGCGCATTAATGGAGAGGTAAGCCTTTGGGCACCAGTGAAGCGTGAGAAAAACAAGATGTATACATCTGGAAACAAAAAGACAACAGTACGTATTCGTGACAAAGCTGTTGATCTCAAGGAAACTAAAGATCTATATGCTAGGCTGATGATTCTCGCAAAGTCGAGTCGAGACATTGATTTGAAGTATTCGATCGGCAACTCTGATTTCACACTGACACCGAGGGCGCTGTTTGCTCCGTGTGGCTCTGTCCTACAGTGCACCGACAAGTCAAAGTTAATCAAGCTCCAGACTGACCTACCACAAACCGAGAGCACAGGATTCACTCTTATTAGGTGCAACAGAAGCAACTGCCGTCGCAACTAAGGAATCTAGTAGGAGAATCGCAGTTGTGGATGGAATGGTTCTTGTCCAGAAGCTGGCAAAGAAACCAGCAATTATTGTGACAGTCAACGACCTTAGTAAATGTTTTAATGACAGGTTAATGAGTCTGACAGCAGGATATGATGAGATCATTCTTGTATTTGATACATATCAAGCAGATTCCCTGAAAAACACGACCAGAGAGAAACGACGACATGGGAAGGATCCAATTAGATATCAAGTCAAAGATGATACCAGTATCAAGCATATCCCTATGACAAGGTTTTTGTCTCATGACCAAACAAAGAATGAC
Organism: Chaetoderma sp. LZ-2023a; assembly: GCA_034401795.1. Classification (NCBI taxonomy): domain Eukaryota; kingdom Metazoa; phylum Mollusca; class Caudofoveata; order Chaetodermatida; family Chaetodermatidae; genus Chaetoderma; species Chaetoderma sp. LZ-2023a. The sequence continues at coordinate 146,008,880 of CM067369.1, forward strand.
CTTGCGCAGTATCTGGCAGAGAAGACTATTGAGTACAATAAAGACTCATCTACCTTGGTCATAGCATCAGCATCAGGCCAGACGATAAGTAATAGAAGCCTACATTTTGAGAATAACAATCATGAGGAAGCTGATACATTAATGATCTATCATGCCATATGTGCAACACAGCGAAATCTTGATACAGCAGAGTTGGTGATTTTCTCTCCAGACACTGATGTCTTAGTGCTGGCAATAGCATATTATGACAATCTACCTAAGTATACGTCTATCTCAATGGTTTCTGGTACCATTAAGCTACGGCCTATATGGAAAACTCTAGGCATGGAGAAAGTAAGAGCATTACCCGCATTCCATGCCTTTACTGGAGCAGACAATATTGGCAGGTTCTCTAGGATAGATAAATCAACATGGTTAAAGCTTTTCCTAAAGGCAGACAGCGATGTAATCGACGCTCTGATAAATTTATCGAGAAGCACTGCGGTCACAGATGAGCTACTTTCAACTCTGGCAAAATTTGTGTGTGCTGCATACTGTCCAAAGTCTATTAGAATCGAGAACATCCCAGAGTTACGTTGGCATTTATTCTGTAAGCAGCTTGCTGATAGTGAAAGTCTACCGCCCACTATTGGTGCTTTGAAACAGCATGTCCTTAGAGTACAAGTCCAGGCAAATGTGTGGGGTCAGGCAGACATTTCACATCATGTGTTTCTGGATCCACTACAGAATGGATACTACAAGGAGACAGGTGGCCAACTAAAGGCAAAAACAACAGATGTTTTACCAGCTCCAAAGTCTCTCATTGGGATGGTTAGGTGTCAATGCAAATCGAATTGTTCCTCTCATCGATGCTCGTGCAAATCCAAAGACTTACCATGCACTGAGCTTTGTCAATGCAGCGCAGAGTGTGAAAATGATGATGACTCAATCGTTGATGTCTCTATATAAGATGATGAAGATGACGCCAATGTTGCTAGGTAGACAGCAACTGATGCAGCACATTGATTGTTGCTTGAATACTTAGATTAAATTGGTGAGATAACTTTGTTATATGCCAAATAAAATTCATCATTGCAGCATTATCACAAAAAGTTACAAATTTGCAGATGCTGTCTATAAATTACATATTAAGTCAGGACTTATCTACCAAAACATGATTTCTGTTATTTGAAGTTTATTATAAATGTTACCAATGCATTCACTGACCCAGAAAACATAGATATAGACATCTTATTTAATTATTAATCTAGGTCATATGGTTGCAGATATATTAGATTTCAAAGATTTTTGATGGCGGACATTTTGAAATTCAAGATGGCCACCATGAAGACTTTTGTGCAAATGCAAACATTAGTTTTTGAAATTTACACATTAAAAGCTTTCCGAAAATATATAGTTTTACAAATCCCCAAAAATTCTGAACGAAAAAAATATTTTTACACTGTGACCCTGACTATTATCTGATTTGATTAAAACTTCAGAATTAGTCTAACCATGCTTAGGACTAATCCACAAAAAAAAATGAATTGATTTTCAATTTTTCCCTTTTTATGTGTGTTTGAACTTAGACAATTTTATGACTTCAGGTTAAGGATATTTGCTGTGAAATTTACAGTGTTTGGACTTATTTTAGGGCTGATTCACATCCAGGTTATATGTATTATGTGGTGGTTAAGGTTCTTTTAAACAACATTTACATATATAAACATGGGCTTATCTGATTTGAATAAAACTTCAGAGATTTGTTCTATATGATACTTAGGACTAGTCCGCATAAAAAAGAAATAAATTTTCAAAATCTTTCCATCCTTTTACAGAATTTTGGACTGATTATTTTAGGTCTGATTAACATCCAGGTTAAGCTTTTCTCAAATGACAAATTAGTGAACAAGGGTTTATTTGGTTTGATTAAAACTTCACACATTCATTCTAGGTGATGATTAAATATAGTCTGCCTGATAAATAAAATAGATTTGGAAAATTTTAACATTCTTACTGGGTTTGAACTTTGTGATTATTTTAGGCCTCCAGGCATCCAGGTTATGCTTATTATGCTGTGGTTAAAGTCTTTCAAATGCAAATTTAATGAGCAATGACTTAAACAATTTAGATAAAATGTTTTAATTTGTTCTGTAGGCTGCTTAGACGTAGTCCGCATCATATTAATATACTTGATTTTGATGTTTCGACATTTTTCATGCTTTGAATTTTGCTTGTTTCGACCATTTGCCATTCGGTCAGAATTGGTATGTACTGCCAGGCAGTAAGACTTCAAGCTATGCTTTTCCGAAGCTGTGCTTGCCCATTGGGTAGTACCATGGGTATTTTGATTCAGAAAGTAGATCGTTATTTCAAAATGAGACACTATCCTCTAGTCCATCATATCATGTGATGTACAATTAATATACAAGTAAGCTGTTTGCAATCTTCTGATAGCTCTGCTTCTATTATATGTACATGGCTTGGACATTAGTTTTTCGCAGAATATTTAGTCGAGGGCAGGCCGGGTCTTGAGGCAACATAAGGTGAAATATTTGGTATCGTGTGATACCGCGTGTTAGATCAGCTGACTGACACCTATAGCAATCACTCTGCATCCGGCACTGTCTGTCTGTGTATCGTCAACAATGGCGGCATGTTTTGCTATTTCTGGACAGATTTAGATCAAACTTGGCCAAGATGTTCCTATGCTCATCTAGTTTATCTATGTTATGAAAATGAGCTGGATTCGATGAAAACAATGGAGTTGTCCCCCTTGAAAATTTTCTGCAGTATGGGATCCAGCGGGGAAAGACATTACTTCAGTGGCACATTTCATAATTTTTAGAACTCTTGGCATAACCTACCACCCATGTAAGAACTTGCTCAGTCTGAGCTAGTTTCTTGAGTATATCTGTCAACAGTAAATTTTTCGGCCTGTAGTTTCAGGAGTTTTTCATATATAGTAACCTCCGGTGGCCATCTTGAAAATTGATTTGCAGACGATAACTCCGTTTCAGGATGATATCTGCTCTACCGTTTACTGGATAAAGTTGAAGCTTCATACATGTAGGATTATTGGACTTGGTTTGAAGAATAAACCTATCGAAATCCAATATGGCCACGGTCCACCAGTGGTTGATCAAGAAAATTTAAACTTCTGCTTATCAATGTCCATTTAAAGCTCTGAAGGTCAAGTGGACAGTTTTGAAAATTTACCACTTGAATGACTACAGGATCTGTTTTCGAGCTAGGCATTCCAGTGGTAGACTGACTTCAGAAGCTTGTTTTAACCGACTTGATCCTTAACGCTTGAATTTGTTCAAGAAAATTTCAATTTTCTCATAGAAGATGTCAATTTGCAGACCAAGAGAAGACTATTTTTGAAAGTTTACCACTGGAATGATTGGCTCGGTTATCAAGCCAATCATTCCAGTGGTAAATTGTCAAAATTAGTCTTCTCTTGGCCTGCAAATGGACATTTCTCATGATCACTGTAGAAGCTGTTTTTGGCCGATATGAGTGTTTTAGAGGGTTAAAGGGTAAAAACAATTATTTGCATAGTCTATTATATTATGCAATATTAATTTACATAGATTTTGCAATACACCCTTTCCACGCTGACGTTATTGCGTCAGGATTCCCCTAAATCAACTCTCAGAGCACTGCCGCTGGCTGGTAAAACAATAACAAGTAGCTAAGCTGCATTGTACTATTACACTAAAATACACAGCAATTTAAACCATTCTTAAAACCATAATATTATTGAAGTCATACATCATTGGAAAGCGCACCCAATTGCCTAAACATTAATGTATTATTATACTTTCACATGTTTGAGGGGGTATATAGTAATTGCTTTGTCCATCCATCCATGCGTGCATCCGTTCCCGATTTTTTGTGTGAACCGTATTTTGAAGGGATTTTAACGTATAGTCACCAAACTTGGTATATGGATGTATCATGGCTTAAAAGGTGTGTCATGTATCAAAAGTAGGTCAGCGTGACCTACTTGTCACAGTTCATTGAGCATCATAGATTATTCTTGTCTGGGCTGTAGTTTCAAGAGTTTGTGTAGAGTAACCTAACTTGATATATTGATGCATAGCTGGTATGTGTACGCATCACAGCCTACAGGTGTATCATGTAAACAAATGGACACATTCTTCTCTTGGCTGTAGTTCAACAGTTTTTTGTATACAGTAATCAAACTTGGTGTATGGATGCATGGTAGATTAATGTTAAGATTAATTGCATGTGTTCAGCGAAAGCCATGGTTCAGCAGAAGGCGTGTTATCCTTTATGATGCACTGCATCACAAAAATTCTTGTTCTGTGTATTTGTGTAAAGTTTTCACAGGTATTTGCATATATATATATAAAATATACCATTATACCTATATTCATTAAGTGGACAATAGGGTGTATTTTAAATTTACAATTAACTGAATTTAATGTTACAAAATATAAAAACTAATACAGAAATGTATAGAAAATTGGCTTAGCCTTCCTGTGGTATATGATTTCAATATATTATGATTTTAGTTTTTCATCTAAACTGCTTAGAGTCTGTTGTACCTTAGCCTAATGGTAAAGTAATGCTGTTCTTGCAAAAGTGGTGTGCGCAATGCATTATGGAAGGTATTTTCCCACCCAAAATACGTTATTGCGGGAAACATCTACTTCTGTTAGTAATTTTTAAGCTGCTCTGTCAATTATGGACATTTAGATCTGAAATTATATGTAGTTTCTAATATTGGCCTAACTGTCATACTTGTGATTAATGTATAATTTCTTTTCAGTGCGCAATCTGCTGTTGGAGAGAAGTGTGAATAATGAACCGTCAGATTTTCAGCCAATTCAGGAAAAAGGTGGGTGTGGCTGTGGTATGTCTGGTCGATCTCATTCTAGGTACATGTACAGTAAAGCTTAGAAGTAAGGTCAAATGTTTCCAAAGCAAAATAAAACGTACTCAAATGTTGCATATTTTGGGCATAATTGGATTGGAAGCCAAATAACATGTTTCTGTTTTTGTATTGGAAACCACATAGGTTATTTTTTAGCCGTACTGTACTGTATGATTATTCACAGGATATCTCATGTATGAATGAAGATATAATCACCTGTTTTGGAGCATCCATTCATACTGTGTCTGGCAAGAAGACATTTGAGTTTCTGTTCAAATATCTAGGTCAGAGAGTCATTAAGCGCAAAATAACGGGAAAACTCCATTTAGATTATTGCTGCGGAAACAAAAAAATGTAAAATCACCAGATTTAGTACACACCTTCATATTACATTGATTTAAGGTTGGTTTGAGTTGAGGTCATCTGTTTAGGTCATATGGTCACTTGAGTGAAAATTGGCAAAAAAGAACCCTGTATACTGGCATGAATCCGCACCTCTGGCTCAAAGTGCAATCTTGCTAACAGTGTAGGGATCCAATCTGTCACTCGCATATATGATGTCATAATCAAATGCGTTACATGTATACTAACGTCATAATCATCATGACAGATTATAACTACTTCAGTCATAATGACGGATTATGACTTCATCATGAAGCTTGAAAAGTCTGTAAAATGTATGAATAGCAGTGACTGGACGCTGTTGAGTGTAGGAAGCAACAACACCCAGTCAAATTAGTTTTAAAATATTCAACATTTTATGTGTATATAGTCATCTTGAAACAGGGATTTTGGGAATTTATGATTCAAAGTATATTTTAATCAATTCCAACCCATGTAAAAAAGTGAGCGGAACTTATCTAGAAATGGATCCCTCCGTTGTTTTGGACGTGTTCATGTCTGATAATACTGATCATGATTCCACGTTGTTGCCCTTTCACCCCTGAACTTCCAGTGTCTCCATTTCAAGACAGCTATGTACAGGAATATTTTTTGCCTAATCTGACAGCGACAGCTTCCAGTCAAATTAATTTCAATATATTCAACAGAATCTTCCATAAATTATAAGGAATTAGTTTTTCTGGTTTATGAGGGTTAAATTTATAAGCACCTCGCTTTGTTACCTTCCCCCTCCCCCATAGGGAAATATGGTATTGCATTTGAGTTTCTGTGTTTGTTTGCCTGGGCTGTGTCTAAGAAACTCCTAATCTGATTTGACTCAAATTTTAACACGAGAATTGGTCTTTGGGGAGATAGATCAGAAAATAACCTACGCAAATTGGAAGGGTCTGCAATGTCCTATTGTTCGTGTTAATTTATGTCAAGCTTTGACACACATTTATGTGCTGCATCAGATCCAAGACTGCATAAATTACATTTGTGTCCATTGAGGTCAGACATCAATAAACTCAGTCTTAAAGTTGAACAGACATGCTAATATGTCTAAAAATTAAGCCCTTTAGTAACATACTGTTCCCCTAAAAAATGAAAATTGTTTGGGAACACAATGTTACTGTAGCGGTTAGCGTGACTGTTCAGCTTTAACACTCTAGATGTAAAGCCGGCCAAAGCTGATATTTACAGTAGTCTTAAAGATGTCCATTTAAGAGCCAAGAGAAGGCTATTTTTGAGTTTTCCTCTGGAATGACTGTCTTTATAACTGAGCCAGTTATCCCAGTGACAAATTTTTAAAAATAGCATCTGTCTTCTAAAAGTGAAAATTTATACATCAAATGATAAAACTGAAATTTTCTTTACCAAATTTGATCATTAAACATGTTAAAGGTGGTACTCGGTGGTCTTCATAAAATAGCTAATAGTAATCTAGGATTACTGTATTCTGTGGCTGTAGGAATATCCTACAGATGCAATCAGGCCTTCTTCGCTTTTTCATACTGTGTTTTCTCCTCAGCCGAAATCCTTAGTTGTTATTACACCACGAAAACATCCATTGCCGTTCAATCACTACTTGATAAATCAATTATCTGGTTTTAGCTACCAGAATAAGATTTTTATGCTTGCATACACTCCTCCCCATGCCCATTCCTATTAATATGGACCCTCAACCAGGCTACTGGTGAGATCCATCTTCAGTATATTCTCTGATATAGACTGGCACCAGTCTGTACTCACTCTATAGTGACGCCTGTCACTAAGCGCGCTTGCGCATGCGCACTGGAGCCCAAATAGGAAACAGATTCACTTTTCAATTATTCTGCAAGCAGAATAACTGCTCAAATATTACTAGAGTTTTTATAGCTTTGCGCTATGTCAGCTATACTTTTGAAAGGACTTTCTATTGCTATAATGCCTGCTGTGAAGTCTATCCTCCCTAAGTTACGTTTAGGAAGTATTTCGTGGTTATATTGAACTTTATAACTATGTATATAAATGTTACCGGTTTTTGTGGTGTAGCTAACGTTTTCGTGGTAACAATCTTAATATGCCTATATCATCATTATCTTAAATCTCTAGTGTACTCCATGAGCCCTTTCTCACTTTTCAGTTTAGTGCATTATAAGGATTTACATTTATTCCCTATGAAAGATTGTTTTGTTGTTGTTAGGAATTTTTTTAATTTGAACTTTCCCGCCTTTCTTAGAAATGCGTTTACATGTTTCTAGACTCTTTCTAACGAAATACCAAGCTGTATGCTTCATTGTAACCTTTTTACGTTTTTAGGAGTCTGTTAAATCGACCAATAAGATCAAATGCATGTCCTCCAAGTGTGATCATCTTCACTCTGCGGAGTATGGAGGACATGTCTGTTCTAAGTGCACTACGTGTACCCCCACAATGATGTACGGGATATGCAAATGGTGGTCGGCGTCAGTATCTAAGGCCTTTTTTAAGGATTTGCCCACTAAACAACCGCTGACCTCTGGTCGATCTTCCCCTACCACCTTGCTGTAAAGACAAAAGCTGTGTCTTTTGCAAAACCTAATGTTTCTATACCATCAGCAACGGAGGGGGAGGGGGCCTCTTCGGCGAATTCTGAAGCTGTTTTGGCTTTGTTTGCTAGGTTCGAATCCTTTGCCGCTGTATTGACGAAATCGCTAGACGTAAGAATTTCTTCTGCCATCCAGGCCAAGAAACAGGAAGTTTCTTCAGAATCGGATGATAGCCTGAGGGCTAGCGGGCATGCCCGCAAATGGGCAAAACCGATTCCTCTTACATCCAGACAAGAAATCAGGTCTCAAAAACAAAAAATTAGAGAGAAAAAGCTCTCGAAGGTGAACTCGAGCAGGTCACCGGGTCAAACCCACATTAGTCTTGAGAGTGAAAGGCATGACCCTCAAGCAGTTGTGGCGGCGGCGGAAGCCCCCATCCAAAAGCATTATGCTAATGTCAAAGTTTCAGTCATACCAGTCGTCAAAAATGTACATAGATCGCCTATAGCCAAAGGTCTTCAATCAAGGTTTTCTAGTACTCTCGGTTCAGTTGTAGTGGATTCGGGTCCTCAGGACACAGGTTTACTTCCGTTTTCTGGATCTACTTCCATTCCTTCCATATCCGGTCTGACTTCCGGTTTTACAGGACATCCGGGTCCTCAAGATCCGGTTCCTATTTCCGCTTCCGGTCTTAGCAGCACTTCCAGTCATACCGGATATCTTGGGTCTTTGGACCCTTATTATTTTAACTCTTCTGGTAAGAACGCTTCCGGTTTGGAATCCAGTCTGTACACTTCCACTTCCGGTTCTAGGGGTTTACTTCTGGGTCGTTTAGATCCAGATAGACTTCCGACTTCCGCTTCCGGTTGGGACGTAACTTCCAGTATAGCGAACAGTCATAGTCGGTTAGCCTCGACTAAGAATTTATCCGAGCGTCAACTTACGCTTCCATTTTCAGTGTCTTCTTTTGATGGGAAGAATTTTTCAGTGGATAGGCGTAATGAGTTTGATGATAGGAATTTTGTAGGCTCTGGTTCTGATTTTTCTCATAGTAATTTTTCTCATGATTCTTTAGTTTCTAATTATGGTTCTTCCCTTTCATCTCAGGTAGTTGATGTTGATTTGTCTTCTACTTCTTCTGCTCCTTCTTTTCGTGATGCTGTCTTGAGTTCCTCTGCCTCACGGCCTCATTCTTTCTCTTCCTCCAGGTTTTAATTCTATTCCTCCCTCTTCTCTTTCAGCTAAGGATTTTTCGTCCAGTCTTGTGTCTAATTCGTCATCTCTTTTTTCAATCATCTATTCCTCCTCCGGGATTCTCCTGTCTTTCTTCATCTATTAATTCTTCTCAGGGATTGTTAGATCCTTTTCCTTCTTCTCCCTCTGTTCTTCCAATTTCTTCTCTTCCTCCTTCCTCTTCTGCCTCTCCTTCCTTTGATCATCTTGATCTGATTGTTTCCGTTGTTCTTTCTCCCGAGTTAGGATTTAAAATTGTTGATTCAGGTTTAGATTTCTCTCATTTTTCTGTGGTTAGGGATGCTTCTCTCGATCGTTCTTTTGTTTCGGCTCATTTTTTCAGTCCTCTCGAGGTTTGCTGCCACTTCTCTGGTTAATCCTTCCTCGTCTTCTAGTCAGGATCATGGTATGGATTCTTTTCCTTCCGATCAAATTTCATCCTTTCCTGAGTCTTCTAGAAGACCCTGTTCTCCTATTTCCTGTAGAGCTGCTGAATCTTTAGTTTCAGGTGATTCCTCACTTCTCATCTCTTCTTCCTCTCCTAATCCTTCTCTCTTCCCTCAGTTCCCAAGTCAGTCAGGACCAGGGATCTGAAGAGGTTTTGGCCAGTCAGAGCCTCTTCGGAAGACTGGTCCATGGCTCACAGGTGGATCGCCTCTACTCTTTCCCTTCCTCTTAAGGATGAATTTTCTATTGACCCTCCTTCTTTCGGGTGCTTTCTTCTAAATTCGATGCGCCTGTTCAGATTCTCAAAGAAGATTATTTGAAGGTTGCTACTCCTCAGTCTCTTTCTGGCCCCTCCTGGGATGGTCTTTCCTCACATTTAAAAGAATCTTCCACGATTGAGCATTCCACTGATCTTTTTAAATGGGAGTCTGTATGTAGATCCCAGCTTAAGTCGACCAATTTCCTTGCTCTGTTATCTGAAGCTGTTCTTAAGGCTCAAGAACGTGGTGATCAGGTTCCTTTATCAGTCTTTCGTTCCCTGACGGATCTGTCTTGTGGTTCTCTTAGTTCAGTCTGCAGGTCTTTGGGATTTATTACTTCTAAGACAAGGTACAGAAAGCTCTCTGAGGTTCAAATTTCTAATACTTTGAAGAATAGTCTTATTTCAGCACACACACGCACGCACGCACGCACGCACGCACGCACGCACGCACGCACACACACACACACACACACACACCTTTGGTCGGCTTCCAGTCTTATTCGTGCGGAATCTGAGCGCCTGAAGGCCTCTAGGGAGCTTCAGGCTCAGATTTCCTTTTCTAATCGTTCTTCTAAAAGAGATGTTTCTTCAGTAAAGAGCCCAAATTCATCTCCTAGAAGAAAGAGCCTCAAACCAGACCAATTTCGTGCTTATCCATCTAGGATTATTAATAATTCTAACCGATCATCTTCCAATCTTCAAGATAGATCCGTGGAGGAGGATCGTTTTGATTCCATATCCTCTCACCATTCTTGATCCCAAGGGAGGCAGTCTTTCTCTCCTTGGGCGAGAGGGGGTCAGTCGCTTTCTCGTTATCCTAGTTCCAGGTCCAGAGGTTGTTCTTCCTTTAGAGGTTATCAGGGAGAGAGTTTGAAGGTGTGACCTATTCCCGGGTAAGTCCAACTTTCTCTCTTCCTTCAATCAACCCTTCCCCTCTTCTTGTGCCTTTGGATCAGTCGGTCCAATGTCTTTTGCCCAACGTGCCAGTAGGAGGGCGCCTGTCGCTGTCTTGGGAGAATTGGCAGGCCCTCAATCAGGACTCCTGGCAGATACGTTGGGGTTATGCACTGTCTTGGATCCATCATCCTCCTCTTCTCTCTTTTCTTCCAAAGTGGAGTCCAATTCCATCCAATCCAGAAAAATTGGTTGCCTTGGAAGAGGAGTTTGAATCCATGATTGTCAAGAGGGCAATAGAAGAAGTTCCCCATTGGAGAGTAGACCCAGGCTTTAGTTTCCAAGAAAACAGGCAGTTGGCGTCCTATCATAAATTTGAAGAAATTAAATCTCATGATTCTTACTCCCAAGTTCAAGATGGAGACCATCTCCCAGATCATTTCCAGTCTAGAACAGGGTATATGGACGGCTTCCATCGACCTAAAGGACGCCTACTTTCATGTTCTCATTCAACCTTACTTCAGCAAATTCCTGAGATTCGCTTACAAAGATCGAGTTTGGCAGTTTTGCGCCATGCCTTTTGGCCTGACAACGGCTCCTTTTCTTTTTACTCGCCTAGTCTCAGCCGTGGCAGATATTTTACACCGTCGTTCTATCCATCTACACGTTTATATAGACGATTGGTTAGTAAAAGCATTCTTCCTCAATTCTCTCAGGAATTCTTCCAGAGGTTTGCAGTCTGGCATGCAACCTAGGATGGATTTTAAATCTAAAGAAATCAAGCCTAGTTCCCTCTCAAATCTTCACGCATCTAGGCGTTTCGATCTGGCCCAGGGTCTAGTCTTCCCCTCAGATCCAAGAATAGAGGCTTTATCAGTGGCAATGGAAATCCTGTCTTCTTCTTCCATGGTCAGAGCAAGATTTCTGCTAAGAGTGATAGGTTTGATGATCAGCGTAGAGAATGTTATTCCATGGGCGGCGCTGATGAGAAGACCCTTCCAAATGTATTTAATGTCCCTTTGGAAGCAGTCGGTTCTCCATTTACCATCAGATTCCCATCAGAGAACACTTGATTCGTCATCTAGATTTTTGGAAGGATCATTCTCTGCTTCTGATGGGTGTTCCACTGGTAAAGTCCTCCCGTCAGGCGATTATCTTCACAGATGCTTCTCAGGAGGGATGGGGAGCAGTCTGGGACTCCCTGTCGGTTTCCGGTCTTTTGTCCCTGGAGGAGTCGACAGCTCATATCAACATTCTGGAAGTGTGGGTTGTCAAGAAGGCGCTCCTTTCATGGTCAGATCTTGTGATAGGTCTCAAAGTCTCGATTCGGTCGGACTATTCAACAGTGGTCTCTTATATCAACAGGCAGGGGGGTACAAGGTCATCCCTCCTTTGTCTAGGAGGGTGGAACCTTCTCTTGTGGTGTCGCAAGAATCAGATTTTTCTAGTGTCTTCTCATGTCCCAGGCAGTCTGAATTTTCTTGCAGACCAACTGTCACGTCCCAGCAAATTCGGCCCCACAGAGAGCGGCAGCTAGAGGTCAGTTGTCAAAGCGATTTTCAGTCTTATGGATCGTCCTCTAGTAGAGCTGTTTATGCCATCTCTGAATGCCCAGATCTCCTCTTTCATGTCTCCTTTTCCGGACAGTCAGGCCGTGGCGGTGGATGCCCTGCCTCAGTCCTGGACAGGAATGTTCGCCTATGCGTTCCCTCTAACGATTCTGATTCCGTTAGTGTTGAAGAAGGTCAAAGAACAAATCTGCGAGATTCTTTTAATAGCTCCTTTTTGGCCAAGGAGGATTTGGTTTGTAGACCTTCTAAATCTCCTGGTAGACTTCCCTCGTATTCTTCCAGTCTCCTAGGATCTTCTGTCTCAAATTAGAGGTCTTTGTCTTCATCCAAACCCAGAAATCTTCAGTCTGTGTGTTTGGAGAATATCGAAACTAAAGTCTACGAGAATAAAGTTTCTTCAAGATCTCAGGAAATTATCGATTCTTCCAGAAGAGTCGACCTGCAGAGTTTACAAGGGTCGACTTAAATTTTTGGAGAATGGTGTTCAGACCAACGTCTCATGCCCGATTCTGTTTCTATTCCCCAAGTATTAGACTTTTTAACATATCTCTTTGATTCCTTACATTTATCAGCTAATACGGTTAGGGGGTATAGATTTTCTCTGGCATCTTCTCTTCCTTGCCTTCTGAATGCCGATGTCAAAGACACTAAGACTCTTAATAGTTTTATTAGCGGTCTAGGCAATATTCGTCCTCCGATAGCTAAGCCTTTACCTTCATGGAACTTGGCTTTGGTTCTTCAAGTGCTGGCAGGCCGCCATTTTGAACCTCTATTAGTATTAAACTTTTAACTTTTAAAGCCGTTTTTCTTGTTGCTGATGCCTCTACTAGAAGGCGTTCAGAAATTCATGCTCTTTTGCTGAAAGGGACAGATTTATAGTTTCAGATGGTTTAGTTTTATACCGCAGAAGGAATTTTTTATCTAAAACTCAGTCTAACCGGTTTACTGCTAGTCCGATCATTTTAAAATCAGTATCGTCTTTTTCGCCATCCGACAATTTCTGGTGTCCTGTTAGGGCATTAAGAATGTACAAACAGCGAACTGATTTTAAAAGATTTGATCCATCCCATTTATGGGTTTCTTATGCGGAAGAGTTAGCTAAGCCGGTCTCAAAGTCTACGATTGCCAGATGGATTTGTGAGACGATTAAGCTTTGTTACGAGATAGCTTCTCTGGAACAAATTAATCTCTCCCATATTAAAGCCCACGATGTTAGAGGAACGGCTACCTCTTTTGCGCTTTTTGCCGGTTCGTCTTTAGATGAAGTCATGCAGGTTGCAGGATGGAAATCTGAATCCACTTTTACAACTTTTTATCTAAAAGATCAGAGTGCAGCAGCCTCCTTCTTTCGTAATATTACGATTTTAACCAAAAAAGCCGAAGACCATTTACCGAGCACATCCCGCCATTTTCGTTAAGTCTGCGTCTGTAGGAAATGGTGAGTTTATTTTGGTTTTTATTTAAATGCACTATTATGTTATGTTATTAACATTTGGATAAGATTGGTTTGATTTTTATCCTTGTTTGTTGATTCTCAAATCTCCTCCCACCTAAGTGGGGCACTGACCAAATCTACGGGTTTAGCAAGTAGTGATTGAATGGTAATGGATGTTTTTGTGGTGTAATAACAACCCCCCCCCCCACCCCTTTGCGGGTTGGTATGTTGTTTTATTAACCACTATAAAAACATACTTACCATTCAATCACTACGACCCGGTCTCAGACACCCTGCATGGAATTGATTTGAGAATTTGCCTATAATATTTGGCACTTAAATTCAGAAAAGTGAATCTGTTTCCTATTTGGGCTCCAGTGCGCATGCGCAAGCGTGCTTAGTGACAGGCGTCACTATGGAGTGAGTACAGACTGGTGCCAGTCTATATCAGACAATATACTGGAGATGGACATAACCAGTAGCCTGGTTGAGGGTCCATATTAATAGGAATGGGCATGGGGAGGAGTGTATGCAAGCATAAAAATCTTATTCTGGTAACTAAATGCAGATAATTGATTTAGCAAGTAGTGATTGAACGGTAAGTATGTTTTTATAGAGGTTAACAAAACAACAGACCAACCCGCAAGGGGGTGGTGTCTGTGGGGGGTTTCCTCATGTCCATTCTTGACTTGAGTGTATCGTGTCCTGCTTTTTTTTAGGTTACCTCGTTGCACTCTTAGCAGATTTATGCAATGACGTCCTCTCCTGGCTTTGTATCTGCTGGCTCCGAGTAGGGCGAATTCCAATTCGGGGGTGGGGGGGGGGGGGGTTGTTCAGTCTTGTGGAACTATCCCCCACAGATTTCAATGCAGCAGCAAGATAACAGGAGATAGACCAGCTCCCTGTGGCGAGCCGATTGATGTCTCAAACTCTACAAGACTTCACTAACTTGACTCATACTCTCAGTAGTCTTATTAGTCATAGCTCATCTTCATTGCAACTGGCCTGGTGTAGTACATCTAGGGTCTTTGTGCATTTAATTGTGTCGAAGGCTCGTAACATGTCAATGCCCATTTTGTGGAAATCCCAATTTTTGTACATGACTACTGACTCAAGCATGCATTGAGCCCATACAATGTCTATGCAGCTGCATTCATGTTTGAAGCCACTTTGACATGATCTGGTGAACTCATCGCTCTTGTCTCGGATGCGGCAGAGTAACATTGGATAGGATTTTCCGTATGCTGTTGAGGAGCACAATGGGCTGCAGATTGGCTGGAGTTGGGGGGGGGGGGCAGGTGGCTTCTGGGGCTTGGATAGCGCGGTAAGGGTGCCTTGGCCTACAGCATCGATGGAAAGCAGATGGTGCATAAAAGCTGAATTGATTAGGTGCGTGATCGGTTTTGAGAGAATGTCACTTGCATGTTTGAATAGTACATTGCTCATGCCATTAGGTCCAGATGTACATCCATTTTTCAGGGCTTTAAGTACCTTCTCAACTTCTGCCATTTTAACTGGTGTTTGTAATGGCCTGGGGTCTCCTAAGAACGGGTGCAAGGGCTCATCCTCGTGGTCAGTGAATTGTTCCGTGAACCATTCTCGAATCGCCTCGACTTGGCCCTGGTCAGTTCCGGTAAACAGACTTGTGTACAGTGAGTGGTTGTGTGTAGCCAGTAACTCTCAGGGCTCGGGCTGCCCAAACATTTTGTGACAGTCATCTGTGGCAGTGATTTCATCTGCTAGGAAGTCTTCTTGTTGAATAGCAAGATCTTTTAAGCGTTCACAAATTGGTGCAGAATGTTATTGCGCTCCCGCCGTAGTTTGGTGCGGTCTTCACTTTGGCCATTTTGATATATGAGCCGCTGTAATGCTTTCTGCTCTGCTGACAGTTTTACTATTAGAGGGTTGTCAGTATACCTAGTGTAGTTGTTTTTAGGAACACCTATGGTGCTGGTAGCTGATGATTCCATCGATTTCAGTATTTTGGTTAGGGCTTCTTTAGGATCAGAGCTGACGTCGATGTTAGCTATCTGCTCCCCGAGGGCCTTTTTATATGACATTTGAGTGTCAGTGTCGCTGATGAGTTTGGGTATGTTGTAGGTGACTCTACCCTCTTGCCTGGTATGACATTTATACATTAGGTAGAGACTATTCATCTGAAGGCATATAACGACTGGCTTATGGTCAGAATTGAGGTATGTGCCTCCATAGGAATGAGCATCCCGAAGTAGGGGTTTTGCATAGGATGAAGTCTATTTGGTTGAAGACAGCTGTTGTAGCCTTAGAACCTTTTGGGGCTTTGCGATTAGCAATGTGTCCGGTCCGGGTGTTTGAAAGCCGTATTTGTGGCAGATAGGCCATTGGAACTAAGGAATGCCGCCAGTGCATCTCCATTGCTGTTGCGTGTGCCCGCTCCATACGATCCCATGCATAAGCGAAGTCCTGAACCTTTGTCCGCATTTCCGTGTTTAGCCAGCTTGGAGTTGAAATCTCCACACACGAATAGTTGCCTTCTAGCTGGGATAGTAATAATAGTAATAATGCATTATATATCTGTTCTGGAGACTTAAAATTGTGTAATCATGATATGGTTGGTTATTACCCTAGATAGCAACATAACAGCCTGGACCATGTGAGGGAAATTACAATAATGTTTATGCATAGAACACAATATTTTTGAAAGCACATTAGTCATGAGTGAGACCTTAAAAATATTGTTTCTGTGAATGGACATTATTTCCAATAATGAGTTATATATATCCCTTGTGTATATCTCTTAGAATGAATTGGGGATGACTTATAAGTGCTATTTTCTTGCTTACAGAGTTTGAGTTTGTAGACTGTCAGCTTCAGGAGGAGGAGTTCAGCTTGGCAAATACCACGGCAATGCATCTGAGATTTGTCATTCAATCTGGCTATGATCATTTTGTGTCTGTTCAAAAAGTGCATGTCAATGGAAATGCAGAACATATTTAACTGTGCGAGTGTAACATGGTTCATACATTCTTGGAAATCCATGGGTATTGTCGCATAATCTTCACCTGGACTAATTGAGGTGGATGTACACATTCCTGCAGAGCTTGTCTGCTGCTCAGATGATGAAGTGTTGCAAAAGGGTGTGGCTCTTTAGGAAAGCAACAGATTTCCACTTTAACTAGTGAATGGTCAAGAGTGACAAACCACCACAAAATATTTGCTTAACCTTTTAATGGTCAAGCCATCCAAAATCGGTCTCTGTAGTGGTCTTGAGGAATGCCCATTTGCAGGCCAAGAGAAGACGATTTTTGAAAATTTACCATTGGAATGACTGGCTCGGTTAGCGAGCCAGGCATTTCAGTGGTTAATTTTCAAAAATAGCCCTCTCTTGGCCTTCAAATAGACATTCAATAAGCAATTGTTTAAATTTCCATGACCAAATTTGTCCATTAAAGGGGTGATCAATGTCCATTTGCAGGCCAATAAACTTATCTTGCTGACATAGCAGGCGGCGAGACAGGGATCAGTATTTCTGTCATCATTGGCATCCGTATGAGTTTTGGTTAATTAAAAAATTTTCTGCGCAATATGGCCCATCCGTGAGTGGTCTCAATGAAACTTTACAGATGTATTCTATGCCATGCAGGTGCCAGCTTTTTCACGATGAATGTTTTTGTTTCTTGGTAAAAAATAGTAATTTGCCTTATTCAAAAATGTTTCTTCAGATTTCAAGGACTCTTTATAGAGCTGCTCTACATCATACAGGGATGTTACCTACCTCATTACAAATTGGGCTCTGGGAATGTTATGTTTTTCAGAATTTAGGACTTTTGAAAGTTGTTCATGTTTTGTGGTAAAGGTTTTTAATTAAACTAATTAACCAAGATAATGCTTGTTTTGATTTCAATGAAACTTTAACAAAGCTGCTCTATGCCATGCAAACTGCATCACTGATGTCATTAGTAGTTGTTTTTTTATATAAAATAATATTCTTATTATTGCATGGTGTTAGACAATGAAACTTTAGTTCTACAGTGTAACAATATTTAATATGGATAATATACTTATTTGCTTGTTTTAGACTTTTAGCTAGGATTGTTGTGGCTGTTCTGATGTACAGTGAACAGTTAGAGTTTATGGCTATCTGAACTATCCATGCCTATACAAGTGAAACATTGCACACTACAGCCATCTTCAATATCTACCACTATTAATGAGCCAGTTATTCCAGCTGTCAATATTCTCTAGAGTGCTTCAACGAGCACACTTGTAGACAGTCATCTTGATGTAATGGACAGTACACTTCAACTCCTGCAATGTCACCAAGTTTTGAGTTGGAAGTCTCAATCTAAAAATAGAGGCGTGGCTTCTTTGAGAATACACCTCTAATGTAATGACCGGCAGGGTTGGAAAAAATCATGATTTTTTGAAAGATCAGATTTTTTCGATTTTATATTAAGCAAATAACACAAGACAGAGGTTGTATATTATTCTTTATATACGAAATGAAAACTATACACTATTTTACACATTTGGCAATACGGGGCACACTCAGCTATGTATCTCCTCTGACTCGTAACTCGCTACAACCACTGACACTACCATTTCGTCCATCAGGATCATGAGTTATGAGTACGAGGTGATCTGACCGTGTTCCTATTATACCCTGCAGCAGTAGGTTAAGGCACCATAGGCCATAAGTAGAAATGTTGACTATGAGAATCATGGGCCGTAAGGCAGATGATTTATCAGTTGACTATAGACTAGAGAATCATAGGCCGTAAGGCGGATGATTTATCGATTTGTAGACTAAGAGAATCATGGGCCATACGGCAGATGATTTCTCAGTTACTGTAGACTATGAGAATCATTGGCCATAAGGTGGATGATTTATCGATTAACTGTAGACTAAGCGCATCATGGGCCATAAAGGCGGATGATGGATTGTAGAGCGCATCACGGGCACGTGGCAGATGATCACTATCTCACTACCAGTGTTGGTGTGAGCGGGATCCATCAATGGTCAGGCTCATCAACTGGTCTGGCTTAAGCTATGAAATTAATCTAAATAACACTGCTGCTACAGGATCCACAGGAACTTGGTCAGACCCTGACCAGAATGAATTTGGGGTATAATAAGCTTTAAAAGTTAATAATTAAAGCTTAGAGAGGCCAAAACACAGATATTCCGATATTAGAGTGGATTAGCTGGGTGCCCCTTATAACAATAAGCATCCCAGAATTTGTTCTTGTTCTTAAGACATTTTTGAATTTGTTGTCACATTTTTAAATAATTGAAGTTCTACTGAATGGGTCATGACCATTGACCAAATTTCCAATAAACATGCCTACACTACTGTAACCATGTTTTGTCTACACTTGATGGGCTACATTTTATCCGTCTTAATATTTTGTGGATAAAATTTGTATAAGTCTATAATAACTCTGGACATGGTATAAAATACTTTGAATACAATTTAACTGAATGTAGTCGGCAATAACTGTTGGTCAAATTAGTTTGAAAATATTCAGCTGGTCTAGAGTTATTAGTGTCGATTGAAATTATTTTTTAATGGCTGGCAGCAGTCAAAGTCAAGTCAGTTAAAAATAATGTCCACAGAACTGTTATAAATAGGCCTATTATTGGTACGTGTTTGTGTTAAATAAAACCTAAGGAAAGTTTCCACTTAGTGTACTGATAGAGATAAAGTTTCTTAGTTCTTATATTAGCATAATATTGTATAACCAGGCCTATTAACTATCTGAAACAATAGCTACAATAACTTAACAAATCCAAACAAATCTTTAGAAATTTTATAGTGCAAATGAGATGAGTTGAGGAGGAAAAAATCGGAAAAAAAAAAAGTTGATTTTTTTCAGCTTCATTTAATCGTTGATTTAATCATATGATTAAAATGATTTGATTAAATCAGAACAACCTTGATGACTGGCCATCTTATTGCGTCATCACAACGACTTCACTTACACACATTCCACTTCGGAGACCAGACAGATCTAGACTCGGTCCATCTCCGTAGCGGACTGTAAAAGGAACACTCTGGATCGTGTTGAGTTTGGCATCATCTTAACCTCTGTATCACTACATTAAAATCGACTTGATCCATCCAGTTGTACGTGTGATATCAGCATCTTTGCAATGTCAGCAAATTCCTGACCTCATTTTGTGTGCGACAGATTTGAACAGATTTGAATTTTATGACGAATTCAGAGGGACTATTTTTCTGTTAACTACTTGTCTGTCATACAGACTACTATAGGCTTTATATCATCACATTTTACATGAATTAATATTGTCTGGTATGAAGAGAGTAGCACTCGTGTCCTTTTAAGTTTCAATTCTTTCTACCACCATATTCTGGTGGAAATCACTACACCAATGGCTACTCAATACATACGAGATACTTTTCTCGAGCTCGTATCGAAGGAGATCTCGCGAGGTACAAATGTTGGAGGTCTGTGTCATTGGGCCATATTTTTTGTTAGCTCACCTGGCCCTTTCGAGCCAAGTTAGCTTATGCCATGGCGGCCATACGTATTGTCCGCCCATCAAATCACTTCTTTTCACTAACGGATTGATTGATTTCAACCAAATTTGGCTGGACGGATCCTATCCTGGTACCATCCAGAGCTTCTATTCAGAATTTTGATTGGTAAATTTTATGGGTGAAAATCTGAGATTTTATGAAAAATTTACCTGAAATTGTCAAAATGGTACTCCTTAGTTGCTTGACATAATTTAACCAAATTTGGTTAGACAGATTCTATGGGTGTAGGCTCTAGAATTTCTATTCAGAATTTTGATTGATCAATCTTTTGGGTCAAAATCAGAGACATGAAAAATTTAGCAGAAATTGTCAAAACACTACTCCTTAGTTGCTTGACAAACTCATATTTCAACCAAATTTGTCTAGAGGAGGGACCCAATTGTGGTAGAATCCAGAACTTCTACTCAGAATTTTGGTTGGTCAATTTTATGGGTGAAAATCTTGGATTTTATGAAAAATTTACCTAAAATTGTCAAAATGCTACTCCTCAGTTGCTTGACATAATTCAACCAAATTTGGTTAGACAGATTCTATGGGGGGCAGGCTCTAGAATTTCTATTCAGAATTTTGATTGATCAATCTTTTGGGTCAAAATCTGAGACTAGAAAATTTAGCAGAAATTGTCAAAACGCTACTCCTTAGTTGCTTGACATTTCATATTTCAAACAAATTTGTCTAGAGAGACCCAATTGTGGTAGAATCCAGAACTTCTATTCAGAATTTCAATTGGTCAATTTTTGGGATGAAAATCTTAAATCTTATTAAACATTTAACAGAAATGGTTGAAACGCCACTTCATTAAACGCGTGGCGGATTTCAACTTAATTTGGAAGGAAGTGCCCTATGTGGGTAGGCTTCAGAACTTCTATACAAAATTTTGATGGGTCAATTTTCCAGAATCCAATGTTCAAGGTAACTATATGGATAACATTGAATATTTTGAAACTACTTTAACTGGGTGTTGTTGCTGCCTATGGCCAATGCCAAGTGAATTTAGTTTCAAAATATTCAACAGGTTATCCATATAGTTACCTTAAAAATGACATGGTCAGGGCATAGCCACAAAATATACCAGCTTAATCAAATAGATTTAGCACTGTGGGTAAAACGTTATCAAACAGATATAAGCTGTTGACTATTTTAGGAATAACGGTAAGTTTGGCTTGAAGCTCTTGTCTTCACAGACCTTCGGTGATTAAAGTTCTTGTGTCCCATTAAATAGATATACTTTTGCATGAAATAGATGATTTCTGTTCAATTTACCCAGCATTCAATGCTACCCAGCATGCAATGCCCTGACTCCATATTTGTTGTAACTATTGGATGGCATATTCGTTGAGTCTATTGGCTGTTCAAGACTGGATAGAAAAAGAACCTGTCTGCATATGGAAATGGTCATTTGTCAGCCAGCTCTTGAAGAGTAAGTATGTAGGATGTATTCACAGAAGTACATTCGACAGCCTGTATTTCAATACTGTTCAGCACAAGTGTGTTAATTTCTAGGTTCTAGGAGAAAATACAAAAAAGCCATTATATACTTTGGCAAAAATGTGCATGAAAGTTGTGATCAATGACAGCACCAGCATTCAGTCAAATTATTGTCAAAATAATAGATAATGCGATTACTACTTGCTACATATTTGATGTAAATTGGAATGAAAATTACTGCTGCAACAGCTGTCAGTCTAAATATTCTAAAATAATCAGCATAGCTTTCAATTTAGTTGAAACTTGCTGCAGATTTGAAGACCAATGTGACTAAGTTGTTGCTGAATAAGACACCAACATATTTGCCAAATTGTTATCCATACAATGAACTGGCGTTCAATATTGCTATCTCAGTAGAGTGAGTATATGCCTAAATACGCTTTCCCTGCATGAACAAAATATTTATCAAAGCTAGTGTGTGTACCTTTCTGTTTGATAAATGCTTTTCTAACAATGCACAATCTGGCAACGAAACGAACACACTGTCTTTGCTAATCATTCATGCTTGGCAGAAAAGCGTCTTTAGGCATATGCCCACTCTACCGACAGTTATTTTAGTAAGATATTGACACCCAATTTTGATTGGTTAATTTTTCCGGTGGCCATCTGATTTTCTGAACATTTCTGGAAATCAGTTAAAATGCTACTCATTAACCACTTGACTGAGTTCAAGCAAAATTGGCTAGAAGGACCCTGTTTTGTGCAGTCTATCTGTAGTCACAAATGTTTTGTGCAGTCTATATGTAGTCACAAATGTTTTGTGCAGTTTATCTTTAGTCACAAATGTTTTGTGCAGTCTTATCTGTAGTCACAAATGTTTTGTGCAGTCTATCTGTAGTCACAAATGTTTTGTGCAGTCTACCTGTAGTCACAAATGTTTTGTGCAGTCTATCTGTAGTCACAAATGTTTTGTCCACCATAAGGTGGCCACTTAACCCCTACGAGTCTGATGTCAAAATTTTTAATTTTTAAATTAAATTAAAGGATGAACTGGTGTTCATTTTTCAACAAATTTGGTGGAGGATGGTGCTGTCATAGACAGTAACATCGTCTACCAAAATTGGTGAAAAATAAACACCAGTTTCTTTGCTATTTTCATGGTAAAAGATAGAATATTGACATCAGAGTGGTAAGGGTTAACAGGTTTTACTTATTAACACATTTTCAAGGCAACTATAAAGGAACTGTTGAATATTTTGAGATTAATTTTACTGGAAGCCATTGCTGCGGGAGGTGTTGATGACTATGGCAGCAACAGCTTCAAGTCAAATTAATTTCAAAATATTCAACAGCTTATGTGTTTAGTTGTTTTGTAATTGGGACATTGGGATTTCAAACGATTAAGTGGCTGCAATAATAAGTCTTTCGTGAGCACTTTTTGGTGTGATTGTACATTCGCATCTAAGATTTTATCATAAAGGAAATGAAGACACTGAATACTGTATTTATTATATATATATTTATTTATTTATTTAAGTAATATTATAAAATAGAAAATCACTATTTTTTACTTTTAATAAATGCAATCTCATTATACCAAACTATTCCTGTGTTTATGGCAACAAGATAATCAACTGAACGTCATCTTTAACCATTTCACAAAGCAGAAGCCATTTTTGACCATCTTTACAGGGTTAAACTAGTGGCCTGGGGATGCACATGGCAAAGCAATGAACGAGAGCTATAGTGATTTTTTCCTCAGATGTCTAGTCACCCTATGAAGTTTCAAAATGAAAGGTCAGAATTATCGTTTGGAAACCAATTTTCAAGATGGCCGCCCTTGCCTAGGGGACATTTCAGATTATCATCAATTTCAATAGGTTTCTTCTCCATACCTAGTCCAAGAACCCTATGAAGTTTTTAAGCGATCCGCTAAATTTTAACGGAGCTCTCATGTAGAAACTAATTTCGATATGTTTCTTGCTTAGACCCAGTCGCGTCATCCTAATTTAAAAGCGATCCGATAAATGGTAATGGAGTTATCATCTGGAAACCAATTTTCAAGATGGATGCTGGTGGCCATCTTGGATTTCAGATCATCGATTTTGAGGTTTCTTCCTCAGACCTAGTCCAACCACCCTATCAAGTTTCAAAGCAATCCGATAAACGGTGCCGCCCGCCCGTCCAGCTGGACGGCGCCATCACATATCCCGCCAATTTTTTTCATGTAAATACTAACATCAAGTCAAGCCATCCTCGACTTCATTTGAGTTTTACAAGTGGACATTTCAAACTACTGCAAAAGCATTTGGCTGGTTTGACCATAAAATCGTTACCTGTTCAAAATGAACACATTTGCTTTACTACTAAGATGTCTGTCTCGAAAATGGTTTTCCAATAAGCTATTACTGTCAGTCTGAAAAGCAATTTATAAGCAGTCACCCTTTTCAGTTGTTCTCTGTAGGTTAAGTTGCTAATAGAAGCATCCATTTCTACCTATGCCCTGCCCATTTCTAGCTAAACTAAGCCTATGCACGTAATGGGATCGATCGAACCCTGAATTCCCAATATCAAGTAAGCTTTTGAATATTTTGAAACTAATTTGGCTGGGGGCTGTGGCTGCCTAGGGCGGCAACAGTGCTCAATCAAATTAGTTTCAACAGAATGTTTCTTAAATAGTAAATCCATCAAAGCCATACAATTCGTAACTTGACACACTAAGCGAGCTTCAAGCATGTCAAGACAGAAATTCAAGACAGACTATTTATGTTAATTATCATTGTGACATCAGCCTACATGTGACATAATTGATTATGATGTCATATTATTTAGCCACAGATCAGATTCTTCCATTACTAATTCCAACAAGAGGTATCAGAAGATACCAATATCTCGCATTTTTAAGTTACCGCAGGACCCGGTCTGCCCAGGACTAAATATTTTGCGAAAAAATAATGTCCAAGCCATGTATATGTCTAGAATTAGATTGCCCATTTTACCACTGGCCACTGCCGTCAGATTGACTCAAGAACAAAATAATTTGTTGTACTGTAGTCTACTATCTACAAGCTTCAAAATGATATTTGACATGACGACATTTGATAAAATCTATTTTCTGCCCACCATTTCCCCCAACCCCACCCCAACCCCCCTGCCCCTGGGGGTGTATCAAAATTCCCATGTGTCATGCACATCCCTGGCCATATATGTAATTATACCGAAAGTTTCAAGTTTCTATGTGAAATGGTCTAGGAGGAGATGCGTTACAATTGATTTGTGCCCACTTTTGACCACGCCCCCCCCCCCCCCTACCCTCAGTTTGACCCAAGATATAAATAATTCCTTGTACTGTAGTCTACATTTCCCCAGGGCCTGGGGTCATACCAAAATTCCACAAGAGCTATCAGAAGATAGCAAATAGCTTACCTGTACTGTACATTAATTGTACATCACAGGATATGATGGACCACCGGATAGTCTCATTTTGAAATTTGACAATCAACATGCCAATTCAAAACACCCATGGTACTACCCATCGGGCAAGCATAGCTTTGAGACTGAACCATAAAGCCTTTCTGCCCAGGAGTAACCTGAAGTCATTTAATGACAACTGGCACTCTGGGGCTAACCAAAAGGTAAATGGTCCAAACATAAGCAAAGTTCATAGTCTGAAAAAAGAAACATTTCCAAAAACAATCAGCATAATACATGTGAAATGGTCTAGGAGGTAAGTTACAATCGACTGGTGCCCACTTTTGACACCCTACCCTCAGTTTGACCCAAGATCAAAATAATTCCTTGTACTGTAGTCCTGTCATCATTGGCTTGAAAATGATATGTGACATGACCACCGTTGGATAAATTTAATTTTTTACCATCCCCCCACCCCCAGAGTCATACCCCTGGGGTCATACCAACATTCCAAGTGTCATGCACATCCCTGTCCATATGTGCACCCATCCCCAATGTTTCAAGTTTCTATCTGAAATGGTCTAGGAGGAGTTACATTGCAATCAATAATTACTGCCCAATTTTGAACTTTTGACCCCCTGGGGGGGGGGGGGGGATGTGTCCTTGCCCATATATATAATCATCCCCCAAGGTTTCAAGTTTCAAAAGCAAGACTGCTGATTAAATTGTCATTTGAAAAAACTGTAACCACATAATACATATAATATAATGGATGCAAATCAGCCATAAAATTATCAAAGTTCAAATGGCGATAAAATATGGAACGATTTTGAAAATCAATTTAAAAAAATTAATGCAGCAAAAACCTATACCTGGATATATAACCTGCATACAAATCAGCCTTAAAATAATCAAAGTTCAAACGGTGAAAAAATGTGGAAAAATTTTGAAACTAAATTTACTTTTTATGTAGACAAGTCCTAAGCATCACATAGAACATCTCTGTGAAGTTTTATTCAAATCGCATAACCCCTTGTTTGTGTAAATGAAGAAAAACTTAACACAGCCAAAACCTATACCTGGCCACATAACCGGCATACAAATCAGGCAATAAAATAATCAGAGTTAAAAATGTCAAAGTCAATTTCCTTTTGATGTGGACCAGTCCTAAGCATCGTATAGAACAAATCTGTGAAGTTTTATTCAAATCTCCCATCTAGTGGGTGTAAATGTCATTTGAAACAAAAGTAACATGGCCAAGAACCATAATCAGGATATAACCTGCATGCAAATTCACAATAAAATAGTCAAAAGTTCAAACGACGAAAAAATCTGGAAAAAAATTTGAGTCGATTTCTTTTTGACATGGATTGGTTCTAAGCATTGTATAGAACAAATCTGTGAATTTTTTTCAAATCGCCTATCCCCTTGTGGGTGAAAATGTCATTTTAAAAAACTTAACCCATCCAAGAAAGATAACTCTTGACACATAAAATATGTTCAAACATGATAAAAGTATGGAAAAAATTATAAAATAAATATAATTTTGATGCAGACTAGTCCTAAGCATCCCATAGAATGTATCTGTGTAATTTTTTTTTAAATCAGTTAACCACAGATGTCATTTTTATAAAGATTAACCTGTCCGGACGCCAACGCCGACGCCAACATTTTCCCCTCTCTACCAAATTTGTTGAAATGCGAGATAAAAATGCATGCTATTCATTAGTGTGACATGTGTTATCTGCATAACCTCAGGAAGAATGCATGTTTGCACTGCTTAGAGTCCTCTGGATAATATTTATCGTAAAAGTCCAGGCAGATTTCTTCGGGCTTAAATCCAAACTTTTGATACAGTAACATTGCTGGATTGTTGGCAGACACATGTAAGGTCAAATCTTTGCCCATGCAGGTCTGAAATAATATAAGGAAAAATGTGTTAACCATTTTAACCCTATATGACCGCCACAACAAGGCATTGCAACTTGCAAGTAATACAAATCTCGTCGATTCCTCCTTTTTGCCGAAATGAGGCTTACAAATAAGTCAGACATTCAAGGACCATATCTCATTAAGGTATAGATAAAGAAAGTGTCAGAGTAGTGGATCCCTATACTGCTATATGATATTTGCTTATTAGCTCATCTGGCCTGAAAGGCCAAGAGAACTTACAGCATGATGACCATCTGTCCGTCCGTTGGCTGTCATCAGTTAACTTTTGCTTTAAACGCAGCTGTACTTTATTAAAGCACTTAGTGGATTTCAACCTAATTTGGTTGGAATGACACTATTGTGGAACTGGGGCAGGTTTCAGAACTTTACCACAAATGGTCAAAATGCTTTTCCTTATCACGCTATAGACATGTGCAATTTCAAGCAGACTTGGCTGGAAGGGCTCTCTAGGGTGGTACGCCTCAGAACTTATATCCAGAATTTTAATTGTTCAATTTGTCCAGCAGCCATCTTGAATTTTACTTGGCCGATTTCAACCAAACTGCTGGTTCCACACTTGTTTAAAGAATTTTTATTGATCAATTTTTCTGGTCGCCATCTTCGATTTTCCAAAAAGTCATTTAAGTTAAAAGACTACACTTGTGTGACCAAATTTTGATTGGGCAATTTTTCTGGCAGCCATCTTGGATTTTTGTAAGATTGACAGTAACTCCTTTAAAACGCCACTTCATTAATAGCTTGGGAGATTTCAACCAAATTTGGTTAGAAGGACTCTATTGGGGTACCCTTCAGAACATTCAAAATTTTGATTAAATTTGATAATTTTTCTAGTGGCTATCTTGGATTTTCTGAAAATTATGGCAAATCAGTTAAAAGCTTACTCTGCACGAAACACTTGGCTGATTTCAACCAAACATGGATGGAAGGATCCAGGAGTGGGAGAACTTCAGAACTTGTTCCATATCATTCACTTCACAGCATATTCCCTTATCGGCATCACAATTATTTTCTTTTATTCTCTTTAACATCATGTTAATCATGGACTGTGGTCATCGCTATGGTTTTCCTCAAGTGATAGTTCGCGATGTCGTGTAAACTGTGCCAATATAACACATTCTGCACTATGTCATAATTATCATGTTTACTATTTTGAAACTAATTTCACTAAGTCAAGCTTCCAGTCACATTAGTTTCAGAATATTCAACAAATTACCTGTATGGTTTCTTTCACTCCACATTGCCAAACAGTAGATGTCACCTCTATTATTGAGTATCAAGGTAGATAGTCTAGATTGGTTAAAAAGCGAATCATGCCAGCCTTCTTAGAGACTGGAGAAATGTATCAATATTTAGCTATTTAAGACTAAATATCTTTTTTATGACATGAAATCTTTATTTTTAATGGCATGCATAGTTTATGAGTAGCTTGTTATATCCCATAAATAGCTATGAGATGAGATTCGTTTTCCTTTAAATCTTTCATGGAGAAGCTGATCAAAACCAACCTCTTGTGATCTTGAGGAATGTCCATTTGCAGACCAAGAGGTTTTTGTAAATTTACCACTGGAATAACAGGCTCAATAAATGAGCCAGTCTTATCGAGCCAGTCATACATGATGTTCTTAACCAAATTTAGATATCAAAGTTTAAGTCTTAAGTAAAGGTTAGTTAGTTTATTAGAAAATTGGGTACAGATGTGGTATGCATAATTTCAAATGGCCTGATATACATTACTGCTCTTGGGATAGCGCACCAATATTTAACCCTTTAACGTTTACAGAACAGAATCAACAAATTCTTTATGATGTATGGAATATTCTCTTGAATATTTTGAGACTAATTTGACTGGGAGCTGTTGTTGCCTTTTCTGAATAACTGTCTTGAAAGTTTAGACATCGGCATTCCACACTGAAATGATTCCCTAGGTAAAGTCAGTGGGACTTCTTAGGTAACAAGGTCAACAGAATCTCACTAGCTATGGGTTCTGGAATTTTCCAGATTTTTTCAGATCACGCTTAAAGGTGTGGAATCCTAGTGCATGGTCACACCCTTTCCTGTGCTAAAATTTGAGCCAAATCAGACCAGTAGTTTCCGGGATATCCACATATCCTAAATTTGATCAAAACCGGATCCATGTTCTTTTATCCGGATCGTGGCCAGTCTGGAAATGCAGGGAAAATCCCCTTGCAGGGAAAATTTCTTCATTCTGTTCAAATCTGAGCCAAATCGAATGAGTATTTTTTAAAGAATTTTGATGACTGAGTGAACATTGCAATGCTACTACTGGGTATTTATAATGATGTAATGATACTTACTTTAAATCTGTAATGGTAAAAATTAGGCAAGATAATAAAAATATATGCTTATTCAATATCCATTTGCAAGACGAAATAATACTTTTTTGAAATCTTTACCAGTAGAATGACTGACTCGGTTGGTCTAGCTTTTTCTTGCCGTAACCATTAAAGGGTTAAGTTGGTAATGGAGGAATCCAGTTTTAGCCTTGCCCTGCCCATCCCTACATAAGCTTCCCCTGTGCTGGAATTGATCGATCCCTGAACTGTACAGATAAGCTGTTAAGATTTTGAAACTAACAGCAACAGCACCCAATCAACTTAGTTTCAAACTATCCAACAGCATGTTTATTAAATAGTAAAGACATACAATTCCTACAACAACGGTTAGTCCGTCATCAATTAAGCGTTCGTGATGAACTTATCTACGTCATTCATGAGGTAATTGATTTGATTATGATGTTATCCTACACGTAGTTGATTATGATATCATATGATCGATGGATAAACTGCAAAGGTCGATTGATGTCCTTCATGGACAGGTTCACAACCTGATATCCATGCTGCATTAACATTGAACTCATTGCTACCTGTATGAGATGATATATCATGAATGTCGCAATGCCACTTTGTCGCCATTCAGGGTGTGTGAAGATGAAGGAAATATAAGCCTCGTTATACTTTGCATCGGGCACCATGAAGGCAAAGCCAACTACAAGTTTCCTGAGGACAGAAAACCAACAAACTACCTCTTAAAATCAGAATATATGCAGAACACACGTTTTTGTCACAAATATATTTTTTTAATTTGTCAAATTTTCCAGATTTTTCGGATCATGACCAAAGTTCTGGAATCATGGAGTATGGCCACACCCTTAGGCACCAACACCTCCAAGTCGGATTAGTTTCAAAATATTCAACACAAAATTACTTACATCGCATAAAAATGGTGATTTCCAGACTTTAAGCGTGAAAAGGTTAATACCATTAATTTGTTAGGGTAATAAAGGGATCCATTTGTAGCTATGCCCCGCCAATTTCTAGGTAAGCTCTGCACACTTTTTTATGGATGTTGGAATCGATTCAAAATTTTTAAACCTGAATTCGCAGAATCTAAATTTCAAGGTAACAACTATACAGGCTGTATGGCAGCAACAGCTCTCCATCAATAGTTAACAGAATGTTTATTAAATTGTAGATCTATGTCATTTTGATTGTGATGTCAGCTAGCGTGTGACATTTGTTTCAGATACTTAAGTGACAGATCAGATCCCTCTATTAAATTTTGGGGAGGAATGCTGGTTCTCTATCATGGCTAAAATAAATTATATTATTAACAACATTGGTGGAATAGCTTGAGGTAACTAAAGGTAGCAATAAATTTCTCTAAATTAATCAATATAAATAGACATTATTTATGAAATAACTTGATTCCTACCTGTAAAGGACAACACAGCTAAAGTCTGGATATTGCAAGCATTCAGACACTGTCAACACATACACATACTATTACAATACAACGTGACATATTTCTAAAAGAACACGAAACAACTCAAATTTAACTTTCCGACATTCCCTTTCCTACAGTACAGCTGAGAAATAACTTAACATGTTTACAAAACAAAATAAAATGTACTGTTGAATATTTTGAAACTAATTGGATTGGAAGACGTTGCTGCCTCCAATCCAATTATGTTCAAAATATTTAACAGATTTATTACATCATTTTTTAAATTGTTTTGTTTTGGAAACATGTTAACTTATTTCTGATCAATACAGTATCAGACTGTGTTCATTTTGGAAGCAATATTGCTTTCAGCAGTATCATTTCCTAAATATGTACAACACTGTCCTCTAGTGACTCGGCTATAGCTAACCATTTAACTTCAATATGTTAAAGACCAAGCCACTTCATTTTGCAGGAGCATGTAGTGCCAAAATGAAGAAAAAACCCATCTTACTTAAAGTCAAGCAGCGATGACTTTTAGTCATATTGTTTTTATATTAATCAACAATGTTAGTTTAAAATATGATGCTAGAAATAAAGTCAAATCTGTTTTATACACTTATCTAATTAGACAAAACCACACGACTCCTACCCCTTCCCTTATTCACATTACCAATGATGGCGCATAACATCCCTACATTGCATAGTCCAAAACAATGAAAAATAGGGAGAATTGCAGTCAAATATAGTAATGATGCAGATAGCATCTCTGTAAGGCATAGAACAGTTCTATAAATGTAATTGAAATCCGAAGAACGATTACTCAATAATAATATGAAGATCACATTTACTGAAGTAACTGTAACCCTGCATGCTCTAATACCGTGAATCATGGTAATTCTGATACCATCAAGTTATGAATAGCATAGGGTTTTATACCATCTGTCTAGCTTTAAACCATGTCAAATAGGCTCAGATTGCACATTTCTTGATTTTAAAAACAAGGGCGATAGAATCTCGATAGCTGTGGGTTTCCGGATCTTTTCAGCGTTTCTGAATTTTTTTTCCAAGATTCTTGATTTTTTCGGATCACACCAAAGCCTGTGGGATTCTAGTTTAAGGTCACACCCTTTCGTGTGCTAAAACTTTAGCCAAATCGGACCAGTAGTTTCAGATCCAGAATTTTATCCGATCAGGATCCGGGTTCTTTTGTTCAGATCGTGGCCAAAGACGAAAAATCCTCTTACATGATAAGGCAAAAAAGCATCTCTTGCATGACACGGTAAAAAAGCATTGATGGTGATGACGCAGACGAACCAGCTGAGTGATGACACCAATGCAAGAATGAGTGATCAATGCAAGAATCAAAATAGCATCTGTTTTTGTTTCTACGAGAATTATTAATAGTTACCAGATGTACTATTATGATAATGTCTATTATCTAGTCTAGTTCAAAATAAACAATTAAAACTCCGCACTCTTCATGGTCCTGCCAATACTGTGTCCGGGAATTAACATAGCCTCCAGGTACCAAGTCAATTCCCCAGAACAGTCAGATTTGTCTTGACAAAGAGCGAAAGCAGCTCAGCCTCACCTCAGCGGGGTGGCTGAGGTAGGCCATAGTACATCTTGTAAGTATTACTAATTCTCGTAGAAACAAAAGCGGATGCTTTTTTATTTCTACTTCAAATAATACTTACCAGATGTACTATTATTAATGATAAACTCCGGATTTAGACAGCCAGGAAACTCCGGTGGGCAGAGGTGAGGCTCGAAACAGCTCTCATCTACCAGCCGAAGGAGAAGGTTGTGAAGAGACCGAGAACCCAGCATACGTTTGGGTTCCGCCATCTGACTCATAGAGTGCAAGATTTCCATGGTCCAGACCGCGCTCCCATCCCCTCATTTGTCCACACAAATTCTGAGGCGTGTCAAAAGGGCGGCAATACCCACCAGACCAGTGTCAGCCCCACGTCTCGGCTAGGGCAGTCCAGGAGTGTACAAAGAAGCTACTACAACTTCCATATTTAATGGAAAGATATCAATAATCTGATTAGATTTTCAAATTGGAATGAGTCTATTGTCTGTTTACAATGAATAAGTATACTCAAGAATCAGACCTTCCACTTAATCAGTCAGGAAATTTGACTAAGTGAAAAAATTATATTATTAGTCACTTAAACTAAGAAACACTCACCATTTTGAGTGCTTGGTCTTTCTTGTTCATTGCAGGAACTCACCCATCCACGGTTGTTCGCTGGACATGTACATCACTGCATCGGTGCCTGTGTATTGTCTAAGTTAGGAGTGGTCGGATGTACCTTAAGTAAGATTCGATAGGTTAGCGATGGCGACTGGATTGAGCGCGATGGCGATATCCGCGACGATAGAAATCAGTAAATGATGACTCGGCATACCATTATTCTACAGACATCACCTCTCTACAGACATCACCTCTAATGAGACACCCGTATAAAGGGTCGATGATGATGTTAGCACTCAGACTTGATGGGCGTTTACGCGATCAATTTGCTTTCCTGTTGCAGTCTTATGCGCCATCTGAATAGCAACGACTATTCAACGAGAACTAGTATCTTTCGAGGCGCGCAGATGCCGAGCCTTGAGACAGAGCCAAAGAAACTTTGGGTCATCTCTCCACTCCTCTGTATGTTTCTTATAGATTTTCAGACATCTAACAAGACACCAAGCCGAAGAGCTTGTGTCGTGTATAGTTAGACTTGGCAAATTGATCGGCTGTCTTCGGTACTTAAGTGACTGATTCTTTGCTAAAAAGCAAAGACGTGGTAGTAGTCTTAAACTTTCACCCGTAACGACAAAACGGTCTTGTTTGGCAGAAAGCGCATTAATCTCGATTCTCGCCGATGCTACTGCAACCAAGAAAACTCACTTAAGCGTTAACGGTTTACTATCTATAGATCTAATTGGTTCAAAGAGAGCATGCCCTAATACCTGTAGAACAAGATTCCATGCAGGAATAGGAATTGGCTGTCTAGGTCGCAGATTGCTCAATCCTTTAATAACTTCATCTAGCGTGCCGTTGTCCCCTCCTACTATGGTCAGATTGGGAATGACTAAATCTAATGCAGACCTATATGCTGCTAGGGTTGACGGTACACGTTTTTCAACCTCATATAAATGACAGATAAAATCTGCTACATGTTACATTAAAGGGATTAATATTTCTTCCCTTGTACCACTCTGCAAACTTGTTGATTTGATAATTATATGTTCTGGTGGTTGACCCCCTTCTGGCTGAAGCGACAAATTTTGCTGCTTACTCAGAAAAGCCACCCTCAATTGCTCGTTCTTTGATAACATCCATGCAGTCAATTTGAACATTTCCAGACTGTCGTGGTGATACAGACCCTTGTTCTGAGAAATCAGGTCCCTTCTGTCTGGAAGAGGGATTGGATTGCAGACCAGAAGGTTCAGCAATTCTGTAAACCACATGCATGAGAATGGGTTCCCTTAAAAAAGGAAAACTATGTGGGGGAGGGTGCGGGAGGTGATGTCCCCCTCCCACAGGTCCTCCCCCAGAATTTTTTAAATTCTAAATGCTCTCGGAGTGCGTCTCCTGCATTCTTTGGAGGTAAATATGGTCCTGTAGCTGGTTGTGAAATTATTCTATTTTACCCTAAATTTAGTCTAAGATGGATACATGTGTAAAGGGTTACATTTTATACATGTATGTTCTCTCACTCTGACCATTTTGAATACATATATATATATACACCTGTGCAAAAGTTAAGCACCAGCAAAAACAATAGAACGTAGAAACATGATGGTACAACTAGGCTGCCATACTTTTTGTCCCCGCGTTAGCTGACATAATTCCAAGTACGAAATGCACATGCATGCATGACTTCACGCCGCTTGATGTCCGTGCGTGGCGGGAAACAGCACACGTGTTCAGTTATGTAAAAGTCCAGTTTGAGGTGTAGAACATTACATACAGAGTTAGGCGACAAGATTAGGAATTTTGTGTTCGTGACCGTGGTTTATTTGTACAGAGAGAATTAGCTCTTGATTGTGAACCGCTATGGCAAGACGAAGGTTAAGTGATCGTGTGAAATGGAAAATCATAGGCATGCATACCACTGGTATGTCATGCAGAGAGATTGGCAGACAGCTGAACATTAACCATACTGTAATCAGTCGTTTGATTGCAAAACATGGGCAAACTAACGAGGTGAAGGACAGGCCTAGATCTGGAAGACCGAAGAAGACTACTGCCCGTGATGATCGAGCCCTGGTACGCCTTGTTAGGAGATCTCCATTCACCAACAGCAGAGTGCTCAGCCAGCAATGGGAAACGCGCAATAGAGTGTCAATGTCTACCGTCAAAAGGAGACTGTATGCTGCTGGCATGAAAGCTAGGGGACCTGTCAGACGTCCTCTCCTCACTGCACACCACAAAGAGGCGCGTCAGAGGTGGTGCAACGAAAGAAGACACTGGAACATGAGATCCTGGAGACGGGTACACTGGTCCGATGAAAGTCGGTTCCTGCTTCATGCCACAGATGGTCGAACTCGTGTATGGAGGTCCAGACGCACGGCGTACGACCAACGTAACATCATGGAAGAAGTTCCATTTGGTGGAGGTTCCGTTATGATATGGGGGTGCATCTCATTTGATTGTAAGCTGGATCTGTTGACTGTACCTGGAACACTAAATGGACAAAGATATCAAGATTCCATACTGGATAGAGTTGTGGTCCCTCCTTTTGTAAATCATGCACCTGGAACCCACCCTATATTCATGGATGACAACACCCGACCACATCGTGCTAGAGCTGTGCATGAATACCTCCGCCAGAATGCCATCGAAACCCTACCATGGCCAGTAAGGAGCCCTGACATGAACCCTATTGAGCATATCTGGGACATTCTGGGAAACATGGTGAGAAGGAGGGATCCTCCTGTGCAGAACCTACAGGAATTAACATACGCACTCCATCTTGAATGGCAACGAATACCACAATGGCGTATCAGTCGGTTGGTGACCAGCATGAGACGTCGTGTCCAGGCCGTCATCCAGGCACAAGGTGGATATACCCGGTATTAATAATGACAGTCTCAAACTCGTGCACAGATGTTAAACTTCGTTTTCAGACACCATTAATGACAATCTAGCCACGTGTGTCAACTGTAGGGCAATAGTTGTCAGTTGTGTCAACGTAACCATATTCAGGCCTCGTTTTCAAGTTCAAACAAAAACATACAGTGTTTCCCCACCATCATAATCAGCATTCCTCTAGTTGCATTATTACCTCTTGCACTAAGATGGATGGGTACATAAATGTTTATGCTATTGCTTTCTTCATAGCACATGAATATACCCTCGCATGTGCGTAAAAATAGGGTGGTGCTTAACTTTTGCACAGGTGTATATATATATACACACTGAAATTTCAGGGTTTAATTCGACCAGAAATGACAAATAATTCTTGTTAGGGTTAATTTCACTTATAATAAGTCATTGCTTCCCCACACACCCCCCAACCCCCATCTCAGAAAATTACATAAAAACAAATTTTCACGCAATTTTCCGGCATCTGCATGAGAAATAATGTCACCAGTCAATGCCAGTACTTTTAAGCATCAGCATACTGATGCATTAATGTACTGCCATTAATACTGTAGACAAATACACTGTAATTTATATTTTATTTTAATGTTTGTATATTTACCACCCGAGTCCCAGTCATCGAGTATGCAATGGTCATGCAGATTAAATGTTACAGTGTTCCATACAGCACACTAACTTTAAAGTTTTAAATTCTTGGCATTTCAAGTCTTATATTTCACAGTTCACATATCTATGCATATATGCTACACTATTTACAAATATCACCAGCATGTTCTAATGTTGGTTTGTACGTCTCTTTTTCACAAGCTGCTTGAGCCTGTCCTCCATCTTCTTTTTTTGTGCACGCTGATGTGCCAGTCGAGCTACTTTGTCAGCATCTTCCTTTAGTTGTTTAGCTTTGGTCTTTGTCTCTAATTCTTTATCTTTTAATTCTAGCTGTCTTTTTCGTTCCTCCTTTTCTTCCTGTATACTGGCCAACTCACATTTATATTCTGATGCTGCAGATCTCATATTGGACAATTGGTTTACTGAATGATCGGGACTCATTTCGCTGTCCTTTATATACCCTCCTATGGGTGAACCTGTGGATTGTGACAAAATATGGGCAAATGGGATCAAGTTTGGTGGTTCCCATTTTCAAAATTTTTACCGGAATGGTAAAAAATATTTTGTTACAAGTTTTTGGCGGTTTGTTTTTTTGGCGGTATGTACAAAATTTTTACCGGTATGTTAAAAAATGTTACGGTTGACATTTTTACCGGTTTGTTTTTTTGGCGGTTTGTATGAAAATTTTGGCAGAGCCAGTGGTTTTGTTACCGGTTGGGATCATTTTTACTGGTTGTGGTAAATTTTTGCCGATTTGTGGGATTTTTTGCCATTTTTTCGTGATACATAAATCTTGTTCTGGTGACCAGATTTTTACCGGTTGTTGAGCCTTATTTCCGCTTGTTTTTGACAAACAAAGAAATTTTGGGCAACCATGATTATTGTGACGTAATTTTGATGTTTGTTTTTCGGACTGAATGGTTGTGGGGAGTCAAGATAGACTTGTGAGGGGGTGGTGATAGTGGAGCAGTAGCCAGGTTCTGTAAAAAACATGGAGAACCTGGCGACCTTACCATCAGAGGTCTCTTGAACTTGCTCAAACTAGTCCTAGAATACAACAATTTCAAGTTTAATGACGCGGACTACCTCCAGATAGGCGGTACCACAATGGGTAGCAAGGCAGCATGCACCTTCGCCTGCACCTTCATGGCTGACTTGGAAGAAAGGCTTCTACGCACAGCACCTGACCAGCTGGCACTTTTTGTCAGATACATAGATGACATTTTCATGATATGAGAACATGGCAAAACGGCTTTAGATGAATTCCTGACATACATGAACACAGCCCACCACAGCATCAAATTCACCACGGATTCATCAGAAACCCAAGTTTCTTTCTTGGACACTATGGTCAAACAAACACAAGACCATACTATCATCTTCGACCTTTTCACTAAACCTACAGACACACACGGTTATCTACACTATGACTCTGCACATCCATCAACTTGATGATCACTGTGAATGTAAAATACGCAAAACACTGATACTTGATTTAAAAACAAAAACAGACGTCATAAATAAGCATTTATGATGAAATAAAGCAAAATACACACTACTGGGTTGAATCACGCGCAGAGACATCAAACCTAAACATGCTCCTAGAATGAAATTCAACTGTCAAATTAAAATAAAAACTGAGATTTGGAGTAAAAAATTACGCTAGAAAAAGGGATGACAACAAAATTTGAAAAATAATAGAGAAAACCCCACAAAAAACGCTAACAAGACAGAGGCGATATGAAAGCAGGGCAAAATGAATCGCCGAAAACCTTGACGACACAGAAGAAAATCGGCTTTTATTCCTTTTCCCTTTATGGGTTATTTCTCCTTTCTTAGCGTCTTTTTGTTCTTGTGGTCATTATTCTTGGTACCATTCTCTTCCCTATGTGTCCTCTACTGATTCTATTTCCTTTCAGCGACTGTCAGATTTTGACTAAGAATTACAGTAGAATCAGGGCAATAAATTAACTCCCTTTGGTTAAATTAAATGTCAACCTGCCGACATAAGAGGAAAAAAGAGCGCGAAAAAAGGCTGAATGGCCTGAGGACAACTGGCCATCTAAAGTTGGATGAAAGGGAAAATTATGTATCTAGAGATAATGCGTAGAATACAGACTGACTTGGCTGAGTGAGACCATTCAAAATTAATTGATGACATGCGCATAAAAAATAAGCTGCAACAAAAAACCCATACGGCAACCAGTCGGAAGAGTCTTTAATTACGTTGAAAATTGTCACTGATAAAAGAATAAATGCTGAATATCTACAATTTTAAGAGAGTCTTCAAGACTGGCAATGTCTCGGTATGAATATCTTCAGCCATTAAACATTTCAATTTTTTAAAAGCAATTACGGAAATAAGACAAACTCTTATGCAAGATGATGACTAAATACTAGGAAAGCGAACATTCCATGAAAACCGGAAATGACCCAACCCCGGATGTATGAAATCCAGAAGTAGAAAAATAGGAAACAGAAATGCGCAAACCGGAAGTAGACAACCGGAAACTCAACAGGATCATACCGACCCGGATGTACAGTAAAAAGACCAGAAGAAGCATAGGAACCAAAAATACGCAAAGCGGAAGAAGAAAACCGGAAGCGGAAGAGGAAGGACCGGAAACCGGAAGTAGCCGCAGGTCTTGGAGACCCAAATCTACTAAGCACAAACCGGAAGTGCTTGCTAAACCGGAAGTTACCGAACTTCCTGACTGCATTAAGTTAGACACAGGCGACCTAAAAACTGACATTGGCATAGGTGTTGAGGTCGGGGGCGTCAGC
Source organism: Chaetoderma sp. LZ-2023a (assembly GCA_034401795.1). Lineage (NCBI taxonomy): Eukaryota > Metazoa > Mollusca > Caudofoveata > Chaetodermatida > Chaetodermatidae > Chaetoderma > Chaetoderma sp. LZ-2023a. The sequence goes on from CM067369.1 coordinate 146,048,073, forward strand.
CTCCACCACCACGGCTTGAGGGTAATGCCCGTCTCCCTCAAGACTCATGTGGGTTTTCCCCGGTGACCTACTCGAGATCACCTTCGAGAGCCTCTTCCTAGAGTACTATTTTTCTGTTTTGGAGAGAGAATCTCCTGTCTAGACGTAAGGGAAGTGGGCTATCCCCCATTTGCGGACAGATCCGCTGATCTTCGGGTCATCGTCTGACTATGAAGAATTTTCCTTTGCCGTGTGGAAGGCAGATGATATACGCTCATCTAATGATTTCGTCAAGACGGTCTACAAAATCCATAAAATATGCTTTAGAGACAGCCGACGACCATCCTTTGCATACGTGCATTTCTTTCAAACTTACTTATAGTCCAGTCAATCTAGGCCAAAAATATTTTAACCCGGAACAAATTGCAACATAATTTTTTTACCTCGCCCAGTGTATAGGGGGCCATCATGTACAACATATCAAAAGTCCTCCAAAATTCCAATAGGGGAAAGGGTAAAATTTGCATAATTATTACCAGATTTGGGCCATTTCACCTGAAAAATCCATTTTTCTTTATTTCTTTAAAACCGGTATGTAATATATGTGTGACTGGGTATTTTTGGACTTTTTTAGTAATAAATTAATACGATTGACATATTCTCCACAAATTAAATGTATTGTGTTATGCCACTTGCATGAATTTACCTAATACCATCATTGATATTGATACAATACATATTATATTTTATTATGTCACGGTATTGTGTGTTTCTAAGCTAAGCTAAGATGAAATAGTATGGCATAGGTACCTGGTTTCTACTAATTTCATCTTGCATCAATTATCCAAGTCATCTTCCTCAATGAGCGTTATTGAATTCGAGCAACTGAGACCCTTACAGTCTTTGCAGGCGGATGTGCAGCTGAGCCCATGTTTTCTACAGGTGCATCTCTTTGATTCACAGCCAGTTTTGCAGCTGCATCTAAATGAATACAGTAAATCGTCAGGTGCTGCCAGCATGTCAGTCTTAACAGGCAGCATTTGGTGGTTGAGAACTTTCCAGCCCCATTCTGTTGGATCCATATCTCCAGCATCTCCTCTCCAAACTTGAATTTGGTAGTACACGCGAAGACTGTGAAACTTTGCGGATGCGGGTGTTGGTGGTAAATCTCGTGCTTCAACATACTTGGAACTTTTTGCAACCTTCTCCCTGAATCGCTTGTACCGCAAAGCAACTAGACTATCCATTGAAGTGCCATTGTATAGAATAAGCATTGCCTTCTCACCTGCTTTTATCACGTCATCTTTATTCGCATTACTCATTGTAAACACTTCAGCAATTTGAGAGAGTTATTTGCAGCACTGGATTTTGCTAAGGGATGCAGATGTTCCAATTCCATAAAGCCTAGATGTTGAGTCACAGCCAAGGATAGTATGGATAAATAACAGCTGTGAGCACAAACAGAACCCGAGTTTTTCCTTTGCCATTTTGATATTCCACAGTCGGGGTTTCTTTGCATTTTGCTTTGGCTCTGGTCTGAAAAATAGCTGACAGCCATTCATATCAGTATGGTATAGAAGCAACACCAGTAGGTCGGTATCGTCTCCAACAAGAGCAGTATTTGTTGACTTTGAAGCCAAGATAGCCGTTTGCGTAATTAAGACATCAGCATCACCGCTTGCCTTTATCGTTAAGCATCCAGCCTGTTCGAGAGATGAACTTAAGATTGATATGAACCGATGTTTGTTCTGCGTGTTACTAAGAAAATCAGGCTTACTCAGAGTTACAACTGTTTGCGGAGTCAGTACAACAGTTGCGCCTGATCCACGAGTTCGCCTCTTATGTGTTACATCTTTTATGTCTGGGCCTTGGTCATAACCATCAAAAACTACTGTAGCCTTTCCATATTTGCTTATGCAATATTTTACATATCTTTGACAAACATTTGCAAATGTCTCTCCACGCTGCCATGGAACACGTGTAATAGAGCTCCTCCATCAAGCACATAGTGGACAGAATCTGGAAGGACTGCATCTTCATTTTGAATTAATTTCCACAATGCATCAGCAAGTGCCGGCTTATTTGCTTCCCATGGAAGAGATGAATTATCAAAGAGTGCGGGCGGATGAGTGCACAACTCATACTCAAAATAAGATGCTGGATTCCCTTTTGATCCATTTGTAGCAATTAAACTAAGTCTTTGAAATAATTAAGTGACCAATGCAGCCAAGGAAGCTCATCTCCATATGAAGACCTCCGAGTCTTAGAATAATTTGCTTTAATGGACTCCAGCTCGGCTCAATCTCTATGATAGTCATAGCTTTCCAAAATAAGGGCTGATTAAATGTAATCACGGGTGCAACATGGTATCGGTTTGCCTGTTCACAAACATAAGTCAAAGTGGAAAAGATGCAGGTCATGTTACTTGGCTCTAGATCTATCATCGGAAGGAAAATAACAGACGATTTACCTGGATAAACTCCTTGGTGAACAGTTTGCATCATGCCAGACCATGACTGTCTCCTTGAACGCAGAAACAAAGAGAAATCACAGAGGATGTCAATGTCAGCTGTTGGGTCTGTTTGTTCCATCGCAGTTAACTCCTTAAAGGTCAATGGGAAGTTCCTGGTATGCTGAGACTCAAAGTTCCTGATACAGATCTTGCCAACTTGCTTGATATCTTCAGATGTTACATTTATCCTTGGAATAAGTTTGCACGAAAGGTTTCCTGGTGTAACAGATGCAATGATTCCCATTCCATGAAATGTATTATGCCCATCTATTGTGCAAATATTGTGATCCACATTGTCGGCAACAAAATGAATGAACTCGCCTGATAATGGCTGTGGTAGATCTCCACCATGAAGTGATGCACTGCGCTCAAACCTCTGTATCTCTGCGTATGAACATCCAAATCCGTGCTTGTACAAGGTGTCAACAATAAATCTAGATCCAAATTTATGGTGCATCTCACATGACAGCCCGAACTGCAAAGGTGCCAAAATAACTCTAGGACGAGTTCCTTGCATAATAGCCTGTCCAACTGATGCCTGTTTCATTTCTGTGTCTTTTCCAGTAAACAGAATCCGCAATAATTCCTGCAGTGTCTGTGGTAAATAATTCAATGCCTTTACTGGGTCGCTCATTTGCTCCCTTGATGGATAGCTTTCAGATGATGTGCATGAATCAATTAACTTAATATCGTGTCTAAGCAGTTTGGCAGCTGTCTGGATGATTAGCATGCTCTCTGATTTGGAATCCTTTCTCTTCTGTTCCTTATAGAAGTCAGTCAAAATAGTAGATGCTTTAGAACGAAAGGTAACAACGTTTGGCTTACCATTCACAGTGCTAATAAATATTTCATCGCCATAATTATCTTTTATTTTATCCTGCATGTATTTTGTACTGTATGCTTTATTCTCTTTATCATCGAGATACTCTTGCATTTTATTAACGAGGTCGTGCAGGGTCAGCTGCTCATCATCATTATTTTCAAGAAATGCCATTGTCGCACTAAATGCTCTTACTCTGTCCAAGTCTTCTGGCCTTCCATGTTTTTGGGATGAGCAAGATGAGTGCAGCTGAGGGATATTTTTCATGGTTCGAAAATTTATGCTGCAGCTTTGATGGTATACTGCATTAACAACGCATAAATCCGGCGTGAAGGCAAGCCGCCCAGCTACAAGTTTGCCCCATTCGTCTTTTCTCTGCTCACAGGCCTCGGCGATACTACATTGAAAGTCATGAGTACTTACTGGATAAATATCATAGCCACGTTTCTTTCCATCTTGAATTTTTGCAGGGTATCCGCATAGCAAACAATGTTCACTAAAATTGAATGTTGGACTTTCTGAACGGAGTGTTCGCATGGGTGGCGGAGATTGTTCAATTTTCTCTGCGTCACGGGCAATCCGCTTGGGATCAATGAACTCCCGTCGACATTTTACATGAACCCTCTGTCCTACTTCAGCTATGACATCGCTTTCACGGGCTCTGCTAGCATTGTTAATACCGTCACAGCCTTTAACTCGAAGCTTAACAGTTTGTGAACCATTTTCTAGGCTCTGGTTACAAATAACGCATGTATCTAAATCCATGTCCATATTCTGATTGAATTGTATAGAAATTTATTCAAATTGTGAGATAAAAGTGAAAATTAAAATGCAATTTATTTTAGATAAAATTTTAAAAGCGAAAAACAAAATTAAACTTACTTTAAATATAATTTTTTTAAATTACCCCGGCCCTCTGCATACAACCATATTTAATCTGTGGTTTGGAGAATTTGTACAAGTGGTTCAAGGCAATATTGCCAATTGCTTACTGTCTTCCGTGACCATGAAATTCAGAGCTTAGACAACATTTCTACTTCGTTTATTTGCGGAATGAAGCAGGTAAGGGAAGTTTCATTATTCGGATAATGGCGGTAGCTAAATATGCGAAATTACCCACTTTCCCATCGAGGGATTTTGGAGGACTTTTGATATGTGACACTTGGCAGTCCCATGAATGCCGCAGAAAAGAAATAAATTCTGTTGCAATTTGTTCTAGGTTAATTTGTAGTTTTACTGGACTATTAGGGTTCTAAAAGATTTGATTCTAGAAATAAGTGGATATAAAGGCTCTAAGGTTAATCGAGGGTTAGAAATGATGATGATGACATAAGACATTTTGTTTACCACAAGAACGGGATACCACCATGAAAACCTCTACAAAAGCGAGAGATATGATACACCAGTCTCCAGACATTTCAACAGGCCTAGACACACCAGAGCCCACATGCAGTTTAGAATCATCCAGGTGCTCACATCAAACCTGGATAATGAAAATTCCACACCATGGAGAAGAATGAAAGAATGTCACTGGATACACCAGCTCCACACCATGGAGCCGACAGGCATTAACCTAGCAGGATAAAAGGACACCCATTCCCTGGACCCACACACCCACCACAGGCGAACTGACCCAGTACGTCGTTATTACCCCAATTACTTAAACACACCTCATAACAGGAAAGCCACCTATTAAGACAAACTGTTCAGGTGGACAGAACTTCAGGCCCATTATTTCGGAAATTTCAGCCATTAGTTCTCTTAAGTCACTAGACCACTTGGTGTCATTATACACATCTGTGAATAGTCCTACCCAGTATCCAAATGGTTTGCAAAAGGTTTTGCAACAATTACGAATACGATGGCAAGAATCGCCGTCAACATCGCGCATATGAGGTGACAAGTTGTTTCGTATCCTCACTTTTCAACCCCCTCATCACATTGCACGAATCCATCAGAATAGCCATTAGGTTTTTCCACGGAATGTTATATTTAGCAAATAAACCAACAAGCACATCATATAACGACTCCACATGAACTACTGTAACTTCGACCGAATCTAAATATTCCACAACTACTTTCTTTTGCTGTGGCGAAAAGTAACTAACTAAAACTGCGAGTACACATTCGTCAATATTCAATGAGAATGGATTTGTCTTTAGATTCTCAATAGTTTGTTGATGGAATGTTTTTGACAGACCATATCGCATCTTGTACAAAGCCGTTGTTCTGTCCATGCTTAGCTTGGACAGAGATTTGGTATCCTGATTTAGTTCCTTAGCCAGAGCAATGAGTCTAGGAGCCATTGATACTGGCAGTGAATGCTCTGCTAAAAGTCCCAACACAGTAGCCTACAAATATAACAAAAAATGTTATGTGATTAGACATATAGTAACACTATGGAGTAACTCAGGCCATCATTAAGACTTTTTGGTTGTCCTCTCCCGACACTGGTGGTTGAAGTAGGGTAGGTAGGTAACGAAATTTTTTTTTTCCTGCCCAAATATAACATTGAATTTAAGCCTTTAACACTCATATCAGCCAAAAACAGCTTCTGTAGCGGTCTTGAGAAATACCCATTTGCAGAACAAGAAGAAAATATTTTTGAAAGCCAGTCATTCCAGTGGTAAATTTTCAAAAATTCTCTTCTCTTGGTCTGCAAATAAACATTTTGTAAGAGAAAATTTATATTTTTTTGAACAAATTCGAGGGTTAAAGTGTTAAAGAACAAAACCTGATGGTTTTTATTTGAACTTGAAGCAGAAACTATAAAGAAAACAGTTTCTAAAGGTTATGAGTCCTGTTTCACGAATGCAGCAAATTAAATCTCCCAACGAATTATGAGAAATGTGAGGGTTAATATATGTGTGGTACTCAAGCATTCAAATTCTTCTAAAGCCATTTACTTTTTAGATGCTAGCAGTAACTATAGCACAAGTCAGTATTTTTATCTAGACAAGGCCTTCCATTGATGTGTATATATTTTGGAAATTTATAATGTATATTAGCTTTCTCAACCATCCAGACCAGATACATAAGTAAAATGTCTTGACATATTAAGGAATATTAGATTGAACAATTTGAAATTTATTTGACTGGAAGTTGTTGTTGTCGAAGGCAGCAGCAGGACCCTGTCATATTATTTTCAAAATGTTCAACAGCTTACATCCAGACGTTGGTATCAGGCTTGGGTCAAAGTTCAGGGTATTGCATTTTAATGATTCAAATATAAATGCAGCCTAGGGCGATTGCATTTAAATGCAAATGCTTGGACTTTATTCAAATGCAAATACAAATGCAAATTATTTTTGAAAGGAATTTCACTCAGAACCATTTCGACCACGGCAGCAACATTTGCCAGCTAAATTATTTTCATAATAATTATCAAATATTTTGTTAAATATTATGAAAGTAATGTGACAGTCAGTTGTTTCTGCATATGGCAGCAACTGGTTTAATAAAATTATTTTCAAAATAATTATCAAATATTATGTTATATATTTATTTCACTGATAGCCGTTTTGAGCAAATAACAGCAACACGTACCAGTCAAATTGCTTTCAGAAATTATCAAATATGTTGAATATTTTTAAAATAATTTCACTGAGAGCCATTTCGTACATGGCAGTAGCATTTGCTTGTCAAATTACTTTCAAAATAATTATCAGATATGTTAAATATATTGAAAGTCATTTCACTGATAGCCATTGCACCCATGGTAGCAACATGTGCCAGTCAAATTACTTCAAAATAATTATCAAATATTATGTTGAATATTTTGAAAGTAATTTGATTGGTAGCTGCTGTGCCGATGGAAGCAAAAAGTTCCAGTCAAATTACATTCAAAATAGTCATCAGCTTAACTCAAGCTGTATGAATTTAACAAATATTCAGTTGAATTTTTGAATGGAATTTGACTGACAACTGTGTGCAAAAGTTTCAATTCAAATTAGTTTCAAAATATCCATCAGTTTATTCAATACCTGGAAGATTATCACAAATTAGGATTCTGACATTGAAGGGTTCAAATGGTTAAATGTTAACTCTGTTTGAGATAACCTGACCACAATAAATGATATATAATATGCTAATATTTTTTTTTAATTTACCGCTGGAATGACTGGCTCGAAGTAGTGACAAGTTTGCAAAAAAATAGTCTTATCTTGGCCTGTAAATGGACATTCCTTAAACCCACTGCAGAGGCCAGTTTGGGCTGACTTCAACCAAAAAGGGTTAATAAATCAGATAATTAAAATTTCTAGCATCAGAAATGAAATTTTTATGATTTAAGAAATACTTTGGTTGAATATTTTGAAATTAATTTGTCTGGAAGATTTTGCGTCCTAATGCAGCAACCGCCTCCAGTTAAATTATTTTCAAAATATTCACTAGTTTAAGCCAGTATGGTTGTATTGGATTGGTATATTAGGTAACATATTGAGGGACCCCATCTCCTATAGCTAGTTGTCTACATTGCTACGTGTTAATTAAAATTACCTGTTGGCGGAAGATTCTGTCAGCAAGTGGTAGCAATGGCTTCACTGTCACAGTCTGGCTTGATGATGGCACAGCATTTAAACAAGTAGTACTAGGCCCACCACCAGTACAAGATTTAATTCCAAAAGCGAATGAGCCCAGTGTGTAATTTGTTTTCCGTGTCTGCACCCGTTTTTTTTGTTTTGTGGTTTTTGTGTGTTCTAACAATGCAATTCGACCTCTGGCACCATAGTTAATTAACACATCACATCATTGACACAGGGCTTTGCCGGGCAAATCCGCCTTTCTTATGCAGTCTTGAAGTCTCGCAATCCAACCACTCCCATTTAAATTTATTCTTAACATCCTCAACACTGTCAATGACTCACTCTCTCCCAATCTTCGACCGTTTTCACTCTTGTAATAATTTACTCCACGATACGTCCGATCATAACTGTACTATTACACTAGAACAAGACTACACAACCACACTAGAACTGACATAATTATGTGTAACGGCGATCCGAAGTAGTCTTATCCTGAATAATATAAAAATTCCCGCTAAAATTCTATAATGTAAAACTTATTAAACTTGTATTTTTAGCGCGAATCGGCTACAAAATATTCAGTAGCTATAAATAAACCAGCTATATGTTAACATGCAACACGCGATTTCATCGGTCGTAATCGGTAAATCGTGAAAATGCGTCCAAATAACCCAATCAAAATATGTCTCTTATCATGTATCGGCACACCTAGGCCGGGTTGATGGGCTAACTCGGGTAATACTCTCTATGGTACACCTGATTCCTTGGCCTTATGTATAAGCAATAGAGTCAGGGAATCAGGCCTACCCTAGCCTAAGCCGCCTAAACTCGGCCAGGATATTGTGTGCATGACGTCACAAATAGTTCACCTATTTCCACGTTCGATAAATCTCGCTTTCAGTGGTTAATCCTCTCGTCAACTTAAGAAAAATTTCTGAATTAGCCAATCATAATTGGTCTTTTATCCAGCATTGGAAGATCACATTGGCGATCTCCTATTAGTAATTACAGGCATCTTTCGGCAGCCGAATATATATATGTACGATAAATCCAGATTATGATCACAATGATTCCGACCACCTCTCTCCTCGTATTAGATCCGATATACAGACTAACCCCCAACCCCTAAAATTTTCTCCCCGGATTTAGATGATTCACGTGGGTGACCAAATTGGGTTCAGAACTGCGGAAATCTGCGGAAAGTTCTCATCCCTGAAACCATGATCAGCCCGGCCAATGAGGAGCGATCAGCAGTACTTGGCATGTGCCCTCTCTTATCTTTGCCAGAACTTTTGGGATCAGGATTGTTGGAGGGTATGTCAAAGCGTACATTCCTTTCCAACTTATCACCAATGCATCTACTGCTAATGCTAGCGGGTCTGGGATCGGGGTCATGTATGTGACCATCTTTGCGTTTCCTTTCATCACAAATAGATCCACATTTGGCTTGCTCCAATGATTGAAAAGGACTTTTGCGACTGGTTGAGTTGCAATTCCGTCAGACGGCAAACCATCCTTCGACTGAGTGCATCTGCTAAGATGTTCAATCTGCCCAGAATGTGTGCTGCCCGAAGAATGATATTCCTCTGTTTGCACTACAGCAGAAGGTTGCAAATCATCATGTACAACCCCGGCGACCTCTTCCCGCCTTGACAGTTTAAATACGACACCACTGTGGAGTGGTCTTTCCGTATTAGAACTATCTTGTCTTGGATTAAGCTGTCAAACTTTCGAAGTTCTAATGCCACCGCTAATAGTTCGAGAACATTTATGTTTCTGTGCACTTGTCCGATCCCATTCCCCTGACACTGACAGATCATCCATTACTGCTCCCCAGCCCGTCGCAGATGCGTTCGTGAAAATGGAATCTGCGGCTGAGGTCCTCAGAGTTAACAGATCCGTTCTCTGAGACCAGAATGACATTAAATGCATCTGAATCGGTCTGTGCCTGAGTGCCGCATAAGGCACACCTTTCTCCAGAGATACTAGTAAACCCTGTATTCCTAGAAACTGACCGACTCAGATAGGCTCCTAGAGAAATTAACCCCAAGACGCTTGAAGACTCTTGACTCTGCTCTCCGCCGGAAATGTCACACCTTCCCTGAGATTGAACAAAATTCCCAGATAAACAAACTCTTGGGATGGAGTCAGTTCTGATTTCTATAGATTGACGATCCATCCTAGATCTTTTAATAAGGCTAGGACCACTTTCAGATTGTTGCTCAGAATAACCGGATTCCCTGCCTTCAGCAGCCAGTCATCTATGTAAGTATGAACAGCTAAGATAAGAAGTCATGGCGAGAACCACTTTGGTGAAGACTTGTGGAGCTGTGGTCAGGCCAAACAGCAACGTATTGAACTCCAAGACACGATTTTGGAACGCAAAGCGAAATTGATACTTCTGAAAAGGAATTGACATTGGAATATGAAAATAAGCATCCTTCAGATCTATCGACACTGCCCATATGCCCTTTCTCAAACCTGCCATTACCGCTGCTACAGTCTCCATCTTGAATTTTGGTGAAATGATAGACTTATTCAGTGGCTTGAGGTTGAGAATCGGTCACCAACCTCCGGTGTTTCGGAACGAGGAAAATCATCGAATAGAAGCCATGGGAGGACTGAATGTGGACTAAATGAATCGCGTTCTTCCAAAGAAGATCTTCGATTTCTGATTGAATGACCTCTAAACGATCGGACTCCCTTGGTACGGGAGTCCAAACAGGAGTCGTAGTTAACGGAACTAACGATTGACGGATGAGCCAGTCTGGTTCGTAGCCATTTCTTAACCAATAACAGATCAAACAATCTTACACAACCTGTTCCCAATGGTTTGAGAACAGCCAAAGCCTGCCTCCAACAGTAGGAATCTGCATGACAACATGTTAACTCACTTTGCTGAAGATTGAAGACTCCTGACATCCCTGGCGCCACCAGTATGGGTCTCGCCGGAAACCTGTCATGACCGCCGCTCACAGCCCCCATGCGGCTTCTTGGCCAAGAACCATCACCTCTGTTATCCTTACGATAACCGGATCATCCCGAGCCACCACCCTTCCTGTCACCATTATACAGCCTCTTATTAGAGGCCTTGTATGATGACGGCCGGCTAGGTCCCAGAGAACCGGATGTCTGATGGGCATCACGGCCAGATGGAAGGAAGGGCGATCTCTGTCGCAGCTGCTCCTGATGGTGCTGCTCATAGGACTGCTGCGGCTGTGTCCTCTTCGTCGACTTCCATGACTTGCCGACTACTTCCCGCTCAGCAACCATTTATGCCACGTTGGAGTGAGCTTGTCGTGCCGAGCTGCCAGAGAAGCCCGGACCAATGAAGGGTGCAGAAGACAATGCTGCCCTCATCTCTGGTCCTGGTTCTACGCAATCGTAAACCATTCTCCTTTGCTCTGCCAACGTTCTGGTGATCACCCTGGCCAGGCAATCCTGGGATAAGCATATGGTGTCCCGGACAACTCCGGGAGCAGCCTCACGCACTACCCCACCTTCCGCCGCGCAGGTCAGCATTCCCTGCAAGATGGTACAGACATGCGACAAGGTGGCCATGGCCGCTCTTGATGCATCTTTAATGAGCTCATTGAATGCATCTTTATTGGTCTGGGATACCAATGGTCGAGAACGACCCTTGGACTTCCCAGCCAATGGCCTATTCAGGGCCTCACATTCCTTGACCAAGAGACGAGGAATGCGGGCGTACTGATGGTAGGCCTGCTCCGGAAAATGTACCCTACTCCTTATCCCTTTGGGGGCCTTCAGCGGAGAATACTCCGGCTGAACCGGATGGTACGCTGCAACTTCCAACATGTCAGAGGTCTGTGTATCTAGAGGAAGGGTAGGCATGGCTGAAGAGCCAATGGATAGAGCGCTAGCCGCACGCTCTGACATCTGCTCCATCGCCGGATCATGCCGAGACCCTTGGTCAGATGCCAACCCGAGATAGTTGGACATCCAGGCAAGGACCTGCACCCACTCAGCCTCCATGCAGAACGAGGATTCATCCATCAAAGGACTACCATTCTCGTCTTCCTTCTCACCCTTGGATGAGAAGATTGCCAATGATCCCTGCTGCGAGGCGTGGACCCTGCTTCCAAGTCGAACAGTGTCCGTGGCTCAGCTACTCACGGGAACCAGTGTCCAAGGAATCTATGGACCCGGTATCGCCGCCATCCATCGGCTCCAGCCGTGATTATGTCCACTATCACCACCGGATGACTGGCTCCGAGAAGCGCCGACGATCCCACATCCATGACACCGCCAGGAGCTGTGAAACACGGCCTGGACGTAAATCCGGACGAGACAAGATTCAGAGGGAAGATGCCCAACGGAACGTCGACATCGCCATCCGACTGACAGACCCATATGTATCCCGGGGAGACCTGTAGGATCGGATGGAATTCGACATCTGATGGAGCACCGGTATGCCGGAATCCCATCAGAAGCAAATCTTCCTCCTCCGCCGTCGGTTTATAAGCTGCTGCGAGAGAAGGGGCGGGTGTGTGCTCCTCCGCAAATCTGGCCAGACCACCGATTGGCTGTCCTGCACCGGGCTGCATCGACGGAACCGTGGAAGACAGGATTTCAAACATTGTTTTAAAATGGCCCACCCAGACGCCCAAGGCAGAATCCATTCTCTCTTTGAGCCGATCGCCTAAGTCTTTAAAGGACGCTTGATCAATCTTGGCCGCCTTATCCTTTGGGATCCTCTCTGCACATGCTCGTCTCTCACTATCAAAATCGGCCACCAACTCCGACGACCATCCAATGAAGATATCACAAGCAGATCCCACCTTACACTTGGCACAGGCGACGCAGTGGTGTCCCGTAAACTTCCGCTTCATGAAATGGTTACAGCGTGTCCGGTGGGGCTTTGCCTTTCCCCTTCACTTTCTGCGGATACAGAGTAAGAATTAAAACGCTAAACATGGCAACATGAAACCAAGCACAATAGCTTGATTGCAATCATTGATTACTAAAACATTAAATTTCTTGTGAATTAACGTTAATCAAAGCTCTAAGCAGGATAAATTTAAAAAAGAAATTTGACTGAATTTAAAAAAAGCCCCAAAACGTGGAAACTAAATAATGTTAAAAAATCCAAGGATAATAAGACTGATCGCTACAAACACCTTCATCAATAAAGTGAAGGCTTAAACAGAGTGCATAGACATGCCAAACCAAAACAACACGCTAAACATGGGCGCCACCATCTTGGCTAAGGGCACATCCATCTAGGAAGAAATCAAGTCGCAAGAAAGATTAACCGAGTACCCAGATAAGATTAAAAAGTTAATGGGTAATGTAGCGACTTCAACAATGACTACCATTTTAAAACAATATTCCAATTTAAGGAAATTTCAAACAGACATTTTGGCACAAATGTATAAATTCTAGATAGATACAACCTGCCCCTGCGACGATTTCCCCTTTGCTTCCATGATGCCAGTAATCACTTGAACCAACGATCTCTATTCGCTAAATTTTTAACAATTTTGGAGCCCGAAAAAACATGACTGTATTAGAGAGCAAAATAGACGAATCTGTCTGTTCTGGGGAATTGACTCGGTACCTGGAGGCTATGGTAATTCCCAAACACAGTATGGGTAGGACCATGGAGCCTGCAGAGTTTTAATTGTTTATTTTGAACTAGACTAGATAATAGACATTATCATAATAGTACATCTGGTAAGTATTTTTCGAAGTAGAATGAGTGATCCCTATGTCTTGCTTTCTGCTTTGCAAGCAAGATGAGTTCAGTTTTCCTTTAACAATGTTTTCTATAATAGAAAATGGTGGCGGTTAATTTCTCGATGGCAATACACATTAGCAAAGAACGGAGTGCTAGATTCAACTCACAATCTATTCCAGGCCAGAAGAACTCTCGACACAATGTGTTCACAGATGGGATATGCTCTGGTCTGATATAGCAGTAGTCTATTGATGCTGTCCTCTGATTCACGCTGTGATTGAGCTTATTCTTCCTGGTTAAGGTGAGAATAAATGCAGTTTTACATATAAAACACAGGAATATAAATAGCCTAGCACAGAAGAGTCTAAAGATAAACCTTCGCCCAGCTAGACAAAACATCCTCTGCAGTCATCTAGTCAAATGTGCAACTGTCGGTCACAAAGTATTTTTTGGAAAAATTACCATTGGAATGAGTCGATCCAGTGGTAAAAATTTTTTTAATGCTGTTCTCTTGGTCTGCAAATGGTGGATATTTTGTATGAGAAAATTTAAATTGTCCTGACCAATTTTTAGCACTAACAGTTTAATAACAATCCACAACCAGATTTAAATCCATCTCTTCCCAGCCCTGTGTCATACACTAATGCCAAATGCAAAGTAGTTTTTATACACACATTTTTGTTTGAAAAAGAATATATTATTTTCCTCATAAAAAATATTCACTGTCAGAGATTATTTTTGAAAATTTATCACTGGAATGACTGACTCGGTTATCAAATGAAGTTATGGAGCCAGTCATTCTAGTGGTAAATTTACAAAAATAGTCTTCTCTTGGTCTGCAAATGGATGTTTCTATTGAAACTATATCGCATAAACTATTATTTTAAATCTTCTTACCATTTTGCATTACTTTTGTTTATGGCTGCTACATTTCAATACCAATTGTTCTGATAAATGCGCAGCAAAATATATAGACAAACAGAACACCTTATCATTTCAGAATTATAAATATTTTTACTTGATCAATTGAACTTTTCTAGTCTTTCAGTAAGATGTATCATAATATTTCTTCATGAGAGCAGATTTCACAACCATCGTCACTTCTAGGTAAAGTGGCTAGTAAATAGGTCAGCATTCATTTACACGTAAATGCCAAGCCACCAACAACTTTCAGTCAAATTGTTTTCCAAATATTCAGCGAGTCATGAGGTTTTGCTCATTGACATTATTGTATGGTGGCTTACAGCAGCGAGACAGCCAAGAATGTTATGCAATTGAATATAAGATTGTTTGTGTGATAAGAAGTGTCCAAGGGTTCTGTAATGCTCACCTGCAAATATTTGAACTAGAAGCATGAACAATTTTGCTGGAAATACAAACAAATTTCAGCATGAAGGATGACAATCTAATTTCCAATTGTGACAATTTTGACACGAAAATATGAGCATTTATATTAGAAATGAAGGCCATGTTTTTTAGCGCTTAGCAAAACTTCTCTCCCGTTAGTTAGTCAATCAGCCAGCCAGTCAGTCAGTCACAAAAGCTTCAGTGTGTGACCTACATTCTAGTTTTAACAGCTTAAGATTGATTAAAAGGCACCATTTGACAAATATAATGAGTAAATGTTTGCTCATTTAATAAAATATTGTTACTATGACAACTGACTGCATTTTTTTAGACTCGATGAAAAATGCATTCATTGTAAACTAATTAAGTAGATTTTGATAGAATCGTTGTAGATTGATGATCGACCACTCAAAATGATGCTTATAGTATCGTCTACGATTACATATGGTTTATATGCAAATCAGTTTCATAATAAGGTTGGCAGAGGTCAAAATGTCACAAACCTTCGCCACAGCTTAAAATCTAGCAACTGTATGTTGCTATCACTGACCAAGCACCGGTAAAGGAACATTCTAGTCTTAACAGATTAAGTTTGATTAAAATGGACCATTTGACAAATATAATGTGTAAAAGTGTACTCATTTAATAGATTATAGAATCTCAGTGATTCCAGATCCACTCATTATATTTGTCAAATGGTGCCTTTTAATCAATCTTAAGCTGTTAAAAAACCCCACAGACCCCCCTTGCGGGTTGGTGTTGTTTTATTAACCACTATAAAACATACTTACCGTACAATCACTACTTGCTAAATCAATTTATCTGCATTTAGCTACCAGAATAAGATTTTTATGCTTGCTTACTTTCCTCCCGATGCCTAGTCTTATTAAAATATACCCTCAACCAGGCTACTGGTTGAGTACACCTCCTGATATAGACTGGCACCAGTCTGTACTCACTCCCTGGTGACGCCTGTCACTATGAATGCCTGCGCATGCGCATTGGAGCCCAAATAGGAAACAGATTCACTTTTCTAAATTTAAGTGCCAAACATTACAAACAGATTCTCAAATCATTCCCACACGGGGTGGTTGAGGCCGGGTCGTAGTGATTGAATGGTAAGTATGTTTTATAGTGGTTAATAAAACAACAGACCAACCCGTAAGGGGGGGGGGGGGGTTGTTATTACACCACAAAAACATCCATTACCGTTCAATCACTACTTGCTAAACCCATAGATTTGGTCAGTGCCCCACTTAAATCAATGGTGGGTGGAGATTTGAGAATCTATAAACAAGGATAAAAATTAAACAAATCATATCCAAATGTTAATAACATAACATAATAGTGCATCTTAATCAATCACACCGTGATTAACAAACAAGGAAAACTTTAAACTTAAAGAAATAAATAAAAACTAAGAAAACTCTCACCATTTCATGCAGACACACAGTCTTAACAAAAATGACGGGATGTGCTTAGTAAATGGTCTTCGGCTTTTTTAGTTAATATAGTAATATTTCTAAAAAAAAAGGAGGCCGTTGCACTCCGATCCTTTAAATAAAATGAAGTAAAAGTGGACTCAGATTTCCAGCCTGTGACCTGCATGACTTCGTCAAGAGAAGAGCCATTTTTCAATGGAGGTAGCCATTCCCCTAACATCATGAGCTTTTATGTGAGAAAGATTTATTTGCTCCGGAGAAGCAATCTCGTAACAAAGTTTGATGGTCTCACAAATCCATCTGGCAATCGCAGCCTTAGAGACTGGTCTGGCTACCTCCTCCGCATACGGAACCCATAAATGGGACGGATCAGATCTTTTAAAATCGGTTTGTTGCTTATAAACTTTCAATGCCCTGACATGACACCAGTATTTGTCAGAAGGCGAAAAAGAAGATAACGATTTTAGCAGAGAATCGGTTAGACTGTGTTTTCGATAAAAAAATCCCTTCTGGGATATAAGACTAAACCGTCACCAGATACAAAAAAATCTGTCCTTTTCAACTGAAAGAGCATGAATTTCTGAACGTCTTCTAGCAGAATCAGAAGCAACAAGAAAAACAGCCTTAAGAGTTAAAAGTTTAATACTAATAGAAGCAAGAGGTTCAAAATGACGTCCTGCCAACACCTGAAGAACCAAAGCCAAATTCCAGGAAGGCAAAGGCTGGAGCTACTGGAGGACGAATATTGCCCATTCCTCTGATAAAACCATTAAGAATCTTGTGTCCTTAACGTCAACATTTAAAAGACAAGGAAGAGAAGATGCTAAAGAAAATCTATAACCCCTAACTGTATTAGCAGATAACTGTAAAGAATCAAAGAGACAAGATAAAAAATTTAACACCTGGGGAATAGAAACAGAATCGGGCTCCTCCTGGCAGAATCAATAATTTCCTGAGATCTTGAAGAAACTTTGACCTCAGAGACTTGATGCTTGAAATCCTCCAAACACACAGGCTGAAGATTTCTGGATTTGGATGAAGACACTTTCTCCTTATTTAAGAAAGATCTGGGGGAGACTGGAAGAAGACGAGGGAAGTCTACCAGGAGATCGAGAAGATCCACAAACCAGATCCATTTTGGCCAAAAGGGAGCTATCAGAAGAATTTTGCAGAAATGGTCCCTGACCTTCTTCAAAATCAAAGGAATTAGGATCGTTGGAGGGAATGCATAAGCGAACATTCCTGTCCAGGACTGAGACAGGGCGTCCACCGCCAGTACCTGGCTGTCCGGAAAAAGAGACATAAAAGAGGAGATCTGGGCATTTAGACAAGTCGCAACCAGATCTACGTGGGCACGATCCATGAGCTTGAAAATCTCTCTGGCAAATGACCTCTTCAACTGCCACTCTGTGTGGGTGAATTTGCTGGGACGAGACAGCTGGTCCGCAAGAAAATTCAAACTGTCTGGGACATGAGAGGACACTAGAAAAATCTGATTCTGGCGACACCACAAGAGGAGGTTCCAAACCTCCATACAAAGTAGAGAGGATCTCGTTCCCCCTGTCTGTTGATGCAGGAGACTACCGTTGAATTGTCCGATCGGATCGAGATTTTGAATCCTATTAATCGATCCGACCAAGCCAGGAGAGCCTTCCTGAGAGCCCACAATTCCAAGATGTTGATGTGAGCTGTCGACTCCTCCAGAGGCCAAACGCCTGAGACCGATAGGGAATCCCAGACAGCTCCCCATCCCTCCTGGGAAGCATCTGTAAAAATAACCACCTGAGGAGAGGACTTGACCAGAGGGACACCCCTCAGAAGCAGAGAACGATCCTTCCAAAATTCTAGATGAGGGATTAAGTGATCTCTTATGGGAATCTGAAGATAAATGGAGTGGATTGACTGCTTCCAAAGGGACATCAAGTACATCTGAAAAGGTCTTCTCATCAGCGCCGACCAAGGAATGACATTCTCTACACTGCCCATCAAACCTATCACTCTCAGGAAGAATCTTGCTCTGACCGAGGGAACAGTTGACAAAATGTCCATAGCTACTAAAATTGCCTCTCCTCTTGGATCCGATGGGAAGACTAAGCCCTGAGCCAGATCGAAAGCAATGCGTGAAGGTGCGTGAAGACTTGAGAGGGAACTAGGCTTGATTTCTCTAGATTTAAGATCCAACCTAGTCTGCATGCCAGACTGCAGACCTATGGGATGACCTTTGAAAGAATTGAGGAAGAATTTGCTTTTATTATCCAATCGTCTATATAAACGTGAAGATTGATAGAACGATGGTGCAGAATTCCTACCACGGCTGAAACTAGACGAGTGAAGAGAAAAGGGGGCGTGGTCAGACCGAAGGGCATGGCTCGGAATTGCCATACACAATCCTTGTAAGCGAACCTCATGAACTTTCGGAATGACGGATGAATAAGAACATGGAAGTAGGCGTCCTTGAGATGTATGGAGGAAGTCCACATGCCTGGATCTAGACTGGCGATGATCTGGGAGATGGTCTCTATTTTGAACTTTGGGGTTAAAATAAGGAGGTTCAACTTCTTTAGATTGATGATAGGACGCCAACCTCCAGTCTTTTTGGGAACTAAGAAAATGTTTGAGTAGTAGCCTGGGTCTATATTCCAAAGGGGAACCTCTTCTATGGCCTTCTTGCCAATCCAACTCCTCCTCCAAAGCCGCCAACTTCTCCAGATTGGAAGGAACTGGAGTCCACTTGAGGATAAGAGAAAGAGGAGGAGGATGGATCCAAGAAGGTGCATAACCCCAGCGAATCTGATTTACTAGCCAGGAGTCCTGAACGAGGGACTGCCACGTCTCCCAGAACAGAGACAGGCGCCCTCCAACTGGCAAGCTGGGTAGAAGGCACTGGACCGATGGATACAAAGGCACAAGAAGAGGAAGGGGGAGAGATTAAAATAGGACAAAGGGCTGGACCTACACGGGCAGTGGCCACACCCTCAAACACTCTTAGATTGAAAACCTCTGTAGGATGACCAACCTCTAGACCTTGAACTAGGTCTGTAAAAATAAGCCTGGCCCCCCGCCCCCCTCCCCCCCCCCACCCCCTCTCGCTCTACGAGCAGGGGGTTTCCTAACCTGGGACCTAGAATGGTGAGATGTGATAGAATCAAAATGATCCTCCTCCGCGGATCGATCTTTGGAGTTAGAAGATGATTTGTTAGAATTATTAATTATCCTAAAAGGATAAGCACCAAATTCATCAGGTCTGAGACTCTTCCTCCTAGGGGAGGAATTTGGACTCTTAACAGAAGAAAAATCTCTTTTCACAGAGGGTTTAGAAAGAGAAATCTGAACCTAAGATCCCTAGATGCTCTCAAATGTTCAGACTCAGACCGAATAAGATTAGCAGAAGACTGGCCAAAAGGAGGAGCTGAAATAAGACTACTCTTAAGCTGATTGGAGATATTCACCTCCGCAAGCCTCCTAGAACTTCTCTTTGAAGTAATAAAACCTAGAGATCTGCAAACGGAGTTAAGGGAACCTCTAGAAATATCAGCCAAAGAACGAAAAACCTCAACAGGGACCTGCTCACCTCTCTCCTGAGCGTTGAGAACAGCTTCTGAGAGCCACGCAAGAAAATTGGACAACTTGAGCCAAGATCTACACACAGACTCCCACTTAACAAGATCAGAAGCAGGCTCAACCTTAGAAGAATCTTTAACATGAGGAAAGAACTTCCCAGGAAGGACCAGAGAGAGATTGAGTAGTGGCGACTCGCAAGTAATCATCTTTTGGGATCTGAACGGGAGCTGACATGAAAGAACGATCAAAGGACAAATCCCTAACCACAGAAAACAATGGGAAGTCCAGACCTGATCGACAATTTGAAACTCAAGCTCCGAGGAGAGAATGATAAAAACAATCGGATGAAGGTGATCGAAGGAAGAAGGAGGAAGAAGAGAGGAATTAAGAAGAACGGAAGAGGAATGAGCAGGATCAGAAGATCCCTGGAGAGGATTGATAGAAGATGGAATACGGGAAAACCCCGGAGGGGGGGGGGGGGAATAGAGGATGACTGAAAGAGAAAGGAGAAACATGACTAGAAGAAAAATCTTTCACCGAAAGAGAAGAGGCAGAAGAAGAAAGAAGAGACCTATAACCTTGAACCTGAGAAGAATGACAATGAAGAACTCAATACCGCATCACGAAAGGAGGGAGTAAACGAACCAGAAGCCGCATCAATATTAACAAGATGAATGAGAGGAACCAAAATCCTGAACTAAATGATCACTAGAAAAATAAGTCAGAAAACGCACTAGGACAAGGAGATAAACCAGAGCTAACAAAGATCCTATCAACAGCCACCCGACTCCTATCTACCAAAAGTGAATCCGAAAAATTTAAGCGACCAGACAAAGAATCTGAAAGACCATGAAACGCCAACTCTAATCTTAGATGGAGAACCGGAAAACGGAAGTTGACGCTGGGATAGGACGCTAGGCAGGTCTGACAGACCCTGACTATTGACCGGAAGTATTAACAAAACCGGAAATGGAAACTGGAAGCTTAGCCGGATCCATAAGACCCGGAAGTGTACCCTTCAAACCGAAAGCAGAAGAGTAAAGACCGGAATCCGAAACGGAAAAAGAAGTATGCCTACCAGAAGTCGGAAATTTACTTGGGTCCTGAGGACCCGGATGTCCGGTAGGACCAGAAGAACAAATACCGGAAGTTGACACAGGGACAGGATCCTGAGGACCAGGATGTCCTGAAAAACAGGAAGTCAAACCTGAAGCGGAAGAAGCAAAACCGGAAACCGGAAAGTAGACCCAGGTCCTGGAGACCCGAATCTACTATGCACAAACCGGAAGTACTTGCTACCCCGGAAGTTACCGAACTTCCTGTCTGTGAAGAACTAGAAACTGGCGATCTATGAACATTCCTAGGTACTGGAATCACCGAAAACTTGACGCTGGCATAGGTGTTGAGGCGGGGGCTTCAGCCGCCGCCACCACTGCTTGAGGGTAATGCCCATCCCCCTCAAGACTCATGTGGATTTGCCCCGGTGACCTACTCGAGTTCACCTTCGAGAGCCTCTTCCTAGAGTCTCACCGAATCGCCTGTCTAGACGTGAGGGAAGTGGGCTTTCCCCCATTTGTGGACACGTTCACTGACCTTCTGGTCATCGTCCAATTCGGAAGAATTATCCGTAGCTATGCAGATGGCAGACGATATGCGCTCATCTAGTGATTTCGTAAAGATGGTCGCAAAAGACTCAAACCTAGTGAAAAGTGCTAACACGGCGTCGGAATTAGATGAAGAAGCCCCCACCCACCTCCGTTGCTGGAGGTTTAGAAATAGAAGTTTTAGCAAAAGACACAGCTTTTGCCTTTGAAGCAACAGGGGGGGGGAGGGCTCAGAGGGCAGCACGGACTTAGCCGAAAAATCTTTGAAAAAAGCCTTTGATACAGACGAAGACCAACCCTTGCATAACCCGCACATCGTTGTGGGGGTACACGTAGTAGACATGGCCTCCAAACTCTGCAGAGTGAACACGATCGCACTTGGAGGACGTACACTTGACTTTTTCGACCGATTTAACAGACTCCTAAAAACGAAATAAAAATTGAAAATGAAGCATATAGCTTCGAAAGAACTTAAATGAACTTCATTAAAATAGTCTGATATAAAGCAAAAACTTATGCTATAGAAAAGGCGGGAAACTTCGAATTCAAATCTCAAAAATCCCTAAAGACAAATAACAAACTTACTAATTCCTACTTATGCACTAAACGGTAATAAGAGGCTTAAAGGCTCCTAGAGTAGAGGGATTTTAAATGATGAAGGTGACTTAGGCATATTAAAGGTACCCCCGAAAACGTGATACATCACGAAAACCGGTAACATTTTTGTATAGAGTATACAAAAAATAAAAACCACAAAATACTCCATAAACATAACTTAGGGAGGATAGACTTCATATTAGGCATCCTTATAATGATGAACTTCTAGAAACAGTAACCTGACACAGCGCAAGGCTATAAAAAACTTAGCTGGTCATATTTTGCAGTTGTTCTGCTTGCAGAATAATTGAAAATTTTAATCTGTTTCCTATTTGGGCTCCAATGCGCATGCGCAGGCGTGCATAGTGACAGGCGTCACCAGGGAGTGAGTACAGACTGGTTCCAGCCTATATCAGGACGTGTACTCAACCAGTAGCATGATTGAGGGTATATTTTAATAGGAATAGGCCTGTGGAGGAAAGTAAGCAAGCATAAAAATCTTATTCTGGTAGCTAAATGCAGATAAATTGATTTAGCAAGTAGTGATTGAATGGTAATGGAAGAATCTCCTCATAAGGGGAGCCCACAGAATTAAATGACGCACACTGGCCAAATAATCCTTTTTTCAATTCGAGTTTGTACTATGTTTAATTAGGATTCCAAATGTGACATGATACAAAAAAAAATCAAGAAACACGCTGCAAAAACAACGAGGCTATAGAATGAACTCCCAATCCAAACAAATCATTAGATTTCAACAAACATATAATGATCCATCACGGACTAAGACATACGAGATAAATTGCTTGAACGCCCGAGAAATGAAAACGATTAAGTCGCTTTTTATGTTGGCGGAGTAGTTACAAGTAAAATACACCTCTTAGCCTCTCAAATACGAGCAGGCGTAATGTGATTGGTTAACAAATTCTTCCGCCGGGATATTCACTACCATCGATTTTATGAATGAAATTCGCAGTGTTTTTTATCACGTGACTTTTCTGCTCGATAGTCGTTAGAATCACATTGTTTTGTTTTATGGCCAGTCTTTTTCATCTACATATATCTTCAAGTACGGAGTGTTGATTTAAGTAGATTTAAGTTAGATTCACGAATCATTGCGTTTATGTTGTCAAATGATCATAATCTCTTTATTGTATGACATATGAACCTCGAAAAATAGTCAAACACATTTTTTGTGAGAATTCTTGAGGCGCGATTTTCGGGAAATGACTACTCTTTAGTTACGTGCTGAATGACATTCACCCGCTTGAACGACAGTTTATTGAGGAGTATTACTAAATACTGAGTACTCGAATAGTACCTGTGACCTAGATATTTGATACTTTGACTGAATCTCATAGACTAGGGAGCGATAATGTTAATGGATGTGCCAAAGTTGGTGATTCTACTTACTTGCATTTCAAGTTTGACTAAAAATGTGTATCCCGGTAGCACTTAGTGACCCTGTGACCAGATATTTGACCACTTTGTCTCAGATTTATTTTTTGCCTAGCCATCTACAATATGAATAGATATACCAAATTTGGTGATTCTACCTTCTTAGAAGTTATCGCGTGGATAAACAGACAGAGAGACAGACAGCAAAACAAACACACAGGCAAACAGGTGGCACAAACCTCAATATTCATGCCAGCGTTTGGCAGCGTGGGTAATTAGAGACCTGGTTAGTGTTTAAATTCGGGCAACTGTCCAATTGGTGTCAATGAAATTTAACTATGTAATGGTTAATGTTAATGCCTTGTAAGAACAGTCTGCTTACCTGCACCAATGATCACGTATCTCTTGCAGGAGTTTCAGTTTAAGTGGTCTTGTCTCATAGTCACGTCTAATAAATGGCTTCAACATCCTACAAAGATCAAATCAATTCAATCTCTTCTATAAAGAAAATCTTATAATTTCTCAAAAGGTTTCAATCTGCTTACAGGGAAGCACAAATGGTAAAGGGTCAAAGTATGGCAAATTATGCTTTTATGTAATTTAAATAAAATAAAATAAATTCTTTGCATATTTTTGAATTCCTTAACTGTAAATTTCGCCATGGAAAGTCATTTTCTTATATTTCACAATGAATCACAGTGATGTTATCGCGTGAATGATTGTTGTAGTATGACGTCATCGCATGAATAATATTTAGCGTTTGATGATTAATAGCTCACAACAGCTAATTGAAACACCACCTATTAGTGAGGTAAAAGAGGAGCGTGATTATTTGTTAAACTAGAAGTTGGATCGGAGCTGATGTCCCGATTGATAACTGTATTACAAGACAGTTTCTGCTAATCTGAAAACATGTGCTGTAATCAAAATACATGTGGGTTACAATTCACGAGAAGACATCATAGCATGAGTTTTACGGCATGTCAAAATTCACGACGTTAACCAAACTTTTAACAGTGATAGAGTTTGAGAAAATCTGTAAACTTTTTTAATTTATAAAATATAAGAAATTTTATTTTTGACATTTTTTATTGAAATCTAATTCTGAGTTGTGATCTTTAATGCAGAACAAGGGCCATACTGCTGGTAATCAGAGTTGTAATCAATTCATTGCTTCCACATGCAGCATACACGCATGCACACATATACGTCATCGTTGCTCAAGTTCCAGGCCCGATTGAAAGCATACCTTGCTGTGTAAGGACTGCAGACTGGCTTGAGTTGGTCATCTTCGGTTCCAACTAGTCGGTTTAGGAATACTGGTTGATGTAAGGGCTGGTAGGCTGATAGATAGTGTAATGTCTACAGATATAAGTGGAAATAAATCAATATACACGACATTTACATCCAACAAACCAGAAATTCTTTACAATGCAAGAAATATTCTATTGACTATTTTGACAGGAGGTAGCTGCTGTCTTATGCAACTGTTCCAGTCAATTTAGTTTCCAAATTATTATGTAAGTTATTTAGTAAAAATGTTAATCCCGCTTGTGTCAACAGCACCTCAAAGGACTAAAAACACTTCAATTGTCAAGATTTTGAGAAAATTGTAATATTTGATATGTGAATGTCAATTTTCAGGCCAAGAGAAGACTATCTTTGTTAATTTACCACTGAATCAAAAAAGCATCCGCTTTTGTTTCTACGAGAATTAGTAACACTTACCAGATGTACTATTATGATAATGTCTATTATCTAGTCTAGCTCAAAATAAACAATTAAAAATCTAAGTCTCCATGATCCTGCCCATACTGTGTCCGGCAATTACCATAAGCCTCCAGGTACCGAGTCAATTCCCTAAAACAATCAGATACATCTTATTTGTCTTGACAAACACCGAAAACAGCTCATCCTCACCTCAGCGGGTGGCTGATGAAGGCCATAGTACATCTGGTAAGTATTAATAATTCTCGTAGAAACAAAAGCGGATGCTTTTTTGATTCTTTATCGAATAATACTTACCAGATGTACTATCATTAATGATAAACCTCGGATTTCGACAGCCAGGAACTCCAGTGGGTGGAGGCTCGGCTCGAAACAGCTCTCATCTACCAGCCAAAAAGATGGTTGTGAAGAGACTGAGAACCCCAGCATATGCATATGCCTGGGTTCCGCCATCTGAGTGCCAAAACTTCCATGGTCTAGACCGTACTCCCCCCACCCCCTCATTTGTCAACACAAATTATGAGGGCTGTCAAAAGGCAGGCAACACCCACCAGACCCGTGTCAGCCCCACGTCTCAGCTAGGGCAGTCCAGGAGAGTGCAAAGAAGCTACTACAACTAAATTATGAAAAAGCTATCAATAATTTGATTAGATTTTCAAATTGGAATGAGTCTATTGTCTGTTTACAATGAATAAGCCTACTAACAAATCAGACATTTCACTTAATCAGTCAGGAAATTCGACTGTTAAGTGAAATAATAATATTATTAGTCACTTAAACTAGAAAACACTCGCCATTCTGAGTGCTTGGTCTTTCTTGTTCGTCGCAGGAGCTTGCCCATCCACAGTTGTTCGCTGGACATGTACATCACCTGCATCTGTGCCTGTGGAATCCCTTGTTATGTCTAAGTTGGGAGTGGTCGGATATAGCCTAATTAAGAATCGATAGAGTAGAGTCGGCGACCGGATTAAGCGCGGTGGAGATATTGCGACGATAGAAATCAGTAAATGACGACTCCGCATGCCATTGTGCTACTGACATCACCTCTAACGAGACACACTTATAAAGGCCTGATGCTGCTGCTAGTGCTTGGACTTGATGGACATTTGCGCGATCAACTTGCTTTCCTGTTGCGATCTTATCCGACATCTGAATAGCATTGACTATTCTTCGAAAAATAGTATCTTTCGATGCGCGAAGATAAGGAGTCTTGAGACAAAGCCAAAGAGATTTCGGGTCATCTCTCCCCTCCTCTGTACGTTTCTTATACATCTTTAGACATCTGACAGGACACCAAAACGAAGAGCTTGGGTCATGTCTAGTTAGACTTGGCAAATTGGTCAGCTGTCCTGGAGACTTAAGTGGCTGCTTTTTTGCCAAAAAGCAGACGTGGTAGTAGTCTTAAACCTTCACACGTAACGACAAAATGGTCTTGTTCAGCAGAAACCGAATGAATCTCGCTTCTCCTTCTCGCCGATGCTACTGCAACCAAGAACACTAACGTAAGAGTTAACAGTTTAATATCTATAGATCTAATTGGTTCAAAGGGAGCATGCCCTAATACCTGTAGAACAAGAGATAGATTCCATGCAGGAATTGGCACTGTCTAAGTCGCAGATTGCTCATTCCTTTAATAACTTCATTTAGACTATATTAAGGAAAAACTAGTTACCTCTCCGGGATGTAGAAATTGTTTGAGTGTAGCTTTCGTGACCATCTCCATCACTTCTTCAGCACTAATTGACGGTCGCTGGCAACATCACTCTGGTCAGTTCTTGTGGAGTCACGTGACAGCATGGACTGGTAGACTGCTGGTATACTGTAGCCCTCGTCTCGGTTCATGATTGGTTGATGCTTGTAGATTTCTATGGGCTCTTTAACTTTCCGTTTAAATAAGTTGGTCTCGATGTTGATGACCGAGGCACTGCTGGCAGGGATGACGTGGCCAGTGGATTCTGTGTGTTCTGCCACAGCTGAGTTGGAATTGATTTTAAGATGTTCTTTGACTCTGGTGCTGAGAGGCCTTTTGGTTTCGCCTATATATGTCCCCTCACATTGGTCACATTCGATCTTGTAGCCGACTCCAGAGCGCTCATCTGTGGTCAGTTTATCTTTGGGTCTTACTAATTGTGATCTTAAGGTGTTGACAGGCTTGTGGTAAGTTTTGATGTGGTGTTGTCTGAAGAGTTTGCCACGGTGTTCTGATAGGCCATGGATGTACGGAAGTCTGATTAGTGAAGTTTTTCGACATCTGGTTGTTTATTACGAGGTGGGGGGTGGTTTTCTCATCCACGAGGTGTAACCATTGTTGGATGTGATGATGTTCTTTTTTGTCTGATGTTTCTGTGATGATGGAGTCTGTGCGGTGAAACAGAGTCCTGACGACTGACCTTTTGTGTACCAAATGGTGATTAGAGTGAAAATTTAGATATTGATCTGTGTGTGTGGGTTTTCTTTACACGGTAAGTGTGGTGGTTCCGGAATCTACAGATCCATAAAGCATGATCGGCCTGGCCAATGAGGAGCGATCAGTAGTACTTGACATGTGCCCTCGCTTATCTTTGCCAGAACTTTTGGGAACAGAATCTTTTTAGTATACATGTAAGCATATATTCCTTTCTGACTTATCGCCAGTGCGTCTACTGCTAATGCTAGCAGGTCTGGGATCAGGGTCACGTAGGTGACCATCTTTGCGTTTCCTTTCATTGCAATTAGATCCACATTTGGCTTGCCCCAATGACTGAAGACCTGCTACCAACTGGTTGAGCTGCCATTAAGTTGGATGGCAAACCGTCCTTCGACTGAGTGCATCTGCTAAGATGTTCAATCTGCCCGGAATGTGTGCTGCCCGAAGAATTATATTCCTTTCTTGGCACCACAGCAGAAGGTTCCAAATCATCATGCACATCTCCAGTGACCTCGTCACGCCTTGGCGGTTTAAATAGGACACCACTGTAGAGGTGTCTGTCCTTATTAGGACTATCTTATCTCGGATTAAGTTCTCGAACTTTCGAAGTGCTAATGCCACCGCTAATAGTGCGAGAACATTTATATGTTTCTACGCATTTGTTCGATCTCAATCCCCTGACACTGACAGATCGTCCATTACTGCTGCCCAACCCATCGCAGATGCATCCGTAAAAATGGACATCTGCGGCTGTAGTGGAACACCTCGCAGGAGACTCTGTTCTGATAGCCACCACTGAAGGTGGAACATCAATTATTCTTTTACTGGAATCCTTACAGATAACGGATCAGTTCTCTGAGACCAGAATGACATTAAATACATCTGAATCGGTCTGCACCCGAGTGCCTCATAAGGTACCACTTTCTCCAGAGATAATAGTAAACCCAGTATTCTGAGAAACTGACAAGTCAGATAGGCTCCTAGACAAATTGACCGCAAGACTGCTTAGACTGTTGACTCTGCGGAAAAGCCAAGTCAGAGCGTGCGGACCTGTTCCTGAGACTGAACAGACTTCCCAGATAAACAAACTCCTGGGATGGAGTCAGCTCAGATTGACAATCTATCCTAGATTCTTTAACAAGGCTAGGACCACTGACAGATTGTTGCGTAGAATGACTGGATTCCCCGCCTTCAGCAGCCAGTCGTCTATGCAAGTATGAACAGCTATGTGTCTCCTGCGAATATTAGTCATGATGAGAACC
Organism: Chaetoderma sp. LZ-2023a; assembly: GCA_034401795.1. NCBI lineage: Eukaryota > Metazoa > Mollusca > Caudofoveata > Chaetodermatida > Chaetodermatidae > Chaetoderma > Chaetoderma sp. LZ-2023a. The sequence continues at coordinate 146,076,954 of CM067369.1, forward strand.
GCTTTGATGAAGACTCTTGGAGCTGTGGTCAGGCCGAACGGTAACGCATTGAACTCCCAGACATTGTCTTGGAATGCAAAGTGAATATATTTCTGAAAAGGAATTGACATTGAAATATGCAAATAAGCATCCTTCAGATCTATCGACACTGCCCATATGCCCTTTCTCAAACCTGACATTACCGCTGCTAGAGTCTCCATCTTGAATTTGGGTGAAAGGAAACTTGTTCAGCGGCTTGAAGTTGAGAATTGGTCTCCAACATCTGGTGCATTTCGGAACGAGGAAAATCATCAAATAGACGCCTTGGGAGGATTGACTGCGGACCAAATGAATCACATTCTTCTGTAGATCTTCGATTCTGAGCGAATGACCTCTGAACGATCGGACTCCCTTGGAATGGGAGTCCAGACAGGAGTCGTAGTTAACGGATGAGCCAGTCTGTTTCATAGCCGTTTCTTAACCAATGACAGACGAAACAGTCTTGCACAACCTGTTCCCAATGGTTTGAGAACAGCTGAAGTCTGATAGTAGGAATCTGCACACAGCTCTCAGTCGATGTTGCACGACAAGATTGGTGAAGATTCACGACTCCCGACATCCCTGGCGCCACCAGTACGGCTCTCGCCAGAAACCCGTCAGGACCATCCCCCATGCAGCTTCTTGGCATATGACAGCCCGGAAACAACATCTCTGTCATCCTTACGATAACTGGGTCATCCCGAGCCGCTACCTTTCCTGTCATCATCATACGGCCTCTTATTAGAGGCTTTGTATGATGACGACTGGCCAGGTCCCTGAGAACCGGATGCCCAATGGGCATCACAACCTGAAAGATGGAAGGGCAATCTCTGCTGCTGTTGGTGCTGCTTATAGGACTGCAGCGGCTGTGTTCTTTTCATCGCCTTCCACGACTTGCAGACTACTTCTTGTTCTGCGACCATTGGTGCCATGTTGCAGAGCCACCAAACAAGCCCAGACCAATGAAGGGCACAGAAGACAATGCAACCCTCATTTTTGGTCCTGACTCTACGCAATTGAGAACCATTCTCCTTCACTCCACCAACGTTCTTGTGATTACCCTGGCCAGGCAATCTTGGGATAAGGGCATGGAATCCCGCACAACTCCGGGGGCAGCCTCAGGCACTACCCCACCTTCTGCCGTGCAGGTCAGCATCCCCTGCAAGATGGTGCAGCCATGCGACAAGGTGGCCATGGCCGCTCTTGATGCATCTTCAATGAGCATAAGCTCATTGAATGCATCTTTAGAGGCCTGGGACACCAATGGTCGAGAATGACCCTTGGACTTCCCAGCCAATGGCCTATTCAGGGCCTTACGCTCCTTGATCGACAGACGAGGAACAGGGGTGTACTGATGATAAGCCTGGTACAGAAAACGGACCCTACTCCTTATCCCCTTGGGGGCCTTCGGTAAAGAATAATCCAGCTGAACCAGATGGTACGCCGCAACTTCCAACATGTTATAAGTTTGAGTATCATAGGGAAGGGTAGGCATGGCAGAAGAGCCACTGGACAGAGCACTAGCTACACGCTCTGACATCCGCTCCATCGCCGGATTGCGCTGAGACCATTGGACAGATGCCAACCTGAGATGGTCAGACATCCAGGCAAGGATCTGCACCCACTCAGCCTCCATGCAAAACGAGGATTCGCCCATCAAAGGACTACCATTCTCGTTTTTCTTCTCACCCTTGGATGAGGTTGCCAACGATCCCTGCTGAGAGCCGTGGACCATGCTTCCAATGCGAATGGGGTCCGTGGCTCGGCTACTTATGGCACCAGTGTCTAAGGAACCTACAGACACAGTATCACTGCAATCCATAGACACAGTATCACTGCAATCCATCAGCTCCAACATGGGAACCGGGACAACATCTGCTACTACCACGGGCTGGCCGGCTCTGAGAGGAGCCAATGATCCCACATTACATGACATCGCCAGGTGCCGTGAAACACGGCCCGGATGGCAATCCAGACGAGATAAGATCCAGATGGAAGATGCCCGACAGAACGTCGACATCATCCTTCGGCTGACAGACCAGTACGTATCCCGGTGGAGAACCATGGGATCGGATGGAATCCGACATCTGAGAGAGCACCGGCTTGCTGGAATCTCCCATCAGAAGCAAATCTTCCTCCTCCGCCGTCGGCTCGTAAGCCGGCCGGACCACTGATTGATTGTCCTGCATCGGGCTGTATCGACAGAAACCGTGGATGACAAGGATTCAAACATTGCGTTAAACTGGGCCGCCAAGACACGCAAGGCAGAATCCATCCTCTCGTTGAGCCGATCTAAGACTCTAAAGGATGCATGATCAACCTTGGCAGCCTTATCCTTCGCGATCCTCTTTGCACGCGCTCGTCTTTAGCCATCAAATTCGGCCACCAGCGCCGACGACCACCCAATGCCAACATCACAAGGGCACCCCACGTTACACTAGGCACAGACAGATGTCCCGCGTACTTCCGTTTCATGAAACGGTTACAACACGAGTAGAGCGTACCCGGTGGGGCTTTGCCCTGCCCCTTCACTTTCTGCGAACACGGAATAAGAATTAGAACGTTGAACATGCCAACACGAAACCGAGCACAATGCACATTAGCTTGATTACAATCATAGATTACTTAGAAACAGTAACTTTCTCTTGAATTAACGTTAATCAAAGCTATTAGGCAGGTTTTTTTTACAAATTTTGACTGAAGTTTTAAAATACAACTTGGAAACTAAATAATGTTAAGAAATCCAAAAATAATAAGACCAAGCGCTACAAATACCTTCGTCAATAATGAGAAGGCTAAAGAAAATGGCTTAAACTAACTGCATAGATACACCACGCTAAACATAGGCACTGCCATCTTGGCTAAGGGCGCATCCATATTGGAAGGAATCGAGTCGCAAGAGAAATTAACCGAGTACCCAGATAAGATACAAAGTTAACAGGTAATGGAGTGACTCTAACAATGGTTAACATTTTAAAACAATGTGCCAATTTAAGGAAATTTCAAACAGTCATTATGGCACAAACGTATAAATTTTAGATTGATACAACTTGCCCCTGCGATGATTTCCATTTTCCTTCCATGATGCCAGTAATATTGTCCAAATAGTCTCTAGAAACGCAAAATTTAACAAAATTTTGAAGCTCAAAAACATGCGACTGTTTTGCAGAGCAGAATAGACCAATCTGACTGTTCTGGAGAATTGACTCGGTAAGTGGAGGCTTATGGTCATTCCAGGACACAGTATGGGCAGGACCATGGAGAGTATAGAGTTTTAATTGTTTATTTTGAGCTAGACTAGATAATAGACATTATCATAATAGTACGTCTGCTAAGTATTATTCGATGTAGAAATTTACAACAGGTCGATAGAATCTGAGTAGCAGGGATACTCATAAGAGTCCTTTTGAGGGTATATACCTCAAAATCCAGCTTGGGGCCACCAAAAGTAGTGGCTGAGAGACCCCTGAAAATCTTGTATGATTGTGTTATATTAAGTAGATTTAGAGGTTTTTACACAAAAATACCTATACAATCTAGCATGAGACCACCACTATTCATAGTTGTGAGTCCATTGTACCATTTAATTCGAACATCGGATGAGAAATACTGCTTGGGAACACCAGATTATATCAGTTTGGGACACAAAGATTTAAGCTAGAGACCCCACAAATGTCAGGGTGTGGGGTCCCTGGGACTGCCAGAATTTAGATGCCATGAGAAACACTGCTCGGTAGCTCTGGGTGAAGAGTGAAAAGTAGGTAACACTGACCTATTTTTTATATACTACATACCGTAAGTCTGCAATGCATGCATACATAAAGCTATTTATTACTGTATATGACTAGATGGACTGTGTCACACGTGTTGAGCTCATTAGTTTTTCCAAATATCACACAATATGTGTGGCTGTGTCACTAAATAAGGATTTCTTAAAATAGTATACTCCCTTGATGAATCAAATGTTTACTGAAACACTCTAAACTTCCTTCTAATTACTGAAAAGGAGACAAATCACACGGAAAAACTCACATTTCCCTAATTCTTGGTGCAAAATAAGCTAAATTTTATGGTACTTACACATAGTACATAAAAGGCATGTGATGGCATAATTTGTGCAAATTTACCTCAATTGGCTTAAGTCCCAATTTTTTGTGAATGCGATTTACATGTGCTTGAAGGATTCATCCTATGTTTGGACTAATTCAGTTACCTCATTTTCCATCTCAATGAACTGGCAAACTAAAATAGCTTATTTGCTGGTCGAGCACAGCATTATCAGAAAATCTAATTAAAAATGGTTCATTTGAATGGCAAACAGTCGACTTTAGTTAATGATAGTTGGCCAATTGAATGTGTCCTATGAGGACTGACAGGTTTTGCATGATTGATATTATGACGTATGATAAGGAAAAAAAGGCATTGCAAGCAATATAAATCCCCTCAATTCCCACCTTTGTTAAAATGACATGTAAGGAATGTGGGCAATTCACTTGCCTACTCCCTACAACTGGTATATGCGCTTACATTACAGTGTTTGTTGTAGGAGGATGACATTAAATTAACGAAGTTTGTATTTTTCGAGGGTGATAGCTCTGGCAATTATTGATGGAAACTACCAAAACAGGAACTTGACCTCAGTATTAATACTATTCATCTAAATTCTAAATTTGGTTCAAATCTGTTTTGTCTAGCATAGGCTTGCACAATCTTTGCTTTGAAACATCGCGATCGATTGTATATAAAAAATTTGCGCTTTTCGATTAAATCCCATGTCCAATGCCCAAAAGTATAAACCAGGGTAACGTGACAAGTCACAAAAACTGGGACTTGGAATTTCTAGAAAATGTTGAAATAAATGATGCAAAGATAGCACAAAATTATAACACAATTTCATGCCACAAATTCTTACCATCCTATGTCTATGCTTAATGTATACTTTATATCCATCATCGCAGGAGTGAAATTATTAATTGGGACCGCCTAAATATTGCGTATAGTTTAATAAACAACGTTTATTTCATCAGAAATCAACATAAAATCTCGTTGAGAAAAAAATATAAATCTTGTGATGTATCATCTTCTGATTATAGCCTCCCTTTGTAGGACGAGTTTAGGGCATTACCCGAGTAACGCGAAGACGCTGATATTAGTACTCGGGGAGATACTGCGCAATCCACATACATAGGACAGTCGCTTTGAGTAGCTACAAGCGTAACAGCATAAACTCGTCCTAAAGTGCAGTTTCTAGTTGCTTTCAGAATGTACGATTTACATTTAAGAGTAATCAACCATACGCACATTTCAAAATACAACAATCTGGAATGCTGTTGCTTTATTTTCTTTAATTAGACATGACAACCGAATCAGAAAGGAAAAATTATTACACCGCCTGAAATTGCTAACTCTAGAATTAAAAAGAATTATGTTCAATGATGATTGCCTAACGCTCTGCAACTAAGTATATACTTGGTATTTCACGACAGGCTCAGGGTATGCAGCGAAAGAAGGAAAATTATATGGCGATTCGACGGAGTAACTAGCTGGCTTTCTCAATGACAAAGGTGTTACCTCGCTATTTTTAGCTTGTTTATCGTAGCGCTTTGTGTTGTGGTTAGTAATTATTCGACATGTGCATGGCACGGCAGGATATAAACACAATGAACACAGGCGTGAATCGTACTCATGTACTGATAAAATGCGACAGAAAAGTACACACCAGATTTTAAACAAACATGAAATTTTTTAAGATTTTCTGATTTTTCCTGTATTACATCGTAAAAATTGCGATTTAAAAAATAAATCAAACTTCACAATTAAATCGAAAAATCGTGCAAGCCTTGTCTAGCATGAGTTATTGCCTGAATACGCCCAAATTAACGTTTCTATTTTTCAAGGGTGATAACTCTGGCAAATATGGTCGAAAAATAATGGAACACGAACTTGACATCTGCCTTGGTAGTATTAAGCTGTATTCCCAATTTGGTTCTAATCGGTTAGTATGACACGAACCTGGAAACTGTCAAATTAAGATTTATATTTTTTCAAAGGGGGAGGGGGGGGGGGGGGGGATGGAGAACGACAACTTCGGGCAAATCAATTAAATTCAAACTTGGCCTCCGTATTTGTAATTACTAAGTGGTAAGCCATAGCTGGTTCAAAACGGTGCCATCAAACACAAGTTATTGTCCGGCAACGGATAATTTTTCAAATTTCATATTTTCAAGGGCAAATAACTCCGGGTAATTTTGGCAGAAATTAACGGAATTCGAATTTGGTCTCCATATTCATATTACTAAGCGGTATGCCGAAGTTGGTTCAAATCTGTGCAGGCAAACACAAGTTATTGTTCGGTAACAGATAATCTTTTGAATTTCATACTTTCAAGGGCAAATAATTCCAGGTAAATTTGATGGAATTCGAACTTGTCCTCCGTATTCGCATTACTAAGCGGTATGCCACAAAGCTCCTTCAAATTGGTGCAGGCAACAAGTTATTGTCCGGAAACCAATCAGTACGAAAGTATGTATGTACGAACGAATGTACATCTGAACGGGCGCATTCCTATATCCACTCGAACTTCGTTTTCGAGGGGATAATAAAGACATAATAAAATGAGAGAAATTTAACATTGTAATTGTATGTAATCAGGGTGATAATTTCACTACATATCATGTACCATACTTTGTTTATTTTGACTGTTGATGTGACTGGCTGCCTGCCAAAGTGAACAAACGATCTAGTTCGGCGATATTTAGCCCATGACACCTATCAGACCGATACAGGTATTGCAATTAAAGAAAATGCAGGTTTTCATATTTCGTATAATTTTCAAACATTCTGACCCTTGAACCGTATTTAGTCAAAACTGGTTTCACTAATGAGACAATCACCGGTTTTCACTCATCCTAAACCATCCAGCCTACTTTAAAGTGCAGACCAGAACCAAATGCTGTTGAATATTTTCAAACTAATTTGTCTGGATAATGTTACTGCCTAAGGTCACAGACCAGATCTCCACATCAGAAAATGTGGCAAATTCCTATTCAACAGTTCCCTAGAACTGCAATAGCAAGTTCCACTGTCAAAAAACAATGAACTAACAAAAGCTTAATTTTGATCAATCGATGCATTAAGTTCCCTTGAACAAACTGGAATAGCCATGTTTTACAGATGCTAGCTCAATCCATTCAACAATTCCAGCGGTTATTTTCTGAAAATCCAAGATGGCTGCAATGCAGATTGAGGAATCAGATAAACTGTGAACTGTGAACAATCTAGGATCTTCATGTCACAAGGATTCCTGCAAAATTTGGTCGAAGTCTTTGTTGAGAAGTAGTTTAACTATATAACACTCAAGCCAGCAAAAAACTGCTTCTGCAGTGGTATTGGGAGTTATCAATTTGCAGACCAAGAGAAGACTATTTTTTTTTAATTTATCACTGAAATGACTGGCTCGGTCATCGAGCCAGTCATTTCAGTGATAAATTTTCAAAAATAATCTCTTGGTCTGCAAATGGACATAATCTATAAGAAAATTAAAATTTTCCTGAAAAATTTGAGGCTTAAAGCAGAAAGATAATGGACAGACAAATGACAGACAGACAAATGACAGACGGATGACGAATGATCCCTGTGCGAATAATAATATTAAGTATATAGTAAATATTTGTCTAACCTGATATCTATCAAGCAGTCTTGTGTCTGGAGTACGAAGGTGGCTGATCGGGATATTATACGGTGTTGTATACCTCTGAAAACAAGATTCAAATACCGATGATTGTACAATTTATGCACAAATTTAATTTATCAAATTCAAATGATATGTGAATGATATGCCAAAATATTAAACTTTCTATTAGTTCTTTTCTGGTCACACATTCAAGTAACTCATATGGCTAAGCATCCGTGCATAGGAAGAGGAAAATATATTTGTCTTTAAAAGAAATCTCGTCTCTTACATGTCCTATACTAGCTATTCAAATGATAGAATATGGCATATACAATCAATACATGGTATTTTCTGATTTCTATCAGGTCCTCAAAGAAAGATATTCATTGTTATCCCATTACTGGGCAAGAATTGCCAAGAAAAGTAACATATTTGCCTAGTGAATGACCATTTGCAAGATAAGACGAAGCCTATTATTGAGCCAGACAGAAATAAAATTTCAAACATAGTTTTCCCATGACTTGCATATAGAGATTCCACTAGACTATGGCAGAGGCTGGCTTTGACCGCCTTGACAAATAACAGGTTACTAGATAATTATCCTAACATTTTTCGAAGAAAAGTAGCGATGATGCCGCCTCGCCCATGTGCCTGTCTGTGTGGTAAGTGATTTAACACAACTCCTCCAAAACAATTGGATGGAATTCAAACAAATTTGATATATGAACTACCCATATGATTCCAGAGTGCAAGAACACATTTACATTTGGCTCTGAACCCAGGGGGCAGGGGAGGGGACAAATGGTCATATTGATTGTACAACTTCTCTGAAAACGTTGAACTGAATTCAAGCAAATTTGGTATGCGAGTTAACCATATGATTGCGGAGTGCAAGAGGCCATGCACATTTGGCTTTGCCACCAGGGTAGTGGTGGATAAAAGGTTAAGGAATTGATTGTAATGCAACTCCTCAAAAACCATTGGACAGAATTCAAATAAATTTGGTATGTGTGTTATTATTTCAAGAGTGCAAGAGCACATTTTCATTAGGCTCTACTTCGAGAAGGGTAGGTATGTATAATTATAATATTCTGGGGCTGTAGTAGAAACATCCTACAGCTGCTATCAATCCTTCTTCACTCCTGACCACTGTGTGTTGTCCTCAGCCAAAATCTTTAGCTTCGTCAGGCCCATTCTTGATCTGAGTGTACCGAATACTGCTTTCTTGAGGTTAACTCGCAGCAGGCTTAAAATATTTATGCAATGACGTCCTCTCCTGACTTTATATTTGCTGGCTCACAGTAGGCCGAATCCCAAGACTTTCTGTGATGGTGTGTTTCTGGGCATTCTTAGCACATGGCCAAACATGGACCATTTTAGCCCGATGACTTTTATAGACAGCGGCGATGTATTACACATCTTGTAGAGTGTATCGTTGGAAACTATGCTGACTGGCCATCTGTGTCCAGTGATGGTGCAGAGGTGTTTGCGGTGGCAGGCATCGAGTTTGTCTAGAGCTGCCGTTGGAGCTGCTTAGCTGTTACAGTTATACAGGGGTTGGTCTTGTGGAATTTTCCGGCACAGATTTCAATGCAGCAGCGAGGTAACAGTTGAAGGTGATAGAGCATCTCCCTGTGGGGAGCCGATTATGCCTCAAATTCTACAGACTTCACTGACTTGACTCGTACACTCAACTTGGTGTCTGCAAGCAGTAGTCTCACTAGTCGTAGCTCATCTTCATTGCAACTCGCTTGGCTAGTACATCTAGGATCTTTGAGCATTTAATTGTGTCAAAGGCTCATGATATGTCAATGGCCATTTTGTGGAAATCCCAGTGCATGGACATGACCACTGACACAAGCATGCGTTGAGCCCATACAATGTCTGTGCAGCTGCATCCATGTTTAAAGCCACTTTGATATATCCAGTGAAATCATTGATCTTGTCTTGGATGCGGCATAGAGTAACATTGGATAGGATTTTCTGTATGCTGTTGAGGAGCACAATGGCCTGCAGATTAGATGGGGGTGGGTGGGGTGGGGGGATTCTTGGGCATAACGCGATAAGGGTTACCTGGCCTATGTCATCACTGGAAAGGTGGTGCATAAAAGCTGAATTGATTAGGTGTGTGATTGGTTTTTGAGATAATGTCACTTGAATATTTGAATAGTTCATGCTATAAGGTCCTATGCACATCCATTTTTCAAGGCTGAGTGCCTTCTCAACTTCTGCTGCTTTAATTGATGTTAGTAATGGCCTGCCGTCACCTGAGAACAGGTGCAAGGGCTCATCATCGTGGTCAGTGAACTGTCCCTTGAACCATTCTCGATTTCGCCCTGGTCAGTTCTGAGTGTCCTTCAGTTGTGTACAGCACGTGGTGGTGTGTAGTCAGTAACTCTCATGACTCGGTCTGCCCGAAACAGTTTGTGACAGTCATCTGTGGCAGTGATTTCATCTGCTATGGAGTCGACTTGTTGAATAGCAAGATCTTTTAACCATTCATTGATGTGGCACAGAATGTTATTCCATTTCCTGCGTAGTTTGGTGCGGTCTTCACTTTGGCCACTTTGATAGATACATAGCCATAACGCTTTCTGGTCTGCTAATAGTTTTACTACGACAATGTCATCACCATACTTAGTTCAGTTGTTGTTTTCAAGCCTATGGTTCTGGTAGCTGATGATTCTATACATTTTAGTATTTTGGTTAGGACTTCGTTTGTATCGGACCTGACACCGATGTTAGCTATCTGCTCCCCGAGTGCCTTTTTGTATGACATTTGAGTGTCAGTGTCGCTGATGAGCTTGGGTACATTGTAGATGATTCTACCCTGTTGCCTGGTATGGCATTTGTACATTAGGTAGAGATCATTCATCTGAACGCATGTAATGACCGACTTATGGTCAGAATTGAGGTCCGCACCTCCATAGGTACGAACATCCTGGAGTATGCACTCTGCTTCTGTTTTTTATATCATGAAATTTATTCGGCTTAAGACTGCTGTTATAGCCTCAGAGCCTGTAAGGGCTTTGCGATCAGCAATGTGTCCTTTCCATGTTGCCCAGTGACTGCATGGGTGTTTGAAAACTGTATTTGTGGCAAATAAGCCATTGGAATTAAGGAATGCCACCAGTGCATGTCCCTTGCTGTTGTGTGTGCCCACTCCGTACGACACCCATGCATAAGCCAAATCCTGAATTCTTGAATTTACCCAGCATGGAGTTGAAATCTCCACACATGAACGGTTGTCATCTGGCTAGAATTTTTCACAGGTATCTAATATTGATAGATTCTCTTAAGCTTTTTCAGTAGCTGGGCCATATGCTTTGACTATGCGACGCTTAGTAGTGATGCATTATCGCGTTAGTATTGCCACATCGATGAATGCAATGCGATCCCTGAGGTATCCAAAACTAATGACATGGTCCAAGAGCCTTGATCCAAGTACGAAGCCTAAACCCCGGTATGCGGCCTGTTTTGGCTCCATTACCAGTACTAACTTGTGGCCTGTATGAAGTTGCTTCTGTGAGTAGCTACATTAGTCTCTTGAATGCATGTAATATCAATGTTATGGTGCTCACAGTCTGCACTTAAGGTTTGCCTCTGATCTTGCAGTCAGACCACATACATTCCACGTAGCTATGGTAAGCTCCTGGGATCACATTGTCTGTGGATGTCGAACACAGTTTCTGGTTTGAAAAAAGTTAGACGTAATCAGAGGAGGGTGGGTGCGGTGGTCAAAAGGTCAAGAAATTGATTGGTACACAAGTCCTCCGAAACCGTTAGACGGAATTCAGCCAAATTTGGTACGTGTGTTACACATATTTTTGTGGAGTGGAAGAGGACATTCACATTTGGCTCCGCACCTAGGGGTGTTCTCTAGTCTATGAAAGCTACAATGATTTAATTTCCAACCAATCACAAAAAGCCAAGGCTGTGTGCTTCAGTATATCGGCTCCATTATAGGTAGCGTCTATATTAGTGGTGTAAGACATAAGTAACTAGCATCATAGCCAACTTTCCCATGATGTTTTGTCAAGCTAGTCCAAGCAAAAGTAAAGTTATCGAGCAACAAATGAACAAATGCACCCACAGATTGATGGATGGATGGAAGCAAAACCATAACCCGTGGCTTTTGTGACAATGGGGGGGGGGGAGGGGGGGGAGGATAACCATACAAAGCTGTTGAGTATTTTGTACTAATTTTGAATGGAAGTTCTTGCTGCCATAGAGAACAGCTTACATTCATTTTAGTATTAAAGTATTCAGGATAGTTATTACAAGCTTGTATTCCATTGTTTTCCATTTATTAAAACATTCTTTTTTTATCTCACTAGTGTAATAATGTCCCATGCTAGTATTATAAGAAGCACGTCATGAGCAATATATTACTGCCTGCGTTGTCCCCTAGCATTGATGATGTAACAATACTGATTGTATAACATTATTTTACTCATGTTGTAGATTCAGACAGTTTGATCAATTTTAACAGAAAGCTAGGAAATGGCAAAATGTCAATTAACAAGATCCCCAGGAGCCTATCGCTCACCTGGAACATAGGAATTTCAACTAAAAATGTCATCAGTTATAAGTAGAACGCTAAGGTTTGGCCATAAGTGCAACAAGGACAAGAATGTGTCCTACCAAATTTGGTTAAAATCGGTCCAGTCATTCGAGATATTTTTGATTTTCTATTGCTTTGGGATAGGAGTTTTTGGTGGGAAAATGTTCGAAGATGGCAACCGAACCATTTATCCGACGGTTTCCAAAGTGGCAAATTTGAAATCAGCATACCCAAAATAAAACCAATTTCGACTTCAAATCTATCGAATAAAAATGTCCAATATGGCCGCCAAACATGCTACATTTTGATTGCTCCACCGCGGTCAGTTTTTTGGTGTATCAACTTCCCTTGAACAAACTGAGCACCCATCGTGCCCAATCATATCTTCCAAATTTCAGCCCAATCTGTTCAGTATTTCTGGAAAAAAGCTGCTTTTTGAAAACTAGTTCATCAAAGATGGCCACCAAAGCATTTAGCCAATCAAGTTCACTTGAACAAACTTGGTTCACCTGTTGCCCTAGATGATCTTTCATGAGTTTTGAATTGATCTCCCAAGCTGCTGCTGAAGATTTTGAAAGAAGTTTATAAAAATTGGCCAAAATCCAAGATGGCTATCTTGGATTTTGGCCAATTTTTAGAAACTTCTAGCCGCCAACCAAAATGGCCAATTGGCTTCATTTGAACAAACTTGGATCTCTATTCCCTAAGGATGCTTCCTCTCAAATATAATTGAAATCGGTGCAGTGGTTCTTGAGAAGCCGTTTAAAGAAAAAGATGATGGACAGACAGATGAACCGGTGAACTCCAAATAATTTAAAACCTGAAATAATAAGATGTTGCGTTTGTCACTATATTTTGTTGCGTCATATTGTGTTTTATTGGTTAGAACGTGGTAGTGAAGTACCACAGTATAAACGAAAAGTTATGAAAAAAACGAAAAGAAAATGTGCAATGGCAATTAATGACCATCTGCGTCAAGATTCCAAATATTAGCATATGTGATAAATAGAAATCCCATACTCATTACCATTTTGTATCAAATTTATCACACTCTTTGATGAAGGTCTCATTTGGAACTCGTTAATACTCGTTCTAAATGAGATCTTACTAAACTGTGGCTATATGACATCACAGATGATCGCTTAACAGAAAAATATTATCGGGATGTTATGATATCATAAAGTACTAAATGAACGTAATGGACCTTTCCAGTTTACAGGTAAGCTATTGGATATTTTGAAACTAATTTGACTGGGTGCTGTTGCTGCCTATCGTTTATTAAATAGTTAAGACATACAATTCGTACAACAATGCATAGTCCTTCACCAACTATGCGTTCGTGATGTACTTATCTACATCATTCATGATGTCATTGATTATGACATCATCCTACACATCACGCAGCCAATTATGACGTCATATGATGGATGGATAAACTGTAACGGTCCTTTCATATGGAATCTCTATGCCATAATCTAGCAATAAAGATGATTGAAGTATCACCTCAAAATCGTGTTTAACACTAGAATTCTTAACTAAATGTACTCAAACGACCACATCATCACATTTTTTCCATGCCCAATGAGAAACAAAAACTATTTATTCTACTATGATATAAACCAGACACCAATAAGCCTAGTAAATAGGGTGCTTACATTTACAACATCAAAGGCTTGATCTTGGGATGTGTTTCTCTGATTCGCCTCTGCTCCTGTTAGGCGGTTCACCTCCTTGTCCAGATCAAACAATGGCAAGCCTCTTTCTCGTTTCACCTTAAAGGAACCAATATTTTTTTTTTTATTCATAATTTCAACAAGAGGTATGTGGCTCTCACCTAGAACTGTATTTGAACAAGGACAGGAACATTTAGCGAAATCTGAAACCAACAACCATTCAGCAGTTTGGCTAAAATTGACCAAGCAATCCTTTAAATGATTTACTGCAACCCACAGAAAGGAGATGACCACTGAGCGTTCCATCTACAAGCCAAGTTTGATATCCCAGTGATTAATGTAAAAGGATACTAACATTTTCAAAGCCTAAACTATGTAAATACATATAGAAATAAGAGGTCCACCAATAGCACAAGATATCCCGATTTGATGATGGGGCATGGAAAATGCAATCAGTAAGAGAACTAACTAATCTGCGCTCAACATGCATAACTCAATATTACAGCTCATCACGATTTGTGGCTGGTGGCTATGCTACATTTCAGATCACTATCCATTTTGTTAGGTTTCTTTCACAGACCTACACCAATGGACTTGATTTGAAACTGATCCAACAAATGGTAGAATTATTATCAGGAAACCCATTTCTGAAATGACGTGGCCATATTAGATTTACGATCAGCTTCGATTTTGAGAGGGTTCTTTCTCAGACATAGTCCAATGGACCTAAGAAATTTCAAACTGATCACACAAGCAGTAGCTGAGTTACCATCAGATTTTCAATTTTCATGATGACCGACCATGCCTAGCGGTCATAATGGAATTTGGATAATGGTTGATTTAGATAAGGTCCTTCCTCACATGTAGTCCACTGAACCTATTGGGTGGAATTCAATAAGGTTTAAACACCGACTTAGCCGAAACATGGTAACAAATCATGTCCTAAACCTGGCAATAAGAGATTTGTTGGCAGGTTTAGACTTAAAACCTCGTCTGTATTCAGATACCAAATTTAAACTCAGTAACAACTAAACCAGGTTTAAATCACATTTATTCATAACAAATTTTATCTCTTTGGGATATGATATATTCGTTAAATGATTAACACATAGAAATCTGGCTGCCTAAGGGAGAAAGAGCTTCAAGTTCAAATAGCTTTGGAAATATTCAACAGCTTAGACATGTTATTGCCTTGACAATGGCACCCAATATTTCAGTGATGAAGATGTTTACAGGTCTTATTACCAAAATCAATTGCGCAAGAGAAATGTCCATGCTGGTTTATTTCATACCCGTTACATGTAGCAGGCTATGTTTATGTAGGCCTATGATGCATCCAAATATACGGTGATGTTAGCTTATAAGCTAAATGTTATTACCCTAGGAGTAGCAAAACCGAAAACAGTCCGCAATACATTGTTATTGTCGCCATATAATGCCTAATTTAATGCATAGACGTAAATGTCTATAAAAGGAGAAAGTGATGGTGAAGCTTGTGGCAGTAGCAATGAAGCTGAAGAAGCTGCTGCTGCTGATAATGATGATGATGATGATAATGATAATGATGATGATGATGATGATGATGATGTCTACGATGCAACAGCAGCATCTCCTTCATTATCACACTCACTATAGCCAATGTTCCATTATCACCAGCAGCACATTACCATCATCATGATCAGGGGGAAACAGTAGCAAAAACAACAACAACGTCATTACCATCATCGTGATCAGCAGCAACAGTATCAACACCAACAACGTCATTACCATCATCATGATCAGCGGCAACAATAACAACAACATTATTACAATCATCATGATCAGCGGCAACAATAACAACAACAACGTCATTACCACTACCATCACCAGCATCGATTAGCATCAGCAGCAATAGTTTGTCAGATCATCATTATTTATCCAAATTCTTTATTATGTACATATCTTGCTCAACGCTAGAGCTGGGCGGTATTGATATTTACATGACAGTATCGGTACCGTGAAAAAATACCGCGGTACCACCGTATACCGTCATCTGAGCTTGAGGCATTTCCTTTTCACTGCCATCTCCAATCAACGGTAAATATAGGTAAAATAAATAAATCGGCTTCCTGATTTAGAGAAGAAAAACATGACTGTTTAGTTTCATGATTTTATTAGGTCACTATTTTTATTGACGTAATATCATTCACGGGAATATCGGTCAAAGGGTGTGGTCGACTCGCTAACTATTACCCGCTGTTTGAGACATTGGGGTGCACTATTTTCAATCTGGATTGTTCTTGCTATTAATGCGTGCGACCAGCAAACGGTAAATTTAAGTTTGGCAGTCGAGCGCTTTGATAAACAGAGTCCAGACAAAATCCGCGAATATTTAAACGGGGCGAGTGTTGTACTCTTTTATTTCTGTTGGAGTCGTATATTCTGTTACTCGCGAAAACAGGCATATACACATACATATGACACGATATTGAATATAGCCGATTCCAAAGCTTCTGATAATTACCGAGTACCCGATGTGCAGACTCGTTACCCGCCATGCTTCACGTGAACAATGCGTGTAAAAAGCTATTTCCGCGAACTTCCGACGTGTAGCCAGTTGAAAAATGAATTAAAAAAAATAAAACACTATAATTTTTAGGTGTCGTTACTTAAACTGCATTTAATCTTTAAAGAAATTTCTTAAAACAAGCCAGAAAAATAAAAAATAACTTCAACGCTTGCTCGTTGTTAATAAATTAGCACGTGATCAAAATGGCGCGAGCAAATACTACGTTTTAGTAAATTTTCATTGATAAATTCAGCATAGTAATGTATTTTCCTATGGTCTAGTTCATGAACAACCAATCAGATACTTCTTTGCGAGATCGCTGTTGTGTTTGAATAGCACACAGTTTGTATGTTATTTTGTTATTCTAGCGTGTTTGTTCGGTGACAAAATGCTTGGAGTAATAAATTACAAATAATAGAAACGGGAATAGGGAATATATTATAGTGTAATTACTACCGGCGGATGGCCAGAGAATGAGTTTAGATGTTTTAAATAAAGCAATTTTACCGTGAGACTTTCAAGACGTACGTTTGACATACAATTCTGCCTGTCATTATTTTGTAATTGATGTCTTGATGTTTGTTTTTACAACGACCCTTTCACCTCAACTCGGCTAATAGTTAGTCATGCCTGTATTTTTGGCACTATTAGCACTTATTTACCCTTGGTCAAGTCAGATTTTATGAATATATTTCTCAAATATTGGTCAACCATTATGGATGGTATTCACGGTATTTGGAAATGTCAACGGTTACGGTATCGGTTCACGGTATACCGCGGTCCTCACGGTACTACTGTCAGACCACCCAGCTCTACTCAACGCCACCTGTAAAATTAAGTTCTTTTCGATTGGCCCCTGTAACCACGCTCAAATTACAAATTTCTCGCAATGCATCCATTCTGACTTTGTGATAAGATTTAAACCAAATCCTAAGGTACCCCTAACGTGGTTTACACTTTTACAATATTTGTTACATGGTTTATGTTCTAAACCACCTTACGGCACTCTGTTTAGCTTGTTACCCAGTTTATTACCTGGTTTGTTACCTGGCTTAAATTTGGACTCATTTCACAATTTAGCTTTAACAGAATTAATTGTAAGTGTACATACGCTTAGATTGATAATATTTACCTTCATGTTAAATCATTTTTAGATTGAACCAGTATTTTAAGTCGGTCTAAATGCATGTTTAAGTAATAACTAGACTAGGTTTTAATCCCTTAACCCTGTCACCTATAAATTCCCCATATCTCAGTTTCGATACAGGAAAAGTATTGAATATTTTGATATGAATTTAACTGGAAGCCATTGCTGCCTAAGGCAGTCAAATTAATTTTAAAATATTCAACAGAATAAGGTTTATATCGTAAGGAATTTACTTTTTCAGGGATTTGTCAGTGAAAGAGTTAACCTGGTTTAGCTAAACTGCCGTATTAAATTCCACCAATTAAGTTTCAAACCGATCCAACAAATGGTAGCATTTAATTACATACAGATGAGCTAAAAGTATTACATAATATTCTACATCGCTATGAAGCTCCATTTCAAAGGCAAACTGGTGAATATTTTAAAGTTTCATTCTTTTCAATCTCACCTTCCTGACATTCAGTTTTCGTCTAAGTCTGTGTAGATCAACTGGAAGAGATTGATGCTCAGTCGCGGCATTCAATCTCTTCCGAAGCTGTGTCTCTTCGTAGAGACTCATCTGAACACATCTGAAAAGAAACTCCCATAGTGTAGTGATGCACAAATTAAGAGAATCTATCACTCAGCTTATGAAACCACACTCATGCAGCAACTACACCAGAAAGTCATTGAATCTTTTAATTCTTTACTGGTCAATCCGTCCAAAAGCAGCTTTTGCGATGGTCTTGTGGAATAGCCATTTACAGAGTAAGAGAAGGCTATGTTTGCAGTTTTACCACGGGAATGACTGTCTCGATTACTGAGCCAGTCATTCGAGTGGTAAATTTTCTAAAATAGGCTTCTCTTCCTGTGCGAATAGCCATTATTTATGAGAAAACTGAAATTTTCAGGACCAAATTTGTCCATTAAAGGATTAATCTTAATTTGGCTGAAAGCTATTGCTGCCTTAGGCAACATCAGCTTCAGGTAAAATGACCTAGTCACAAAACAGTCAATGGAATAATATTTATATCATAAAGAATTTTGTCTATCTGAACCCTAGAATTAACAAGAGGACCAGGGGCCTTGATACTCAGTTGTCCGACATGCAATTCTATTCCAAGCCTACATGCATGACATGTATTTCATTTCAAAGGAATTTCAACATATTTGGTGTAAATAGCTGAAAATCAAACAAGAGGGCCAAGGGACCTGTATCGCTCACCTGGAATTATTTGCCAGACACAACCGAATAAAACGAGATGACCACTGGAAAGATTTATCAATCTAATTTCTGTGAATGTTTAGCCAAATTTGATTAAAATTGGCTTTTACATGACTTTCTCACAATTTTTCAGAAAATCCTGGATGAAGATGGCCGCCAACCACGCTAAATGTTAATCCATCAATGGTGGCCATGTTTTTAATGTACCCATGGACAAACTTTAAGGGTCTTTAGTCCCTAATCATATCTCTCAAATTTCAGCCTAATCTGTTTAGTAGTACAGGAAAATAAGTCGCTTTCAAGAAAACTAGGTCATCCAAGATGGTTGCCAAACTATTTGGCCAATCAAGTTCCATTGAACAAACTTGGATCAGCTCTTGCCCTAGAGGATATTTCATGAGTTTTGAATCGATCACCCGAGTGCTTTCGGAGATTTTTAAAACAATTTTTTAATATCGGCCAAAATCCAAGATTTTATCCAGACTCGTCTCAAACTAGAGAACGCATCAGGCATATAACTTAGCACTGATTTTTTTTTAATTACTACAAAATCCAAGAATAGCGCCGGCCAAATTGGTCGATCGGCTTCGAATATACTTGACATCAGCCCAGTGATTCTCGAGAACAAGACATTACAAACTTCTCATTGCTTTAGTATGGGAGTTTTTGGCAGGAAAAAGGACCAAGATGGCGCAAAACCATTTATTCGACAGTTTCGAAAATGGCAAATCTGAAATCAGAATACCTAAAAACCTATATACCGTATTTCGCTTAATTGAAGCCTATGCTCTAATAATAATACACACACACGCACGCACGCACGCACGCACGCACGCACGCACGCACACACACACATGCTATATTACATTTTATACATTATATATAACACAATGTACAGAACTATATATTCACGCTTTCATCGACGACTATCCCATATTTCAATTTACCAACCATACAGAAAATGCCATTGAATAGTTTGAGACCTATCTGACCACAAGTTTCTGCTACCTTACGCAGCAATGGCTCTCAGTCAGATTAAGCACAAAATACTCAACAGAATAGTTTGTCTATCTCCAAGAATTTGGTTTATTGGGGATTTTATCGCTGAAAAGGTAAAAAACAGTAGGTAAGTTATAAAATAATTATTATCTACATTAGTCATATCTCATTACCAAAATACAATATAAAAGCTAGTAACTATTGCATACTACATATTGTCTAAGTATTTACTACAGAATTTACTACTTGTATATTTAAGTTTACCCTGAATTATAATGCTTTAGTAGGTTGTATGAGAATGTGCACATAGTTTCAGATTGTGTAAGACTTTGAGGTAGTGAGTTCCAATGTTTGACTGCTGTGTATGTGTAGCTTCTTTTGCCATAATCAGTCTTGAATTTTGGAAGTTGAAGATGACAATGTGTTTTTGAGCGCAAGTTGAGTGAGTGTATGTCTTCTGGGAGGGTGAACAAATTCTTTATGTAATTGGGGGCAAGATTATTAAGCGCCTTATATGTCATAACATTTGTCTTGATGACCAACCTTGCAGACAGAGTTGTCCAACTTAGTTGTTTATATACATTTTCTGTTGGTTCTCTAAATGTGGCATCAAGGATAATACGTGCAGCTCGCTTTTGCAATTTCTCCAGTTTCTCTAATAGTGAATGTGTAGTTTGACAGTAAATGAGTGAGCAATAGTCTATATGTGAAAGTATGTATGCCTTGTAAAATAAATTCCTGTGTTCAATTGTTAGATAATTCTTGTTCTTCTTAAGCATGTATATTATGGATGAGATTTTTTTTTACAGATTTTACTCATATGTTCATTCCAAGAGAGGGTGTTATCAATGTGTAAGCCTAAAAGCTTTTCAGATGTAATGATGCTTACATTTCCACTCTCCATGGGCACAATAATTTGTGTATTTACACTTTTTAGCTTGTGCTTACTGCCAAGCAACATTAGTTTAGTCTTATCTAAATTCAGGGCATTTTGTTGAATTGACACCATTTTTACACTGATTCCATATCCTTGGTTAATTGTTCTTGAATATTGTTTACATTTGGGTTATTAACATGCATAGTAGTGTCGTCGGCATACATATCTACATTACATTTCGTATACAGGGGAAGGTCATGACAAATGGTCAGACGTCTAATAGAGGCCCACCCCCTAACTTTGACATATGAGCTCCAATGATTTCTTAGCAGTTTCAAAATGGCAAAACTCTGTATTAGAAGCCCACCCCACTAACTCAGCAGATTGTATAGGAAAATTTTTTTTAAGAGCAAATTTGTAAGAATAGCGTGTATAATAATAATAATAATAATAATAATAATAATAATAATAATAATCGTGTCATGGGGTGTGTCTACTTCACACCGATCTCTGCCCTGATACATTTCCGGCCCCTCTACAAGTCAATACAAGCCTTGGATTTGTAAATCTCGACCACCTATTAGATTAATACTAATAGTAGGCCACATATGTTCAAGATATAATAAAGTTTATTCCACACTTTTGTAGTCAAAATGTGCGTAAAACAGTCTTGGCGTGATTAAATACCTTCCTTATAAATATATTTTAAGACCAAATTTATGTATCAAACAAGCAGTATTGCGCATCAATTTTGTAATGCCGATCAACATTAAATGATCCAAAATATAGCCGGCTTCTTAAGTTGGCGAGCCAGCGGCTCTTTTGCGATTGGAGGCGGCGTGTTCTCGCGATATATTATATGCTAACGGGAGTTTATCAAACGGGTACCCGTTATTCAGATCAGTATGATACTCAGTTCCTATCGCGCAATGATAATATATAGAAATTTCTGAGTTCCGAGTCCCCGATTCTAGAATATTTATATCCGAGTACTCACTCTAAAATAAACTCTTCAATTGGAGGCAAATCACTTGATTTGTATTTTTTCGCAATGCGATTTTATATCAAATTGTGGATTACGGTTGATGTAATAAACGACTTTTATTAAAGGACACGCAATATTTTGGCGCTCAAATAAAATAATTTCACTTCCCCGGAGATGTTTTGAGGTATACATTAAACATAGGCGGTGGGAATTTTTATGGGAGAAAATGCGTTGAATTTTTGTGGTATCAGTTTTAGAAAACTTTTTGGTAAAACTCTAATAAAAGCGCACCCCCCCCCCCCCCTTTCTCAGAGATGTTGGGCTGGAAATTGAACACCTCTCGTCCTAGTAGAAGCCTAGGCTTCAATTAAGTGAAATACGGTAGATATAAATCCAATTTTGCCTTCAAAGTCCATCAAATCAGAAAATCCAAAATGGTCGCCAAGCACGCTACGTTTTGATTGCTTTTTGACATGTTAAATTCCCAACAAAATTTAATGGCCCGTAATCTATAATCATATCTCCAAAAGTCAATTTGAACATTTCCGGTCTGTCGTGGAGATACAGACCCTTGTTCCGAGAGATTAGATCTCTTCTGTCTGCAAGAGGGATTGGATTGCAGACCAGAAGGTCCAGCAGATCCGTAAACCATGATCGGCCTGGCCAATGAGGGGCGATCAGAAGTACTTGGCACACACCCTCTCTTATCTTTGCCAGAACTTTTGAGATGAGAATCGTTGGAGGATACGCATACACATACATTCCCTTCCAACTTATCACCAGTGCGAGCGGGTCCGGGATTGGTGACACGTATGTGACCATCTTTGCATTTTGTTTCATTGCAAATAGATCCACATTTGGCTTGCCCCAATGTTTGAACAGAACCTCCGCTACCGATTGGTTGAGCTGCCATTCCGTCGGACGACAAACCGTCCTTCGACTGAGAGCATCTGCCAGGATGTTCAATCTTCCTGGAATGTGTGCTGTCCGAAGAATAATATTCCTCTCTTGGAACCACAGCAGAAGGTTCCAAATCATCATACACAACTCTGGTGATCTTGTCCCGCCATGGCCGTTCAAATAAGATACCACTGTTGAGTTGTCTGTCCTGACTAGGACAATCTTGTCTCGGATTAAGCTATCAAATTTTCGTAGTGTTAATGCCACCACTAATAATTCGAGAACATTGATATGTTTCTGAAGGTGGAATATTAATGGTTCTTTTACTGGAATTCTCAGAGATAACGGATCCGCTCTCTGAGACCAGAATGACATTAGATACATCTGAATCGGCCTGCGCCTGAGTGCCGCATAAGGAACCACTTTCTCTACAGATACTAGTAAACCCAGTATTCTGAGAAATTGTCGTGCCATCAGAAAGGCTCCTAGAGAAACTGACTCAGTACCGCATTCAAACTCTTGACTCTGCTCTCTGCCGGTAAAGCTACGCCGTCCCTGAGATTGAAATAAATTCCCAGATAAACAAACTCCTGGGATGGAGTCAATTCTGATTTCTCTAGATTCACAATCCATCCTAGGTCCTTTAGTAAGGCTAGGACTACCTGAAGATTGTTGCGCAGAGTGACTGGATTCCCCGCCTTCACCAGTCGTCTAAGTATGTGTGAACAGCTATGTTTCTCCTGCGAAGATATGAAGTCATGGTGAGAACCACTTTGGTGAAGACCCTCGGGGCTGTGGTCAGACCGAACGGAAGCGTATTGAATTCCCAAACATTGTCTTGAAATGCAAAGCGAAGATATTTCTGAAAAGGAATTGACATTGGAATATGAAAATATGCATCCTTCAGATCTATCGATACTGCCCACATGCCTTTTCTCAGCCGCGTCATCACTGCTGCTACAGTCTCCATCTGAAACTTTGGAGAAAGAATAAATTTGTTCAACGGTTTGAGATTGAGAATTGGTCTCCAACCTCCGGTACGTTTCGGAACGAGGAACATCATCGAATAGAAGCCTAGGGAGGACCGATTGCGGACTAGATGAATCGCGTTCTTCTGCTGAAGATCTTTGATTTCTGAGCAAATAGCATCTAGATGATCGGATTCCCTTGGAACGGGAGTCCAAACTGGAGTCTATGTTAATGGAACTAACGATTGATGGATGAGCCAGTCCGGTTCGTAGCCGTTTCTTAACCACTGACAGACTAAACAATTTTGCACGACCAGTTCCCATTGGCTTGAGAACAGTTGAAGTCTCCCTCCGACGGTAGGAATCTGCACACAGCTGGCTATTGCACGATAAGGTGCTAATTCGCTTAGGTGAAGATTCTCGACTCCCTTCATTCCTGACGTCACCGGAATGATTCCCGCCGGAAACCCGAGCAGCCTCTGGCACTTCCCCACCTCCCGCCATGCAGGTCAGCATACCCTGCAGGATGGTACAGCCGTGCGAGAGTGCAGCCATAGCTGCCCTCGCCGCATCCTCAATGAGTGTTAACTCATTAAAAGGATCCTTATTGGCTTGGGAAACTATTGGACGAGAACGACCCTTCGATTTACCAGCCAATGGCCTATTCAATGCCTCTCTCTCCCCGACGGAAAGCCGTGGAACCTGGGCATATTGATGATAGGCCTGCTCTGAAAAGCGGACCCTACTCCTTATCCCCTTTGGGGCCTTGGGCACTGAATAATTTGGCTGAAGCAGACGATATGCCGCAACTTCCAACATGTCCCAAGTCTGCGTGTCCAAGGGGAGCGTCAGCATGGCCGAAGAGCCACTTGACAGAGCGCTAGCCGCTCGCTCTACCATCCACTCCATCATCGGATCGCGCTGAGATCCTTGATCCGATGGCAACCCGAGATGGTCGGACATCCAGCCAAGGACCTGCACCCATTCAGCTTCGGTGCAGAATCAGGATTCGTCCATCAATGGACTACCATTCTCATCTTCCTTCTCACCCTTAGATGAGTAGGCCACCGATGACCCATGCTGAGAACCATGGACCCCACTCCTTCCAACATGAAGTGAGTCCATAGCCCGACTACTTGCGGCACAAGTATCCAGCGACTCCAGCACGGGACTACAGCCGCTTTTACCACGGCAGACAACGGAACTCTGAGAGGAGCCGCACCTACCGCCGCCGGGATGCCGACAGGAAACGAAAAACACGGCTCCACCGACAACAAATCGGCATCAAAACGAGTGCATAGACACGCCAAGCCAAAACAAAACGTTAATCATGGGCGCCGCCATCTTGGCTATGGGCGCATCCATCTTGGAAGGAACCGAGTCGCAAGAGAAATTAACCGAGTACCCGGATAAGATTAAATAGTTAACGGGTACCGGAGCGACTCCAACAATGGCTACCATTTTAAAACAATGTGCCAATTTAAGAAAACAGTCATTATGGCACGAATGTATAAATTCTAGATTGATACAACCTGCCCCTGTGATGATTTTCCTTTTCCTTCCATGAAGACACCGTTAGAAACTCTAACTACACACTTGGAACGCAAAAATTTGAATTAAATTGAGCTGACATAAAACGCGACATTCAAGCCAAGCAAAATAGACAAATCTGACTGTGATTGGGAATTGACTCGGTACCTCGGGCTATGGTAATTCCCGGACACAGTATGGGCAGGAACAGGAGAGTGCGGCGTTTTTTAATTGTTTATTTTGAGTTAGACTAGATAATAGACATTATCATAATAGTACATCTGGTAAGTATTATTTGAAGTAGAAATTAAATGCATATAGGATCCTTCTGACCAGATTTGGTATAAAAAGTGAACACGGGGCCGGCAATGGTCACCTGGAACAATGACATCTCCAGTAGAAAAGACATGTTCTACATGTGTAGCCCTATATTTTTGTCAGTTCTGGGCAAGAAAAATAAATTTAAGTAGAAATTGTGGCTGAGCATTGTAGGAATACTTTAGATGATTTTCTGGACATTTGTCATCAAAGAAAAACTAACGATTCGACCAGACGACCCGAATGGTCTGGTCTTGTTTTACTAATTACATATACCTACCTCCTTGCATTACTATTGCTCTTTCCATTTTTGAAGGGAAGTGTAGTAGGATGAATTTCTTACAGCCAATGTTTGCTGGGTATTGTGGTTACAGAGTGACTGAAGGTTCCTTCAGGTATCTCCATACTCTCTCTAATGATGAGATCCATAGTAATTCGCTTGAATGCTATATCTCAGAATGAGGCAAGAAGAGGGTTAATCCAATACCCAGTGCTACTGAGTAGGTCATTAAGCACAATGACAACCTCATTGGCTGATAGCTATTACATGACATTGTTGATAGCGACCAAGACTTCATTCCTTTGACGAATCGTCATATAATCCAGCTTGAGGCAGATCCATGAAAAGGCAGATGATCCTATCACAACTTGACTCTGAATATCTGACTAAAGCTGAAATTAAAAATTAACCTAATTTCTCTACATTATATGATGGGAAATTTCTTTCAGAAATACCCAAATATGTTGAATTCTGACATATCTGGGTATAACCTAAAGGCTGAAGAATACAATGAATATCTTTCTTGAATATGACTATTTAAAAAAGATATGACCATTTAAATGAAGCCTCAAGCCGTCCCCAACCCCAAACCCCCCCCTCCCCCCCACAAAAAAATTTGACAGAGGGGAGGCTTGAGATGGGCCGTAATGCAAGGAGGTAGGTATATGTAATTAGTAAAACATAAGACCAGACCCTTCGGGTCATCTGGTCGTTGTTACTACATTACAACCTACCTCCTTGCATTACTATTGCTCAAATACAGATACAAATTTGCGAATGATTACTGGGTTCTGATGGAGAATCTTGCCTCTGTTCTGGGACAAGAGATTGTTGGAAACAGGTAATAGAAATGGGAGATCTGCAAGAATGTCCAGGAGATCCAGAAACCAAGACGGAGCTAATAACAGGACCACACAAAGATGTAGCCGGATCTTTCTCAGGACCAGAGGAAAAAGAAATGGGGGAAAAGCATAAGCGAATATGATGTCCCAAGATTGGGCTGGAGAGTCGACGGAAAGGACCATCTCATCCAGAAAGTTCTTGAGAGTAGCCAAGAGATCTATGTGAGGACGACCGAACTGAAGAAAATTGACTTGACTACAGCCTCTTCCAATTCCTATTCTCTTTCTGGGATCCCGGAAGGACGAGATAATTGGTCGGCCAGAAATTTAACTTGCCTAGGACGTGGGCTGCACAGAGAGAAATGTTGCAGGCTCTACACCAGTGAAGCATTATCAAGGACTCTTGGAAGAGAGACACCGACCTGATCCCTCCCCGATGATTGATGAACTAGACTACTGCGAAGTTGTCCGAGCGGATAAGAATTGATAACCCGTGCCAAAGGACTAGGGCATAGAAAAACAGTCCACGATTCAAAAGGTTGACGTGGTAAGAGGCTTTCAGAGGGGACCAAGTGCCTGAAATGTTCCTAGAATCCCAGATTGATCCCCATCCTTCCAGGGATGAGTCCAAGAAGATTGCTTGAAGAGATGGAATGTGTCACAGTGATGAGTTTGTGTAACAAATAACCTGAGGAATAAGAAAATTTACCAAATTTCTTTTTCACGAATGAGATGACATACTTACCTCCCTAACACTCTTGATATACTAGTATATCGGCTCTAAGTTCAATAATATTCAGAATTATAAAAAGTTAGGTGCCCCTAATGGGCAGGGGATGTACACAGGCATGCACATGACAACCGGTAACATATAAAAGTTACAAGTCTAAATTAATAAATGGAACAATATCACCGTAACAGATGATGAGGAAGCTTCCTCTGCAGACTTTGAATTAGCCATAATCCACAAATGGTGATAATAAGTATTGAAAATTCTCAGATAGAGACTGGGAAAGTTTTCCACATATAGCTTGTCAGCCAATATATTAGAAAAACGGAAGTACCAGTATGTGCATGCGCAGTAGGTGGGGTCTGTCATGTGCATGCCTGTGTACATCCCCTGCCCATTAGGGGCATCCAACTTTTTATAATTCTGAATATTATTGAACTTAGAGCTGATATACTAGTATATCAAGCGTGTTAGGGAGGTAAGTATGTTCTCATGATGTGAAAAGGGGAATGAATTGGACCACCTAGTAGTAGAGATTGAATGTCTTTCCAAAACTGAGACTCATAAGATGGAATATAATGAGGAAACAAGGAACTAGAGGGTCCAGATAATAGATCCCAAGAAACATGAGGAAAAGCTGAAAGGCCTACTCTTGAAATAGGCCCAAAAAAAACACCTTTTCCACCGACACCATCAGGGCTATAATATGAAGAAAGACCTGGCCGAAATGAACTGGCCCCCACTGAAAACCCTGGATACAAGATACAAGAGCCTTAACAATGGTGAGGAAATGAAAAAGCTTCCTTTGGACAAGATCGAAAAGGATCCCTAAGTGAGTGAATATCTGATTTGGAGATAGACGAGATTTCCCCTGTTGACAATCCAGCCTAGCTGAAGACATATTCGGATAGCTACTGAGACGTCAGAGAACAGAGACATAGGGAATTAAGCCTTGAAGAGTTAATGGTCTAAGTAGATCTGAACTGAAAAAGGGGGTAAAAATTAAGACAAGCAGACATGAAGAAAGATAAGGGTGAACACGAAAGGGGAAAAAAATGAGGCTGACAATTAGGAAGTGGAGCTGCCATACTAGGTCAGGGGATGTGATACGAAGAGAAATTTTGAAAGGAAAGGTTAAAAGGAACTAGAAATAAGAGTCTTTAAGGACTAGAGAAAGGTCCATAAGCCTACATGAAAAGAAAGAATTAAAGAATGGACCGAACCATTATCAAATTGGAAGCCATGATGAATAGTCAGCGTTCTGAGGAATCTGAATCCCATGCCTGAAGATTTACAGGTAATGCGGGAACTGTGATCCAATGAGGAATAAGTGAAAAAAGAGAGGGTGGATCCTCCGACAGAGGGTAATGACCATGAGAAAACGTATTAACAATACACTGATCAAAATCAAAGAAACCCAATGGACCTAGAAGAGGGATAACCGACTCCCTCCAAGGATAGAAGGCAAAATTGAGAGCATTGGTAACGAGAAATCTATAACTACGGAAAGGATTGTAAGCAATCCACCTCTAGAACAAACCTGAATATTAGAAAAATCTCAAACTCACAAGATGCACAGACCAGAGGAACCTTTCCATAATATGATATCTTTGTATACAAAAGCAATCTTTGCAACTAATAAGACAAAATATGGAAAGACAACCATTAAGGATGCTTATAAATCGATCCTGATTACAAAATGAAATGATGCGGGCTCGGCACCAGTGAAGCATTATTAAGGACTTATAAAAGAGACACCGACCTGATCCCTCCCCAATGATTGATGAACAAGACTACTGTGAAATTGTCTGAGAGGATAAGAATTGATAAACTGAGTAACATGGGATCCCAAAGGACTAGATAAAAAATAAATCAAGAAGACCTAATAACAAAAGGGATAAGAAGCCTACCAATGAAAGATATACTTGTATGATACCTACTATCTGAATAAAGAAAGATATAAGAGGACTAAGGCCAAAAAGCCTCAATATTCCAATTAGGGCTAGGCTGATAATAGTTAGGATGTTTGATAGTTAAGATACAGTCCAAACTGTTTATGAGTCTATAATTTAGGATGCTACAATGAGATCAGATAGACTTCCAAGCATCGATTTATACTATTGGAAATTAATGTTTCCTGAAATCGAGTGAAAGGCGATGTTTCTTAGTTATAAGAGCTATATCCTTATTCTTACCCCCTAACGAGAGGTAACTTGCGTTTATTTCAACTATTTAATCTTTACCACTTACTTTGTATGGAGAAAAAAGCATCATAGAAGTATTGCCTTACTTATTAAAAGTTGTAGACATTGAAACATTATAGATAAATTTATTTATAGTGTTTATACCAGATTTAGTGGCAAATAGAAATCCTATAGTAAACCTATGGGAGGGGTGAGAGTTCAGCTATAGCCAGATAGAATTAGCTAAAGTAATACTGATCTATGTTTAAGATTTATATCATATCCAAAAGATACACTCCATGTAAACAAAAAAGGGAACAAAATATATACGGGGCGATTTGTCAACGACCTATATAAAAAGTGACAGGAACGATGACAATCTGACAGCTACCAGAAGTAAATAAGAAGGGAATGTAAAGGATAAATTTTGAGCCAAAAATCACCAATCCTATGATGGTGAGGAAGAACATGACTCTAAATAAAGGGTTTTAGCTAAAAATATGAAAATAGCCTTGAAAAATGGTTATATAGAAGAGAAAAAAGCGATAATCTCACCGAGACGAAATGAGACTAGGATGAATACTGCCGTAACTACGAGTGCTGACGATAAAAACTGACAGATACTAAAGAACACCAAAATTCGGGAAAGAAACTTATATTAAAGAGAATCTCAAAACACCATGAGTGCAAGTCTAATCCGACTTTTAGGAAATTAATATTTTAAAACAAGTGGGTGATAAATAGGGAAGAATAGCATTAAAAGAACAAAATATTCACGATAAAGAGATAACAAGTAAATTCAAGTAAGTTATGACAGTATGTCAACCTGCCAACATAGAAGGGAGGCGGTGTACTATATGAAAAGATGAATGCCCCGAATAGAACTGCGCCTCAAACTGGGGACGAAAAAATTACCAAAACCTAGCTAGTTAGAATTGCGCAGTAATCTTACAGATAGGAAAGAGTGCAGGAAGAAAAACCTGAGAACGAATAAAAATTACCATACTTTAAATTGTGAGAAGGCAAGGAGAGATAACACGCAGTAAAAGGGGAGAAGAAGCCTGAACCACTAAGATATAGCATGAGAGAGTACTGCTAGATAAGATAATGATATGCACATATGTAATAAGGAGAAAAAAGATCCCATTGAAAAAAGAAATAACTTATCTAGCTAAGAAAAATTAATTTTCAAAACAAAAAAGATGATAGTAGGCCCTAACCCTGATTCCAAAGAAATGAGCCGAACCCGGGTCCACAAAAGGGACCAGGGTGCGGTTCCACTAAAACCGGTCCCCAATCTTAAGCCATTCAGGACCGGGGAAACATGAGAAAAAATGCCAAAATTAGCGGAAAAAATTTAAATGAAAATAAATTCTGACCCTACTGGGACCGGTTTCCTGCCCGGGCCAAAGCCGGGCCCAGGCCTGGGACCTCAGAACTCTAAAGAAAAAGATGGAAGATGATGGAGAATTTTGTAAGGCACCCAGCTCCAGAGTCCAACTGAGCCCCAGGACCGGGGGAAAAGTGAAATCACAAGGATACTGGCCAAAATTAGTTGAAAAATCAGATTGAATCTGACACACCAAAAAGCCCGACACCCGCCACGGACCTAAGGAGGAGCCAAAGCGAAGAAGCCATAGGTCTGACCAGAGAGGTGTGAACCCGGACCTGGGAAAAGACCCGGGGCCGGAGCCGGCAAGAACTCTAAACCCAGTCTCCCAAGCTGCCAGACCCTGACAAAAGTCTGGGTCCGGCCCCATAGATAAAATCGGGAAACAAAGCCGGCCAACATCCAGACCCGGGACAGGGAAAAAACCCGGCCCCGGGGTCGGCTGCCATACCGGGGAAATTGACAATTCAGAGTGACCGGCCAAGCCCCGGCCCGGAGCCAGGGCGGGAAAACCTGACCAGAGGTGTGAACCCGGACCCAGGAAAAGACCCGGGCCGGAGCTGCCAATTACAACATAAGATGATGAAACTGGCTTGGTAGCAGTCAATGTATGTGAGATAATCTGGATCACTCTGGTTGGGAAATCCTTTGAACCAGCCAACAAGGCAGTAGTAGTGATAGGTGATGATACAGGACCAACTTATGACCCGCTCGGGCCCGAGAGGATAAACCGAACTCGGGCCACATGGGCGCAGCTGCGGAATGTTGATAGATGAAGAATGATCTGATGTTTCCTGGAACGGTATGACTGCCTTATGAACAGGCGACGAACGAGGCGAAACCCGAGTCTTGGTACACTTATTCTTCCCATTTCTCGTGGAATGTCTGAAACAAAGTAAATCTGTCAGTTGTAATTTAAACGAAATCAAGGATTTCTTTTTTCACGAGAGAGTTGATACTTACCTCCCTAATACTTTTGATATTGCTAAATATTGGCTTTCACTCAATAAACACTCAGATTAAAACAGTTAGGTGCCCCTACTGGGCAGGGAGTCAGAGCATAGTCTGGCGGATGCCAGCCCCACCACCGCGCATGCGCAGACTAGCACTTCCTCTGACTAATTTATTGGCTGATATACATGCAACTATAAAGAGCCTGAAGACCGAGCCTCTGTGGGGTGGAGAGGCCGGGTCCGTATCTAGGAAGGTAAGTATCAACTCTCTCGTGAAAAAAGAAATCCTTGATTTCGTTTATTTCACATCAAGAGTATACTTACCTCCCTAATACTTTTGATATTGCCAGAATTCGACAGTGAATTCGGCGGGAGGGAGGCGAGGTCAAAAGACCAGCTCATCCCTATACGCTTTTCTGCGTTTAAGGCACTTAAACTTCTGAAACTGTATGAAAAAACAGTCAGGATTTGACTAACCATCGGATAACACCCCCGATGTATGAGAGATGACCGAATGTCATATGCACTCCCCCCCCCCTCCTTCCTGGGAGGAAGAGTCGAATGACCTCAATGTCCTATACGCTCTCTACGTACAAGTGCCATGTACTACAGGACAGAGACGAAAAAAACTCCATTTTCGTATACTCTCAACAATGAACCACATAAATACACAAAACCATCATCATATTAATAACGAGTAACGTGACAAGACAATCAACAATGGACAACACATACACAAGACTGACCTTGTTGA
Organism: Chaetoderma sp. LZ-2023a; assembly: GCA_034401795.1. Taxonomy (NCBI): domain Eukaryota; kingdom Metazoa; phylum Mollusca; class Caudofoveata; order Chaetodermatida; family Chaetodermatidae; genus Chaetoderma; species Chaetoderma sp. LZ-2023a. Next base: position 146,109,489 of record CM067369.1, read on the forward strand.
AATGGCTGCTGACATCCTCTTCCCATTGGTGAAGCACGATGCAGTCCCAAATTAGTGGTTGTTTCCATAAATTAATTGTGAAATATATAAGCAATGAGGAAACCCCATCAAAAATATATGCCAAGTTATTTTTTCAAAATCGACAAGGCGAGAGGATTAGAGGTGTCACGGAGATAATGGTCTGTAAAACTTGACTCACAGTGCCACTGAGCCACCGACATAATATCATCCACCGGGACCCCATTAAATAGGGCCGTGGATGTCACTACGCCGCGGACACTGTGAGCCTTGGCCACGTCAACCTGCTTCCCGGTGGCAGATTTATGGCAAAACTGAATGCATTCTACAATCCACCTGGAAATGGTGTCCTTAGAAGCCCTGCCATGGGGTTCAATATAAGACAACCATAACGCCGACTGGTCGGGACACCATGCTTTAGAATTAGGATCATATCTAGTCAAAGCAGGCAAAACAATAAGTTGACCTGGATATTTCAACGACTGATTTTTAGCCAAGAAATTAATCCTAGGTAGCAGCTTAAGGTCTTCCCCTGAAACCACAAAACGGTCATCCTCGGCTGATAAGGCATGAATTTCACTCCTACGCCTAGCCGAGGCCGCAGCAATTAAAAACACAGTCTTCAGTGTTAATAGTTTCATAGAAATGGAACTAAGTGGTTCAAACGGCTTATCACCTAGTACTTGAAGCACTAGCGATAAACTCCAAGACGGAATCACAGGTGGATTCCTTGGTCTTAGATTGCCCATGCCTTTAATTAATACATTTAATGTATTTACTTCATCACTTCCCCTCTTAGCCAAGCAAGGAATAACAGACATTAAAGCTGACTTATAACCAGCAATAGAGTTAGGCTTGAGGCTATAGGCATCATAGAGGTGACAGAGGAAATCAGCTACTACCTGAATAGATGAATCCATTGGATCAATACATCTTTTTGAGCACCATTCTGCAAATCTGTTGATTTTATAATTATATGCTCTGGAGGTTGACCCCCTCCTGGCTTTGGCCATAAACATGGCTGCTTGCTCAGAAAAGCCCTCCTTAATTCTAGATTCCTTGACAACATCCACGCAGTCAATCTGAACATTGACGGATTGTTGTGAAGGGCCTTGCCCTGGAAGATAATATCGTCCATCAGAGGCAGAGGAACCGGATTGCAGACCAGAAGGTCCAGCAGATCCGTATACCATGATCGGCTTGGCCAATCCGGGGCGATCAGAAGCACTTGGCATTCCTCTTGTCTGATCTTCTGAAGAATTTTTGGAATCAGGATTGCTGGAGGGAATGCGTATGCATACATTCTCCCCCAGCTGATAGCTAACGCATCTGTTGCGAAAGCGCTTGGATCCGGAATCGGAGAGACGTACGTCGTCATCTTCGCATTCTTCTTCGTTGCGAACAAATCGATGTTGGGTTTCCCCCAATGGTCGAACAGACGATCCGCCACACATTGATTTAGTTGCCATTCCGTGGGTAAAACACTCATCCTTCGGCTCAATGAGTCTGCTAGCAGATTTAACCTTCCCGGAATATGAACTGCTTTCAAGGTAATCTGGTGATCCAAACACCAACAAAGCAGTCTCCATGTCATCATACAGAGACTGGGCGACTTCGTTCCGCCCTGGCGGTTTATGTAAGTCACAACTGTTGAGTTGTCTGAACGAATAAGAACAATCTTGCCCTGAACTTTCTGTAAGAAATGTTCCAGGCCCAGGACTACTGCTCTTAGCTCCAGTAGATTTATATGTTCCTTTGACTGTTCCAGATTCCAAAGCCCTGATATCGTGGACTCTTCCAGGCAAGCTCCCCAGCCCTCCATCGATGCATCTGTATACACAGTCACCTGAGGGTGGGGAGGGGTTAGCATAACCCCCACCAAGAGATTCTCTGTGTCCAACCACCATTGCAGGTGATGAATCAGAGGCGCCAACACTGACACATTCGAGTCCAGCGAACCTGTACTCTGGGTCCATTGTGTCATGAGAAATAACTGGATCGGCCGCCTGCGTAAGGCGGCCTGAGGAATGACTGGTTCCAATGAAACCATCAACCCCAGCATTCTCAAGTAAACCGGTGCCAGGACATGACGACTGTCGCACACTGACTGAATTAATGAGATGAGTTTCTGAACTCTCTCCTGAGTAGGATAAACATATCCTGTCTCTAGATCGAAGAACATCCCCAGGTAAACAAACTTCTGGGATGGAATCAGCTCTGATTTTGGGAAATTGATCATCCAGCCTAAGTCTGTGAGAGTTTTCAAAACAATCTCCAGACTGGCCGATAAACTTTCCCGGGTGTGCGCTTTCAACAGCCAGTCGTCTATGTACGTGTGGACTGCTATGCTTCTCCTGCGGAGGTATGCGGTGATCGCAAGAACCACACGGGTGAAAACCCGAGGAGCCGTGGAAATTCCGAAGGGTAGCACCCTGAATTCCCACTGTCTGCCCTGGAATGCAAATCTCAGGAAGCGACGGAAACTCCTGTGTATGGGGATGTGGAAATAAGCGTCCTTCAAATCTATCGACGCTGTCCACATTCCCCTCTCTAACCCCGCCAACACCGAGCGCACAGTCTCCATCTTGAAACTGGGCGTCTCTATGAACTTGTTCAATGGCTTGAGGTTGAGAATTGGTCTCCACCCTCCGGTGTTCTTTGTTACTAAGAACAGGGTTGAATAGAAGCCCGGACACCTCTGTGCCGGCTGAATAGCTCCTTTTTGTATGAGGGAATTTATTTCCTCCTCGATACACAACCTTTGATCTGGATCTCTCGGATTTGGAGTCCAGATCGGCACTAGAGACAGTCGCGATGGCGGGCCTGTCATCCAATCGGGATGATACCCGACTGAAAGCCATCGCAAGACTAAACGGTCCTGAGTTAACCGTTCCCACTCTTGCATGTGGTCGGCTAGCCGGCCTCCCACCGGTCCACCTAGGGATAGAGGTGGACATAAGGAGTGCAAGAGCGGCACTGTCTCCTCTGCCAGAAACACCGGCGCGGTTCTCACCGCGGTAACCGTCCCATCAGGAACGATTACCCCGCCCAGATCCTCGCGCGCCACGACCAGCACCGCGCGCACCTCGGTACGCGGGCAGCTGCCTGGCTGACTGCGCCTGAGGAGCCTGCGCCCCCCCTCACTGCTGGCCGAATCGCACGCGGCCGAGGCCGGCGCTGCGATGGTGGTTGGCCTCTGACCTGGCCACTACGACCTCGAGCCTGCAGGGGACGATACGCAGGGGGTGCGGCGCGAACGTTGGCACGACGAAGCACCTCAAACTGCTCGCGCAGCGCCCTCTGGTTATTGACCAGAGTAACCGTCTCCTGGAGGTGCCTACGCCCCTCACCTCCAAAGAGACCAGGACCTGTCATAGGCGTACGTAGTAGCCTATTGTAGAGGTCCTGGGACGGGCACAGATTATCCAAGGCAAAAGTGCGCCTTGCCCGGACACTCCTGGTCACCGCCCGCGTCATACAGTCCAGAGCCAGGTTGATACCATCCTGGATGGCTCGCTGGACTGTGACCGGACTTGGCTGGCGCGCTGCGGATGCTGTTACTACCCCTTGTAACAGCTGGGAGACGTGGGACAGAGCGGCAATCGAAGCCCTCCCACTCTCCTCCGCATCGCGCAACGCGGCATTTGCTGAACGCAACGCGTTCGAACACAAGACTCCCGTGTCAGAACGGGAGCCTGGCCGCGCATCCTCACCCAAAGCCGCGCGGTCATCCACGCTCGGCTTCGGTACCACACCGTACCGCTGGTAGTCCAGGGGCACGATGCGGCAACGCCTGGCCACCTCGCGCGGGGCCTTAGCGAGACGTCCACTCGACTTAATGGACGTCTCCGCCGCCTCGAACATGTCAACGACATGCTCTGCCAGCGGCAGAGAAAGCATAGCGTTAGCAGTAGGCTTACCAGCTAACCACGGCCTGTGCTCACGCTGGCTAGCCGACTGCTCCACGGGCAGATCTGGTCTAACGCTCACCAACCACTGGCAAGCGTCAGACCAATCCTCCTCCGTGGCTAGCTGCGAGCGCTCTACAAGACGGGGGCCTTCGTCTTCCTCCAGAGCGCAAGCAACAGAGCTTGACGGCGGGTACGCTGATATCCCTGGCAAGCCAGGGAGAACATGCGGGCCTGACAATACCGGCATGCTAATATCACTGGTTTGACCAGGAGCAGGCGCCGTGGTAGAGCGCGGGGCATATACCGCCCCACCACGGCCCCGGCCAGCACCAGCGACACTCTCGGCAAGCCGAGGTATGCGGTACCGCTGGCCTTCAGCGCCCAGGGCCACAGTCTGAACCGTGGATTCTACCCCTGGGAGAGTAGAACCGTGGAAAAAGGCGCCTGTATTCCCCGCGAGGGGTGCACAGACGTCATAATCCATGTCCACGTCTTCAGACGGCGACCCCAACAGGTAATCCTCATCCTCCTGGCCAGACAGATTAGACTCCGGGTCAGCAAAGAGAGCTAACCCGGACTGGCCAGGGAAGGTGCCATACGAGGTACTGGCACCCGCGGTGTGCGGATACCCCTGGACTGATAAGCAGCCCGCGGGTTCCAGCGACGACCGTCCACGGTCCCTATTGGGTGCGGCAATAAGCCTGCTGCCAGGGCCGTGGAACGCCCCCTCTAATGGGGCCACCTCTGAATCTTCAAACAACGGAAGCGTACTAAGGAACGTTGATTCAGAGGTGGGGATTACCTGCTCCGAAGCAGATGAGGTCAATAAAGGATTTGGTCCAGGAAGCATGCCACGAAGCAACTCTGGAACCAAATCCTTTATTGTCCTCCTCATCTCTCCCAACATCTCGGTCCGGAAGGCCTCCATGTCCACCGCGGACGAGGCCTTCCTCTTACCCTTCTTACTTACACCCTCTTTTTTCAGCTTCTTCTTCTCCTCCTCCACCTTGTCCTTCGCCTGCAAGCACAAGAATTCGGACATTAGCTCGCCCCCCCAGTGCTTACATATCTCGCAATTAAGCAAGGGACCACAGGGGCTACACTGAAAACAGAGATGAGGGCCAAACTTGTCCCTCAAAAATCGTCCACAGGACGCACAACCAGGTCTCTGAAAAAAGGCCAAAGGACGAGGAGTATGAGCAATCTAGTTAAGCTTAGAAACTCACCAACTCAAGAGAAGGAAAATGATCATAAAGATCATAATTTATCAGAAAACCAGCTTCGGACAACTTTAATTGTTAATAAAGAGCAAGGCTGATTATGACGTCATTAATCCTATGACAGGAAAAAATCGATCCCCAACAAACATCCCAGTGCAAGGACGAATTGTATCTCTAACCAGAACATGTGCAGAATGGACATTTCGACTACACAAGCATCAGATATATACTGATAACAATGGCAAATAAAGTTAATTATCTCCCTTTCCTCTAAATAATTAACATCACCTCATATCAATAATTAGATACCTGACACCTTGTCTAGACAAACCATCCAACCTGATGAACTGGAGCACTCCACCACTGAACGCCTCTTAACTCTCTCCACCTCTAGGGGAAGGAATTGGATCAAGAGGGCAAAGTGAGAAGACCTTTATAATAGGCCTCCAACTCACTGGACATAGAATTTTTGGTTAGATAACCTAACAGTATTAGTAGGAAATGGAACCATGGTGGAGAGACACAAACCCTCTGCTGATGTCATGTCCATAATATTTCTTCACACAGACCTGTGGACATAAACACAAAGAGAGATTAGTCTTATATAGCACCTAGTTGAAATAAACCAACTAATCAAGGCGCTTATCACGTTTAGCGCGAGTCCCGGAAACACATTACAACGGGACAAAACTCGCTAATTTTACTAGAAGTCACCTGATTTAAAGGTCCTGGGCCCTCCTCTGGCGAAGTCACTCTTCCTGCCATCTTTATCAGGTATCAACAGTTCTGAATTTTGCCAAAAACGCTTATAATTGAACTACAAAAAGCACTAGCACAAAAGCATGTGTTGTCTCTCAGCCAATAAATTAGCAAAGAGGAAGTGCTAGTCTGCGCATGCGCGGTGGTGGGGCTGGCATCCGCCAGACTATGCTCTGACTCCCTGCCCAGTAGGGGCACCTAACTGTTTTAATCTGAGTGTTTATTGAGTGAAAGCCAATATTTAGCAATATCAAAAGTATTAGGGAGGTAAGTATACTCTTGATGTGAAATATTTAATTTTGAAAACGGGCATTTCCTGGGAACAGCCAGTTCCAATGCTACCCTATTCAACCACGTCAAGTGATGAAGCATTGGTATCTGACTGCTCCAAGATAATCTTGTTAATTAAGTAAATTTATCAAATTTCTTTTTCACGAGTGAGATGACATACTTACCTCCCTAACACTCTTGATATACTAGTATATCGGCTCTAAATTCAATAATATTCAGAATTATAAAAAGTTAGGTGCCCCTAATGGGCAGGTGGAAGTACACAGTCATGCACATGACAAACACCACCCTCTGCGCATGCGCACACCAGTACTTCCGTTACTAAATATTGGCTGACATAGAAGCAACTATTCAATAGCCAAAGGACCAGGCCTCCGTGGGGTGGCGAGGCCGGGATCCTGTTAGGGAGGTAAGTATGTCATCTCACTCGTGAAAAAGAAATTTGATAAATTTACTTATTTCACATCATGAGAACATACTTACCTCCTTAACACTCTTGATAAAAACCAGAATTTGAAAGTAAATTTTGGTGGGAGGGAGGCAAGGTCCTGAAAACCCGCACACCCTCGAAGAGGCTAGGCTCTTTGAATTCTCAAGAGATTTAAAACATCTGAAATTGTGACTGAAACCACAACCAGGAATAGAATTTTGCATCGGATAATCGACCGATGAAGAGAGATTGATCAAAAGGCAAATGCGCTCCCCCCCCCCTCTTTCTGAGGAAGGTATAGGAAAAAACGCTGCTCTAAATGACTAGCACGTTCTCTAATACTTAATGAAAGTATTACTAGACATTGGAAAAAGAAGAATTGCTTCTATTTCAAAAACTCTCTGAAAACCACAATTAAGAGACATCAACCATCACCATATTAAAAAATAAAATGACACCATCACCAAGACAGAAAATCAAAAAAATGGTCATAACCACTGACCTTTGATGTCTTGGACGCGGCACTCATCTCTTCCCCCACCGGAAGAGGAGAAGTGTACCAGCTAATAGTAGGAATACCCTACCAACAAATGTGATATTTGAAAATAGCAGAGGAGGCAAACTATTTACAAACATAAACCTCTGCATAACTATTTTATTTCCTGAGGACTGAGACGGCGAGTGGGTTAGAAGTGTCACGAAGGTAATGGTCGGTAAAACTTGACTCACACTGCCACTGGGCTACTGACATAATGTCTTCAATCGAAACACCATTAAATAATGCCGTGGAAGTTACCACACCACGGACACTATGAGCCTTGGCTCTATCTACCTGGATTCCAGTGGCTGTCTTATGACAGAATTGGATACATTCCACTATCCATCTGGAAATAGTGTCTCTTGACGCCCTACCATGGGGTACAATATATGACAACCATAGGGAACATGGGTCCGTCCGCCAAACCTGAGTTCTTTTCTTGTACTTATTCAAAGCACGGACTGGACACCATACTTTAGCACCAGGATCATATCTGGTTAAGGCAGGTAAAATAATAGGTTTACCCGGATACTTTAAAGATTGATTGATTGAGCCGCCGCCACTAAAAATACAGTTTTAAGTGTCAATAATTTTACAGATATAGCACTAAGTGGTTCAAAAGGCTTACCACTCAAAACCTGCAGAACCAGAGAAAGACTCCATGACGGTGTCAGTGGAGGATTTCTAGGTCTGAGATTGCCCATACCTTTAATAAGAGTATTTAAAACACTTACTTCATCACTCCCCCTCTTTGCCAAGCAAGGGATAACAGTCATCAATGCTGATTTGTATCCAGCAACAGAATTAGGTTGAAGACTATAGGTATCATACAGGTGACATAGAAAATCAGCTACTACCTGAATAGATGCTTCCATCGGATTGATACATCTCTTTGAGCACCATTCTGCAAATCTGTTGATTTTATAATTATAAGCTCTGGAGGTTGACCCCCTCCTGGCTCTGGCCATGAAATTGGCTGCTTGCTCAGAAAATCCCTCCTTAATTGCGGATTGTTTGACAACATCCATGCAGTCAATCGAAACATTGACGGATTGTTGTGAAGGGTCTTGCCCTGGAAGATAATATCGTCCATCAGCGGCAGAGGAACCGGATTGCAAACCAGAAGGTCCAGCAGATCCGTAAACCATGATCGGCTTGGCCAATTCGGGGCGATCAGAAGCACTTGGCATTCCTCTTGTCTGATCTTCTGAAGGACTCTTGGAATCAGGATTGTTGGAGGGTATGCGTATGCATACATTCTCTTCCAACTGATAGCTAGCGCATCTATTGCGATAGCGCTTGGATCTGGAATCGGAGAAACGTACGTCGTCATCTTCGCATTCTTCTTCATTGCGAACAAATCTATGTTGGGCTTTCCCCAATGATTGAACAGGTGATCCGCCACACATTGATTTAGTTGCCATTCCGTAGGCAGAATACTCATCCTTCGGCTCAATGAGTCGGCTAACAGATTCAGCCTTCCCGGAATATGAACTGCTTTCAAGGTGATCATATGATCCATGCACCAGCAAAGCAGCTTCCATGTCATCATACAGAGACTGGGCGACTTCGTTCCGCCCTGGCGGTTTATGTAACTCACTACTGTAGAGTTGTCTGAACGTATCATCACAAATTTTCCCTTCACCTCCCCTAGGAAGTGTTCCAGGCCTAGAACTACAGCCCGCAGTTCTAGCATGTTGATATGCTCCTTTGACTGTTCCAGATTCCAAAGCCCTGATATAGTGGCTTCTTCCAGGCAAGCTCCCCAACCCTCCATCGATGCATCCGTAAACATCGTTACTTGAGGATGGGGAGGGGTCAGCATGACCCCCGCCAGATTTCCTCTCTCCATCCACCAATGAAGGTGCTGAATGAGAGGGTCCAACACTTGAATGCACGAGTCCAGTGATCCTGAACTCTGCGTCCACTGGGTCATGAGAAACAACTGAATCGGCCGCCTGCGTAAGGCCGCCTGAGGAATGACTGGTTCCATTGAAACCATCAGACCCAACATTCTCAGATAGACCCGTGCTAGAATATAACGACTGTTGCACACCAACTGAATACACGAGAGGAGATTTTCCACTCTCTCCTGGGACGGATAAACATATCCTATCTCCAGATCGAAGAACATACCCAGGTAAACAAACTTCTGGGATGGAGTCAGCTCTGATTTCGGAAAGTTGATCATCCAGCCTAAATCTGTGAGAGTTTCCAAGACTATCTCCAGATTTGCTGTCAAACTTTCTGGGTTGTGTGCTTTTAGCAACCAGTCGTCTATGTAAGTGTGAACAGGTATATTTCTCCTGCGGAGGTATGCCGTGATAGCAAGTACCACTCGAGTGAAGACCCTTGGAGCCGTCGAGATGCCGAATGGAAGAACCTTGAATTCCCATTGGCGTCCCTGAAAAGCAAATCTCAGGAACCGACGAAACCTCCTTGCAATTGGAATGTGGAAGTAAGCATCCTTGAGATCTATAGATGCTGTCCACATCCCCTTCTCTAACCCCAACAACACCGATCTCACTGTTTCCATTTTGAAAGTTGGAGTGTCTAAAAACTTGTTTAGAGGCTTGAGGTTGAGAATTGGTCTCCACCCCCCCCGGTGTTCTTTGCCACAAGAAACACGGTTGAATAGAAGCCCGGGCAATCCTGCGCCGGTTGAATTGCTTCTTTTAGAACGAGAGAATCTATCTCCTCTTCTATGCACAACCGCTTGTCTGGATCTCGTGGAACTTGAGTCCAGACCGGTACCAGAGACAAATGCAACGGCGGACCTCTTATCCAATCTGGACTGTATCCCTGCGAAAGCCATTGCAAGACTAAGCGGTCCTGAATTAACCGCGCCCACTCCTGAATGTGACAAGTCAAACGACCTCCCACTGGTGCACCTAGGGTTGACGGGGTGCCCATAAACTTCAGAAGTGGGTGTGTCTCTGATACGAGTGGCAACACCCCAGTGGTACTTGTGATAACCGGAAAAAATTTTCTTGCATCAGGCCCGGTTACCACGCGCCGCTCCCCGCGCGCCGCGACCAGCGCCACGCGCACCACGGTGCGCGGGCTGCTGTCTGGCAGGCTGCGCTTGAGGCGGCGGCTGTCGCACAACAGCACGCTGCTGCTGGCGTAGCCGACGCGGTCTCTGAAACCAGCCGGCCTGCTGGCCTCTGACACTGCCAGCCCCGCCACGAGCGTACGGCTGTCGAGCAGCCGAGGGCTGAACACGCACGTGTTCCCTGCACAGCACTTCAAACTGTGCCCGCAGCGCCCTCTGGTTGTTCACCAAAGTCACCGTCTCCTGGAGGTGCCGACAACCTTCACCTCCAAAGAGTCCAGGGCCCGCCATCGGCGCTTGCATCAAGCGCGACTTGAGCTCCTGAGACGGGCACAAATTGTCCAGTGCAAAAGTGCGCCTCGTCCTCAGCGACTTCGTGACCGACCTAGTCAGACAGTCCAATGCCAGGTTGATGCCATCCTGGATGGCTCGTTGGACTGTCACGGGACTAGGATGTTGCTGCACCGACACTGCCGCCACCCCCGACAGCAGCTGAGAGACATGCGACAGCGCACTGATCGCTGCTCGCGAGCTCTCCTCGGTGTCGCGCAAGGCGGCATTCGCCGAGCGCATAGCGCCCGAGCACAACGCTCCCGTGTCAGCCCGGGAACCCGGCCGCGTATCTTCGCCCAGAGCGGCGCGGTCATCCGCGCTCGGTCTGGGCGCCAGGCCATACCGAGCATACTGACTGGCAGTAACCCGACATCGCCTAGCTACCTCGCGGGGGGGGCTTCGCGAGGCGACCTTTCGGCCTGATCGACTCCTCTGCCGCCGTGAACATATCTAAGATATGTTCAGCATACGGCAGAGACAGAGCCGTGCTGGCCAACGGCTTCGCCTGTAACCACGCCCGCAGGTTACCGGCGACCGTCTCGTCCACGGTGAGCTCTGGTCTTACAGCGAGGAGCCACGCACACGCCTCTGACCAGTCTTCATCCATGGCTACCTGCGAACTGCCGACGAGCAACGGGCCCTCGTCATCCTCAATGGCATTCGCAGGTATGGCCGAGGAGGAGGCTATAGACGAACCTGGCTGCCCAGGGAATGTATACGGGCCCGCGAGGGCCGGCATAGCATTCTCCATAGGCAAACCAAGCTCCAAGGCCGCGCTTGTGCAAGGGGGGTTACACACACCAGCGCGGCCTGGAACGTCCGTGTGAGATTCCACGTCCAACCGTGGAATCTTATACGGCCGGCCATCTGCTCCAAAGCGAGCCACAGGCTGAACCATGAAACCTGCTCCCGAGGGAACAGTGCCATAGGTGCGAGCGTTCACGCTCCCCAACAGAGGAGTGTAGGCGCTCACATCCATGTCTTCATGATCCACCTGTGGACCGAGCAGGTAGTCCTCATCATCTTCCTGGTCAGGAAAGTTAGACTCTGGATTAGTAAGGAAAACTAACCCAGACTGACCAGGAGACTGCTCAAAGGCAGATGACGAGTGTACTCCGCGAGTGATCGTGGTCAGGCCCGTTGGTCGGGTCCCGCCTGATGCTTCTCGCGCCGCTGGCACCCCAGGCGATGCGAACATCAAGCCTGGGTCCAAGACGGCCGCCCCTGGATCACTAAATGCATTGTCCGAGCTAATAGGCCATGATCCAGGGACAGGGGCTACCTGCACCGAGGTCGACGCGCAGGAAGTTGAAACACCTGTGCCAGGCAACATGCCGCGAAGCATGTCAGGCATCAGGTCTTTCAAAGTCCTGCGCATCTCACTCACCAACTCACTCTTGAAGGCCTCAAGACCACTCTTCTCCGAGGCCTTCTTCTTACCGTCCTTCTTTGGTTTCTTCCCCTCCTCTGCCATCATCCTCGCCTGTAAAGAGAAGAATTCAGAGGTTAGATCCCCCCCCCCCCCACTTTTCACAAATAACACATTTGTTGGACAGCCTACAAGCTGAACACAGATGGCAAGGGTGGGGGAAGAATCTAGCCTTCATAGACTTGAGGCAGGACGGACACTTCTGAAAAGACGGATACGAAGACAATGAGTATGACAGTCTCAAAGCCTTGATAATGGATCTTTTAAGAAGAAACCAAAACAACCACGAGAAGACATCCACTAATACGACCAACCTGACGGGACAGGCGACTTCTCTAGTTAATAACTCCAAATACAACCAGAACCCCACTCTTTTTAGATTAAGAGAGAGAGAGAAAGAACATGACTATCTAGATATCTCTCTACACCTCTTAATAAACAGGGGATGAACACATCACAGACTTCTCCAAACTAAGATTATGACATCAAGGAAAGAGAAACTCTGGTTGATTATGACATCAAACCTCACTATGCAAAAGCTCCTACCAGGAGAGGGGACGTCAGATTTATGTAAGAAATATCTAGATCTCCAGACATTCTCAGCTCTCGACTAATATAATATTAAATTATATATACTCGAGAACCCATGCACACGCAAGAGAGAAAATAGTGCAATAGCAAACGGCAGCAGAAAATGTAATTATTTTCAAATAATCATGCGCCATAATTAATAACTCCCTTAGCCCGGGCACAGGCAACCATCCTCTTGTGCAGGAAACACGTCCATCCATCCGCCGAGACTCCTCTTCCAGAAGAACTGATGAGGGGGGATGGGACAACAGGAAGGAGATATTTTATTTATTAATATATTATATCTCCAACCCGTAGACATATCACGATGATAAGTCATCCTGGGACGTGAACACCTTCCAGAGAAGACCAGGCAACCTTGTATAGACACAAGACCAACCTGTAAGCATAAAACACAAGAGTTTATTAGCCCTAGGCGCTGGGAAAAAATTTACAAGGATTCCCAGCGCCTGAAAACGCGGTACCGCCGAAAACGGCCGCTACGAAAACCGGTAACACACGAAAGTTACAAGTCTCAAATAAAAGCCAGGAACAATGTCACCTTGGATGATGACGAGGAGGGCTCCTCTGACATTTTCGCATCAGCCATGATAGATTTGGATGTATTGTTCTCTTATGAATTCAGAAAAGCGCCTGTGAGGAATTTCCACCAGTTGCTTCCAGCCAATATATTAGAAAACGGAAGTACCGGTGTGCGCATGCGCAGAGGGTGGTGTTTGTCATGTGCATGACTGTGTACTTCCACCTGCCCATTAGGGGCACCTAACTTTTTATAATTCTGAATATTATTGAATTTAGAGCCGATATACTAGTATATCAAGAGTGTTAGGGAGGTAAGTATGTTCTCATGATGTGAAATCCACTGTCACTAGACCAGTCAATATTATGCACTTGTTTCTGAAGACTCTCCATAGACTGTACTATATTTTCAAAATTGGCTGAATCAGCCATGGCCTCAGGTTTGGTCTTTATTTTTCTTGAAGAAGGATTCTCAGGAAATTTGGTGGTCTCTGGAGAATTAGGTTTAAAGAAAAACATTCTGGCAGATTGAGACCATGACTCGCATATCAAGCAAGCAAATTCTAAGAAATACGATATACATTTTAAACACACATGACCAGCGTGTTCAGATTTTATGAATCTTTGGTGACTGCCAGATGGACATCTTATAGAATGATTTTGGTTCTTTTCTTTTACCTTCTTCTGGTCTTCGTCAGAGACTTACTCAAATCCGAATCGTTCAATAACAGAAAGATTTGATAGAGTAAAGCTCCGATTATGACTCAGGGTTAGCCAGCGATAACCCCAAGATTTAATTGATAGAGACCCTACCGATCTCTAATAAATCTTATTAGATTTTTGTTTGAGAGAGTATGTTATTGAGATACACCGTTTCATGCTCAAGTACAACAAGCATGTCAATTCAGTAGCTTTTACATGCTACTGGTAATAGAAGAAGCAAAAGATTAGCCATAACATATCCACTCATGGTGCAAGAACCAAAACTGGTAACGCGCCTACCACAAAATTAGAAATGATCTTACAAACTTATCTTGGGTGGTTTTCTGTGCTTGTCCGACATTCTTAAATGTTCTCTTGGCTTTTCTTTCTTATCCACAGCAAATCCAAAAGTTAAATATAACTTTTAATGGCTTTGAAATTTTTTAAACAGCTTTCCGCTTCAAAGTAGGAAAATGAATGAAGTCTTGGTTGCTATCAACAAGGTCATGTGAATAGCTATCAGCCAATGAGGTTGTCATTGTGCTTAATGACCTACTCAGTGGTACTGGGTATTGGATTAACCCTCTTCTTGCCTCATTCTTAGATATAGCATTCAAGCGAATTACTATGGATCTCATCATTAGAGAGAGTATGGAGATACCTGAAGGAGCCTTCAGTCATTCTGTAACAACAATACCGAGCAAACATTGGCTGTAAAAGATTCATCCTACTACGCTTCCCTTCAAAGAAGGAAAGAACAATAGTAATGCAAGGAGGTAGGTTGTAATGTAGTAACAACCAAATTCTTGTTAGAGGTGTTGAACCTTAGGACTAGGATCGTTCCACCAAAGCTTCATTGAAATCAGGCCATTGATTAAGGAGAAGACGTGCTTTAAAAGGATTTCTGGAAAATTTTCAGAAAGTCCAAGATAGCCACCGATCAATAAGAATCCTCGTTAGAAGCGTCGAAGTCTACCAGGATCTGATCGTTCCACATATATTTTGTTGAAATCATTCCTTAATTAAGGACGAGTAGCATTTTAAATGATCTCTGGGAACGATTTTGGAAAATCTAAGACGGTTGACGGAAATCTGTATGGATAAAAATGTGACAAATTTGTTGCAAACTGCTCTTCAAATCCACAGCAAGTGTCTACTGAAAGTTTTGTTGATTGTTTTAGAATATTTATACAGGATGTTGTAGCAACAATTTTCATTCAAATTTGTATCATATCTGGAGTAAACAGTACTCACATTGCCTACTAATTATTTAGAGAATAGTTTGACTGAATGATGTTTCTGTCATTGACAGCAACAAATTTTTCATGCATTATTGTCAAAGTATACAACAGCTTTCTCGTATTTTCTGCTTCAAAGTGATACTTGCGCTTAACAGGATTGAGATATATGCGTACTGCCATGAAAACATTCTATGCACTTATACTTCAAGAGCTGGCTGAGAAATCACCAGTTGCACGTCTTGCAAACTGGGGCTTTTTGTTTGAGAAATTCTGACTTGTATAGACAATAGACTCAGCTAATATGGCGTCCAATTGTTAAGATTATGGAGTGAGAATATTGATTACTGGGTAAAATGCAGAGCAAGCAACATGTATTTTATAAGATTCTTCCAGCCAAATTTGATTAGAATCTGTCAATCGGTTTAAAGGATTTCCGGAAAGTTTTCGGAAAATCAAGGATGACGACTGAAGGAATTGACCAATAACAATTGTGGTTAGAAATTTCGAAGCCTACTGTCATAGGATCATTTCACTCCAGTTTCTTTACAATCGGGCCATTGATTAAGGAAGAGTAGCATTTTAAAGGATTCCGGAGGATTTTTGAAAAATCCAAAATCTCCGCCAAAAATACTGACCAGTTCAAATTCTGAATAGTAGTTCTGAAGCCTACCAGCATAGGATCCTACCAGCCAACATTAGTTAAAATTCATCAAGTAGTTAAGGAGATACATGTTCTAAAGCAAAAGTTAACAGATGACAGACGGATGACAGATGGACAGATGGTTACCATGTCATAAGCTCATATGGGAAATAGATTTCTAGAAGTAAGCGATGGGAGT
This sequence comes from Chaetoderma sp. LZ-2023a, assembly GCA_034401795.1. NCBI lineage: Eukaryota > Metazoa > Mollusca > Caudofoveata > Chaetodermatida > Chaetodermatidae > Chaetoderma > Chaetoderma sp. LZ-2023a. Next base: position 146,125,365 of record CM067369.1, read on the forward strand.
ATTCACACATGATGCATCCACCCCTATCACATTACACAGTTTAAGAGTTACATTGGGAAAATGTTAACTACTGATATTATGTAATGTTAAATACTTATATTAGTAAAAAGATTTATGTAGAAAATATTAGATTAGGATAACAAAGAGTTTATTTTAGATAAAACATTAAGATACTTTTCCTTTGTTTTATCTTACTTTTTGGGGGGTTTCAAACATGTCCTTCACCTATAGCCTCACAAGTAGGCATGAACTAAACGAAATCTAGGATTTCTTTTTTCACGAGAGAGTTGATACTTACCTCCCTAATACTTTTGATATTGCTAAATATTGGCTTTCACTCAATAAACACTCAGATTTAAACAGTTAGGTGCCCCTACTGGGCAGGGAGTCAGAGCGTAGTCCGGCGGATGCCAGCCCCACCACCGCGCATGCGCAGACTAGCACTTCCTCTGACTAGATTATTGGCTGACACACATGCAACTATTAAGAGCCTGAAGACCGAGCCTCTGTGGGGTGGAGAGGCCGGGTCCGTATCTAGGGAGGTAAGTATCAACTCTCTCGTGAAAAAAGAAATCCTAGATTTCGTTTATTTCACTTCAAGAGTATACTTACCTCCCTAATACTTTTGATATTGCCAGAATTCGAAAGTGAATCTGGCGGGAGGGAGGCGAGGTCAAAAGACCAGCTCATCCCTATACGCTTTTTCTGCGTTTAAGGCACTTAAACTTCTGAAACTGTCTGAAAAAACAGTCAGGATTTGACTAATCATCGGATAACACCACCGATGTATGAGAGATGACCGAATGTCATATGCGCTCCCCCCCCCCCTCCTTCCTGGGAGGAAGAGTCGACTGACCTCAATGTCCTATACGCTCTCTACGTACAAGTGCCATGTACTACAGGACAGAGACGAAAAAGCTCCATTTTCGTAACTCTCAACAATGAACCACACAAATACACAAACCATCACCATATTAATAACGGGTAATCGTGACAATACAATCAACAACGGACAACACATGAACAAGACTGACCTTGTTGAAAATGGCTGCTGACATCATCTTCCCATCGGTAAAGACTGATGCAGGCCCAAAAAAGTGGGTGTTTCCATAAATTAATTGTGATATATATAAGTAATGAGGAAATCACCTCAAAAAATATAAACCGATTTATTTTTTCAAAACCGACAAGGCGAGAGGATTAGAGGTGTCACGGAGATAATGGTCTGTAAAACTTGACTCACAGTGCCACTGAGCCACCGACATAATATCATCCACAGGGACCCCATTAAATAGGGCCGTGGATGTCACTACGCCGCGGACACTGTGAGCCTTGGCCACGTCAACCTGCTTCCCGGTGGCAGATTTATGGCAAAACTGAATGCATTCCACAATCCACCTGGAAATGGTGTCCTTAGAAGCCCTCCCATGGGGTTCAATATATGACAACCATAACGCTGACTGGTCGGTGCGCCATGCCGCCGTACGTTGTTTGTACCGGCGCAGCGCCCGGACGGGACACCATGCTTTAGAATTAGGATCATATCTAGTTAAAGCAGGCAAAATAATAGGTTGACCTGGATATTTCAACGACTGATTTTTAGCCAAGAAATTAATCCTAGGTAGCAGCTTAAGGCCTTCCCCTGAAACCACAAAACGGTCATCCTCGGCTGATAAGGCATGAATCTCACTCCTACGCCTAGCCGAGGCCGCAGCAATTAAAAACACAGTCTTCAGTGTTAATAGTTTCATAGAAATGGAACTAAGTGGTTCAAAAGGCTTATCACCTAGTACTTGAAGCACTAGCGATAAACTCCAAGACGGAATCACAGGAGGATTCCTTGGTCTTAGATTGCCCATGCATTTAATTAATACATTCAATGTATTTACTTCATCACTTCCCCTCTTAGCCAAGCAAGGAATAACAGACATTAATGCTGACTTATAACCAGCAATAGAGTTAGGCTTGAGGCTATAGGCATCATAGAGGTGACAGAGGAAATCAGCTACTACTTGAATAGATGAATCCATTGGATCAATACATCTTTTTGAGCACCATTCTGCAAATCTGTTGATTTTATAATTATATGCTCTGGAGGTTGACCCCCTCCTGGCTTTGGCCATAAACATGGCTGCTTGCTCAGAAAAGCCCTCCTTAATTCTAGATTCCTTGACAACATCCACGCAGTCAATCTGAACATTGACGGATTGTTGTGAAGGGCCTTGCCCTGGAAGATAATATCGTCCATCAGAGGCAGAGGAACCGGATTGCAGACCAGAAGGTCCAGCAGATCCGTATACCATGATCGGCTTGGCCAATCCGGGGCGATCAGAAGCACTTGGCATTCCTCTTGTCTGATTTTCTGAAGAATTTTTGGAATCAGGATTGCTGGAGGGAATGCGTATGCATACATTCTCCCCCAGCTGATAGCTAACGCATCTGTTGCGAAAGCGCTTGGATCCGGAATCGGAGAGACGTACGTCGTCATCTTCGCATTCTTCTTCGTTGCGAACAAATCGATGTTGGGTTTCCCCCAATGGTCGAACAGACGATCCGCCACACATTGATTTAGTTGCCATTCCGTGGGTAAAACACTCATCCTTCGGCTCAATGAGTCTGCTAGCAGGTTTAACCTTCCCGGAATATGAACTGCTTTCAAGGTAATCTGGTGATCCAGACACCAACAAAGCAGTTTCCATGTCATCATACAGAGACTGGGCGACTTCGTTCCGCCCTGGCGGTTTATGTAAGTCACAACTGTTGAGTTGTCTGAACGAATAAGAACAATCTTGCCCTGAACTTTCTGTAAGAAATGTTCCAGGCCCAGGACTACTGCTCTTAGCTCCAGTAGATTTATATGTTCCTGTGACTGTTCCAGATTCCAAAGCCCTGATATCGTGGATTCTTCCAGGCAAGCTCCCCAGCCCTCCATCGATGCATCTGTATACACAGTCACCTGAGGGTGGGGAGGGGTTAGCAAAACCCCCGGCAAGAGATTCTCTGTATTCAACCACCATTGCAGGTGGTGAATCAGAGGCGCCAACACTGACACATTCGAGTCCAGCGAACCTGTACTCTGGGTCCATTGTGTCATGAGAAACAACTGGATCGGCCGCCTGCGTAAGGTGGCCTGAGGAATGACTGGTTCCAACGAAACCATCAACCCCAGCATTCTCAAGTAAACCCGTGCCAGGACATGACGACTGTCGCACACTGACTGAATCAACGAGATGAGTATTTGAACTCTCTCCTGAGTAGGATAAACATATCCTGTCTCCAGATCGAAGAACATCCCCAGGTAAACAAACTTCTGGGATGGAGTCAGCTCTGATTTTGGGAAATTGATCATCCAGCCCAAGTCTGTGAGAATTTTCAAAACAATCTCCAGATTGGCGGACAAACTTTCCCGGGTGTGCGCTTTCAACAGCCAGTCGTCTATGTACGTGTGGACTGCTATGCTTCTCCTGCGGAGGTATGCTGTGATCGCAAGAACCACACGGGTGAAAACCCGAGGAGCCGTGGAAATTCCGAAGGGCAACACCCTGAATTCCCACTGTCTGCCCTGGAATGCAAATCTCAGGAAGCGACAGAAACTCCTGTGGATGGGGATGTGGAAATAAGCGTCCTTCAAATCTATCGACGCCGTCCACATCCCCCTCTCCAACCCCGCCAACACCGAGCGCACCGTTTCCATCTTGAAACTGGGCGTCTCGATGAACTTGTTCAATGGCTTGAGGTTGAGAATCGGTCTCCACCCACCGGTGCGTTTTGTTACCAAGAACAGGGTTGAATAGAAGCCCGGACACCTTTGTGCCGGCTGAATAGCTCCTTTTTGTACGAGGGAATTTATCTCCTCCTCGATACACAACCTTTGATCTGGATCTCTCGGAATGGGAGTCCAGACTGGCACCAGAGACAGTCGCGACGGCGGGCCTGTCATCCACTCTGGATGATACCCCACGGAAAGCCATCGCAAGACTAAACGGTCCTGAGTTAACCGTTCCCACTCTTGCATGTGGTCGGCTAGCCGGCCTCCCACCGGTCCACCTAGGGACCGCGGTGGACACAAGGCATGCAAGAGCGGCACTGTCTCCGTCGCCATACACACCGGCGTGGTCCTTACCGCGGTAAGCGCCCTGTCAGGAACGATAACCACGCCCAGATCCTCGCGCGACCCGCCCCGCCCCGCGCGCACCTCGGTGCACGGGCGGCTGCCTGGCTGACGGCGGCTGAGGAGCCTGCGCCCCCCTCACTGCTGGCCGAATCGCACGCGGCCGAGGCCGGCGCTGCGACGGCGGCTGGCCTCTGACTTGGCCAGCACCACCTCGAGCCTGCAGGGGACGATACGCAGGGGCCGCGGCGCGAACGTTAGCACGACGCAGCACCTCAAACTGTTCGCGCAGCGCCCTCTGGTTATTCACCAGGGTGACCGTCTCCTGGAGGTGGCGACATCCCTCACCTCCAAAAAGACCAGGACCCGTCATAGGCGTACGGAGTAGCCTATTATACAGGTCCTGAGACGGGCACAGATTGTCCAGGGCAAATGTGCGTCTTGCCCGGACACTCCTGGTCACCGCCCGCGTCATACAGTCCAGCGCCAGGTTAATACCATCCTGGATGGTTCGCTGGACCGCGAGCGGGCCTGGCTGGCGCGATGCGGATGCCGTTACTACCCCCTGTAACAGCTGGGAGACGTGGGACAGAGCGGCAATCGAAGCCCTCCCACTCTCCTCCGCATCACGCAACGCGGTATTCGCCGAACGCAACGCGTTCGCGCACAAGACCCCCGCGTCAGAACGGGAGCCTGGCCGCGTATCCTCACCCAAAGCCGCGCGGTCATCCACGCCGGGCTTGGGTACCACACCGTACCGCTGGTAGTCCAGGGGCACGATGCGACAACGCCTGGCCACCTCGCGAGGGGCCTTCGCGAGACGTCCACTCGTGTTAATGGACGACTCCGCCGCCTTGAACATGTCAACGACATGCTCCGCCAGCGGCAGAGAAGGCATAGCGTTAGCAGTTGGTTTCCCAGCTAACCACGGCGTGTGAACACGGTGGCTAGCCGACTGCTCCACGGGCAGATCAGGCCTAACGCTCACCAACCACTGGCAAGCGTCATACCAATCCTCCTCCGTGGCTAACTGCGAGCGCTCTACAAGACGGGGTCCTTCGTCTTCCTCCTGAGCGCAAGCAGTAGAGCTTGACGGCGGGTACGCTGATACACCTGGCAAGCCAGGGAAAACATGCGGGCCTGACAGCACCGGCATGAGAATATCACTGGTTTGACCAGGAGCAGGCACCGCGGTAGAGCGCGGGGTATATATAGCCCTACCACGGGCCCGGCCAGCACCAGCTACACTCTCGGCAAGCCGAGGTATGCGGTACCGCTGGCCATCAGCAGCGCCCTGGGCCACCACCTGAACCGCGGACCTTACTCCAGGGTGAGTAATACCGTGGAAAAAAGTGCCTGTATTCCCCGCGAGGGGTGCACAAACGTCTTCATCCATGTCCACGTCGTCAGACGGCGACCCTAGCAGGTAATCCTCATCACCCTGGTCAGAAAGATTAGACCCCGGGTCAGCAAAGAGAGCTAACCCGGGCTGACCAGGAACGGTGCCATAGGAGGTACTGGCCACCGCGGCGTGCGGATACCCCTGGACTGATAAGCAGCCAGCGGGTTCCAGCGACAACCGTCCACGGTCCCCTATCGGCGCGGCAATAAGCCTGCTGCCAGGGCCGTGGAACGCCCCCTCTAATGGGGCCACCTCTGAATCGTCGGACAACGGAAGCGGACTAAGGAAAATCGATCCAGAGGCGGGGATTACCTGCTCCGAAGCCGATGATGAGGACAATAAAGGATCTGGTCCAGGAAGCATGCCACGAAGCAACCCTGGAACCAAATCTTTTATTGTCCTCCTCATCTCTCCCAACATCTCGGTCCGGAAGGTCTCCATATCCACCGCGGACGAGACCTTCCCCTTACCCTTCCTACTTACAACCTCTCGTTTCCGCTTCTTCTTCATCTCCTCCTCTACCACCTTGTCCGTCGCCTGTAAGCAGCACAAGAATTCGGACATTAACTCGCCCCCCCCAGTGCTTACATATGTCACAATTAATCAATGGACCACAAGGGCTACATCGATAACACAGATGCGGCCAGAACTTTACATGCATAAAACGTCCACAGGACGCGCAACCCGGTCCCTGAAACAGGGCAAAGGACAAGGAGTATGAGCAACTAGTTAAGCTTAGAAACTCAATCCAACTCAAAGAGAAGGAAAACGATCATAAAGATCAATATACATCAAAAACCAGCATAGCGCTTGAATTGCTAATAAATACATAGCCAGCTGATTATGACGTCATTAATCCCGTGACAGGAAAAATTCGATCCCAACAAAACATCCAAGTGCAAAGACGAATTGTATGCTGAATGGATAAGTTGACTACACAACCATCAGATACATATAGATAACTCTTTTCTGGCAAAAATGTTAATTATCTCCCTTTGTTTGTTTACAATAATTAACATCACCACATTATCAATAACTAGATACCTGACACTTTGTATAGACAAACCATCCAACGTGACGAACCGGAAACTCCACCATCTGCACGCCTCTTAACTCTCTCCACCTCAAGGGGAAGGAATTGGATCAAGAGGGCAAAGTGAGAAGACCTTTATACCAGGCCTCCAACTCACTGGACATAATTTTTCATTTGGTTAGATAACCTAACAGTGTTAGTAGGAAATGGAACCATGGTGGAGAGAAAACTAACTCTCTGCAACTGTGACGTCACAACCTAGCGTCATACAGACCTGTGGACAGAAACAGAAAGAGAAATTAGTCCTAGGTAGCACCGAGTTGACCTAAACCAACTAACTAAGGCGCTTATCACGGTAAACGCGAGTCCCGGAAACACAATACACCGGGAAGAAAACTCGCTAATTTTACTAGAAGTCACCTGATTTAAAGGTCCAACGTCCTCCTGTGGCGAAGTATTCCTTTCCGCCATCCAAAAAACTGACTAACACTCCAAACAAACACCACTAAAACAGTTTAAGAGTACGAAAAAGCTATTGCACAAAAAAAACATGTGTGATCTCTCTGCCAATAATCTAGCAAAGAGGAAGTGCTAGTCTGCGCATGCGCGGTGGTGGGGCTGGCATCCGCCGGACTACGCTCTGACTCCCTGCCCAGTAGGGGCACCTAACTGTTTAAATCTGAGTGTTTATTGAGTGAAAGCCAATATTTAGCAATATCAAAAGTATTAGGGAGGTAAGTATACTCTTGAAGTGAAAATTTCTGTTACACAACTTTGCCCTTGTTACTGTGCGAGAGTGAAAATAAATTACCCATAATTCCGAAATGGCTTTCAGGTAAATTATTTTCAAAATATTCAGTATCTGCTGTGCATCGGGCTGCCTTTAACTTCAGGAGGAGTCACTGTGAAGCCGCTCCTCAACTCAGAGGTAACTGTTTCAATATTATATAAATATATGACTCAAGGCAGGTACCAATATTTATAGGAATATTTCTCACCGGTTTTCTACGATTTGCTTGAGTTCAGTCTCTTCTGTACTGCTCTTCGCTTTCCGCCTTCGTTTCCGTTTACGCTGTATAATCATATTTTCAGCTACTTCCACCTGTTTATCGCTTTCCTGATCCCGACTGCTTTCACTGTCACTGCTCTGTTCGGATAGGTCAGGAGTTACATGGCTGTCATACACCAGTGGACTTTCACCTTGTTCATCTGGTGGTTCTACTTTTACATTGACTATCTCTTCAATAGGGTCACCTTTACAAACAATGTAGGAAACACAAGGTGAAAATCATATCAACCATTCAACACTATAGCCATCCAAAACAGTATCTGCAGTGATCTTGAGAAATCTCCATTTGTAGACCAAGTGATTTTTTTTTTCAATTTACTACTAGAATGACTGACTCAATTATTTTCAAAAATAGTCTTCGCTTGGTCTGAAAATGAACATTTTGTATAAGAAAAGTGAAATTTTCTGGACCAAATTTGAGTGTTAAAGCATTATCTAATTTGGTACAAAGGCACACCAGTAAAAACAACTTGTTTTCACAGCCATAATTTGACAAAATAATGGCAAAATATGGTGTTATCAGCAATAACTTTAAAAATAATGATGCGCCTTTGAACCAGAAATGTTTGCTGAAAACACAAAGCTTGACTTTACGACATTGCAATGAACAATATGAGGCCTGACTTTAAATTTAATTCTTCTTTGACCCCGAGGTCACTATGTCATGCCCTCTCATTCCAGTGAGGGATGTGTTTGGGTGCATAATGATTAAACCAACATGAGATATGAACTTCTAAGTTGCGCTAAATGTAAATTGGAAGCCGCCGTAAACTTGAGCTAAAAATTACAAAGACTGAGTTCTATGTGCTAAGCCATTTTGTTTATCCACATAACACACATAATGCAACTTCGCAAAATTTAGTTTGCTATGGTATATCATATGTCATGGTCATGTATGGCATCATATATGGCAGGGCAGGAGGAAAGTGATATGCCGTAAGGAAGCTATCAGTATTACGTAATATCACACTGAATATGCTTGACTACTGGATACAATCTGACCTTCCAAACTACTTGGCAGAGCAAGATCCACATACTATTACACCATGATGAAGCCTTAACCCTTTCACCGATGAATCCCCTATATCCCATTTTTAATGCAAGCATAAAGGAAAACTGTCAAAGATTTTGAAATGAATTTGACTGGAAGCCGTTGCTGCAAGGTCGTCCAGTCAAATTAATTTCACAATTTTCAACGCAATAAGTTTAAAATCGTAAAGAATATACTTTGTTAAGGATTTGTCTGTGAAAGGATTAATGATATAGCCTCAAGACCGCACACTGAAACCTAACAACTTACCATACCTGAGTGAAAGCAATACTGACCTGAGCAAATCTTAGAAAGGCAAATGGTTCACATTGAACACTCTTAACCCTTTAACACTCATATAAGCCAAAAATGCCTTCTGCAGTGATCTTGAGAAATGTCCATGGTAGACCAAGAGATGACTATTTTTGAAAATTTACCACTGGAATGACTGGCTTCGTAACTAAGCCAGTCATTCCAGTGGTAGATTTTCAAAAATATTTCTTCTCTTGATCTGCAAATGGACAATTTCAATGAGAAAATTAAAATTGTTTTCAACAAATTTGAGGGTTAAAGGGTTAAATATGTATCAGTTTATACAACATTGGTGATAAATATCTACTGTAAACCTGTAAAATACTTCTAATTCTTGGCTTAAAATGAGTCAAATAAGCAAAAATACACTAAGTTCAAACTCTGTAACAGTATAAAGCAAATATTTGAAAATCTTTTTCTATATGATCCATCTTGCATATAATCATGGTAGAGAACAAAATTGTAAAAGTTTTATTGAGATCAGAAAGCCCTTGAGGAATTACATGACCCATGAAAAACTTTAGCTTTCTTCCAATTCTTGGAGCATGTTGCACACCTTCTGGATCGCTATTTAAGGCTATACTCTGCTTTCTGTAGGCATAACAATGAAAAGAAAATGAATTAGTTGGATTTCCAAGAAATCTTTGCACTAGACATAAATATTAATGATATACCAGGACAAAGGTCAGGGAGTTTTAGTATTAACTTTTACCAATCAGTACCTGTTTTGCCCACATACTCTCTTTTCTAAAGTAACAAGAGAAAGTCGGCTGAAGGCTGACATAGCCCTGGTGTCCCAACATCAGTACATTCCTAACATGGGTGTGTCCCAATACCATTCATACAGTACAAACGCAAAAGCTTTTAACATTAGTCACATCTGTGGGTGGTGTACAATAATTATAGCACGTTTCATTCAATTCTCTCTCAAACGGTAGGTGGAGTTGTAACCACAAAATTTCATTACCTATGTACCAGACTGACATGTTTGGTGTCTTGCAAAGAAAAATCAATTATGCATGACAGATGCAAAACATTAGGCACATCTTTGGATAGTGTAGATTCATTCAATTCTCTCTTGCCCTCTAGGAGTTGCAATGACAAGATTTTTGTCATATATATCTCAAAAATCAATTTTTCACACACACACACACACACACACACACACACACACACACACCACACACACACTAAACGAAATCTAGGATTTCTTTTTTCACGAGAGAGTTGATACTTACCTCCCTAATACTTTAGATATTGCTAAATATTGGCTTTCACTCAATAAACACTCAGATTTAAAACAGTTAGGTGCCCCTACTGGGCAGGGAGTCAGAGCGTAGTCTGGCGGATGCCAGCCCCACCACCGCGCATGCGCAGACTAGCACTTCCTCTGACTAGATTATTGGCTGACACACATGCAACTATTAAGAGCCTGAAGACCGAGCCTCTGTGGGGTGGAGAGGCCGGGTCCGTATCTAGGGAGGTAAGTATCAACTCTCTCGTGAAAAAAGAAATCCTAGATTTCGTTTATTTCACTTCAAGAGTATACTTACCTCCCTAATACTTTTGATATTGCCAGAATTCGAAAGTGAATCTGGCGGGAGGGAGGCGAGGTCAAAAGACCAGCTCATCCCAATACGCTTTTCTGCGTTTAAGGCACTTAAACTTCTGAAACTGTAAGAAAAAACAGTCAGGATTTGACTAACCATCGGATAACACGACCGATGTATGAGAGATGACCGAATGTCATATGCGCTCCCCCCCCTCCTTCCTGGGAGGAAGAGTCGACTGACCTCAATGTCCTATACGCTCTCTACGTACAAGTGCCATGTACTACAGGACAGAGACGAAAAAGCTCCCTTTTCGTAACTCTCAACAATGAACCACACAAATACACAAACCATCACCATATTAATAACGGGTAATCGTGACAATACAATCAACAACGGACAACACATGAACAAGACTGACCTTGTTGAAAATGGCTGCTGACATCATCCTCCCATCGGTAAAGACTGATGCAGGCCCAAAAAAGTGGGTGTTTCCATAAATTAATTGTGATATATATAAGTAATGAGGAAATCACCTCAAAAAATATAAACCGATTTATTTTTTCAAAACCGACAAGGCGAGAGGATTAGAGGTGTCACGGAGATAATGGTCTGTAAAACTTGACTCACAGTGCCACTGAGCCACTGACATAATATCATCCACAGGGACCCCATTAAATAGGGCCGTGGATGTCACTACGCCGCGGACACTGTGAGCCTTGGCCACGTCAACCTGCTTCCCGGTGGCGGATTTATGGCAAAACTGAATGCATTCCACAATCCACCTGGAAATGGTGTCCTTAGAAGCCCTCCCATGGGGTTCAATATATGACAACCATAACGCTGACTGGTCGGTGCGCCATGCCGCCGTACGTTGTTTGTACCGGCGCAGCGCCCGGACGGGACACCATGCTTTAGAATTAGGATCATATCTAGTTAAAGCAGGCAAAATAATAGGTTGACCTGGATATTTCAACGACTGATTTTTAGCCAAGAAATTAATCCTAGGTAGCAGCTTAAGGCCTTCCCCTGAAACCACAAAACGGTCATCCTCGGCTGATAAGGCATGAATCTCACTCCTACGCCTAGCCGAGGCCGCAGCAATTAAAAACACAGTCTTCAGTGTTAATAGTTTCATAGAAATGGAACTAAGTGGTTCAAAAGGCTTATCACCTAGTACTTGAAGCACTAGCGATAAACTCCAAGACGGAATCACAGGAGGATTCCTTGGTCTTAGATTGCCCATGCCTTTAATTAATACATTCAATGTATTTACTTCATCACTTCCCCTCTTAGCCAAGCAAGGAATAACAGACATTAATGCTGACTTATAACCAGCAATAGAGTTAGGCTTGAGGCTATAGGCATCATAGAGGTGACAGAGGAAATCAGCTACTACTTGAATAGATGAATCCATTGGATCAATACATCTTTTTGAGCACCATTCTGCAAATCTGTTGATTTTATAATTATATGCTCTGGAGGTTGACCCCCTCCTGGCTTTGGCCATAAACATGGCTTCTTGCTCAGAAAAGCCCTCCTTAATTCTAGATTCCTTGACAACATCCACGCAGTCAATCTGAACATTGACGGATTGTTGTGAAGGGCCTTGCCCTGGAAGATAATATCGTCCATCAGAGGCAGAGGAACCGGATTGCAGACCAGAAGGTCCAGCAGATCCGTATACCATGATCGGCTTGGCCAATCCGGGGCGATCAGAAGCACTTGGCATTCCTCTTGTCTGATTTTCTGAAGAATTTTTGGAATCAGGATTGCTGGAGGGAATGCGTATGCATACATTCTCCCCCAGCTGATAGCTAACGCATCTGTTGCGAAAGCGCTTGGATCCGGAATCGGAGAGACGTACGTCGTCATCTTCGCATTCTTCTTCGTTGCGAACAAATCGATGTTGGGTTTCCCCCAATGGTCGAACAGACGATCCGCCACACATTGATTTAGTTGCCATTCCGTGGGTAAAACACTCATCCTTCGGCTCAATGAGTCTGCTAGCAGGTTTAACCTTCCCGGAATATGAACTGCTTTCAAGGTAATCTGGTGATCCAGACACCAACAAAGCAGTTTCCATGTCATCATACAGAGACTGGGCGACTTCGTTCCGCCCTGGCGGTTTATGTAAGTCACAACTGTTGAGTTGTCTGAACGAATAAGAACAATCTTGCCCTGAACTTTCTGTAAGAAATGTTCCAGGCCCAGGACTACTGCTCTTAGCTCCAGTAGATTTATATGTTCCTGTGACTGTTCCAGATTCCAAAGCCCTGATATCGTGGATTCTTCCAGGCAAGCTCCCCAGCCCTCCATCGATGCATCTGTATACACAGTCACCTGAGGGTGGGGAGGGGTTAGCAAAACCCCCGGTAAGAGATTCTCTGTATTCAACCACCATTGCAGGTGGTGAATCAGAGGCGCCAACACTGACACATTCGAGTCCAGCGAACCTGTACTCTGGGTCCATTGTGTCATGAGAAACAACTGGATCGGCCGCCTGCGTAAGGCGGCCTGAGGAATGACTGGTTCCAACGAAACCATCAACCCCAGCATTCTCAAGTAAACCCGTGCCAGGACATGACGACTGTCGCACACTGACTGAATCAACGAGATGAGTATTTGAACTCTCTCCTGAGTAGGATAAACATATCCTGTCTCCAGATCGAAGAACATCCCCAGGTAAACAAACTTCTGGGATGGAGTCAGCTCTGATTTTGGGAAATTGATCATCCAGCCCAAGTCTGTGAGAATTTTCAAAACAATCTCCAGATTGGCGGACAAACTTTCCCGGGTGTGCGCTTTCAACAGCCAGTCGTCTATGTACGTGTGGACTGCTATGCTTCTCCTGCGGAGGTATGCTGTGATCGCAAGAACCACACGGGTGAAAACCCGAGGAGCCGTGGAAATTCCGAAGGGCAACACCCTGAATTCCCACTGTCTGCCCTGGAATGCAAATCTCAGGAAGCGACAGAAACTCCTGTGGATGGGGATGTGGAAATAAGCGTCCTTCAAATCTATCGACGCCGTCCACATCCCCCTCTCCAACCCCGCCAACACCGAGCGCACCGTTTCCATCTTGAAACTGGGCGTCTCGATGAACTTGTTCAATGGCTTGAGGTTGAGAATCGGTCTCCACCCACCGGTGCGTTTTGTTACCAAGAACAGGGTTGAATAGAAGCCCGGACACCTTTGTGCCGGCTGAATAGCTCCTTTTTGTACGAGGGAATTTATCTCCTCCTCGATACACAACCTTTGATCTGGATCTCTCGGAATGGGAGTCCAGATTGGCACCAGAGACAGTCGCGACGGCGGGCCTGTCATCCACTCTGGATGATACCCCACGGAAAGCCATCGCAAGACTAAACGGTCCTGAGTTAACCGTTCCCACTCTTGCATGTGGTCGGCTAGCCGGCCTCCCACCGGTCCACCTAGGGACCGCGGTGGACACAAGGCATGCAAGAGCGGCACTGTCTCCGTCGCCATACACACCGGCGTGGTCCTTACCGCGGTAAGCGCCCTGTCAGGAACGATAACCACGCCCAGATCCTCGCGCGACCCGCCCCGCCCCGCGCGCACCTCGGTGCACGGGCGGCTGCCTGGCTGACGGCGGCTGAGGAGCCTGCGCCCCCCTCACTGCTGGCCGAATCGCACGCGGCCGAGGCCGGCGCTGCGACGGCGGCTGGCCTCTGACTTGGCCAGCACCACCTCGAGCCTGCAGGGGACGATACGCAGGGGCCGCGGCGCGAACGTTAGCACGACGCAGCACCTCAAACTGTTCGCGCAGCGCCCTCTGGTTATTCACCAGGGTGACCGTCTCCTGGAGGTGGCGACATCCCTCACCTCCAAAAAGACCAGGACCCGTCATAGGCGTACGGAGTAGCCTATTATACAGGTCCTGAGACGGGCACAGATTGTCCAGGGCAAATGTGCGTCTTGCCCTGACACTCCTGGTCACCGCCCGCGTCATACAGTCCAGCGCCAGGTTAATACCATCCTGGATGGTTCGCTGGACCGTGAGCGGGCCTGGCTGGCGCGATGCGGATGCCGTTACTACCCCCTGTAACAGCTGGGAGACGTGGGACAGAGCGGCAATCGAAGCCCTCCCACTCTCCTCCGCATCACGCAACGCGGTATTCGCCGAACGCGACGCGTTCGCGCACAAGACCCCCGCGTCAGAACGGGAGCCTGGCCGCGTATCCTCACCCAAAGCCGCGCGGTCATCCACGCTGGGCTTGGGTACCACACCGTACCGCTGGTAGTCCAGGGGCACGATGCGACAACGCCTGGCCACCTCGCGAGGGGCCTTCGCGAGACGTCCACTCGTGTTAATGGACGACTCCGCCGCCTTGAACATGTCAACGACATGCTCCGCCAGCGGCAGAGAAGGCATAGCGTTAGCAGTTGGTTTCCCAGCTAACCACGGCGTGTGAACACGGTGGCTAGCCGACTGCTCCACGGGCAGATCAGGCCTAACGCTCACCAACCACTGGCAAGCGTCATACCAATCCTCCTCCGTGGCTAACTGCGAGCGCTCTACAAGACGGGGTCCATCGTCTTCCTCCTGAGCGCAAGCAGTAGAGCTTGACGGCGGGTACGCTGATACACCTGGCAAGCCAGGGAAAACATGCGGGCCTGACAGCACCGGCATGAGAATATCACTGGTTTGACCAGGAGCAGGCACCGCGGTAGAGCGCGGGGTATATATAGCCCTACCACGGGCCCGGCCAGCACCAGCTACACTCTCGGCAAGCCGAGGTATGCGGTACCGCTGGCCATCAGCAGCGCCCTGGGCCACCACCTGAACCGCGGACCTTACTCCAGGGTGAGTAATACCGTGGAAAAAAGCGCCTGTATTCCCCGCGAGGGGTGTACAAACGTCTTCATCCATGTCCACGTCGTCAGACGGCGACCCTAGCAGGCAATCCTCATCACCCTGGTCAGAAAGATTAGACCCCGGGTCAGCAAAGAGAGCTAACCCGGGCTGACCAGGAACGGTGCCATAGGAGGTACTGGCCACCGCGGCGTGCGGATACCCCTGGACTGATAAGCAGCCAGCGGGTTCCAGCGACAACCGTCCACGGTCCCCTATCGGCGCGGCAATAAGCCTGCTGCCAGGGCCGTGGAACGCCCCCTCTAATGGGGCCACCTCTGAATCGTCGGACAACGGAAGCGGACTAAGGAAAATCGATCCAGAGGCGGGGATTACCTGCTCCGAAGCCGATGATGAGGACAATAAAGGATCTGGTCCAGGAAGCATGCCACGAAGCAACCCTGGAACCAAATCTTTTATTGTCCTCTTCATCTCTCCCAACATCTCGGTCCGGAAGGTCTCCATATCCACCGCGGACGAGACCTTCCCCTTACCCTTCCTACTTACAACCTCTCGTTTCCGCTTCTTCTTCTTCTCCTCCTCTACCACCTTGTCCGTCGCCTGTAAGCAGCACAAGAATTCGGACATTAACTCGCCCCCCCAGTGCTTACATATGTCACAATTAATCAATGGGCCACAAGGGCTACATCGATAACACAGATGCGGCCAGAACTTTACATGCATAAAACGTCCACAGGACGCGCAACCCGGTCCCTGAAACAGGGCAAAGGACAAGGAGTATGAGCAACTAGTTAAGCTTAGAAACTCAATCCAACTCAAGGAGAAGGAAAACGATCATAAAGATCAATATACATCAAAAACCAGCATAGCGCTTGAATTGCTAATAAATACATAGCCAGCTGATTATGACGTCATTAATCCCGTGACAGGAAAAATTCGATCCCAACAAAACATCCAAGTGCAAAGACGAATTGTATGCTGAATGGATAAGTTGACTACACAACCATCAGATACATATAGATAACTCTTTTCTGGCAAAAATGTTAATTATCTCCCTTTGATTGTTTACAATAATTAACATCACCACATTATCAATAACTAGATACCTGACACTTTGTATAGACAAACCATCCAACGTGACGAACCGGAAACTCCACCATCTGCACGCCTCTTAACTCTCTCCACCTCAAGGGGAAGGAATTGGATCAAGAGGGCAAAGTGAGAAGACCTTTATACCAGGCCTCCAACTCACTGGACATAATTTTTCATTTGGTTAGATAACCTAACAGTGTTAGTAGGAAATGGAACCATGGTGGAGAGAATACTAATTCTCTGGTACTGTGACGTCACCACCTAGCGTCATACAGACCTGTGGACATAAACAGAAAGAGAAATTAGTCCTAGGTAGCACCGAGCTGATATAACCCAACCAACCAAGGCGCTTATCACGGTAAACGCGAGTCCCGGAAACACAATACACCGGGAAGAAAACTCGCTAATTTTACTAGAAGTCACCTGATTTAAAGGTCCTCCGTCCTCCTGTGGCGACGTATTCCTATCCGCCATCCAAAAAAGTGACTAACACTCCAAACAAACACCACTTGAACAGTTTAAGAGAGCGAAAAAGCTATTGAACAAAAAAACATGTGTGATCTCTTTGCCAATAATCTAGCAAAGAGAAAGTGCTAGTCTGCGCATGCGCGGTGGTGGGGCTGGCATCCGCCAGACTACGCTCTGACTCCCTGCCCAGTAGGGGCACCTAACTGTTTTAAATCTGAGTGTTTATTGAGTGAAAGCCAATATTTAGCAATATCTAAAGTATTAGGGAGGTAAGTATACTCTTGAAGTGAAAACCACCACCACCACCACCACCACCACCCCCTCTAACACCCCACCAAACACCAAAAATATTATTTCTGCATGGCTGATGCAAAAGCTTTTATCATCCTGTCAAATTTCATCCAATTTTCTCTCGAACTGTAGAGGTGCAGCGACAAGATTTTTGGGATGTACGTACAGGATGAAAACGTATATCTGTAGTAAAGTGTATAATAACAATGTGGGCTACATCTGTACTCTATGCAATTTTATTTACAACGCCATATGGCATCATCTGGGCCATGAGGTAAAGTAATGCACCTGCAGACCACAACCATGCTTGAAACAAATTTATATAACTATAAACTATAAAACTAGAAGTAATGACTAATGACTTTTCACTCTGTTTTTCCAATACACATAGCGATACCAGTGACCTAGATATTTGACACTTTGACCAAAACTACATCTAGCCCACCATAATATGAATAGATGTGTCTGTAATTGCTTTCATTCCACTGATATGGTCAAAATGCATATATCAGTATGCACTTATTAACCCCGTGACCTAGATCATGTCTATATATACACTTAGTGATTCTGTGACCTAGATATTTGATCCTTTGAGTTGAAACTGAAATGAATTCGAGTCCACCGAAAGAATAGATGTGTTAAATTTTGTGATTCTACATTCTTGCATGCCAAAAATGCATGTTTTGGTATGTGCTTAGTGACCTCGTGACCTAGACGGACCATTTGACCTGAAACTCAAACTCTTTCTAGATAGCCAGCCAAAATATGAACGATTGTGACAAATTTGCTGATTCACCCTAAAACTGTGTTTTTCGGCATGAACGCAGTGATCTAGATATTTGAAACTCAAATTTAGGCAACTACAATATCAACGAATGTGCCAAATTTGCTGATTCTAATTTCTTTCAATCCCGAATTATGGCCAAATATGTCTATTTCATGAACCTAATGACCCTATGATCTAGATATTTGACATTTTGATGTGACACTCTCTCTAGCAAGCCCACATCTGATTGTATGTGCCAAAGTTGGTGATTCTACCTACTAGTATTCTGGAGGTATATGCTGCGGGCAGACAGACAGACCGACCAACCAACCGACAAGACAAGACAAGACAAGACAAGACAAGACAAGACAAGACAAGACCGACAGACAGAGACAGACAGGCAGATGCAACTGTAATACTCACACCGCCCTTCAGCGGCGTGAGTAGATATATACCATATTTACGTTACATCTTTTTATGATCAAATGAACAAAACAGGTGTAGATATCTTGAGAATGATGATTGACGGCAGGCATCAACAGCCTTTAGCAACACCATTCTGAAAATGATCACCAGATACCAGTAATGATTGAGCTGGACAAGAAGAGGACAATGGCAGGACCTGATCTGTCACTTAACCATATGACGCCATACTCAATTACATCACATGTAGGCTCATAGTAAATAGTGACATATTTAGCTACCTCATGAACATTGAAGTCTGTCAAGTGTACGAATTGTATGTTTTTGAAGGATTTACTATTTAATAAACATTCTGCTGACTATTTTGAAACTAGTTTGACTTGGTGCTGTTGCTGCCATAGGTTAATGGCTAATAGTCAAATTAGTTTCACAATCTTCCACAGCTTACCTGTATAGTTACCTTGAAATTAGGACTCTGGGAATTCAGGATTCAGACTAGATAAATTGATTCCAACACACGTAAAAATTGGCGGAGCTTAGCTAGCAATAGGTGGGACATATCTAGAAACATATCCCCATATTCAGCACTGTACATCGATAATGACATGATGCATAATTAAACACACCTTTCATAAACTGCATCAGTTCACTAACTGATGGAGACTGGATAAAGCCCGCTTCAACTGGCGGTGACATAGATGATGGATCAATCTCTACATCGCTCAGTGATCCATCAGAGTCTGTACATGCTAAGAGATTCTCTGTAAGTATTGAAAGAAAAAATGGGTCACATTTTATTTTACCATTTAATGGTCAAAATGGGTCAAGGAAAATCACCATTTCTGCTTAGTTAATGTCCATTTACAGGCCAAAATAAGCCTATTTTAGATAATTTACCATTGGAATGACATTTTGTGGTAAATTTTCTAAAATATTTTTCTCTTGGCATGTAAATGGACCCTCCACATGACCATTGAAGAGGCTGGTTTTGGCAGCTTAGACCATTAAAAGGTAACGTTATCTATATCTCCCATTGTATTGATATTTAGGCACTAATCATGCTAATTTGAATATATCGTGATTCCACCAATGATCATAATGATTTTATGATGCTAAGATAAAAAATAATCTGAAAATCGAGAACCATTTACAGCATCATGCTAAATATTTTGAAATTAGTTTTGACTGGAAGCCGTTAATGCCGAGGGAAGCAACAATTTCCATTCAAAGTAATTATGAAATATTAAGTTTGCCGCTGCTTTTCAATGACACTATTACCAATGTGTGTATGTGTTCTGGCTAGAAGTGGGCGGTATCCCAATAATACTGAGAACGCTGAGGTACACCAATAACACATGCATTTAAAGAAAATCTCCATACCACCTACAACAATATTCAAAAACGTGAATTGAATAAATTTAAAGATTGGTGTTTCAAAACTTAATCTTCCTATACCTATCATGCTAGTGGGTGGGTAAATTTAGGTGCTAATAGTGCGAAAAATACAGGCATCCCTAACTATAAGTCAGAGGAGGCATGCATAATAAAATATTGACAGGCACAATTGCATGACAAATGTCGCAAGATAAGATTAATATATTTAAAACAACTAAATTCCCAGTTCTGCAGTTACATAGTAAAAATTAGTTCAAGCATTATGTGGTTAATATTCATCTCATCATGATGTATCTGATTGGCTGATATTCAACTATAGCATGGGAATACTCACTATTTAATCATATTTATTAATTATCATGTGACGCTTTCTTGACTGTGAGTAGCATCTAAATGTCGCAATAAGCAGAAACAAAAGATATAAATTTTGGCAGCTGACATGTAGCTAAGTAATAATGTCAATTAAAATTACTTAGCTGGTTCTATGTTTATACATACAACAAGACCATACTTAGCCTTACTTTAATTTTAGCCCTTCACTTCTTCTTGACCACAGGTCATGAACAATGGCTCACCAGCATCTCTTATCCTGGGCAATATGACAAACAAGAAACCAAAACCAAACCAAACCCACCTCATATCGGGTTCACATTCTAACAGCTTAGTCTCACCCTGCTCAGAGCTGGCACCTTTATCATCCTGGTTGATCAGTCGCCACCAGCCTGCTTGCTTTAGTTCTGAGGATCCAGAGATAAACAATGTACCACTCCCTGTTGACAAAGCACCAGCAACAGTGCCATTCCATAATGAGGTCCGTTTTCTAAAAAAAACCAAAGAAGAATTAATAACAAAAAGAATAGTTTGGGGACCATTTTATTTTGAATTCAAACAGCTTTAAATATTCTTACAGAATTGGAGTATAATTTGGCTGAAAGTTATATTTCTTTAAGACAGCAATATTTTTCCAGCAAATTGTTCTCAAAATATGCAACAACATGAATTGTATTAAATAAAACGAGCTACAAGATAAAGATATAGTTATCAGATACCTGGCTCCAAATGACAGCTAGGATCAAGTTCGTTCACTAAAAAATATTAAGTTAAGTTGTATACTGATCATATATATTGGCTATGTGAATAGAATGATGGATGGCTAACTATACATGTAGTTAGTTTGTACGTGAAAATGACATCGACTTCTCATTGCGTGCCTTACTTGGTATACATGGGTTAAATGTTATCTTACCTCACATGACCAAAGAAAGTGGTCCAATACTTCTCAATGAAAGCACAGATGTGTTCTTTCCAATGGTAGTAGCCATGCTTGCCAATGCTGGTTAGAGGGAGGTTACGTAAAGCTAATTGAACAACTTGTGACCTGCAATCAGAAACACAGGGATAATAATTAATTATTCAAAGGAAAACTAATCTCATATTATAATGGCTGATACACTAGGAAACACATAATTTACGCATTTGTAGCTTTTTATCATGCCATTAATGAAAGATATTCAGATATTCAGACTTTAATAACTAAATCATGGTTCATTTCTCCAGTCTAGGAAGGCTGCCATTATATACTTTTCAACCAAAGTAGTACTAGATTGCTCAGTTGACGATGTGTTAGCACAAATCCCCTTGTGCTCACCGCATTGACATTGGGGGCTGAGACAAATGCAAATGGCATTTTATACTTCCCAATCACATGGTTAACTCACATACTGCAATTGGTTGAATTCTATACAACAGTTTCTGAGGAGTTGTGTTACAAGCAATCGCTTAAGTTTTGACCACCATGCCACCCCACTGGAGGCGGAGCCAAATGTAAATGTCCTCTTGGCCTCTGCAATCATATTGGTAACTCACATACCAAATTTGATTGAATTCTATCTAGCAGTATTGGAGGACTTGGATTACAATAAATTTCTTGACCTTTTGACTCACACATTAAAGCCCACCCA
Source organism: Chaetoderma sp. LZ-2023a (assembly GCA_034401795.1). Taxonomy (NCBI): domain Eukaryota; kingdom Metazoa; phylum Mollusca; class Caudofoveata; order Chaetodermatida; family Chaetodermatidae; genus Chaetoderma; species Chaetoderma sp. LZ-2023a. The sequence continues at coordinate 146,147,105 of CM067369.1, forward strand.
CCCCACCCCCACGCCCCAAACCCACACAGCTGAGGGTGGAGCTAAATGTAAGTGCCCTCTTGCACTCCACAACCAGACCTAGTCCAATCAATCTATGAAGTTTGAAAGCGATCTGAGAAATGGTATCGGAGCTATCATTTGAAGTTTAATGATAATCAATCGTTAAACATGGTTAATGGATGCATAGTGGATATTACTGTGATCTAATTCACAGAGTCAAACCTTAGTCAAGCAAGTGGAATTTAGCTGATTGAGGTACAAGGTTGTCCATGAGTTATCCCCCTTGATAGAAGATAGGCGATGTTTTCATAGCATCTGCTATACAGTTATGGAATGCAGGGTAAGCAAGCAGCATACCTAACTAATGAGGTAATGAAGCAGTCACCATCCATATATGGAAATCTGAATATTCTAAGCCAACAGCCCATCACCTCATAAATCGCATGATTATTCCAGCCAATCATGGTAGATTCTACAACATAGTACCAGTGAGGTAATCATGTTAGTAGCTACTGGACTTGGCTGCTTCAGTCCGTTTCTCAATGCCAGGCAGTCAACATCTTTCTAATTTTTCAGTGTCTTTGTATAGAAGTACATTTGTGGCAATATTAATTGGATTGGGGTGTTTTAAAAAAGGTGATAATTACAACACAACGTGTAAAATAGTAGTTTCACTAGTTTGTCAATAATTCCCTGGAAGGGAAGCGAGTTTTTGTTTAGTAAACGCTATATAGTATTAAACAAGTGACGTTTGCTGGCTAATATTAACTGAAGACGCGCATAACTAGTAGTGATCGCGTGGACATAAAATATTTTCAAATTCGCTTAGGTGTTATAAACTGTTGATCAAGAGAGTAAAATGAACCGGAGACGAGCCAGTACGACCAGACGACCCGGAGGGTCTGGTCTTATGTTTTACTGATTACATATACCTACCTCCTTGCATTACTATTGCTCTTTCCTTTTCTGAAGGGAAGCGTAGTAGGATGAATTTTTTACAGCCAATGTTTGCTGGGTATTGTGGTTACAGAGTGACTGAAGGCTTCTTCAGGAATCTCCATACTCTCTCTAATGATGAGATACATAGTAATTCGCTTGAATGCTATACCTCATAATGAGGCAAGAAGAGGGTTAATCCAATACCCAGAACCACTGAGTAGGTGATTAAGCACAATGACAACCTCATTGGCTGATAGCTATCACATGACCTTGATGGTAGCAACCAAGACTTCATTCCTTTGACGAATCCAGTCGTATAGTCCAGCTTCATGCAGATCCATGAAGAGGCAGATGAACCTATCACTACTTGACTCTGAATATCAAAATTAACCTAAATACTCTATATTATATGAGGGGAAATTTCTTTCAGAAATACCCAAATATGTCAAAAACTGACATATCTGGGTATACCCAAAGGCTGAAGAAAATAATGAATATCTTATGTTGAATATAACTATTCTAACAAGATATGACCATTAAAATGAAGCCTCAAGGCCCCACCCCCACCCCACACCTCCCCCAAACCCAAAAAAAATTTGACAAAGGGGAGGTTTGAGATGGGCTGTAATGCAAGGAGGTAGGTATATGTAATTAGTAAAACATAAGACCAGACCCTCCGGGTCGTCTGCTCGTTATTACTACATTACAACCTATCTCCTTGCATTACTAGTGCTCAAATACAGATTTCAACATTGCACAAAGCCCGGAGGGAGGCAAATTTTTGCGCAAAATTGATGTAAAAAATAAAAAGAATGGATACGAAGTTAGTAAAAACAAGTAGAGTAAGATACTACAAATGACGGTAATTCCTCAGAATTACTCTCATAAATAACCCTAATAGAAAAGGTACAAAAGAAAGGAGAGCAGAAAGGAGGACATTAACCGACTCCAAGAATACAAGAGAGAAGAGATGATCATGCAAGAACGAAATGACTAAAAGTAGTGTGATGAAAGAGATGATATGAGAGGTGAAATACCCACATGAGAAAGAAGTAATGAACTCAAACTCATCTCAAATAAAATTTCTTATCCGAATGAAGATTATGAAGGAAGAGAAGATGATGATGAAGAAATAAGAGTCATGGGCCCTGAAGCTACCTTCTGAATATCTTTATAGAAGAAGGAAGAAGCACCAGAAGCTTAAGATAGAAATTAATACGGAATTCATTGATTTCCAGATAGCAACTTGAATGAAATCATCAAGAGAAGATCCATTAAAAATGGCACAAGAGGTGGCAAGGCCCCTAATATCATGGGCCTTAACACCAACTAATAAATTTGTTCCCGGGAGAAGCTAATTCATGGCAAATTTTAATAGTATCAACGAACCAACATGAAATAGTGGTTAAAGAGGCAGGACTATCAAAGCCTACCGCAAACGTAACCCAAAGATGACTATCATCGGATCGTTTGCAAGTTGAATGGAATTTGTAAATATAGAGCACTAACAGGGACCCAGACAGAGTCATCTGGAGATAAAGCAGAAAGCCTATGAAATATGATGGGTTTATCAAAAAACTCAACTGCGTTTGGACAGAAATTCTGACCCAGGACAGGCCTGGAAATAACTTTTTCAACAGTATCCAACACTTTGCCAGGCACCAGCTACTTAGTACCGGATATCCAGAATTTACTGGCTGTCAACACTATACAATTCAGAGTGTTCTATACTTGAACTTATTAGAAACAAGTCAAAAAGCATCTAAACATGTGTCATAATGATCATGATACACCTAAGGTAGATGCATATTTTATGGATTTGTCAACATTTGAATGCACTCTTTTGTTGCACACTAACTACTGGGACTGTTTAAATCTGTACCTGCCAAAATGTCAGGAAGGGCAAGACTGTGCCTGACATTTGATAATTTGGTGCCTGACAATGTCCTTGACAGGCACATTATTTTCAGGCTTGCTAGGATAGAGGATAATGCTAATACCCGGAACTTGAAAACTATCCCAATCAGCAGATAAGGCATGAATTTCCGAAAGATGGCTAGCTGAAGCTATTCCTAATAACAAGGATGTCTGAGAGTAAGATGTTTAAAACAACCAGACCATAAAGGATTAAAGAGTTTACCAGCTAGGACCTGAAGTACAAGGGATAGGTTCCAAGATGGAAGGGGTTACTGAAGGGAGGATGAGAATTTCCCCAAAACTCTAAAGCGATCGTGAAATGTTACAGATCTTGAACCGAAGGACTATGTAGACATCTGACAAGAGTCCGTGCAAAAACAATAGGACCTAACAGGGTTAACGTACAGATTCTTCTGAAAAGAATGAAAGTTTATGAATTATAATGGGATTACCCAAGAATTTGACTGACTGAGTTTTTGACAGAAATTCCGCCCCGGGATAAAGAATAATGCTAATATCCGTAATTTAAAAACTTTCCAATTCAGCAGAAAAGGCATGGTTTCAGAGCGATGGTTAGCTAATGCTAATAAAAATACTGCCTTGATAGTAAGATGTTCTAAACAACAGAACCTAAGGCTCCGAAATGTTTCCCATCAAGAGCCATACAAGCGAAAGGTTCCAGGAAGGAAGGGGTTTCTTAAAAGGAGGATGGGAATTACCCATACCTTTAATGAGGTTGTGAAATAAATATTTTGGTACTTGGACCGAAAGGTCAAGAAAACATTTGACGAGGAGTTCAGTACTTCAGACCAAATCGATAGGAACTGACAGCGATAACTGAGAGCTTTTTCTGATAGAAAGGGAAAACCAGAAATCTGTGACCTGAGTCACAGAGTGCTCAGAGGGAAGGATAGAACGGACTGAACCCCATTGTTGAAAAACTCAAATCAAGCCTAATAAATGTTACGAGTGGAAGTTGAATGATTTCTCCAAAAGTTCCTGAAAACTGACTGAAAAGATTGATGAAGGAAGGGCAACTCGACAACTTCCAGACTGAAAAGAGAAAGAGTTCTGGATTCTGATGGAAAATCCTGCCTCTGATCTGGGACAATAGATTGTGGGAGACAGGAAGTAACAGAGGGTGATCTACAAGAAGGTCCAGGAGATCTGGAAACCAGGATTATGTCAGCCAAAACTGAGCTATTAACAGGACCACACAATGAAGTTGCCTGATCTTTCAGAGTACCAGAGGAATGACAATCGTAGGGGAAAAAACATATGTGAACATGTCCCAATACTGAGCTACAGTCTACTGAAAGAGCCATGACTTCCGGAAAGGTTGATATGAAGGTGGATATCTTCCTGTTCTTGCCAGAAGCAAACAGGTCTATGAGGGGCAGACCTAGTTGGAGGAAAATTGACTGGGCCACAGACTCTATCAAAGCCCCTTCCGATTCTGGGATCCTGGAAGGACGAGATAACTGGTCAGCCAGAAAAATCAAATTCCCTGGGACGTGGGATGCTTGAAGTGAAAGCTGCGGGACATGTACCAGTGCAGAACGATCAGTGACTCGACAGATATAGACCGACCTGGACCACACACACGATGACAGAAGAATGAGAGTAGTGTGAAATGTCTGATCGGATAAAGATTGAGACCGAGAATCAGGGGTTCCCAATGAACTATAGCAAGGAAAACCACCCAGTTCTAAAAGGTTGACATGAAAGGAAGATTCTGCGAGAAACCAGGATCCTGAAATCTTCATGGAGTCCCAGAAGGAGCCCCATCCTTCCAGGGATATCTCCGTGAAAAGATGGCCTGAGGAGATGGTGGATGAAGAGGGACACCAAATAACAGGGATTGACTGACTTTCCAAAACTGGCAATGGTTCATGAGATGAAATTGATGAAAATCCAATGATTCAGAAATCTAGACTGATTCCAGAGGGTCATAAGATAGAACTGGAAGGGTCTTTTGATCAGAGGAGCCCAAGGAATCACTTTCTATACCTAAACCATGAGGCATATGAATCTGAGGATAGATCTGGCCAAAACTAACTAGCTTACCTTGAGAGGTTGAATTGTGGATACCATTATCTGCACATTGGGAGGGAGGGACAGAAATAACTTCCCCTGAGAGAGGTTGACACCTCCAAGTGGGTAAAAACACAGACCAGAGGAACCTTTCCATAATATGATATTATGTATAAAAAGCAAACTTTGCAACCGGTAAGACAAAATATGGAAAGACACCCCCCCCTAAGGAAGCTTATAAATCGATCCTGATTACAAAATGAAATGTGCACATCAGTTATATACATAATAGAATAAAATAAATTAAGACCTAATAACGAGAGGAGATAAGAAGCCTACCAATGGAAGATATACTAGTATGCTACCTAATATCTGAATAAAGAAAGCTATAAATGAAGAATAAAGGCTAAAAAGTCTCAATATTCAAATTAGGACTACGCTGATAATAGATAGGATGTTGTTAGTTAAGATATTTCTTGAGTTATCTCAGTATAAGTCCAAAGTGTTCAAGAGTCTATTTAAATAATTTAGGATGTTACAATGAGACTTCCAAACAACAATATTTATACTATTAGAAAGTAATGGTTCTTGAATCGAGTGAAAGGCGATGTATCTTAGTTATAAGAGCTATATCATTATTCTAACCCCTTCCTGAGCGAGGTAACTTGCGTTGATTTCTCCACTATTTTCGTATGGAGAAATAAGCATCATAGAAGTATGGCCGTTGATTTCTACTATCCAATCGCTGCCACTATACTCGTATGGAGGAAAAAGCATATTAGTTATAAGAGTTATATCCTTATTCTTATCCCCCTAACGAGAGGTAACTTGCATTTATTTCTGCTATTTAATCTTTACCACTTACTTTCTATGGAGCAAAAACCATCATAGAAGTATTGCCTTATTTATTAAAAGTTGTAGACATTGAAACGTTATAGATAAATTTATTTAGTGTTTTAACTAGATTTAGTGACAAATAGAAATCCCATAGTAAACCTACGGGAGGGGAGAGAGTCCAGCTATAGCCAGATAGAATTAGCTAAAATAAATTGATCTATGTATAGGATCTATATAATAACCAAAAGAAAAACTCCGTGTAAACCAAAAGCGAATGAAATATATACGGGGCGAATTGTCAATGACCTATATAAAAAGTGACAGGGAACGATGATAACAATCTGACAGTAGGGTTGCACGATTTTCCGACTATTCGATTAATTGCGATTATATAATTCAAAATGATCGTGGACGATTATAAAATGAAATAATCGTGTAATCGCCATGTTGAAATTTTTGTCAAGACTCTTTCACACTTGTGAAACTCTGCTCGTGTTACCAATCATGGAAACAAACATCCGGCTATCAGCCGAATGTGTGAATGAATCATTAAATAAACTAAATAAATAACTGAATTGTTTGTATTGACTCATGATTAGTTTTAGATGAATAAAGATTGTTCACGTGGTCGCTATTTGTCAGTTGTTGTAATCACACACGCTTATCCTGCGTTCCCCATTCTCTGAATAGTTATGCGCAAACGGTTTCCCCCAAAAAGTTCTAAAGCTGATACCACGGAAATTCAACGCATTTTCTCCTGCAAAAATTCTCACTGCCTACGCCTATGTTTAATGTATACCTTAAAACATCACCGGGGAAGTGAAATTATTTGATTTCAGCGCCTAAATATTGCGTATACTTTAATAGAGGTCGTTTATTACATCAAAATTAATCCACAATTAGATATAAAATGGTGTCGCAAAAAAATACAAATCACGTGATTCACCTCCAATTGAAGAGTTTATTTTAGAGCGAGTACTCGGATATAAATATTCTGGAAACGGGGACTCGGAACTCGGGAATTTCTATATATTATCATTGCGCGATAGGAACTGTGTATTATACTGATCTGAATAACGGGTACCCGTTTGATAAACTCATCTCGCGAGAACACGCCCCCTCCCATCGCAAAAGAGCCGTTGGCTCGCCAACTTAAGAAGCCGGCTATATTGTTGTTCGTAATAATTCAATTTGGATCATTTAATGTTGATCGGCGTTACAAAATTGATGCACATTTTCTCCCGTACTTGTTTGGTACATAAATTTTGTCTTAAACTATATTTATAAGGAAGGTATTTAATCACGTCAAGACTGTTTTAAGCGCATTTTGACTACAAAAGTGTGGAATAAACTTTATTATGAACATACGTGGCCTACTATTAGTATTAATTTAATAGGTGGTCGAGACTTACAAATCCGAGGCCTGTATTGACTTCGAGAAGGGACGGAAATGTATCAGGGCAGAGATCGGTCTGAAGTAGACACACCCCGTGACACGATTGTTATTATTATACACTCTATTCTTACAAATTGGCTCTTAAAATAAATATTTTACTATACAATCTCTTGAGTTAGGGGGTGGCTTCTAATATAAGAGTTTTGCCATTTTGAAACTGCTAAGAAATCATTGGAGCTCATATGTCAAAGCTAGGAGGTGGGCTTCTATTAGAGCATAGACTACAAATAAACGAAATATGGTACCTTCCGTTTTCCGTAGAGAAAAATCTTGATACATTCCTTTGTTTGCAATCAGCAACTGGCGTATTCTGTCCATGTATGTATACCCAAGTGCCTAACACATAATCTTACATTCTGCAGTAGCATAATAACGCCCTCTAAGCAGCATTGGCGTAGTTAATAAAGTTCATGATTAATCGTATGATCGCGATTATTTTTTTTAAATGATCGCGATTATGAAAAGTTAATAATTGTGCAACCCTATCTGACAGCTACCGGAAGTAAATAAGAAGGGAATGAAAAAGGCTAAATTTCGAGCCCAAAATCACCAATCCTGAACTGGAGGGAAAGAACATGACTCTAAATAAAAAGTTTTAGCTAAAACCAAGAAAATAGCCTTGAAAATGGGGAAAGATAAGAGAAAAAAGCGATAATGTCGCCGAGATGAAATGAGACTATGACGAATAGACTGCCTGCCGAACTAGGAACGACTAAATACGGCAAAGAAACTTTTATGAAAGAAAATCACAAAATACCATGAGCGCAAATCTAATCTGACTTTAGGAAATGAATATTTATAAAACAAAAGGGCGATAAATAGGGAAGAATAGCCTAAAAGAACAAAATATTCATGATAAATATAGAATGACATGTACATTCTCCTAAAGTTATGAAAGTAAATATGTCAACCTGCCAACATAGAAGGGAGGAGGTGTACTATACGAAAAGATGAACGGCCCGAATAGAACTGCGCCTCTAACTCAGGACGAAAAAATTACCAAAACATAGCTAATTAGAATTGCGCAGTAATCTGACAGATAGGAAAGAGTGTGAGAAGAACAGGTTGAGAATGAATAAAATTACTATAACTTAAAATGTGAGAATGCAAGGATAACACGAAGAAAAAGGGGAGAAAGAAACCTGAACTACCAAGATATTGCATGAGAGAGTACTGCTAGATAAGACAATGATATGCACATATGTAACAAGGTGAAAAAAGATCCCATTGAAAAAAGGAATAACTCATCTAGCTAAGAAAAATTAAAATTCGAAACAAAAAAGATGATAGGAGGCCCGAACCCCTATCCAAAGAAAAGAACCGAACCCGGGTCCACTAAAGAGACCAGGGCACGGTTCCACTAAACCCTGTCCCAAATCTTAGGCCGTTCAGGACCGGGGAAACATGAGAAAAAATGTTAAAATAGCGGAAGAAATTAAAAAATTTTATTTTGACATGCTGGAATGACCGGTCCCGACTCGGGCCAGGGCGTGAAAACCGGAAGAAAAATTCAAATTTAATTCTGACACGCCGCAATGACCGGTCCCGACTTGGGCCAGGGCTGGAGCCGGAGCGTGAAAGCCGGGAAAATTACCAGAGAGGAGAGGACCCAAGGACCCAGACCTGGACCCGGGAGAAACCCTGGGGGGAGGGGGCGGAGCTGACAAAAAAACAGAACCCGAAGTATCCCTAACGGCCAGACCCGGACAAAAATCCAGGTCCAGCCCCAAGGATGAAATCGGTAACCTAAGCCGGTCAATGTCCAGACCCGGGGCTGGGAAAAAAACTCGGGCATGGGGCCGAAAGTCTAACCAGAGTAACAGCAGATATAAAATAAGTAGATGCAACCGGCTATGTAGACGACAGAGGATGTGCGATCACCTGGACCACTATGGTCGGGAAATCCTTCGACCCAGCCAGTGAAGAAGTAGTAGTGACAGGAGATGACAGACCGGACCAGCTTATAACCTGATTAGGCCCGAGACCTTCCTTGGTCTGAAAGGGCGCAGGCTGCGGCATGTTGACTGATGATGTAGAAGAATCCTGTGTTGATATGACTGGCTTCTGAACGAGCGGTGAACGAGGCATAAACCGAGACTTCGTGCTTTTGTTCCTTTTGTTCTTTGTGGTACCCCTAAAACAGTGCAAATCAGTTAGTTGTAATTTGTTAGATTTGGTAAATAAGTGCTTTCTTGGAACAGCCAGTTCCAATGCTTCACCATCAACTATGTCAGGAGATGAAGTATTGGAGACTGACTGGTCCAGGATAATTTTATTAATCCTGCTGTCAATAGACAAATCTATATTACTGACTTGTTTCTGGAGACATTCCATTGACAAAACAATTTTCTCTAGTATTATGGCTGAAACCGCAGTGGCCTCGGTTTTGGCCTTTATTTTAACTGCCGCCCTAATGGAGGATTTTCAGGAATTTTAGAAGTCACAGAGAATTTGGTTTGAAAAACGGCATTCTAGTAGCTGGCGACCATGACCCGCATATCAAACAGGTTGACTCAAGAGTACACGAAGTGCACTTGGAACACACATGTCCAGAGTGATCCGACTTAATAAATCTATGGCAGCTGCTTTTCGAATATCTAATTGAATGGTTCATATTTTTTGCTTTATTCTTCTCCTTGGACCTCTTCGGAGACTTTCCCAAATCTGAATCATAAAAACAGCAAGATCTGATAGAGTAAAGCTCTGAATATGACTCAGGATTAGCCAGCACTAGTCGCAAGATTTATAGAGACCTTACCGATCTCAAATTTGAAAATTATTTTGGTTTCTTTGAGAGAGTACGTTATCGAGATAATCATAGATTCATGCTCAATACCTTACAAGCATGTCAAATCAATAGCTCTATAAGCTACTGGTTAAAAAATAAGCACAAATAGACAACTCAAAGTCTATACACTCTGGGCGCAAGTAACCAAAACTTATCTAGGGAGGTTTCTTTCTTTTATCCGACATCTCGATGATCTTTACTTCACTTTTCAATAATCCACAGCGATTTTAACAAGTTTTAAATAACTTTTAAATTGGCTTGTAAATTTAAACGCCTCTTCCTTCAAGAGTAGGAAAAGGAATGAAATCTTGGTTGCTACCATCAAGGTCATGTGATAGCTATCAGCCATTGAGGTTGTCATTGTGCTTAATGACCTACTCAGTGGCTCTGGGTATTGGATTAACCCTCTTCTTGCCTCATTCTGAGATATATCATTCAAGTGAATTACTATGTATCTCATCATTAAAGAGAGCATAGAGATTCCTGAACAAGCCTTCAGTCATTGGCTGTAACATTCATCCTACTATGCTTCCCTTCAGAGAAGGAAAGAGCAATAGTAATGCAAGGAGCTAGGTTGTAATGTAGTAATAACTACTGCTACAAGGCGTAGTAGATCGCCTATCCGAAGACCAGCGGCAAATGGGTCAAGAACTGTCAGTTTTGACAGTCCTCGGTCACGTGATAAGACGAGGTCGCCCTCGCAGATCTACAGAGCACACTTAGAATGTACAAAATAGTACATCGTGGAATGAAGAAGCGCCGATTAATTGGACGGTGAGTTGTCTACGTGATAGATTAAAGGGACTTGGCGTTAATTGTCCCACGAACTTTAAGAAGTTGCAGCGCTTGCAATTATTGGTAATGAATGAAATCTCAACAACTGACATTGGCATACCAGGGAACCAGGCAGAGATAGCAGCACGCGACAGGATGGGAGCCAGACAGCTGTTGGGCATGGCGGCCTGGTCCAATCAGATGGTGCGCACAGTGATGCGGGGTTTCACCGATGTTCAAGACAGCTGACTTAGGGAAGAAACGTCAACAACGACAAGTGTGAAACCTGTTGGTGGCTGTCATCACAACTTCCATGACAATTCGGAGATTCGCGCTTTGTCACAACAATTGAAGGAAGTTCAGCTGCAGCTGGTAGAATTGCGGATGCCTGGATTGAATATTCGTGAGCAGAGTGCCGTCGAGTCGTCAGCATCATCTCCCATTGGCATGATTGGGGTTGGCATTTCACAGAAATTTGCAACTGTTCCTGGTACTAGTGCAGATCAGCAACATGTTCACAGCGGAGGACAAACTAATGTAGGTAACATTAACTTTAACCGCTCCCCGTAGTACCAGGTTTTACATGTAACACTCGTGACCCACTACCTTGTGCCGAGGTCATAAGTGAGTGGCTTTGAATCAAGGTCACTAGGCATTGACTTCATCACAAATTAGCAGGTCACGGTGGCAGGTAGATATTAATCATGTTCTTAGTCCAGCACTCATATATGCAAGTCATTCTGTCACTCGTTTTGGGCAGTATCCACCAAAAGTTTACTGTAATCATGTATACCAAGACATTTACCACCATATTATCCAGCATAGAATATAAATATAGAGGCATTATCAATATTCATATAATATGCAAGTATCGTTTATTACGCCATCTGGGAGGCAACCAATACATTAGACATAAGTGCAGGTGCAACTGGCTTATGTATGTCACCAAATAAATATGCAAACTTATTCATGTGTTCGTGTTGTGTGCATGCATTAAATGGAAATAAATTTTCAATGTGGCCAGTGGTGGCTGGTAGCTTTCTTGGATATCGGATATTCGTTGATTTCGAAAGGTTTATTCCACAGATATAATCCAATCTATCTATAAAGTCACAAAGCGATCTGATGAATGGTAGCAGAGTTATCATCTGGATACCACTCTGCCGCATGCCTGAATAGCACCATGAACCTGCCAATTTTTTGTAGATTTTTTCTAAAAAATAGATGATATAATGGGAACCTATTATCCATTATTGGCAATCATGGTGGTAAGACAGTGCATGAAGATCTACTATGTGTGTATTCTTGACATGCACAATATTTTCTGTTGTAAATCGATCATGAATAAGTAGTGGTTCAATACTTAAAAGTATGTAATTTTTGGTGTAATGCCATATTGGCATATAGAGAATTCATAGCACAAAATCGGAAGTTGTTGACAAGGCGATTTCCATCTTAATGTGGATAGTTTAACACTAAGAATACATGCTCAATGTTGTGCTATGCAGATTTGCTATACAAAACTCATTAACCCGATTGGCTGATTGGGAACGCTGCTAATGGTATTGGCAGCAATTTCCACTCTGGAAGTTGTTAACAATTCAGAAATGTGCTCTATTCTTGTGATACCAATCTGCATGGAGGATTTGTTTCCAGATCGTAAATGTTACAGAAAACAAAATTATATTCAGAGATAGGATCCCGTCCAGTTGGATGTTTCTCAGTCTTGGCACATGCCTATTTTTCTGAATTAGACAAGCGAGTATAACATGGGGGGGGGGGGGGGGCATGATCACTTGTGACAGATACCCAACTTTCCTTCTGAATGCCAGGACAAGCGTCAGGCATCAACCAAAAGTGATCAGGGGGCCACTAAGCTATACTCGCTTGATAGTAACAGGGATGGTTAACCATTTATTCATCAAATCTCTTCATGAAAATATAAATATTCTCATAGAAAATAGTCTGTAAACAAGAGGCCCAATGGGCCTGTATCGCTCACCTGGAACATTGGCATTTCAACTAATCTTACTTAAGTTTTACATCCATCAGTGTCACTTCCAATGACTTTCAGTCAAATGATTTAGTTTTCGAGATATTGACAACAATCTCTGGACTGGGTTTTTTTTGGCATTAGTGATTTTGAACAATGTTTAAGTGAAAATAGATGATATCAGTGCTAACAACAGCTGGTTTCTTAACTGCAAGCCAGAGCAGCCAATAATTTCAATTTTCAAAAGCTCTTGACTTGTTGAATATTTTGAAAACAATTCGACTGAAAGTTGTTGGCAGCTTATCCACCAACAACTTTCAGTCCAATTGTTTTCAAAATATTTATCAGGTTCAGAGATATAACCTTTAGAATATGTCGTCTGCAAAAACTCAGTCAGATGGTTACTAGAGGTTTAAATACAATTTGAAGAAAATGGTCTCTAAAGGCAGGTAGGTGGTCTTTATAGCAGGTTATTCCCCACCACCACACAATCCATTTAACACATGCACATCTGGCTGAATCACCGAGTTAGCAGCAGGGGTAGGGTGAGCTGGAGTTGATTTAGAAAATAATTTGACTGAAAGTCATTGCTGCCTTAGGCAGCAATGACTTTCATTGCTGCCTAAGGCAGCAACAACTTTCAATCAAATACATTTCAAATATTTTTAAGAGCATAGATGTCAGAGCACATAATACATATCTTAAATATTTCTGCAGTATTGGAAAGGTTAATCTGTTAATTGGAATTTAATATCTAGTTTGGCAATAAAATCTGACATGGTGATAAATCAAAGGACGGTGGGAACAAACCATTATTTGCCCTATGAAAGTGAGACTGCAAATATTTAAGGAGTGATAACTCTGGCATTTGACGTCCTATCAGTTTTATTTTCACAACACAGATATTATATGCCGTCATTAACATTGTGACCAAGTTTGGTGTCAATCCGTCAAAAAATAACAAAATGAGCCGCCATTGTTGGTGACGGACAAACAGATGGATGGACGGACATATAGAAGACGGATGGGGTTATCGCTATAAGACAGCTGACTGACAAGTAAGCGGAGTTAAGAAAACCAATTTCGGCTTCAAAATCCATCAAATAAAAAAATTAAATATGGCAGCCAAACACGCTAAAATTTGATTGGTCCACGGCAGCCATGTTTTTTACCTATCAACTTCCCATGAACAAACTTTAATGGCCCTTAGTCCATAATAATATCCCCAAAATTTCAGCCCGATCCGTTCAGCGGTTCTGCAGAATGTCGTTTTCACAAAAACTAGGTCATCCAAGATGGCCACCGAACCATTTGGCCAATCAAGTTCTTTCGAACAAACTTGGTTCAGCTCTTGCCCTACATGATATTTCGCGAGTTTTGACTCAATCCACCAAGCGGTTTCGGAGAAAATTTTTAAAGCCATTTCCTAAAATCAGCCAAAATCCAAGATGGCCACCGGGCAAATCAGCCGATCGGCTTTGTTTGAACAAACTTGGATCCCTATGCTCTAAGGATACTTCCTGCCAAAGATAATTGAAATCGGCCCAGTGGTTATTGAGAAGTCGTTTAAAGGAAAAAGTTGACAAACGGACGGACAGATGGACAGACAGATGGCCGGACGGACGGCCGGACGGACGGACAGATGCCGGACGGTCGCCATGGCATAAGCTCACTTGGCCATTTTGGCCAGGTGAGCTAATAATGCTGTTGATCTGTCAATGGACATTTCTCATGACCACTGTAGAAGCCAAATTTGTCCAGCTTGCGTGTCATAGGGTTAAGTATATCCTTTATAATCACTATACATAATCAAGCAGATACATTCCGGTTACATATAACTGTCAATTTCTGGACCGGGTACATGAGCAGAGATTTTGTAAATGGCCACCAAATATACTTCACATGTTGCAGTACATATCAGCTGCTGAGAGAAGAGATCTGACCTGTGTCAACCTCTTTTCTTGAAAAGCTGTATGGGCCTGTGGAAGAACTGCAGAAAACCACAGATTTCATCTTGAGAATGGCTCTCCAAGTGTGATACCAGCGATCGCAAAGAAGAAGAAGAAGAAGAAGAAGAAGCCACCAAACATATAAAAGCAGATGCAAAACCCTGTAGCAACATTCAGATTTGCATACACATAGTATCAGCCCAAATGTGAACAAACTAGAGTTGACAGGACAAGCTAAACTGAATGGCATTATATATAATCACTTTATAATCACATAGAAGACCTCAGACTCACCAATGCAATGGTAATCGGTTCCATTGCTCCTCTCTGTTCTCTGAACACCATGCGCAGGTAAACTGGAAATAAACATCACCATGCAGATCTGATGGATAGCATGACTGAAGACATTCTGAAACCAATAAACAAACACTTATTCACGCAAGCAGGCTCCTCTCACAAATCATGATGTGCAAGACCACATGGTGCCATTTGAGAAACATGACAAATATTTTGTTCTGGAAATGAATGAATGAATGAATCCAATGTGTCACTCAACTATTGCCGTCATAATCAATTACGTTACAGGTAGGCCGACTTCACAATCAAAATATGCAATGAATGATGTAACTAAGTCTGTCATGAACTTTGAATAGTCTGTCAGTTGCACTAATTGTATGTCTTTACCATTTAATAAACATTCTGTTGAATATTTTGAAACTAATTTGTCTGGGCAGCAACAACACCTCCTCCCCCCTCCCTCCCGGGTCAAATTAGTTTCAAAATATTCTACAAATTATCTCCAGGCGCTGGAGAGTGGAAAGGAAAGTATAGATTTAATTCATGAAAATCTTACGCAACTGGCTAAAGAGAACAATGTCAACTTACAGTGGATCCCCTCGCATTGTGGCATATTAGGGAATGACAAAGCTGATCAACTGGCTAAGGAAGGGTCAAATAAAGAACAATTCAACCACGAGGTTGACTTTGAAGAACTGAAGCATATCATTAAAGCCACAAGAACCACAAGCAGGCAGCATAATGATGCAATACACAGCCTCAGTAGGGAGGATCAGACATGTATCTTCAGATTGAGGACTGGTCACAATCGTCTCAATGCACATCTTCAACATCTCAAGATTACAGATTCTGCACTTTGTGAGTGTCAGCACGCAGAAGAAACAGCAACACATCTCTTGCAGCCCTGCCAGCGATATGAACAGGCTAGGAGACGCTTCTGGCCTATTAAAGTATCTTTTGAAGAGAAGATCAGAGGAGACAGAGACAGTTTGATGAGCACTTCAGCTTTCATGCACCAAATAAGGAAAACAGTCTAAGATTACTATCATGAGAAAGATGAACGCAAGAAGGATAGTAATTAAAAAATATCAGTGCTTAAGCTGGTATTATGTGGTCGATGCATTACATATATATGCAATGGGAAGACCACACATCGACCACATAATATTAATATATCATTTCAAAATGACAAAGGGCATGTGAGCTCTATGTATTGACATTCTCATTGACATTTTAATCTCAAAATCAATATCAGAGTACTGTGATTCAACATTTTTCAGGGTTTGTACACATTCCAATCTGTGTAATTCCATGACTTTTCCATGACATAACCAGAAATGTGGTTGCAATGCAAACATGAAGCTCAACTTTACGACTTTGCATTGAACTAGGAAACGTGACTTCAAACAGAAGGCTTTATCACCAAGCGGCCCAAGGGCCAGTAACGCTAACCTGGACCATTAGGATTTGAACCATTTGCATTTAAATACTGGTAGACATGATGGATAATTAAAAAGAAAATTGACCAATCAAAATTCTCGTTTGATATGTTGAAGCCTACCACCATAGGATCATTCCACCCAAGTTTCCCTACAATTGGCCCACTAATTAAGGGGTAGTATTTTTAATGGTTCTGTTGTTTTCAAAAGATCCAAATGGACCAACCAAAATTCTGACTATAAGTTCTCGAGCCTACCACTATAGAATCCTTCCAGCCAAATTTGGATAAAATCCACCAAGCAGTTATGGAGAAGATGCTTTTTGACAATTTGCATTAAATTGTTCATAAGATTTATGATTTTTACCCAAAAAAATTGACCAATAAAATTCTGAATAGATGTTCTGGAGCCTACCGTGATAGAGTCTGTTTAGCCAACCAGGGTTGAAATCTTTCAAACAGTTAATGATGAGTAGCGTTTAGACAATTTCCGGTACACTTTTCATAAAATCTAAGGTTTTCGCCAAAAAACTTGACCAATTAAAATTCTGTATATGGCTTCTGAAGGATAGCCCCATAAGGCCATTCCAGCCACACCAACCTTGACCTTTTGATGCCACAGTGATTGTGTCATGCCATCTCTTAACAAGAGGCCAAAGGGTCTGTGACGCTCACCTGGCCCATTAACATTGAACCATTTGCCCGTAAATAGACATGATGGATAATTTCCAGAAAATCCAAGATGACTGCCAATCAAGTCTCATTTGAATTCTTGAAGCATATCGTCATAGGATCGTTCCAGCCAAGTTTGGTTGAAATCGAGCTGTTGATTAAGTAGTAGTAGCGATTTAAACGTGTCTGAAAAAGGATAGGAAAATCCAAGATGGCTGCTGAAAAAAATTGAACAATCAAAATTCTCATTAAAACTACTGAAGTCGATCACCATAGGATCATTTCACCCAAGTTTCATTGAAATCTGGCCATTGATTAAGGAAGAGTAGCGTTTTAAAGGATTTGTGGAAAATCCAATATGCCCGCTAGAAAATAGACTAATTAAAATTGTGTATACAAATTGTGAAGCCTACCGCCCTAGATTACTTCCAGCCAAGTCTGGTTGAAATCGCCAAAGAAGTTGTGGAAAATCCAATATGCCCGCTAGAAAAATAGACTACTGTAATCAAAATTTTGTATACAGATTCTGAAGCCCACCGCCCTAGGGACCGCCAAGCCAAGGCAGGATGAAATCGCCCAAGTAGCTAATGAGGAATAGCATTTTAAACGATTTCCCACCATTTTCCGGAAAATTCAAGATGGCGGGAAAAAGAATTTACCAATCAAAATTTTGTACAATGGTTCTGAAGCCTAGCACCATAGGGTTCTTCCAGCCCAATTAACTTGAAATCTGTCAAGCAGTTAATGGGAGTAGCGTTTTGACAATTTCCGGCAAATTTCATAAAATGTAAGATTTTCACCCAAAAAAATTGACCAATCAAAATTCTGCATACAAGTTTTGAAGCCAAATTAGGTTGTAATCTGCGGTTAATGAGGCGTAGCGTTTTAAAGCAAAAGTTGATGGACAGACAGGCGACAGACAGTCGCCATGGCATAAGCTCACTTGGCCATTCTGGCCAGCTGAGCTAAAGATTTACCACTCAAAATTCTGAACAGAAATTTTGGAGCCTAGCACCATAGAATCCTTACAGCCAAATTTTGTTGAAATCCTTCAAATGGTTATGGAGTAGATTTCTGGTAAATTTACAATAAAATCTAAGATTTTCACCCAAAAAATTACCCAATAAAAATTTTGAATATACTTGTGTGCACAAAAATTTTTTGAAATCTAGATGTACTCAGATGCCA
Organism: Chaetoderma sp. LZ-2023a; assembly: GCA_034401795.1. Lineage (NCBI taxonomy): Eukaryota > Metazoa > Mollusca > Caudofoveata > Chaetodermatida > Chaetodermatidae > Chaetoderma > Chaetoderma sp. LZ-2023a. The sequence continues at coordinate 146,165,387 of CM067369.1, forward strand.
CCACCTGCATTTGCTTTTAGCAATGGAAATTTAATTTTAGTAGTATAATTTTTCACAGTAGTGGGTTTTTTTCTGACTTTTCATGACTTTTTCCCTGACCTACTTGAAAAAGTACTGTTTTTTCATGACTTTTCCAGGTTTTCTATGATCTTTATGAACTCTGGTTTTTATTGATTTCATTTAGCAAATGTTATGTCCTTTATTATCCCCATGTCAGGGATATATGCAGCAGCAAGGTAACATGTGAAAAGCCCAGGGGATAGACCATCTCCGTGTGTGAAGCCGATTGATGTCTCAAACTCTGCAGACATTACCGACTTGGCTCATACTCTCAGCTTGACGTCTGCAAGTAGTAGTCTCAATAGTCATAGTTTATCTTCATTGGAACTGGCCTGGCATAGTACATCCAGGATCTCTGAGCGTTTAATTGTGTCGAAGGGTAATGACATGTATACCATCCTGTGTTCTGTGTTTACGCCTGTACAGGCGCTATTACATTACGGATGTTTGTATTAACTATCACCCTATATATTGTTTTGTGTGTAGAGGGTCCATCGATTCATAGGCTCTGCCTTTGATGGACTTCCCAATTGTGATGTATGCATGAGAAAAATAATCTTGAATCTTGAATCATGTCAATGCCCATTTTGTGTAAATCCCAGTGCTTGGACATGACTACTGCCACACGCATGCGTTAAGCCCATACAATGTCTGCTCGGCTGCATCCATGTTTAAGCCACTTTGACGTGATCCGGTGAAGTCATCGATCTTGTCTCGGATGCGGCATAGAGTAACTTAACTTGGATAGGATTTTCCGTATGTTGTTGAGGAGCACAATGCGCCGCATATTGGCTGGGTGCCTTGGCCGACAGTATCGATGGGAAGGTAGTGTATTAAAGCTGAATTGATTAGGTGCGTGATTGGTTTTGAGATGTCACTTGTGTAATTGAATAGTTCATTGCTCATGCCATCAGGTCCAGATGTACATCCATTTTTCAACTTCTGCTGTTTTAATTGGTGTTAGTAATGGCCTAGGGTCTCCTGAGAATGGGTCAACGGGCTCATCATCGTGGTCTGTGAACCGTTCCTTGAACCATTCTTGAATTGCCTCAGCTTTGCCTTGGTCAGTCCTGATAAAGAGTCCTTTAGAGTTGTGTACAATGAGTGGTGGTGTGTAGTCACTAACCTTAAGGGCTTGGGCTTCCCGAAACATTTTGTGACACTCATCCGTGGCAGTGATTTCATCGACTAGGGAGGCTGCTTGTTGAATAGCAAGAGCTTTTAACTGATAGTTTTACTACTTCAGAGTTATCAGTATACCTAGTTTGGTTGTTTTTTAGAACTCATATGGTGCTGCTGAATTGGAGCTGACGTTCATGTTATCTATCTGCTCCACGACATGCCCTCTTGCCTTTTTCTATGACATTTGAGTGTCAGTGTCGCTGATGAGCTTGGGTAGGTTGTAGGCGACTCTACCCTCTTGCCTGGTATGGTGTTTATACATTAGGTAGAGATGGTTCATCTCAAGGTGTGTAATGACTGGTTTATGGTCACAATTGAGGTCTGCAACTCCATAGGAACGAACATCCCGAGGTAGGAGTTTTGCAAGACTATTGTGGGCTTTGCGATCAACAATGTCTCCTGCCCATGTTGTCCAGTGACGGCATGTATGTTTGAAAGCCGTATTTGTAGCAAATAGGCCATTGGAACTAAGGAATGCCACCAGTGCATCTCCATTGCTGTGGCGTGTGCCCTCTGTATGATCCTATATACATAAACCAGGTCGAGAATTTTTGTCCACATTGCCCAGCTTGGAGCTGAAATCTCACTACACGAACAGTTGCCATCTGGCCGGTATTGTAATAGCGGAGCTCAGTTCTACATGGAAGGAATATAATATTGCTGGATTCTCTTTGGCTCTTTCGGTAGTTGGGCCATATGCATTGACTATGCGACATTTAGTGGTGGTGTGTTTTACAAGATGTATAATACATCGCCACTGTCCACACAAGTCACCCATCTTGGTCCATGTTTGGCCATGTGCTAAGGATGCCAGGAGACACCACCACAGACAGCCTTGGAATTCGCCATACTGGGAGCCAGCAAATACAAAGCCAGGACAGGACATCATTGCATAAATCTGTTAAGCATGCTACGAGGTCACCTCAAGAAAGCACAACTAGGTATAGTCAAATTCAAGTATGGATCTGAGGAAGCTAAATATTTTGGCTGAGGACAAGACACAGTGAGCAAAAGTGAAGGACTGATTGCAGATGTAGGATGTTTCTATTACTACAGCCGCAGAATACAGTAATCATACATATCCCCACATCGGGGACATTATAATTTTCGCCGTCCATCTGTCTGTCTGTCATGCTATCTCCTCCCAAACTGTTGAGGGGAATTCAACCAAATTTGGTATGTGGGTTAGCCATATGATTGCGCTTTGCAGGATGACATTTAGATTTGGATCCATCTCCCCAAAACCTTGATTTTAAGGCTTGCATTCCTCTGAAACTGGTGAACGTAATTAAACCAAGTTTTGTAGGTGAATTACCCATATGATTGTGGAGCGCAACAAGCCATTTACATTTGGCTTCTCGACAGAGAAATCTAGTTAGAAATCAATTTACTTAGTTAGGCTGTATAGAGGTAAAAAGCTGTGGCCTATTGAATCTGTCAATAGTATTCCAATTAAGAGCTGACAACGATCTTCAATCAAGATTGTCTTTACAATTTAACGTTCAAGAAAATCCAAATTATGCTTATATGAATGTCCATTTGAAGGCCAAGAGAAGTTTATTGTTGACAATTTTCAACTGGAATGAATGCCTCTGTTATCGAGCCAGTTATTCCAGCTATTTAAATTTTACAAAATAGTCATCTCTTCAGCTGCAATTTGGATGACCACAGCAGCAGTTTTTGTCCGGCTTGATGATTAACTCCTTAATGGTCAAGATTTGTTAGGAAAATTAAAAAATTTCCTCAGTCCATGTCCATTTGCAAGCAAAGAGAACACTATTTTTGAAAAATTACCACTGGAACGATTTGCTTGTTTATCAAGTCTGTCATTCCAGTAGGAAAATTTCAACAGGGCCTTTATCGCTCACCTGGACAATAGGCATTTGAACTAGAATGGTCATCGTTAATAAGTAGAACTCTAATGAGTTGAGCAGACTTGTAACAAGAAAACAGAGGCCATGTTTCTTTATGTATCAACTTCTCTTGAACAAACTTTAATGGCCCTTAGTCATCAATATATCTCCCAAATTTTGGCCCAATCCGTTCAGTGGCTCTGGAGATGAAGTTGCTTTCATGAAAACCAGGCCGGCTAAACATTTGGAAAATCAAGTTCCCTTGAACAAACTTGGTTCAGCTTGTGCCCTAAATGATATTTTATGAGTTTTGAATCAATCGCTCAAACAGATTTGGTGAAGATTTTTAGACATTTCTAAAAATCGACCAAAATCCATGGTGGCCGCTGGCCAAATGGGCCAATCACCTTCAGTTGAACAAATTTAAATCTCCATGCCCTAAGAATGCTTCCTGCCAAATATACTTTAAATCGGTCCAGTGGTTCTCGAGAAGACATTTTAAAATTTCCCATTGCTTTACTATGGGGTTTTTTTGGCAGGAAAAAGATCCAAAATGGCTGCCAAACCGTTTATCCGACAGTTTCAAAAATGGTAAATATGAAATCAGAATACCCACAAACATATATAAAACCAATTTCGGCCTCAAAATCCATCACATAAAAAATCCAACATGGCCGCCAAACAGGCTACATTTTGATTGGATCATGGCAGCCATGTTTTTTTTACGGATTATCTTCCCGTGAACAAACTTTAATGGCCCTTAGTTTCTAATCATATCTCCCCAATTTCGGCCTGATCAATTGAGTGATTCTAGAAGTCGTTTTCGGGAAAACTAGGTCATCCAAGATGGCCACAGAACCATTTGGTCAATCAAGTCCTCTTGCCCTAGAGGATGTGTCATGAGTTTTGAATCGATTCCCCCAGCGGTTTCAGAAAAGAAGATTTTTAAAGACTTTACCTAAAATCGACCAAAATCCAAGATGGCCACCGCCCATATCAGCCAATCGGCTTCATTTAAATAAACTTGGATCCCTAAGGATGCCACCTGCCAAATATAATTGAAATCGGCCCAGTGGTTCTTGAGAAGTCGTTTAAAGGAAAAGTTGACGGACGAACGAACGGTCGCCATGGCATAAGCTCACTTGGCCTTTCAGGCCAGGTGAGCTAATAATAGACTTTCAAAGACCACTGCAATGATCAGTGTGGGCTGGCTTAAAACGAAAGGGATAAATCATTAAGGAATAAGCGTTACCTGTACCTCTATGAAAAGATTTCAGGCATTGCTGGCATGTGTGTACACCATCTACGTGCTTAATCAGATCTCCATCAGTGCCACAGTAACAGTGGTGCCTCTCATCAACACTCATTGCCAAGCATAGCCAGTACTAGGCATGTCTAAGGATGCCCTATAACAACAATGTATAGGATAACAACAATGAATGCCAGAGAACAATTTATCTGGTATCGTATCTCAATTTGCTACACATATTTAGGCAGTTGCTATACAATCTTCAACATGCATAGCTGTATCTGCTTTGCAAAACTTCTACGCGATTGCAATTTATCATTGATTTTAAGTTCTATTATTAATTGCTATACATTTTGCCGACAATTATACAATTTATAATTTGCTTAGCAATACATGCTATGCAAACATCAAATTCTAAATTATGCCCTGAATGACAATAGAGGGATCCAGTTCTAGCTATACTCTGCCCATTTTGTAAGCATGCTGGAATAGATTTGAAACCTGAATTCATAAAATCCCAATTTCAAGGTAAAGTCTACACATGTATGATGATGAATATTTCAAAACTAATTTTTTGAAACTAGTGAAAATGTATCAAAATGTAGTAAATTCAGAAGTCACCCAAAAACATGGCGCTAAAACGCTAGTTCTAACTAAGGTCACCATCTCACAGATAATAAACCCACTATGACGTTGTAATGCCCGGATGACCGGACAAGGTTCCGCTCTTAACCTAAGGTTTCGCTCCAATCTACTTGAATATATATATATATATATATATATATATATATAATTGATCTGTGTACCCTAGTTCTTCTGGAAAGGGGGGGTGTTTGTAGAAAGTGTTCACTTCCCTGAACGAAATCACCACAAGTCCTAATGAAACCGGACAACCAAGATAACAGAGACAGACCAGGAAAGCTGTGACCTTCGTCCCACCCTTCACCCCTCGTCAGTAGCGAATGTGCCTGAGGGTCCACTGGTAGCCATTAACTGAACACGAATACCGAACATCCATCGTCCGCTAAATTGTCATACATAAGCACAACAGGATCAAAGTGAGGTTTCACACTCCTTCGATGTGTTAAGAAAAACCAGAAGTCAACCGACCACGAAAAGTCATTCGACCATGTTACGAGTTATTACTGCAGATTCTGACTCAAATGAAACCGCTTTCCTGGTCCTCACTATCCAAAACGTAGTAACTTCGCGCACAACAACAGAAAAAGCATGTGAAGCTGCTGAAACAAACCCCTTATATAAGACGCCTTTAATTTTTCAGAATGGTGTACTCGAAGATGAAGGTCTAATCAGCTCGCTTGGGATGACACAGGAATCTGTTCACGTGATCCCCACCTGGCGAGTCATGGACACCTTCCCCAAAATATCTCCCAAGCATGAAGTCTGGAAAACTTCAATCTAAAATAACTCAGTAAATAATGAGCCAATTCTAAAACGGTTTTCGGATTCAGAATCGTTGGCGAATTCTACGCTAGATAGTGTAAATATGCCCCCATAAAACGCTGTTTCATGGAAATGCTATTTAATTAAATTACTCGCTTTATTAGCCGCAGTTTTAAGTACAGCTGACATGTAGGTCAGCTGAGTACAGAAGCACACCCTGTCAGTGAATAAATGGCATGATAGTTGCGGGAACTTCAATCTAGTCACTGTGCTGGGGAAGCATGCACACGAACTCATGCCTCGGGTCCAGTCTCTGCCTGTAAACATCTGCAAGGGGGGGATGGGTAAGAGACTGATTCCAAATTTTTATTACAATTTTTTATTACAATAGATCGATTATTTTAAGCGTTCTCTTGATGACTAAAAAAGTTTCGTAGTGAATTTATGTAAAATTTTGATAGTATGTATGATTATTGTATTCTGCGGCTGTAGTAGTATAAGCATCATACAGCTGCAATCAGCTCTTCTTCGCTTTTGCCCACTGTGTCTTGTCGTCAGCCGAAATCCTTAGCTTCCTCAGGTCCATTCTTGACTTGAGTGTACCGTGTCCTGCTTTCTTGATGTCACCTCGTCACCACATCTTGATAGTATCGCGCAAAGGTTTGGAACATTCCATCAAAATTTACAAGCCACCAGTCAAGTCAAGGCTGCTGAACTCTGTGGCAATGCACAAAATAGCATACTAAAAGCCTAAAATGTCAATAAATGAAACAAATCATGCATTTCACAGTTGTTTGGTGTTCTTGGCTTACAACAGGGGAAAAGAAACTGTTTTATTACAAAACACTGATATTAGAGCTGCATTTAAAACAGGACCAGTTTTGGAAACGCTCATACTGCCCCTTTAACAAAAATAAGCTTCAAATAAGCATCCTATTTTAGAGATCCTGTGATGGGCACAGGTTGTCTAGAGCGAATGTGTGCTTCACCCTAACACTCCTAGTGACGGCTCGTGTCATACAATCCAGAGCCCGGTTTATCCCATCCTGAATGGCCCTCTGGACCGTAGCCGGGCTCTCTTGATGTGACACAGAAGCAGTGACTAACCCCTGTCGCATGTTAAGAGACGTGCGAGAGTGCAGAAATTGCAGTTCTCGCGCTCTCCTCTGTGTCGCGCAATGCAGTATTGACATTGCGCAGCGCACCCGTGCATAGTGCTCCCGTGTCAGCACTAGGCTTAGGAACGCCGCACTGCTGGTACTGGCCAGACACAATATGGCAGCGCTTAGCCACCTCGTGGAGGGCCTTCGCCAGGCATCCATTTGGCTTGGTCGACGCCTCAGCCGCTGTGAACATATCAATGATATGCTCTGCTAATGCCAGAGATGGCATTGCTCTCATCGCCGGCTTTCCCACTAACCACGGGCGCTGGTCCCGCCGTTAGCCGATGGTTCCACATTGAGTTCTGGTCTAACGCTTACCAGCCATTGGCATGCAAGACACAGACCTGGTTTTCACACATTATTAACAAATAGACTAGGCAAATACTTTTTTTCTTAGCCAAATCTGAACTATTTAGTCAATGTTTTCCAGTGTCTACGATACATCATCACCAGCTAACCCTTTTAACTGAACGCTACATAGAAGATACAAGAATATGTTGAATATTTTGAATCTAATTTGCCTGGAAGCTGTTGCTGCCCAAATTAGTTTCAAACAATTCAACAGGTGGTATTAGGATTTCAGGATTTATTTGCTCACAATATACAAACATAATATAAGTACTAGTTACATAAATATTTATCTTATGAATTCTTCAAAGTTAATTTTAATGATTCTCTACTTAGAAATTATTCTGCATAATAATATGATTTTAATCATTAGCTAAATATTTAGCCAATCCTGCATTCTATTAACCAGATCTCAATTTTCCAGTCAGCATTTGCCTAATTGGCGAATGGGTAGGTCAGTCCCCGCATGCGTCAGATCTGTCCTCCTCAGTGGCCACCTGCAAGTGCTCGACCAGGCGCAGGTCTTCGTCGTCCTCAACAGCACACGCAAGCGCAACAGTGGCTGGAGCCGTGGATGCACCTGGCAAGCTGGCAAAAAAACCCACAAGGCTACGAACCGGCAAAAGGCGCAAAAGAGGAAGCCATTCCTCTAACATCGTGACATTTAATATGGGAGAGATTAATTTGTTCCGGAGAAGCAATCTCATAACAAAGCTTAATCGTCTCCCAAATCCATCACTATATCGTAAACTTTGAGACCGGCTTAGCTAACTCTTCCGCATAAGAAAACCATAAAAGGGACGGATCAAATCTTTTGAAATCAGTTCGCTGTTTGTACATTCTTAATGCCCTAACAGGACACCAGAGTTTGTCGGAAGGCGAAAAAGACGATAATGGTTTTAAAATGATCGGACTAGCAGGAAACCGGTTAGACTGAGTTTTAGACATTAAAAAATCCCTTCTGGGATAAAAAAACTAAACCGTCTCCTGAAACTATAAATCTCTCCCTTTCAGCAAAAAAAGCATGAAATTCTGAACACCTTTTAGCAGAGGCCGTTAACATTAATAGAGAAGAGGTTCAAAATGACGGCCTGCCAGCACTTGAAGAACCAAAGCCAAGTTCCATGAAGGTAAAGGCTTAGCTATCGGAGGACGAATATTGCCTAGACCTCTAATAAAAACTATTAAAGGTCTTAGTGTCCTTGACATCGGCATACAGAAGGCATAGAAGAGAAGATGCCAGAGAAAATCTATATCCCCTAACCGTATTAGCTGATAAATGTAAGGAATCAAAGAGATATGTTAAAAAGTCTAATACTTGGGGAATAGAAACAGAATCGGGCACGAGACCTTGATCTGAACACCATTCCCCAGAAAATTATAAGTCGACACTTGTAAACTCTGCGGGTCGACTCTCTTCTGGAAGAATCGATAATTACTGGAGATCTTGAAGAAACTTTATTCTCATAGACTTTAGTTTCCATATTCTCCAAACACAGACTGAAGATTTCTGGGTTTGGATGAAGACAAAGACATCTTACTTGAGACAGAAGATCCTGGGAGAATGGAAGAAGACGAGGGAAGTCTACTAGGAGATCTAGAAGGTCAACAAACCAAATCCTCTTTGGCCAAAAAGGAGCTATTAAAAGAATCTCGCAGATTTGTTCTTTCACCTTCTTCAACACTAACAGAATCAAAATTGTTGAAGGCGTAGACGAACATTCCTGTCCAGGACTGAGACAGGGCATCCACCGCCAGGGCTTTACTGACCGGAAAAGGAAACATGAAAGAGATCTGAGCATTCAGAGGTGTCACAAACAGATCTACCAGAGGACTATCCATGACTGAAAATTGCTTTGACAACCGACCTCTTTAACTGCCACTCTGTGTGGGCGAATTTGCTGGGACGTGACAGTTGGACCGCAAGAAAATTCAGACTGCCTGGGACATGAGAAGACACTAGAAGAATCTGATTCTTGCGACACCATAAGAGCAGGTTCCACACTTCTAGACAAAGGAGGGATGACAAAGTACCCCCCTGCCTGTTGATATAAGAGACCACTGTCGAATTGTCTGATCGAATCAAGACTTTGAGACCTATCACAAGATCTGACCATGAAAGGAGAGCCTTCTTGACAGCACACAATTCCAGAATGGTGATATGAGCTGTAGACTCCTCCAGGGACCAAAGACCGGAAACCAACAGGGAGTCCCAGACCGCTCCCCATCCCTCCTGAGAAGCGTCTGTGAAGATAATCGCCTGAGGGGAGGACTTTACCAGTGGAACACCCACCAGAAGCAGAGAATGATCTTTCCAAAAATCTAAAAGAGGAATCAAGTGTTCTCTGATGGGAATCTGATAGTAAATAGAGTGAACCGACTGCTTCCAAAGGGACATTAAATACATTTGGAAGGATCTTCTCATCAGCGCCGCCCATGGAATAACATTCTCTACACTGACCATCAAACCTATCACTCTTGGCAGAAATCTTGCTCAGACCATGAAAGAAGACAGGATTTCCATTGCCACTGATAAAGCCTCTATTCTTAGATCTGAGGGGAAGACTAGACCCTGGGCCAGATCGAAAGAAACGCCTAGATGCGTGAAGATTTACCTAGGATTGATTTCTTTAGATTTAAAATCCACCCTAGGTTGCATGCCAGACTGCAAACCTGTGGAAGAATTCCTGAGAGAATTGAGGAAGACTTACTTTACTAACCAATCGTCTATATAAACGAGTAGATGGATAGAACGACGGTGTAAAATTCCTGCCATGGCTGAGATTAGGCGAGTAAAAAGAAGGTAGGGTAAATGAAAACATGAAAGAAGGCGTCATTTTGGTCGATGGAAATGACCACATACCCTGATCTAGACTGGAAATGATCTGGGAGATGGTCTACATCTTGACTTGGGAGTAAGAATCATGAGATTTAATCATGTTATAACCCCTTGTTAAATTAAAATTAATGCACATTTGAATGTTTCAGAGTGAATAGAGATCATTTTACTAAGATTTAATGACAGGGTAGGAAAACCTACCCTAGGTTGAACGCTCCCATGTATGTATAAATTCCTTAGAATTAACATCACTCACAAAGAAAACTAACATGTTAATGACCAAATTGTCAATTGAAAGGACCAGAGGAGACAAGAAAGAAGAATTAGAAGAGGAAAGAGCCGACACAAAAGAAGGAAGGTCTATAGAAAACTCATCCTTAAAAGGAAGAGAAAGAGTCTAAGCAATCCACCAGTGAGCCAGGGACCAGTCATCCGAAGAGACCCTGACTGGACAAAATCTCCTCAGCCCTGACCGACTAGGGAATAGAAGAATTAGAAGAAGGATCAGGAGATGGAGAAGAAAAAAGATGAGAAGAGTCACCAGAGGCCATAGAATCAACAGTTCAAATGGAAAGAGGAGAGCAAGGCCTCTTGGAAGCTAGAAGAGAAGAAAACTGTAAAGAATCAGAAAAGGAAAAAGATTGATTAGAAGGAATGTGAACAGATACAACATCCTGACCAGAGGACATGGAAAGAATAGAGAAAAAAGATGACATGAAAGAACGAACAAGGCACGAATCCCTAAGAACAGAAAACAATGAGAAAACCAGACCTTAATCAACAATTAGAAACTCAAGCTCAAAAGAGAGAACGACAGAAACAATCGGATCAAGATGATCAAAAGAGGAGGAAGAGGAAGAAGGAGGAAGAAGAGAGGAATTAAGAATGGAAGATGAAGAGGAAAGAACAGGACCAGAAGATCCCTGGAGAGGATTGATAGAAGATAAAATATGGGAAAACCCCAGAGGAGGGAAAAAGGAGGAAGACAGAAAGAGAGAGAGAGAGAGAGGAAGGAGAACATGACTAGAAGAAAACTTTAGAAGGGGCAGAGGATGAAGGAAGAGACCTATACTTATCTTTACTCATTATTATTATTAGACTTAGAACCAATATTATCATCTTGTAAAGACGGATGTCATTGAGTTTGATATGCTAATAAAAGGAATGATTGATAGAATGATAATGAATCCCGGGAACAGCTGGATGTTAAATACACAAAACACTAATACTTGATTATGATTAAACACCACGCGATGAATCACGAAACAAAACGCTGAAAAACAGAGGTGATATAAAATCAAAGCAAAAAGACTCATCTAAACCATGACTGTGACAACGCAGAAGAAAAAACTCAGCTTTTATTCCTTCTTCCTTCAACCTAATCTTATTTCTCTATTCTCAGCATTTTCTAGCTCTTGTAATCATTAATCTTAGAGCCATCCTCTTCCCTATGAATCCACTACTGAATCTTTTCCTTTCAGCGCCTGTCAGAATTAGACTAAGAATTACACTAGAAACAGGGATTTTCTTAAAGAAATTAACTCCCTTTGGATAAAATAAATATGTCAACCTGCCGACATAAGAGGAAAAAAGAGCGCAAAAAAAGGCTGAACGGCCCGAAGACAACTGGCCATCTAAAGTTGGATGAAATTAAAATTATGTATCTAGCGATAATGCGTAGAATACAGACTGACTTATCGACTGCAACAAAAAACCCATCTGGCAACCAGTCGGAAGAGTCTTTAATTACATTGAAATGTTTCATTGATAAAAGAATAAATGCTGAATATCTACGACTCCAAGAGAGACTTCAAGATTGGCAATGTCTCGGAATTAATATTTTCAGCGATTAAACATTCCGAATTTAAAAGTACTGAAATAAGCCTAACTCTTAGGAAAGATGATGACTAGATCCTAGGAAAGACAAACCTGGAATCTCAGTAAGAGCTATCACCGGAAATCCAAAAAAGGAAAACAGAACCGGAAGTTAATCATAGAACACCATGAAACCGGTAATGACCCTATCCCTGGATGTACGAATCCAGAAATGAAAATATAGTAAACGGAAATGCGCAAACCGTAAGACAACCGGAAACTGAACCCGGATGTACAGTAAAAAAACAGAATAAGCATAGGAACCGGAAATATGCAAAACCAGAAGTCAGACCGGATACGGAAAGAACGGCGGTAGATCTGGGAAACGGAAGTAACCCCTGTCCTGAGGACGGCAGTCTATCCGAATCTGAACGACCCAGAAGTACACCTCTAGAACCAGAAGCGGAAGTGTACAGACAGGCATCCAAACCGGAAGCGGAAGCGCTTCTACCGGAAGACGAAAAATAATAGGAGTCCACAGACCCCGGATATCTGGTATGACCGGAAGCGCTGCTAAAACCGGAAACGGAACTAGGAACCGGATCTTGAAGACCCGGATGTCCTACAAAAACGGAAGTCATCCCAGAAACGGTCGGAACGGAAGTGCACGTCCTCAATCTGTGAACGAGTTCACTCTGTGGAGTATGGAGGACATGTCTGTTTTAAGTGCACTACGTGTACCCCCACATCGATGTGCGGGTTTTGCATAGGGTGGTCTGCGTTCGTATCTAAGTTGTCATTAAGGATTATTCATCCTTACAGCGCTGCCCTCTGGTCGTCCTTCCCCTACCTCCGTTGCTAGTAAGACAAAAGCTGTGTCTTTTGCAATATTCTAATATGTCTATTCCAGCAGCAACGGAGGGGGGGGGGCCTCTTCGGCGAATTCGGAAGCTGTGTTAGCTTTAATAGCGAGATTTGAATCCTTCGCTGCAGTTTTGACTAAATCTCTAGACGAAAGGATATCTTCTGCCATCATGGAGGCCAAGAAACGGGATGTTTCTTCTGGTTCCGACGATAGCCCTGAGTTCAAATTCAATATTGTTTTCTATCATAGGGAAATAAACGTAATTCCTTGTAAAGGACTATTTTTTCTTTTAACTGAAAGTGATTAAGGGCTCACTTAAGGGAGTAATAGTGTTTTTATATGATGATGACTTACGCATATTAAAGTTGTTACCACGATAACGAAACCCATGAAACCGGTAACATTTATATACATAGTTATAAAGTTCAATATAACCACAAAATACTTCCAAAAACATAATTTTGGGAGGACAGACTTCATAGTAGGCATATCTTAGCGTGAGGAAGTCCTTCAATAGTAAGTTGACACAGCGCAAAGCTATAAAAACTTTCTGATAATATTTGTGCAGTTGTTCTGCTTGCAGGATAATTGAAAAGTGAATCTGTTTCCTATTTGGGCTCCAGTGCGCATGCGCAAGCGCGCTTAGTGACAGGCGTCACTATGGAGTGAGTACAGACTGGTGCCAGTCTATATCAGTTAATATACTGGAGATGGACCTAACCAGTAGCCTGGTTGAGGGTCCATATTTATAGGAATAGGCATGGGGAGGAGTGTATGCAAGCATAAAAATCTTATTCTGGTAGCTAAATGCAGATAATTGATTTAGCAAGTAGTGATTGAACGGTAATAGATGTTTTTGTGGTGTAATAACAACTATGCAGGCTCAGGAGCCAGAGCCATGGTGTGGTGGAGGTTATAAAATCCAACACCATTGACCGGGCGTACGGTAGCACATCCATCTGCAAGCCGTGGAATCCGGTAGGGATGGCCATCAGCTCCAACCCAGGCTACCTTCTGGGCCGTATAAGTTACTGGAAACATATAACAATGCGAAAGACTGGCAAAATGTAGACAAATAATAATTAACTGAAGACAGTTATAATTTAGCGTTTAATATCAGGATTGGTGTAATTTCTTGGTTTTATTGTGAAAATTTGTAAAGTTCAGCAATTATTTCAGGAGCGCTGATACACATTGAATATGTTATCACATTCCTCAACCTTCACTCTATTTTGCCCATCGCAATAATATGGATATTAAAGGTTTACTGGTATGGAAATTGATATCGATACAGGTACTCATTTTTCCAATACCGTGAAGCCCCAGCAGAATTATGTATGGAACTGAGAGCTGTCTCATCCATTTGATACGGTAGGTAAAGCTGGTATACCAGTCACACGTCACCTTCCACAGGGCCGGATCTTTTCCCATCAAATCTTTTTTTCGGAATACACCATTATACCACTGTGTCGAATGCCTTGGCTGCAACCAGGAAAATGACAGTCCTTGTTATTTTTATACTCCGCCATGAGTTCTGTCAAAATGATGGCTGCAAATAGGAGAGCAACACCATCAGTGAAGCCAGGCTGAAGCCCTGACCTGAAATTTTGAGTTGAGATGCAGGATCTGCAGCTACTCAAGGGTCTTCCCAGAAATTCTGTATGGCGAAAAAAGCATCATAGAATCATGCAGCATTAATTATTAAAATGTTGCCAACATTGAAAATATTATCATCATCATCATCATCATTTTCGACACTTGAGACCTGTGGAGACCTTTTGTCGATCTTGACAGCTTAGCTCTACTCTTCCTTCCGGCTATAGATAATTTTATTTATTCCATATTTTTTGCGGCAATATGATTTTTTGCTATATGCTGCCTACCCGCTGTTTCCCATAGTGACACCGTAACCAGGAAGTCAAAGATGATCGGAAACAACCTTTTCCAAAAATGTCTGGCTTATTAGTGAGTAAAATAGAAAGCTACAATGTACAAAAAACCTGTCAGCATTATAATATATGCGCATGAACTCTACTTCCTAAACACATCACTAGCTCACAAAAATCTAATATTTAAAACTTCTAGCTGACTGAAACACATCGTTTGCGAATTTGTTTATGTCAGTGACATCATCAAGCCCTGTGATCATCGACTCATCCTCGCTGTTGGATGATTAAAGTGTATGGAAAAATAAGGGTTTCCATTTATAATAAGCTCAGAAAGTCGCTAAGTCATAACTGAAGAAAGAAAACGGGCAGACAAATGAAGATTTGTTTTTATTGAGACAAATTTTCTTAAGTTTTAATATGATTGTTATGTTCATATGTTTAAATAATTGAAGAACAACTCAGATTATGGAATCACCAACCTGCATGATTGATCCCTATAGGGTCCAATGTGTGTAGTTGGTGTATCCAGTACTTCTTCTGTTCCTTCCTAATATGAGTTTTATCAGTGTCCTCAGTCGTGAGGGAGAACTTGTATGATTTTGTAGGACACATTTTGTCCAGTATGATTGGGTAAATTAAAATGTTTTGCAACGGGGGTATCTTTGTGTTTTTTAATATCCCTTAAATGTTCTTTCACTCGTATGTAGAACTCATGTTTCGTTTCCCCCACATACTGTTTGTGACAATGTGTGCATCTGAGTAGGTAAATAACATTGCGTGTGTTGCAGTATGTTTTGACCATACATCTGTATTTTAGACCCGTGTGTGTGTGCTAGTGAATTCACGTTTGTTGTCCATATTTTTGCAGAAGAAACAACTTTTTCTTGTGCATGGATAGATAGGGTTCTGGAAGGTTTTTCCTTGGACGCCTCATTTGGCGGGAAACTCAAATTTGGCAGTGACTAGTGTGTCTTTGAAAGTTGAATTTTTTCTATACCCAAACATCGGTGGGTTTGGGAATGTGTTTCTACATTTAGGACTACTGTCTAGTAGTTCCCAGTTCTTTTTGATGATTTTGCTGGCTTTATGGCTTTGGGTGTGACAGTCCATTATGCATGGGATGCGTGTGTTTATCTCTGTGTTTTTAACTTTGGGTATTAGTAGATCAGGCCTTGAACATGCGCATGCTTTCTGATAACTATTTAGAAGACCAGGAGGACAGTTTCTCCTTTGATAGTAACCAATGAGTTCATGGGAATGTTTCTGGAAATCTATTTCCTTGCTGCAAATTCTGCGTATTCTCAGGAATTGTCCATATGGGCTGGAGTTTTTGGTAGACTGTGGGTGTACTGATTGATAATGTAAATAGTCATGTGTGTATGTGGGTTTACAGTACAAGTCGAAGCATATTGAGCGATCAGTGTCAATGTATACATGTGTCCAGAAAGCTGACTTGTTGTGAACTGTTCTGCTGTGAATTTGATGGATTGATGAGACATGTTCATATAGTGGATGAATTCATCTAGTTTTTGTTGGCCAGATGTCCAGATCATAAATATGTTGTCGCTGTATCGGAGGTATAAGGCCGGTCTGTGGGGAGAATGAAGCAGAAGTTTTTTCTCCAGTTGGGCCATAAAGATTATAGCATAAGTTGGTGCTACTTTTGTGCCCATAGCTGTCCCACCGATTTGTAGGTATTGTTTGTTATTAAATTAAAAATTATTACATCTTAATACAATAGATAGCAGTTCCAAGAGTGACCTTGGTGTAAGGTCGCCTGGCATACCAAATTCTCTGATATGTTGTGCGGCGGCTTTTAGTCCCTCATTGTGTGGGATATTTGTATACAAGAGGCCCAATGGGCCTGTATCGCTCACCTGGAACATTGGCATATCAAACTAATCTTACTTAAGTGTTACATCTATCGGTGTCACTTCCAATGACTTTCAGTCAAATGATTTAGTTTTCGAGATATTGACAACAATCTCTGGACTGGTTTTTTTTTGCATTAGTGATTTTGAACAATGTTTAAGTGAAAATAGATGATATCAGTGCTAACAACAGCTGGTTTCTTAACTGTCTCACTGCTGCAAGCCAGTGCAGCCAATAATTTCAATTTTCAAAAGCTCTTGACTTGTTGAATATTTTGAAAACAATTGGACTGAAAGTTCTTGGTGGCTTAGCCCCCAACAACTTTCAGCCCAATTGTTTTCAAAATATTTATCACGTTCAGAGATATAACCTTTGGAATATGTTCTCTGCAAAAACTCAGTCAGATGCTTACTAGAGGTTTAAATACAATTTGAAGAAAATGGTTTCTAAAGGCAGGTAGGTGGTCTTTATAGCAGGTTATTCCCCACCACCACACAATCCATTTAACACATGCACATCTGGCTGAATCACCAAGTTAGCAGCAGGGGTAGGGTGAGCTGGAGTTGATTTAGAAAATAATTTGACTGAAAGTCATTGCTGCCTTAGGCAGCAACAACTTTCATTGCTGCCAAAGGCAGCAACAAATTTCAATCAAATACATTTCAAATATTTTTAAGAGCATAGATGTCAAAGCACATAATACATATCTTAAATATTTCTGCAGTATTGGAAAGGTTAATCTGTTAATTGGAATTTAATATCTAGTTTGGCAATAAAATCTGACATGGTGATAAGACGGTGGGAACAAACGATTTGCCCTATGAAAGTGAGACTGCAAATATTTAAGGAGTGATAACTCTGATATTTGACGTCCTATCAGTTTCATCTTCACAACACAGATATTAGATGCCGTCATTAAAATTGTGACCAAGTTTGGTGTCAATCCGTCAAGAAATAACAAAATGAGCCGTCATTGTTGGTGATGGACAAACAGATGGATGGACGGACATACATAAGACGGATAGGGTTATCGCTATACGATAGCTGACTGACAAGTAAGCGGAGTTAAGAAAACCAATTTCGGCTTCACAATCCATCAAATAAAAAAATTGAATATGGCAGCCAAACACGCTAAAATTTGATTGGTCCACGGCGGCCATGTATTTTACCTATCAACTTCCCATGAACAAACTTTAATGGCCCTTAGTCCATAATCATATCCCCCAAAATTTCAGCCCGATCCGTTCAGCGGGTCTGCAGAATAAGTCGTTTTTACGAAAACTAAGTCATCCAAGATGGCCGCCGAACCATTTGGCCAATCAAGTTCCTTCGAACAAACTTGGTTCAGCTCTTGCCCTATATGATATTTTGTGAGTTTTGAATCAATCCACCCAGCGGTTTCGGAGAAGATTTTTAAAGCCATTTCCTAAAATCAGCCAAAATCCAAGATGGCCACCGGCCAAATCGGCTTTGTTTGAACAAACTTGGATCCCTATGCCCTAAGGATACTTCCTGCCAAATATAATTGAAATCGGCCCAGTGATTATTGAGAAGAAATCGTTTAAAGGAAAAAGTTGACGGACGGACGGACGGACAGACAGACGGATGGACGGACAGACATAAGCTCACTTGGCCATTCTGGCCAGGTGAGCTAATAATGATGTAACGTCCATGGTGACTAGTATAGCGTGTTGTGGTAGCTTAACGAAAGGTTCTATTTTATTGATGAAGTCAGTTGTATCCCTGACCTATGATGGAATGTCATGAAGATGAAGTTTACAAATAACAAATACAGATTTCAACACTGAACAAAGTCCGGGAGGCAAATTTTTGCGCAAAATTGATGTAAAAATAGAGAAATAATACGAAGTTAGAAATAACGAGTAAGGAAGATACTAAGAGATAGCAATTCCTAAGAATTGCTCTATCAAGCATCTTGAAAGAGATGAAATTAAAGAATAATGAGAAGATAATAAGGAAGGTAAAAAATTACCCCCAGGAGGCAAAAAAGAGAAGATGAACATGCAAGAGAGATGAATAATAGGGGTGATGAGAGAGATGATATGAAAAATAAAAGGGGTGAAATACACACATAAGAATTAAGTAATGAATTCCCACTAGCCCCAACTAGAGACTAAAGCGAATGAAGATGGAGAAGTAAGAGAAGATGATGAATGAGGAATAAGAGTCATGGTCCCTGAAGTTACTTTATGAATATTTTTATAGAAAAAGAAATAGGGACCAGAATCTATAAGATAGAGGTTAATAAAGATGTTCTCTGATTTCCAGTTAGCAACTAGCATGATGTAATCTAAATGAAGATCCATCAAAAAGGGAGAGCAGGATGGAACAAGGCCCTTGCAACACAATGGGCCTTGACTCCCACCAATAGATTATCTCCTGGATAATTTTAATAGTATCCACAATCCAACGGGAAATAGTGATTAAGAACGCAGGACAATATAGACTGTCTGTAAATGTAACCCAAAGATGTCTATTGTCGGATCGTTTAGAATCAGTACAAGGTTTATACATACTAAGGGTCCTGACTGGCAACCATACAGAATCATCTGGCAACAAAGAAGAAAGTCTATGGATTATCAAAGGTTTACCCAAGAGTTTACCTGAGTCTTGGACAAGAATTCTGCCTTTACCTTCTCTACTGAAACCATGTGGTCTATTATTCTGTAGGGACCTAGACGACACTAATTTGCCTACCATGAGAGATTGAATTATGGATATCAGTGTTTGAACATTTGGAAGGGATGGAAGATAACTTCCCATGAGAGAGGACGAAAGAGACACCCAGGTGGGTAAAACACGAATCAGAGGAACCTTTCCATAATAAGATATCATGTATAATGACCCTTGCAACGAGAGACAAAAAAATGGAAAGACCACCAATAAGGATGATTATAAATCAATCGTAAATAGCAGAATGAAATATTGAGGGATCTACATCAGTGAAGAATTATCAAGGACTCTTGGAAACAGACACCAAACTGATCCCACCCACCCCCATGATTGAAGAACTAGACAACAGTGAAGTGTCCAAGATGATAAGAATTGATCAACCGCGTAAAAAGGGATCTCAGAGGACTAGATAAAGAATAAACAAGAAGACCTGATAACCAAGAGAATAAGAAGCCTACCAACTGAAGCCATACTTGTATGATACCTAATATCTGAATAAAGAAAGATATAAATGAAGAATAAAGCTAAAAAGGCTTGAAGTGGGGACATGTGGGCGGAGGGTTTATTCCCGCGGCTGGTGCGCATGTGTGCCCACACATTCCCGCGGCCGCGATTATATTTCCGAGCGTGGGTGGATGGGGCGTTTTTTATTTTAGAGATCGTGGATTGCAAGTTTTGCATATCCAAATAGTGGCATCGGTGATGTGGTGTGCATCACATCCCAGTGATCCAGACTCATCACGTTTCGTACCTGGTTTAGGTTACTCATCAGAGGACTTCTGAACAATTGTTTAGGGTACCTGTACTATTGGCTTGTATTTTTTTTTTAAAGTTTTTCCAAAAAAGTGATAAAAATATGTATATTTTTTATGTATATTTTTTGTTCAGATATATCTGTAGTTTACAGATAAAAATTAGTCTTACCTCTAATCTGTCTGTGTGGATCTGTGGATGCAGAATGTGGATCTGTGTGGGAGCGAAATGTCCGGGAAGAGTGGTCTGTCGATCTGGGCGATGTGGGTCGGATTGATCGGAGACTGGTGGGGGGAGGGCTGGTCTTCGTAATCACTCACCCCGCTGTCTGGTGTAGATGGGAAGGACTGGTCCAGCAGATCGAAATTGTTCTCGGCTTGAGGGTCAAAGATGTGTTCGTCCTCGTGACTGTATGTGGGAACAGCAGGGACCAAATTGATGTTGTGGAGCTGATCAGAATATAGGGATTTGTGAAGCTCTCTATCGAAGGTGGCGAGGTCGAAAGCTACTGGAAGAATCGGTGGATCTAGAGTGTCGAACCTTGCTTAAGCGGCGGTGGTGGTGTTGATGGGTGGAGCAACGTTGCGGGTAGACAAATCTAGGGGTTCCGCTTGTGTTGTGAGCGTGCAAGTGATGGTGGTCAAAAAGGGAGAAGTTACTCCCCTGGCGGGTGTGCTTTTGTTCCTTTTGTCACAGAATGGAGAAAGGGAAAACTTTCCAGAGCACACACACACATCTAACATATTGATGTCATGTGAAAACATACTGCTCAACCATGAATGTAGTGTATCATTTTAACCTGCCAGGACATGATACAAATAGTATCAGATACAGAGCCACAGAAGTTCTGCGTCACGACCCTGAAAGCACTGAGGCCACCTCCCCACACAAGGACCGTGAATCTTACTGGATCCACAAACTCCACACAATGGATCCTGTTGGTATTAATCACGCAGATTGGTAACCCCCACACCCTGTGGGTGAGACACCATAGACAATAACAATGTCTAAAACACTCTGGGCGGAAAAAAAACACCCCAGTAACACGCCTACCATGAAAATAGAAATGATCAATAAAATCATTATTGATCATAAAGACCTACAACCACTTATCTTAGGTCTTTTCTGTTTATCCGACATCTTGTTGATCCTTAAACGTCCTTAAACTATTCCACCGCAGATTGA
The DNA here is from genome assembly GCA_034401795.1 of Chaetoderma sp. LZ-2023a. Classification (NCBI taxonomy): domain Eukaryota; kingdom Metazoa; phylum Mollusca; class Caudofoveata; order Chaetodermatida; family Chaetodermatidae; genus Chaetoderma; species Chaetoderma sp. LZ-2023a. Next base: position 146,186,558 of record CM067369.1, read on the forward strand.
AAAGTTTAAACAAACATTTAAAGCTGGCTATACAAATTTTACACCCCTCTCCTATATACAGTAGGAAAGGAATGAAGACTCGGTTGCTACAACAAAGTCATGTGATGGCTGTCGGCCAATGAGATTGTCATTATGCCTTATGACTCACTCATTGGCTCTGGGTTATGTATTAACCTGATTCCTGCCTCATTCTGAGATATAGCATTCAAGCGAATTGCTATGGATCTCATCACTGGAGAGAGTATGGAGGTTTCTGAAGAAGCCTTCAGTCACTCTGTAGCCACAATGCACAGCAAACATTGGCTGTAAAAATTTCATCCTACTACGCTTCCCTTCAGAGAAGGAAAGAGCAATAGTAATGCAAGGAGGTAGGATGTAATGTAGTAATAACCGAACATCCAATGAAATACCATTATAATTTTATGAGGTATGACTGGATATTTGACAGTAAATCACCGTCTGACTACAGGGAGTTCAGTAGATCTATACAATTACTTACCCAATAATAAAAGGATTTGACTACTATCAAAACATCAGTCCTTGAAATTCGGACAATTTTGCCATGCAACAAAAATACTGTAGCAGAACTGGTTCACCACGGCACTAACACAGCATTTTTTAAAATGGCATTAATTTTAATCTGTATTCTACTTTTGGTGAATTGTAGAAACTTACTTTCATATGTGATATCATGATTGATATCTTGTATCTATGATACAATCATATTTAACCATTTAACACTCATGTCAGCCAAAAATTACTTCTACAGTGGTCTTGACAAATGTCCATTTGCAGACCAAGAAGACCACTTTTCAAAAGATTTACGACTGGAATGACTGGCTCGATAACTGAGCCAGTCATCCCTGCATTAAATTTTCAAAAAATTGCCTCTTGATCTGCAAATAGATGTTTTCTATGAGATAATTATAATTTGCTTGAACAAATTTGAGTGCTAAAGGGTTAAATAACTAATTCGCTCTATGTGATGTCATTATATCTAAGTTAGTGCTATGATAAGTGAGTACATTTCATTCTGAAGTTGCAGAAATGTTAAAATTGTAATTGCGATTTAAACCTGAAATCTACAGAATATGTTCAAAATAACGTGAGTCTGCATTTTCGATCAGTTATATTGTAGCATGTAATAATATAAATACTAAATAATACATAATATTACTATATAATTGTATATAACAGAATGAAATGTGTTGTCATCTCAATCAGTTAATCCCCAATTAGACACCTCTCTGGCTTTCCATTGTGAGACAATATCACACCTGGGTATGAGCTGAGTGTGGCTGACAGCCTAGCTCAGAGCATTGATTTACAAAGAAATCGAAGCCTAAATAAAGAAACAATACTTGTAGATCTATACATGTACATCAGACCTGTGCTATAATACTTCCAATGGTAACCCATAATAGGTTGCCTTATATGGTTTAAGGAGACATATGGTAACCTAAACCGTAGAAAGCTCATTGATGTCCACACTAAAATCAACAGGTTACGGTAACCTGTTTCAGGTCCCCTAAAATAAATTACGGCAACCTCATGGAGAACATTTTCAACAGGTTACCATAACAGCACAGGCCTGTACATGTACAAGTATAGTTTGGTAATCTAAGCTTAGACCTCTATTTTAAATCAATATTCTGATAGGCTGAGAATTCAAGGCAGTTTAATGGACTTGTATTGTATGTCACAATATGTACAGCACTAATGCATTATATATCAGTTTATGAGTTTCTTATTATTTTGAAACTATTTTACTGGAAGTTGTTGTTGCAGCCTCTACTGAATATAGTTTCTCCAAACTCCACCAACATTGTTTGTGCAATAAATAGTAGGGTTTCAGAGTTATCTTACAAATAGAATGCAATGCGTTCAGTATAAAGGCGTAGGCTCTGAAACCAGAAATTTAGCCCACAGTATTCCCCAGGGATGGATTCTTGGCCCTTTGCTGTTCCTACTGTATGTGAATGATCTACCAGTTGTCTGCAATGATCTATCACTAATTCTCTTCGCAGATGATACAAATGCCTTCTGCAGTGACACGGATATTAATAGATTATATAGCAATGCTAATAGAGAAATGGAAGAGGTTACAAACTGGTTTGCAATAAATAAATTATCATTAAATGTAGATAAAATCAAGTACATGCGTTTTACAAATTCAAAGAAATTATGGAAAAACAAATATACCAAAACTTTATAAATAAACAAAAAATACAGGAAGCCACATTTACTCAATTTTTGGGTGTTTATCTTGAACCTAGGCTAACCTGGGATAAACAAATTGAAACAATTTCAGCGAAAGTATTAAAAGGCTTCAGTGTCATCCAATGACTTAAGCCGTACCTGCCACTGTTAAAGCTCTCTACTCTAATCCTTCCACACATCACATATTATAACATACTCTGGAATCATACACATGAAATTAAACTAACGTGGCTAAAACAGTTACAGAAAATGTTTTAAAATGTTCTCTAAAACAGCAAAAGTTGAAGACATCTTCAAGACAGAAGACATGCTGAAACTCACAGATATTGGGACTCTGCAATCATATACATTGCTAAGACAACTACACAATGATAACCTCCCTAAATCCCTATCAAAATTATTCAAGAGTGACACACAAGTCCATGCACAAAACACTAGATCAAAGAATAAATTGCACACCAAATATATCAGAACAGAATTATGTAGACACAAAATCTCAATCTCTGCAACCAAGCTCTGGAATGAAACTGAATCAGATGTCCAAACACAAATACTCACACAGAAATCTTACAGGAAAGCTATAAAGCACTACATTATAAGCAAATACTAACACTTACACATTATAAACTTGACAGTCAATACGCAAACATATCCGACAACCACCACCACCACCACCACCTCTCAGGACTACCACTACCCACTACTACTCCCAGTACCCTCGCACCACCATGACATCATCTAATTCCAGTCTCGCCATAAACACTAAAAAGCACACCAGTCACCACAGAAAATTACTATACCTTCGCTATAGTACACCCTCACCATACTGATATCCTGTGATGAGCCCACCACCACCACCACCCCCTCCCCCCTGGTCCATCCCCATTTTGTAATGTGTTGCTGTCACGGCATATCAGGAAATAACATCATTATGTCACCAACCATGGCACACATCACTTTTCCCGTCATCAACTGTGACTAAAAAGGATAGATTCTGTGTCACCCATATGACGACATTTGCCTACAACCAACCAATCATACTCCATACCATAGATACCGCCATTGACAATATATTGCAACCTGGTGATGATGATATACCAACCCCATAAAAGTAATTTTATAAATATTATAAATAATAGGTGCTACTGCCTAATGCGCTTTGTACATGTGTCTGTCAATGTTTTAATATTGTGATTGTCTGTTTAATGTAGGGGATCCATCCGATTATAGGCTTAGCCTTTGATGGACTACCCATTCTGACTTCGTACATATACTAATATGCAGCAAAATAAACAACTTTGAATTTGAATTTACTATGTAGAGTTGAAATGGTTATAGATATGCTATGATGTGGCTATATTGGCTAATTGATCTGATATGTTAACCTGTCTTAGATCTGGACGTCTATATTAGCCCCTTTGATTAATATAGCTAAGATATTTAGTTAAAAATTTATTATTTCTGATGAGTATTGGAGTATTTCCCAGTATTTCCCACTTTTTGGAGTATTTCCCGTTAGATAGAATATGATATATCTCCTCAGAAATATGACCATGGTATATCTCCTCAGAAATACGACCACCTACCTGTACCTGGTGCTTTCCCAAGCTGATATAAAACCTTCCATTTGCACAAACTGAATTTTATTTTGTGACCAATTCGGTAAATAGTGTGACATTTAAATCCCAATAACATTTCAATCAGGGAAGATTAATGTAGTTTATTGTGATATCAATTGTGGAAGCTGGCATGTATGACGAAGAAACTTGCACATTTATTAAACTATGGTGTCAGGTAGTGGAGAGACAAAACACAAGAGGAAATAGCAAGAAGCTATATCTACAGTCATCACGAAGGCAAAATTACTTCTCACTGAGAGTAGTGAAAAATTAGAATGACCCAACAGAGGAGGTTGTGTCTGCACCATCAATGATATGATATGATAACTACAAGGCACAAATCGGAAGGTGCAACAAAACATAACATTGGAAGAAGAAAATGGAGTTTGCTGAAGGACCGTTGAGGACCTGTACCAGAAAACATCACTATGTATCGCTAAGTAGGATGGGGTACTATGCTACTGCGGTACTTAATACAATTTATACGGTGACATCAATTGCTTCACAAAATATCATCGCGAGTTCAGCACGATTGATAGTGTGAAGAATTACCTTTTTATACATGTGCTTTCTAAGCAGAAGGCATTAACCGTTGTGCTACAATATTATTTTGAAGTCACTGTGCAGGAAATATTTCGCTGAAATCAATTGCGTAGCAGTAACTGCTAAACAAATCGAATAATGCAGTCGTTCACAGCTCTTGCATAGCAAACAAACTATGTGATAGTCCGGGAACATAGTAACACTGCCATCCATATCATGATTATGACACACGATTCAATGCAGCAAAGAATATTTGTGACACAATGAGTCTCATTATGGCAATCAATTTTATAATTTTCTACACCGACTCTGATTCAGATATTATGACTGAGACGAGTGATCAATTATCTTGTCATTTATTTTAATCAATTTTATTATATCTTTGACAGGTGATAACCGATCCATCTTCAAGCTTGAAATGGAATGTTGCAATGATTATACAATAAATAAAACTCCTCCACCAGAAGAATGTATTGTACCAAATCTGAGGCTTGCCTTCAACTGACCATTTTGAGATACATTAGAACATGATGACTTAATCAACATAACTTGAAAATGGAGGAAATAATTTCCCAGAGAGCATGTTCAATTTGGATGCTTTCGACCAGACCACCTGGAGGGTCTGTTCTTATGTTTTACTAATTACATATACTTACCTCCTTGCATTACTATTGCTCTTTCCTTCTCTTAAGGGAAGCGTAGTAGGATGAATTTTTTACAGCCAATGTTTGCTAAGTATTGTGGTTACAGAGTGACTGAAGGCTTCTTCAGGTATCTCCGTACTCTCTTTAATGATGAGATCTATAGTAATTCGCTTGAATGCTATATGTCAGAATGAGGCAAGAAGAGGGTTAATCCAACCCCAGAGCCACTGAGTAGGTCATTAAGCACAATGACAACCTCATTGGCTGATAACTATCACATGACCTTGTTGGTAGCAACCAAGACTTCATTCCTTTGACGAATCCAGTCATATAATCAAGCTTTATGCAGATCCATGAAGAGGCAGATGATCCTATCACTACTCGACTCTGAATATCTGACTAAAGCTGAAATTAAAAATTAACCTAAATTCGCTACATTATATGACGGGACATTTCTTTCAGAAATACCCAAATATGTTGAATTCTGACATATCTGGCTATAACATAAAGGCTGAAGAATACAATGAATATCTTTCTTGAATATGACTATACTAATAAAATATGACCATTTAAATGAAGCCTCACACATATGAGAAAGAAGTAATGAACTCACACTCACCCCAAATAAAATTTCTTATACGAATGAAGATGATGAAGGAAGAAAAGATGATGATGAAGAAATATGAGTCATGGTCCCTGAAGCCACCTCCTGAATACTTTTATAGAAGAAAGGAAGAAGGATCAGAATCTTTAAGATAGAAATTAATAAACGTATTTTCTGATTTCCAGTTAGCAACTTGCATGATATCATCAAAAGAAGATCCATTAAAAAGGGCACAAGAGGTGGCAAGGCCCCTAACATCACCGACCTTAACACCAACTAGAGAATTGTCACCAGGAGAAGCTAATTCACGGCAAATTTTAATAGTATCAACGATCCAACGTGAAATAGTGGTTAAAGAGGCAGGACGATCAACGCCTTCTGCAAACGTAACCCAAAGATGTCTATCATCGGATCGTTTGCAAAAAGAACAGAATTTGTAAATATTGAGATCCCTAACAGGGAACCAGACAGAGTCATCTGGAGATAAAGCAGAAAGTTTATGAAATATGATGGGTTTACCTAAAAACTCAACTGAGTTTTGGACAGAAATTCTGACCTAGGATAGAGGATAAAGCTAATACCCGTAACTTGAAAACTATCCCAATCAGCAGATAAGGCATGAATTACCAAAAGACAGCTAGCTGAAGCTACTGCTAATAAAAAGAATGCTCTGAGAGTGAGATGTTTTAAACAACCAGATCCTAAAGGATCAAAGAGTTTACCAGCTAGAACCTGAAGTACAAGGGATAGGTTCCGAGATGGAAGGGGTTTCTGGAGGATGAGAATTTCCCAAAACTCTAAAGAGATCGTGAAAAGTTACTGATCTTGAAACGAAGGATTATGTAGACATGTGACAAAAGAGTCCTGGCAAAAACGATAGGACCTACCAGGGTTAACGGACAGTTTCTTCTGAAAAGGAAGAACGTTTATGAATTATAATGGCATTTACCCACGAATTTGACTGACAGTGTTTCGGACAGAACTTCTGCCCTGGGATAAAGAATAATGCTATTACCCGTAATTTGATATCTATCCAATTCAGCAGAAAGGGCATGAATTTCAGAGCAATGGCTAGCTAACGCTACTGCTAATAAAATACTGCTTTGAGGGTAAGATGTTTTAAACAAACAGAACTTAAGGGGTCAAAATGTTTCCCAGCAAGACCCTGTAATACAAGCAAAAGGTTCCAGGAGGGAAGGGGTTTCTTAAAAGGTGGACGTGAATTACCCATACCTTTAATGAGGTCGTGAAAATGAATTTTTTGTACTTGGACCGAAGGGTCAAGAAGATATTTAACACAAGAGTTCAGACCAAATCGATAGGATCTGATAGTGTTAACTGAGAGATTTTTCTGATACAAAAGGAAAACCAGAAAATCTCAGTCACAGAGGCCTCAGAGGGCAGGATAGAATGGTCTGAACCCCATTTATTGAAAAACTCAAATCGAGCCTTATAAATGTATCGAGTGGAAGTTCTGAGGGCTTTCTCCAACGTTCCTGAGACCTGACTGAAAAGATTGACGAAGTAAGGTTCAACTCGACAACTTCCAAACTGAAAGTCCAAAGATTTCTGGATTCTGATGGAGAATCCTGCCTCTGTTCTCGGACAATAGATTGTGGGAGACAGGAAGTAAGAGGGAGATCTACAAGAAGGTCCAGGAGATCCGGAAACCAGGATTATGTTGGCCAAAACGGAGCTATTAACAGGACCACACAAGGATGTTGCCTGATCTTTCAGAGTACCAGAGGAATGAGAATCGTAGGGGGAAAAGCATAAGTGAACATGTTGTCCCAAGACTGAGCTAGAGAGTCTACTGAAAGATCCATGACTTCCGGAAAGGGAGATATAAAGGTGGATATCTATCTGTTCTTGCCAGAAGCAAACAGGTCTATGAGGGGAAGACCTAACTGGAGAAAACTTGGGCTACAGCCTCTATGAACTCCCATTCGGTTTCTAAGATCCTGGAAGGACGAGATAACTGATCGGCCAGAAAATTCAATTTGCCTGGGACGTGGGATGCTCAAAGAGAAAGCTGCAGGACTTACACCAGTGAAGAACGATCAGTGACTCTCGACAGAGAGACCGACCTGGAAACCCCACCCCCTCGATGATTGAAGAATAAGACTACTGTGAAATTGTCTGATCGGATAAAGATTGAAAGACAGAGAATCAGGGGATTCCAATGAACTACGGCATGGAAAACCGCCCACAGTTCTAAAAGGTTGACATGATAGGAAGATTCTGTGAGGGACCAGGATCCTTGCAAGGTATTCATGAAAAAGATGGCCTGAGGAGATGGTGGATGAAGAGGAACCCCTAAAAACAGGGATTGACTGTATATCCAAAACAAGCAATGGATCATGAGTTGAAATTTGATGAGAATCCAATGATCCAGAAACCTAGAGACTGATTCCAGTGGATCAAAAGATAGAACTGGAAGGGCCTTCTCATCAAAGGAGCCCAAGGAATCACTTTCTCTACCTAAACCATGAGGCCTATGAATCTGAGGAAAGATCTGCCCGAAACTAACTGGCCTACCTTGAGGGGTTGAATTGTGGATACCATTATCTGCACATTGGGAGTGGTCGAAAGTGACCTCCAGGTGGGTAAAAACACAAGACCAGAGGAACCTTTCCATAATATGATATCATGTATAAAAAAGCAATCTTTGCAACCAGAAAGACAAAATATGAAAAGACTACCCATTAAGGATGCTTAGAAATCGATCCTGATTACAAAATGAAATGTACACATCAGTTATACACATAACAAATTAAAAATAAATTAAGAAGCCCTAATAACGAAAGGAGATCAGAAGCCTACCAACGGAAGATATACTAATATGATACCTAATATCTGAATAAAGAAAGCTATAAATGAAGAATAAAGGCTAAAAAGCCTCAATATTAGGGCTAGGCTGATAATAGTTAGGATGTTGATAGCCAAGATATTTCTTGAGTTATCTCAGTATTAGTCCAAAGTGTTCATGAGTCTATTTAAACAATTTAGGGTGTTACAATGAGATCAGATAGAGACTTCCAACCATCGATTTATACTATTGGAAAGTAATGTTTCCTGAAATCGAGTGAAAGGCGATGTTTCTTAGCTATAAGATCTATATCCTTATTCTTACCCCTTCCTGAGAGAGGTAACTTGCGTTTATTTCTGTTATTCAATCTCTACCACTATCTTCGTATGGAGAAATAAGCATCATAGAAGTATTGTCTTACTTATTAAAAGTGGTAGACATTGAAACATTATAGATAAATTTATTTATAGTGTTTTAACCAGATTTAGTGGTAAATAGAAATCCCATAGTAAACCTATGGGAAGGGTTGAAAGTCCAGCTATAGCCAGATAGAATTAGCTAAAATAAAACTGATCTATGTTTAGGATCTATATATCAAAACGAAAGACTCCATGTAAACAAAAGAGAACAAAATATATATGGGGCGAATTGTCAACGGCTTATATAAAAAGTGACAGGAACGATGATGACAATCTCACAGCTACCGGAAGTAGATAAGAAGGGAATGAAAAAGGATAAATTCTGAGGCAAAATCATCAACCCCGCACTGGAGGGAAAGAACATGACTCTAAATAAAATGTTTTAGCTAAAAATAAGAAAATAGCCTTGAAAAAAGGGTAAATATTAGAGAAAAAAGCAATAATGTCACCGAGATGAAATGAGACTAGGACGATTAGACTACTGAAAAAGTAGTGTTGACAATAAAAACTGACAGCTACTAAATAACGGCGAAATATGGCAAAGAAACGTATATTAAAGAAAATCACAAAATACCATGAGACCAAGACTAATCTAACTTAGGAAATTAATATTTTAAAACAAAAGGGTGATAAATAGGGGAAAATAGCCTTAAAAGAACAAAATATTCACAATAAATATAGAATGACATGTAAATTCTCCTAAAGTTATGAAAGTATGTCAACCTGCCAATGCAGAAGGGAAGAAGTGTACTATACAAAAAGATGAATGGCCTGAATAGAACTGCGCCTCTAACTCAGGACAAACAAATGACCAAAACATAGCTAATTAGAATTGCGCAGTGAACTGACAGATAGGAAATAGTGCAGGAAGAAAAGGTTGAGAATGAATAAAAATTACTATAACTTAAATTGTGAGAATGCAAGGAGAGATAACATGCAGAAAAAGGGGAGAAAGAAGCCTGAACTACTAACATATAGCATGAGAGAGTACTACTAGATAAGATAATGATATGCACATATGTAATAAGGAGAAAAAAGATCCCATTGAAAAATAAATAACTTATCTAGCTAAGAAAAATTAATATTTGAAACAAAAAATATGATAGTAGGCCTGAACCCTGATCTAAAGAAATGAGCCGAACCCGGGTCCACAAAAGGGACCAGGGCGCGGTTCCACTAAACCCATTCCCGAATCTTAGGCCGTTCAGGACTGGGGAATCATGAGAAGAAATGACAGAAATAGCGGAAAAAATCTTTAAAAAAAATTAAATTCTGCCACTCCGGGATCCGGATCCCGCCCCGGGCCAAAGCCGGGCACAGGGCGGGGACCTCAGAATTGTAGCAAAAAAAATGGATGGAGAATTTTGCAAGGCAACCGGCTCCGGAGCCCGGCTGAGCCCCGGGACCGGGGGAAAAAAATAAAAATAAAATCATAAAGATACTGACCAGAATTAGTTGGAAAAGATCAGATAGAATCTGACACGCCAACAAACCCAACCCCCACCCCGGACCTAATAAGGAGCCAAAGCGAAGAAATAGTAGGACTTACCACAGAGGTGTGTACTCGGACCCAGGAAAAGATATGGGGTCGGCAAGAGCTCAAAAACCCAGTCTCCCCAGCGGCCGGACATGGACAAAGGTCCGGGTCCGGCCCCATAGGTAAGATCGGGAACCAAAGCCAGCCAACATCCAGACCCGGGAAATTGATAATACAGAATGACCGGCCCCGCCCTGGCCCGGAAAACTGGAGCCTGACCAGAGGTGTGGACCCGGACCCGGAAAAAGACCCTGGGCCAGGGCCGGAGCCGGAACTTACAACATAAGATGATGAAACTGGCTTGGTAGAAGTCAATGGATGTGAGATCAGTTGCACTGGCAGTGATAGGTGGTGAGAAACAGGACCGACTTATTACCTGCTCAGGCGCAGGTTGCGGAATGTTGAATGGTGAAATACAGGACCGACTTACGACCCGCTCGGGTCCGAGAGAGGATAAACCGAACTTGGGCCACATGGGCGCATGTTGATAGACGAAGAATGATCTGATGTATCTGAGCATGGTATGACTGGCTTATGAACAGGGGGCGAACGAGACGAAACCCAAGTCTTTGTGCTCTTATTCTTCCCATAGTTTGTGGCACCTCTGAAACAATGTAAATCAGTGAGTTGTAATTTATTAGATTAGAAAATAGGCGCTTCCTGGGAACAGACAGCGCCAATGCTTCACAATCAACTACGTCAAGAGATGAAGAACTGACTGGGCCAGGATAATCTTATTGATCCTACTGTCAATAGATGAGTCAATATTGTGAACTTGTTTCTGGAGACATCCCATAGATAACACAATTTTTTCAAGGATGGCTGAATCCGCAGTGGCCTCGGGTTTGTCCTTATTTTAGCCACCGCCCTTGAAGAAAGATTCCCAGGAATATTTAAGATCTCTGGGGAATTTGGTTTAACGAATGACATTCTGGCAGATTGGGACCATGACCCTAAGGAACATGATGTACACTTCAAACACACGTGTCCGGCGTGTTCCGATTTTATGAATCTATGGCAACTGCCAGAAGGACATCTGATAGAATGATTCTGATTCTTTTCTTCGGAGACTTTCTCAAATCTGAATTTTCGTAATAACAGAGAGATTTGATAGAGTAAAGCTCCGAATATGACTCAGGATGAGCCAGCGCTAATCCCAAAATTTATTGATAAGAGACCCTACCGATCTCTAATTTAAAAATTATTTTGGTTTTCTTTGAGAGAGTATGTTACTGAGATATCGCAGATTCATTCTCAAACGCAACAAGCATGTCAATTCGGTAGCTTATACATGCTACCATAATAGAAGAAGCAAAAAATAGACAACACAGTCTATACACTCTGGGTGCAAGTAACCAAAAGGTAACGCGCCTACCACAAAATTAGAAATGATCTTACAAATCATTATTAATGCACCAGGACCTACAACCACCTATCTTGGGAGGTTTTTTTACGCTTGTCCGACATCTTGATGATCCTTATGCTTTCTTCTATCCACAGAAATTCCAAGTCAGAAAATAACTTTTAAATTGGCTTAAAAAAATTGTATACACCCTTCCCTTCAACAGTAGGAAAAGGAAAGAAGTCTTGGTCACTACCAACAAGAGGACCAAGGGGCCTGTATGGCTCACCTGGACAATAGGCATTCCAACTAGAATAAACGAAATCAAGGATTTCTTTTTTTCACGAGAGAGTTGATACTTACCTCCCTAATACTTTTGATATTGCTAAATATTGGCTTTCACTCAATAAACACTCAGATTAAAACAGTTAGGTGCCCCTACTGGGCAGGGAGTCAGAGCATAGTCTGGCGGATGCCAGCCCCACCACCGCGCATGCGCAGACTAGCACTTCCTCTGACTAATTTATTGGCTGATACACATGCAACTATAAAGAGCCTGAAGACCGAGCCTCTGTGGGGTGGAGAGGCCGGGTCCGTATCTAGGGAGGTAAGTATCAACTCTCTCGTGAAAAAAGAAATCCTTGATTTCATTTATTTCACATCAAGAGTATACTTACCTCCCTAATACTTTTGATATTGCCAGAATTCGACAGTGAATTCGGCGGGAGGGAGGCGAGGTCAAAAGACCAGCTCATCCCTATACGCTTTTCTGCGTTTAAGGCACTTAAACTTCTGAAACTGTATGAAAAAACAGTCAGGATTTGACTAACCATCGGATAACACCCCCGATGTATGAGAGATGACCGAATGTCATATGCGCTCCACCCCCTCCTTCCTGGGAGGAAGAGTCGAATGACCTCAATGTCCTATACGCTCTCTACGTACAAGTGCCATGTACTACAGGACAGAGACGAAAAAACTCCATTTTCGTATACTCTCAACAATGAACCACATAAATACACAAAACCATCATCATATTAATAACGGGTAACGTGACAAGACAATCAACAATGGACAACACATACACAAGACTGACCTTGTTGAAATGGCTGCTGACATCCTCTTCCCATTGGTGAAGCACGATGCAGTCCCAAATTAGTGGTTGTTTCCATAAATTAATTGTGAAATATATAAGCAATGAGGAAACCCCATCAAAAATATATGCCAAGTTATTTTTTCAAAATCGACAAGGCGAGAGGATTAGAGGTGTCACGGAGATAATGGTCTGTAAAACTTGACTCACAGTGCCACCGACATAATATCATCCACCGGGACCCCATTAAATAGGGCAGTGGATGTCACTACGCCGCGGACACTGTGAGCCTTGGCCACGTCAACCTGCTTCCCGGTGGCGGATTTATGGCAAAACTGAATGCATTCTACAATCCACCTGGAAATGGTGTCCTTAGAAGCCCTGCCATGGGGTTCAATATAAGACAACCATAACGCCGACTGGTCGGTGCGCCACTCCGCCGTACGTTGTTTGTACCGGCAAAGCGCCCGGACGGGACACCATGCTTTAGAATTAGGATCATATCTAGTTAAAGCAGGCAAAACAATAGGTTGACCTGGATATTTCAACGACTGATTTTTAGCCAAGAAATTAATCCTAGGTAGCAGCTTAAGGCCTTCCCCTGAAACCACAAAACGGTCATCCTTGGCTGATAAGGCATGAATTTCACTCCTACGCCTAGCCGAGGCCGCAGCAATTAAAAACACAGTCTTCAGTGTTAATAGTTTCATAGAAATGGAACTAAGTGGTTCAAACGGCTTATCACCTAGTACTTGAAGCACTAGCGATAAACTCCAAGACGGAATCACAGGTGGATTCCTTGGTCTTAGATTGCCCATGCCTTTAATTAATACATTTAATGTATTTACTTCATCACTTCCCCTCTTAGCCAAGCAAGGAATAACAGACATTAAAGCTGACTTATAACCAGCAATAGAGTTAGGCTTGAGGCTATAGGCATCATAGAGGTGACAGAGGAAATCAGCTACTACCTGAATAGATGAATCCATTGGATCAATACATCTTTTTGAGCACCATTCTGCAAATCTGTTGATTTTATAATTATATGCTCTGGAGGTTGACCCCCTCCTGGCTTTGGCCATAAACATGGCTGCTTGCTCAGAAAAGCCCTCCTTAATTCTAGATTCCTTGACAACATCCACGCAGTCAATCTGAACATTGACGGATTGTTGTGAAGGGCCTTGCCCTGGAAGATAATATCGTCCATCAGAGGCAGAGGAACCGGATTGCAGACCAGAAGGTCCAGCAGATCCGTATACCATGATCGGCTTGGCCAATCCGGGGCGATCAGAAGCACTTGGCATTCCTCTTGTCTGATTTTCTGAAGAATTTTTGGAATCAGGATTGCTGGAGGGAATGCGTATGCATACATTCTCCCCCAGCTGATAGCTAACGCATCTGTTGCGAAAGCGCTTGGATCCGGAATCGGAGAGACGTACGTCGTCATCTTCGCATTCTTCTTCGTTGCGAACAAATCGATGTTGGGTTTCCCCCAATGGTCGAACAGACGATCCGCCACACATTGATTTAGTTGCCATTCCGTGGGTAAAACACTCATCCTTCGGCTCAATGAGTCTGCTAGCAGATTTAACCTTCCCGGAATATGAACTGCTTTCAAGGTAATCTGGTGATCCAGACACCAACAAAGCAGTCTCCATGTCATCATACAGAGACTGGGCGACTTCGTTCCGCCCTGGCGGTTTATGTAAGTCACAACTGTTGAGTTGTCTGAACGAATAAGAACAATCTTGCCCTGAACTTTCTGTAAGAAATGTTCCAGGCCCAGGACTACTGCTCTTAGCTCCAGTAGATTTATATGTTCCTTTGACTGTTCCAGATTCCAAAGCCCTGATATCGTGGACTCTTCCAGGCAAGCTCCCCAGCCCTCCATCGATGCATCTGTATACACAGTCACCTGAGGGTGGGGAGGGGTTAGCATAACCCCCACCAAGAGATTCTCTGTGTCCAACCACCATTGCAGGTGCTGAATCAGAGGCGCCAACACTGACACATTCGAGTCCAGCGAACCTGTACTCTGGGTCCATTGTGTCATGAGAAATAACTGGATCGGCCGCCTGCGTAAGGCGGCCTGAGGAATGACTGGTTCCAATGAAACCATCAACCACAGCATTCTCAAGTAAACCCGTGCCAGGACATGACGACTGTCGCACACTGACTGAATTAATGAGATGAGTTTCTGAACTCTCTCCTGAGTAGGATAAACATATCCTGTCTCTAGATCGAAGAACATCCCCAGGTAAACAAACTTCTGGGATGGAATCAGCTCTGATTTTGGGAAATTGATCATCCAGCCTAAGTCTGTGAGAGTTTTCAAAACAATCTCCAGACTGGCCGACAAACTTTCCCGGGTGTGCGCTTTCAACAGCCAGTCGTCTATGTACGTGTGGACTGCTATGCTTCTCCTGCGGAGGTATGCGGTGATCGCAAGAACCACACGGGTGAAAACCCGAGGAGCCGTGGAAATTCCGAAGGGTAGCACCCTGAATTCCCACTGTCTGCCCTGGAATGCAAATCTCAGGAAGCGACGGAAACTCCTGTGTATGGGGATGTGGAAATAAGCGTCCTTCAAATCTATCGACGCTGTCCACATTCCCCTCTCTAACCCCGCCAACACCGAGCGCACAGTCTCCATCTTGAAACTGGGCATCTCTATGAACTTGTTCAATGGCTTGAGGTTGAGAATTGGTCTCCACCCTCCGGTGTTCTTTGTTACTAAGAACAGGGTTGAATAGAAGCCCGGACACCTCTGTGCCGGCTGAATAGCTCCTTTTTGTATGAGGGAATTTATTTCCTCCTCGATACACAACCTTTGATCTGGATCTCTCGGATTTGGAGTCCAGATCGGCACTAGAGACAGTCGCGATGGCGGGCCTGTCATCCAATCGGGATGATACCCGACTGAAAGCCATCGCAAGACTAAACGGTCCTGAGTTAACCGTTCCCACTCTTGCATGTGGTCGGCTAGCCGGCCTCCCACCGGTCCACCTAGGGATAGAGGTGGACATAAGGAGTGCAAGAGCGGCACTGTCTCCTTTGCCAGAAACACCGGCGCGGTTCTCACCGCGGTAACCGTCCCATCAGGGACGATTACCCCGCCCAGATCCTCGCGCGCCACGACCAGCACCGCGCGCACCTCGGTGCGCGGGCGGCTGCCTGGCTAACTGCGCCTGAGGAGCCTGCGCCCCCCTCGCTGCTGGCCGAATCGCACGCGGCCGAGGCCGGCGCTGCGATGGTGGTTGGCCTCTGACCTGGCCACTACCACCTCGACCCTGCAGGGGACGATACGCAGGGGGTGCGGCGCGAACGTTGGCACGACGAAGCACCTCAAACTGCTCGCGCAGCGCCCTCTGGTTATTGACCAGAGTAACCGTCTCCTGGAGGTGCCTACATCCCTCACCTCCAAAGAGACCAGGACCTGTCATAGGCGTACGTAGTAGCCTATTGTAGAGGTCCTGGGACGGGCACAGATTATCCAAGGCAAAAGTGCGCCTTGCCCGGACACTCCTGGTCACCGCCCGCGTCATACAGTCCAGAGCCAGGTTGATACCATCCTGGATGGCTCGCTGGACTGTGACCGGACTTGGCTGGCGCGATGCGGATGCTGTTACTACCCCTTGTAACAGCTGGGAGACGTGGGACAGAGCGGCAATCGAAGCCCTCCCACTCTCCTCCGCATCACGCAACGCGGCATTTGCTGAACGCAACGCGTTCGAACACAAGACTCCAGTGTCAGAACGGTCATCCACGCTCGGCTTCGGTACCACACCGTACCGCTGGTAGTCCAGGGGCACGATGCGGCAACGCCTGGCCACCTCGCGCGGGGCCTTAGCGAGACGTCCACTCGACTTAATGGACGTCTCCGCCGCACCACTGGCAAGCGTCAGACCAATCCTCCTCCGTGGCTAGCTGCGAGCGCTCTACAAGACGGGGGCCTTCGTCTTCCTCCTGAGCGCAAGCAACAGAGCTTGACGGCGGGTACGCTGATATCCCTGGCAAGCCAGGGAGAACATGCGGGCCTGACAATACCGGCATGCTAATATCACTGGTTTGACCAGGAGCAGGCGCCGTGGTAGAGCGCGGGGCATATACCGCCCCACCACGGCCCCGGCCAGCACCAGCGACACTCTCGGCAAGCCTAGGTATGCGGTACCGCTGGCGTTCAGCGCCCAGGGCCACAGTCTGAACCGTGGATTCTACCCCTGGGAGAGTAGAACAGTGGAAAAAGGCGCCTGTATTCCCCGCGAGGGGTGCACAGACGTCATAATCCATGTCCACGTCTTCAGACCGCGACCCCAACAGGTAATCCTCATCCTCCTGGCCAGACAGATTAGACTCCGGGTCAGCAAAGAGAGCTAACCCGGACTGGCCAGGGAAGGTGCCATACGAGGTACTGGCACCCGCGGTGTGCGGATACCCCTGGACTGATAGGCAGCCCGCGGGTTCCAGGGACGACCGTCCACGGTCCCTATTGGGCGCGGCAATAAGCCTGCTGCCAGGGCCTTGGAACGCCCCCCCTCTAATGGGGCCACCTCTGAATCTTCAAACAACGGAAGCGTACTAAGGAACGTTGATTCAGAGGTGGGGATTACCTGCTCCGAAGCAGATGATGAGGCCAATAAAGGATTTGGTCCAGGAAGCATGCCACGAAGCAACTCTGGAACCAAATCCTTTATTGTCCTCCTCATCTCTCCCAACATCTCGGTCCGGAAGGCCTCCATGTCCACCGCGGACGAGGCCTTCCTCTTACCCTTCTTACCTACAACCTCTTTTTTCAGCTTCTTCTTCTCCTCCTCCACCTTGTCCTTCGCCTGCAAGCACAAGAATTCGGACATTAGCTCGCCCCCCCAGTGCTTACATATCTCGCAATTAAGCAAGGGACCACAGGGGCTACACTGAAAACAGAGATGAGGGCCAAACTTGTCCCTCAAAAATCGTCCACAGGACGCACAACCAGGTCTCTGAAAAAGGCCAAAGGACGAGGAGTATGAGCAATCCCGTTAAGCTTAGAAACTCACCAACTCAAGAGAAGGAAAATGATTATAAAGATCATAATTTATCAGAAAACCAGCTTCGGACAACTTTAATTGTTAATAAAGAGCAAGGCTGATTATGACGTCATTAATCCTATGACAGGAAAAAATCGATCCCCAACAAACATCCCAGTGCAAGGACGAATTGTATCTCTAACCAGAACATGTGCAGAATGGACATTTCGACTACACAAGCATCAGATATATACTGATAACAATGGCAAATAAAGTTAATTATCTCCCTTTCCTCTAAATAATTAACATCACCTCATATCAATAATTAGATACCTGACACCTTGTCTAGACAAACCATCCAACCTGATGAACTGGAGCACTCCACCACTGAACGCCTCTTAACTCTCTCCACCTCTAGGGGAAGGAATTGGATCAAGAGGGCAAAGTGAGAAGACCTTTATAATAGGCCTCCAACTCACTGGACATAGAATTTTTGGTTAGATAACCTAACAGTATTAGTAGGAAATGGAACCATGGTGGAGAGACACAAACCCTCTGCTGATGTCATGTCCATTATATTTCTTCACACAGACCTGTGGACATAAACACAAAGAGAGATTAGTCTTATATAGCACCTAGTTGAAATAAACCAACTAATCAAGGCGCTTATCACGTTTAGCGCGAGTCCCGGAAACACATTACAACGGGACAAAACTCGCTAATTTTACTAGAAGTCACCTGATTTAAAGGTCCTGGGCCCTCCTCTGGCGAAGTCACTCTTCCTGCCATCTTTATCAGGTATCAACAGTTCTGAATTTTGCCAAAAACGCTTATAATTGAGCCACGAAAAGCACTAGCACAAAAGCATGTGTTGTCTCTCAGCCAATAAATTAGCAAAGAGGTAGTGCTAGTCTGCGCATGCGCGGTGGTGGGGCTGGCATCCGCCAGACTATGCTCTGACTCCCTGCCCAGTAGGGGCACCTAACTGTTTTAATCTGAGTGTTTATTGAGTGAAAGCCAATATTTAGCAATATCAAAAGTATTAGGGAGGTAAGTATACTCTTGATGTGAAATGCTCTTTATCAACAAGATGGCCAGCAAACCATTTATCTGACAGTTTCGAAAATTGCAAATTTGAGATCAGAATACCCAATAACACATATAAAAGCAATTTCGGCCTCAAAATCCATCAAATAAAAAAAATCCAATATCGCCACCAAACATGCTATATTTTGATTGGCCCACGGCGGCCATGTCTTTTTATGGATCAACTTCTCTTGAACAAACTTTAATGGCCCTTAGGCTCTAATCATATCTGCCAAATTTCGGCCCGATCCCTTCAGCGCTTCTGGAGAATAAGTCATTTTCACTACAACTAGGTCAACCAAGATGGCCGCCGAACCATTTGACCAATCAAGTTCCCTTGCCATAAATCATATTTCATGACGTTTGCATCAATCCCCCAATCCGTTTCGGATAAGATTTTTAAAGATGTTTCCTAAAATCGGCCTAAATCCAAGATAGCCGCCGGACAAATTATCGGGTTCATTTGAACAAACTTAGATCTCTATGCCCTATGGATGCTTCCTCCCAAATATAATTGAAATCGGCCCAGTGGTTCTTGAGAAAAAGTCGTTTAAAGAATTTCCCATTGCTTTACTATGGGCCCATTGCTTTACTATGGGAGCCTTTGGCAGGAAAACAAACCAAGATGGCAGCCAAAGCATTTATCTGACCGTCTCGAAAGTGGCATATTTTAACTCGCCACACTGATAAGCATATATAAAGCAATTTTCGCCATCAAAATACATCAAATACTTTTAAATACAAACGCCAATATGGCCTAGAAACACTGAATTTTGATTGGTTGATGGCGGCCATGTTTTTTAATGAACAAACTTCCCTTGAACAAACTTGAAAGACGCTTGGTTCCTAAGCATATTTACAAAATTTCAGCTCTATCCCTTCAGCGAAAACTAGGTCATCCAAGATGGCTGCCAAGCAAATCGGCCAATCAGGTTGCCTTGAACAAACTTGGGTCTACCGTTGCAATAGATGATGTGTTATGAGTTTTGAATCAATTCCTCCAGCGGTTTCGGAGAAGATTTTTTAAAGTGTTTCTAAAAATCGGCTATTTTGGCCGGCGGACATCTTGGATTTTGGCCGATCAGCTTCATTTGAACAAACTTGAATGTCTATGCCCTAGGGATGCTTCCTGCCAAATATAATTGAAATCGGCCGAGTGGTTCTTGAGAAGAAGTCGTTTTAAAGGAAAAGTTGACGGACGGACGACGGACGGTCGCCACGACATAAGCTCACTTGGCCTTTCAGGCCAGGTGAGCTAACAAGGTCATGTGATAGCTATCAGCCAATGAGGTTGTCATTGTGCTTAATGACCTACTCAGTGGCTCTGGGTATTGGATTAACCCTCTTCTTGCCTCATTCTGAGATTAGGCATTCAAGCGAATTACTATCATGGATCTCATCATTAGAGCGAGTATGGATACCTGAAGAAGCCTTCAGTCACTCTGTAACCACAATACCCAGCAAACATTGGCTGTAAAAAATTCATCCTACTACCCTTCCCTTCAGAGAAGAAAGAGCAATAGTAATGCAAGGAGGTAGGCTGTAATGTAATAACAACTGAAACATGGCATCCACTGCCAATATATTATAATACACCAGGGTGCCACCAGCCAAGTGACATCATTTGCTATGATTCAGAATGAGATTGAGTATTGCTTAGGGAATAAAAGACAAGTTTAAAATGAAATCTATCTGTCCTTTGTAATGGAATCATAATCTCACACTATTGTTACTTTATATTGTCTGTTCACTGACTAGTGATCTCTGCATGGCCATGTAGGGATGACAACAAATTTCTTACATAACAATAATTAGAACGGTTAATAATTATTGAATATACGCATCTTACAGTATTGTCCAGGGTTCATACACCCGCAGAATGAAATACCACACTTTCCCAAGTCTAATTATTTAAAATTACAGATCCATTTTATGTTGCCACTACCAAATTTTGCAGATTAATGTAATTAGTAGCCAAGATTATGAAGATTATTATTAATTTATCTATAATTAATATAGATAAATAAATTTTTTAAATATGATGAATTTGGCTACTAATATTATTTTTCAAGTGGGAATCACAGTCACCTGATAATATTTTTATTTTCCATACTTTTTTAACCCATAGGCTTTAGCAATTTCATACTGTGCAAGGACTGGATATTGGTTTCTTAATCCTATTATATACAGGTGTATAAATTCTGTGTGCAATAAAATGTGCCAACAGGAATTACAGACACTTTTACCTCTTCAATAATTATGCTGGGCATGATTGCTGGCCAAAACCAACCTCTGTAGTGGCTGTAGTCTTGAGGAATACCAATTTGCAGGACAAGAGGATATAGTACTTTTGATAATTTACCACTGGAATGACTTGCTCCATAACCAAGCCAGTGATTACAGTGGTAAATCTTAAAAAATAATCATCTCTCTTGTCCAGCAAATCGAACCCAAAGTCAAATGAAATGAAGGAAATGTCAATTTCCCTTTCTCCGAGATCTAACAATACTCACCATTCTGTTACTTCTGATATACAGCTGGCCTTGACAGCGGCTCTAGGATTATAGACTTAGAAAGCTTTACCGACTCCTGGGAACCGGGTACTCGGCTCCCAACTGCCGAGTACCTGTTTACCATAGAGCTCATATTGTTTGCATAGCCACCAAACAAGGGAAAAAACTATGGCTTGCCTCCGTGGGGCTGGGAGGCTGGGTCCGTAACAGAATGGTGAGTATTGTTAGATCTCGGAGAAAGGGAAATTGACATTTCCTTCATTCTCCTTCGATCAATACTCACCATTCTGTTACTTCTGATATACACCAAATTTGATCAGTAACCTGGTGGGAAGGGGCAAGCCATAAATGCTAATTTTGCCCCTTGGAGAAAGATTTTAGACTTCAAACTTGACTAACGGACACCTAAAAAGGACCGTCAAGTTCACGGAACCGAATCACATTCGCATCACCGCCCCACCCCCCTTTTTTCCTCCTAAGAAAAGGGAGAGAACTCACGAACATGTATCTCGCCTGAAACACAAATATGCCAAGAGGGTTATCTGCTCCCTGCATATTCCATGTATTAGCCTGGGAATGAGCATGAATATATAAGATGAATGAACATGATACACATCCATAATACAAAAAACTCTCACTATTGAATTACCTTATGATAATTGGACTCCAGACGTACCGCCTCCAACCATTCACTGGTCTGGCCATCAGTGACACAATCTGGTTGTCATCCTCTCGCTTGACCATGCCTGCTTTAGGTTCTTTTCTTACCAAAGTGAAAAAATGGTGAAGAGCAGTGTGGTCACTAACTATCGTTTCAAAACAGCTAAAGCGAGTGGATTGGCTGAGTCTGACACATCCCTCATATAGTAATCTGTAAATGAGGACTCACAGTGCCATTGTGCAACGGCCATGATGTCCTCTAACGGAACACCATTGTAAAGGGCGGTCGAGGCGGCTATTCCTCTGACATCGTGTGCCCTTACACCTTGCACCTGGTGCGCAGTCGCCATCTCGTGAGTAGTCTGAATGCATTCGACCACCCAACGAGAGATAGTATCCATGGATGCGGCGCCATAAGGCTTTTTATGGCAGATCCACAGATGTCTATCGTTCGACCGTAACGAGTCAGTCCGTTTCTTGTACTTAGTCAAAGCACGGACCGGGCACCAGACCCTGGCATCATGATCAAACCTAGTTAACTTCGGTATAATGATCGGTTTGCCGGGATATCTCAAAGATTGGTTCTTTGACATAAACTCTGCTCTTGGCAGAAGACGCAGACCCTCTCCAGAAACAATAAATCGGTCCCTCTCTGCCGAAAGCGCATGGATCTCACTGCGCCTTCTAGCTGAGGAAGCTGCCAATAGAAAGACCGCCTTTAGAGTCAAATGCTTTAGACTAGCCGAACGCAATGGTTCGAAAGGGTGCATGGCCAGTACATTAAGCACTAAAGATAGACTCCAGGCTGGAATGACTACCGGTTGTCTCGGTCGGAGATTGCTCATTCCCTTCAACATCACATTTAACTGGGCCACCTCTGGACTATCCCTGTTGGCTAGACAAGGGATAACTGATGCCAAAGCTGACTTGTATCCAGCAACTGTGACGGGAGCTAGTCCTGAAAAGAACAGCTCACAGAGAAAGTCTGCTATTTGCTGAATAGTGGATTGAAAGGTATCAATACCCTTTTCTTCACACCAGTCTGCAAATCTGTTAACCTTGTTGTTATATGACTTGAAGGTTGACCTCCTTCTCGCAGCCGCGATGAAATCAGCAGCCTGTCGAGAAAAGCCTTCCGACGTGGAACTTTGTTTGATAACATCCACGCAGTCAATTTGAACATTTCGGGACGCTCGTGTAGGAAGCGTCCCTTGGCCTGGGAGATTATGTTCGGAATCTCGGGCAACTGCACAGGATTTTCCACCAGCAGATCTAGAAGATCCGTGAACCACGCCCTGCTCGGCCAATACGGCGCTATTAGCAGGACCAGACACGGTTCCTCCCTGACCTTCACCAATACCTTCAGTAGAAGAATGGTGGGTGGGTACGCGTAAGCGTGCATCCCTCTCCAGCTTATCGCCAGAGCGTCTGTATCGACGGCATTTGGATCTGGAATCGGCGAGACATACGTCATGATTTGAGCATTTTCCTTTGTGGCGAACAAGTCCACGTTGGGTTTGCCCCAATGCTCGAAGATCCATCGCAGAACTGGAGGGTTGAGGGACCATTCTGTTGGCAGAATTCTCTGTCTGCGAGACAAAGCATCCGCCAGAATGTTCAATCGGCCAGGAATGTGAGCTGCTTTCAAAACAACCAAGTAATTCCTGCACCATTGAATCAAGTGCCACACTCTGATACACAGAGTGGGCGACCTGGTCCCGCCTTGGCGATTTATATATGATACTACTGTCGAATTGTCCGACCGTATCAATATCACCTTGCCCCTGATCATCGGAAGGAACTCTTCCAACGCCAGTTCCACTGCCATCATTTCCAACAGATTGATATGCAGCTGACTCTCCGGGAGAGTCCATGTGCCCGAGACCTGGTGTTCTCCCAGGCAGGCACCCCACCCCTCCAGCGATGCATCCGTGTACACGGACAGCTGGGGGTAGGGTAGGTGCAGCGAAACCCCTACTAGGAGATTCTGACGCTCCTTCCACCATACAAGATGCGACATTATCGGCTCCAAAACTGGTTACAGTTTTGACAGGGGTTCTGTTCTCTGTTTCCACAGAGACATCAGATACAACTGGATAGGCCTTCGCATTAGAGCAGCGTACGGGATAACCTGCTCCATAGAGACCATCATGCCCAGCATCTGAAGGAACCGCCTCGCCTGAATGTGGTTTCCCACTCGAAAACTCTTGAGGATGGCTAACAGAGACACCACTCTGGGCTCTGACGGGTACACCATGCCCTCCTCGAGATCGAATCACATCCCCAAATAAACGAAATGTTGAGTGGGCGTCAACTCGGATTTCTCCTCGTTGACTATCCAGCCTAGATCTGAAAGTAGCCTCAGAGTCAGAGCAGTATCCACGTTCAACCTGGCTGCCGAGTCTGCCTTGATCAGCCAGTCGTCTATGTAGGTGTGTAGCGCCACGTTCTCTTTTCTGAGAAACGCTGTCACCGCAAGGACCACTCTTGTGAAAACCCTCGGAGCTGTCGACAGGCCAAATGGGAGAACAATAAACTCCCATACCTGATTCTGAAACGCAAATCTCAGAAACCTGTGACAACTCCTGTTCATCGGAATGTGGAAATATGCATCTTTCAGATCGATCGATACACACCACATTCCTTTCCTCAATCCCGCCATTACCGACCTCGGCATTTCCATCTGGAACCGAGGCGTATGGATAAACCAATTTAATGGCCTGAGATTGAGTATGGGTCTCCATCCCCCTGTGCTCTTGGGGACAAGGAACATGTTTGAATAGAAGCCTGGAGTGTTTCGGTTTGCTGGTTTTATTGCTCCCTTCAGAAGCAAACCCAACACTTCCTTTTGAACGGCTTCTAACTTGTCTGGCTCCCTTGGTACGGGTGTCCAGACAGGTGCCAAAGACAGATTTTGTGGTGGAAAGTCCAACCACTCCGGCATGTAACCCTGGGATAACCATCCCAGGACCAGACTGTCTGACGTCACACCTCACCAGGCCTCGACGAAACGCATGAGCCTTCCACCCACCATAGATGCCTCGACGTCTAACGGGGTTGTCCAGCTTGTAGTCCGCTCCGCCCTCTTTCTTAACGAGAGAGAGAACCATTTCGTTCTAGGCACGACGGGTATAACTGGCACCGCTGTTCCTGTCGCACAGGCATGGTCCGGACGGATATGAAGGGAGCTCTCATACCCTCAGGTACGATCCGGCCCCTTCTGTCCGCCCTTTGAGGACTTACCCTTACCCTTCCCCTTGCCCTTCCCGCCTCTAGGGCGGTCAGGAGCAACCTTGGGGAGGGTAGGGGCCTCTACAACCCTCCTGGCTTTCTTCGCCACCGGCGGCTGAGAAAAACCAGCTGAAGCAGAAGTCGCAACAGGCTTAGCTTTCGCCTTGCCCGTATGCTTCTTCTGCTTCTTTGAAGTTTGTCCCGCTAGCGGTTTCCCCACAGCCCCTAGTGCGTGGACTTGCCGAACTAGCTCTAGCTGCAGGTTGACCGCTAACAGATTCTGCGCGATACTGGCTGTATCCTCTAAGATGGCCCACGCTTGGCCACCGAAGATGCTAGGCCCTGTCAGGGGCGTCCCAAGAAGACGCTCCCTGACTGCCGTAGCCGGACGCATATGGTCAATGACCATTTGCCTCCTGGATTTAGTCACTCGTGCTTGCACCCTTGCCAATGCGTCCATAGACAGCACCAGGCCGTCATTTACGCACGAAAGTGCCACAGGTGGCACAGGGTGGCCTGCCCCCGCTTCAGCCCACACCGACAGAAGGAGACGATACGAGTGGTTGACAGCGCTCATAGCTGCCCTCACACCCTCATCGCATAGGGACAGGACTTCCTCTTGGTGTACCTGAGCCTTGTCCACAAGTGCCGGACCGGGGCCACCCGCCCCGGCACTCTGAACGCCCAGTACCCATCGGTCATCCTCGGTGACCGACGGAACTACACCATATCTGTCGTATTCCCCCCGCGGAATACGACATCTTGCCCGCACCTCCCTGGAGGCCGCAGGGAGCTGACCCTTGGTCATTAGTTGTTTGCTATAAATAGCCTCCAACAACTCTGAACCGTGGATCCAGTCCCACCGACTGGATCCGGGCCGCGGGCAAAATCCCCGTCCTGATCGACGCAACCAACGGACGGGGCGCATCTTCATCGGCCGTGGCCGAAACCACAGACGGGTCAACCCTGGCTAGCCACGCCAGAGCCTCTGACCAATCTATCTCCGATGAAGACACACCCGCAAACACGTCACCTGTTGACGTGTTCACGGGCCTGCCAGCCACGGCCTCCCGGCAAGGAGCCACGGCTGACACGCCAGGCACTCCGGTACCACACGGTTCCGCCGCCACCCCATGAAACACTCCGGTCCATGGGGTAGGTCCGCACGGAAAACCGTACGGACCCGTAGCAGTCGCGGAACCGTAGCCAGACACGGGCACCAACGCACCCCACGTCCGACTGCCGGACCAGGCGAGATAGGTGAGTACCACGCCCGGCCCAGCCGACCCGCTACCGTGTCGGCTGGTGCCAAACCAACCGTCACGGAACCGGTGCCCGGTACCAGATTGGCCTCAGCCACAGGCGGAGCCGCTGCCCTGGCTTGCGCCAAGCCAGACAAATGAAGGCCGGTTCCGTCCAGGACGGAATCGACCTCCATATTCTCCACCTGCGGCATCACAGACCGCAGCAACCTCTCCTCAATAATTTGACTCATAAATTAACCGTATCCCTCCCGCACCCCACCCCGCCACGTTACAACAAAGATCGCATTGATTATGACAAGAACGAAGCGGGCATTAAACACACCCATATTAGATCCTCCAGGATGTGTAACGGCTCCAGGAATCATATCGCATAGCATTCGGGGTATATTTACCAATCAATATAAATTATACTCCCTAACGAAAGCCAAACGATATGTGAAGAAAACAACAAAATGTATAACAAACTACTGTATCACACTCAAGAATTTTGAAACCACCGATCATTGCAAACCGATCGCGATCGCACGTAAACTTGACCATTCTAAAGTTTCCGGTACCATTTTTAGTACGCAGCACCCAGAACGAGATGCGCGAATTAATGGAAAAATTTTTCTTCACATAAACATCCGAGCGACCGGGTGTGACGTCACCCGCTCGGATCCTACGGAGAACGACGTCAGCCAATATTCGTGTTAGAAATACCGTAGCAAACACCTATTTTCATATCTGCCGATCGCCTGTTGGGGTTTAAAGAAGGCGATCGTCTGGCATATATCGTTGTTAGCACACGTCCCAGATTCTTTGGGGTCAGAAATTGGGACATGCGACACAGCGAAATTTAGAGACCTAAGTCTTTTAACTATGGATAATAAGGAATGATACAACCTGGTTATCATCGGCGGTATTCTCCATAGTATCCAGTTAAATCCTTCAAGAACGCACAAACTATCACTTTACAGATAAAGACTTAGATTTCTTTAACAAAAGACACTAAAATCCTCTCCCTGCAGAAAGCATGTATAGCTCTTGTTGCTATGCAAACAAGAATGAGCTCTATGGTAAATGGGTACTCGGCAGTTGGGAGCCGAGTACCCGGTTCCCAGGAGTCGGTAAAGCTTTCTAAGTCTATAATCCTAGAGCCGCTGTCAAGGCCAGCTGTATATCAGAAGTAACAGAATGGTGAGTATTGATCGAAGGAGAAAGAAATATCTTTAAAAACAGGACCATAAACTAATTAAACATGATCCAGATCAGCCCTTTATTGATGACTAGGTTATGGAGTAGCCATCACCACATTCACTGAATGTGATATGGCTCCTCCATAACCAAGCCTTCCATCTAAGTTTTCAAGATTGGCACCTTTCACAATCATACACCTAAATTGTTTGATCATAGCTGTTATAGTGTAAGTCAAAGAATTTAGATACATGAGTCATGTAGTCAGACAAACAGTGAAAAAATATCATAATGGTAGAGATATGGCATCATAATGGTAGCGGAAACACTGCCTCTGAATAGCATATTATAATATATATAATATTATCAGTTCATGTTGATAAGACATTGCCCGATACGGAGAGCTTGATCAGATCTCCTCATTGACAGATGATGAATCTCAGGATTTTTTATTCCCACTATGGTCCAACTCGATTGTCTCAGATTCATCCAAAGATGGGCTTGTCCACACTAAAGTGACCAAAAGTGTGACATGAAAGTCAGATTTTAGAAATGGGTATGAATAAAGTTAAACATGTTTTCTGTTAAGGAAAATGACTTTATCTACTGAAAAAAATCAAAAGAAGATAGTAATTTGTGGATTAAGCGTAAAAATCAACAGAATATCAGATGCTGTCAGAAAGTTACGGTTGTCATTTTGACAATGAAAAATGAGAGACTATCTTTTGAAAAGCGACCAAAGTAACCCTTTATGCTACAAAACAAAAGTTACATACCATGGAATAAGATTAAGGTATTAAATTTAACTTTTGAGTAATTTTGCAAAGCTTTGCAGGACAAATTGAGGGGGGTTACGGTTGTGATGTTCATATTTTTGACAAACTTCTATTCTTTTATTCAATTATCAATCTTGCACACAAGAAAAGTCTCTTCAAGAAAACTGAATAGCTTCTTATTATGCCGGGAATCGATTGCAAACACAACAAGAAGGAATTAATACAGGAATTGATAATTTTTGTTACGGTTGCAATGTTGACATTTGACGAAAGATGGTCGTTACGGTTGCGATGTTTGACACTGACAGAATGATTTTGTTAACAGGATAAGAATATAGAGTAAAGTTGGTGCATCTATCAATCAGTAAATCATTCTTTTGAAAGAACTAACAACAGAAGCCATGCTAATATAAATAAATGGCAAGCAACATGATCAAAATTATAGAAAACAGTATGGAAGAATGTTCCCGTTGCGACTTCAGTATGTTATCAGCTTGCTTTGCTTGAATTTTAATACTGTGCTTTACTGCCTTTTGTTCAAATTTGCAGTTGTTTTTAACATTGCTGTTTTGTACTAACATATTATACATGATTATGTTGTTTGGAATTCATACAAAAGTAATTTATTCTACAAGCTGAAACAATTGGCAGAATGGTTTTCCAAGGAAGCATCCGTTCCACTAGGGTTGCACAATATCACCATTGACTGTCACAATATATCATGCATGAAGTTGTACATTATATTCCTAACAGCACCTTTCATGTAAAGATGATGGTAAAGGAAATTCATCACTGAAGGGGTTAAGCTGAATGAAGCAACACATTTTGTTTGTCATTCTAAATACAGCTCTTTGATTTTAGAAATAGCTTGCTGCCTAAGTTTTTACGATATAAAGAAGAGGACATTTTCTATTTTTTTAAACCGATTAGATGTACAATGAACTTTCAAACCATATCTTGAACTGTTAACAACCGTTCCTGTTGGTCCAAGTTCAGGTGGTCTGTTAACGTGCTGATGAGTCCAAAACAGACTGCATGGGCCCAATAACATTATGGATGAAACTATAACAACCTTATAAAACCTGTGCAGATTTGAATAATGCAAACTTTAACTAGTATCCTCGTTTCATATAGCTTTGAGGGCGATAAACACAATAAATTCTGAGAAATAAAGAAATATATCGTCCGACGGTATGGCCGTTATTCATGACACAATTCTGAGTTGTGGTCATGATTTTTGATTGAGAAAACTGCGCGTCAAGCGTCATGACCACCAAGGTCAAGGTTACATTTGCGACGGTAGTTGATGTCTCGAACTCGGTGACCTATGCTCAAGAGTTAAATATGGACATAAAATCGTGAGGTTATCGATTTCTACTGTGGATTTAAAAAATATATAGGAACTATTCATTAAAGGAAGCATAGGTTGCGTGGTCGTGACGATTGTTTTGGTCGTCACATGGAGTAAAAAATGTTGACAGAACATTTCTTACCTTAGCTTTGGCGCCATTGTTTTCTCATCACCGTAAAAACAAAAGGCTCGGCGTGTCACATGACCGGTTTTACACCATCACGTGATGCTTGCTTCTTATTTCCTGGAGCCGTGCTATAAATTTACGGATTTCTTGTCCGCTGTTACGGTTGTGATTTATTGACAGAAAGTTGACAGAACATTTCTTATCTTTGGCGCCATTGTTTTCTCATCACCGTAAAAACAAAAGGCTTGGCGTGTCACATGAATGGTTTTACACCATCACGTGATGCTTGCTTCTTATTTCCTGGAGCCGTGCTATAAATTTATGGATTTCTTGTCCGCTGTTACGGTTGTGATTTATTGACGGAAAGTTGACCACTTAACTTTTTTCTCATAATTTAAACATAATCTAGCAATAATCAAAACTATCCAAGTGGCAGTGAATGAACAAAAGATATAAGAGATAGTATTTGGATAGAAAAGTACATCCATACAGGTAAGGAATAGCAACTAAGCTAAAGTGAGATTTATACTAATTTTTGACGGAATGCATCACAACCATAACACACAACTTTGTAGTGAAATAAAAAAAATTTCTCCTGTAAATCATGACAAAAATGAGCATATTCATAGAAAGCTATGTCCTTTTCTTTAAAATGTTTAGGCTGAAATCCAAAATAACTCATTTAAAATGCTTCTTTAGCACTCTGAAAATTGGCTCATTCTCATGTCACACTTACCCGCTCTAATTTCACTCATATTTGTGGCTGTTAGTTGAATGAAAATAATTTTATTCTGCACTCATTTAACTTTTTTTATCTGTAATTATCTCTCTGAGATACCTTCAACTTGGAAATGATAAGAACAGGAAAATTAATTGGGTCTTTATCATCGAAATTAACAATTCAAATGTAGACCCGAAATCATTCATCAAATACAGTTTAGTGTGGACAAGCCCAGATATGACAATCCCCTCAGCGTTAGTATCAATCGGCACACTTTTACTAGTGCATGGATCATCAAGAGCTGGTTCAGGTTTGCGTTTATGCGGACCATAAGGTTGCACATTTGGATTACGCTTGGACATAAAAAAAGTATCATCTGCACATGATGAGTCAAAATCAGACACATTAGGACCCTCAAGTGTAATGCGCATAAGGCATTCAATAGTGGGCTCACTGAGGCGATATCTCCAATCGCTTTTTACACGACCCATGGCTGAAAACGATCCCTCAACCACTGCATTTGAGGCAGGAAACACCAGTAAGAACTGAATAATGACACAGAGATTTGGAAATCGATCCTTGTAGTTTAACAAAACACATGACCACAGTTCTCATCTTGCCTTGAGATGCTGCACATTTTTTAACCAGAACATTTTAAAGAGCTGCCTTTCTCTAAGACGACAGTGTCTCAATTTCAGACTGACCAAAGTTGTCCAGCTCATCTTTGCTTGTTGGATACGTCTGAATCTGCAGTAATTTTAATGTTTGAAACAAGTCTTTGTGTAGGTCACCAAATCTTTGTGGCATGAAGTCTCTTAACCGTTCTATGATTGTCTTACTTTGGGACTTGTAGTCAGCCAAGCCTTTCTCAACATGTGTAAGTTTAACTTCACAAAATGTTATGTCCGAGTCCTCATTGCTTTCAGTCTCATTGTTCGCTGTCTGGATCAAGTCTGATGAGCTATCACTAGTATTGAGAATGGTGTGCAATGACTGAAAAAACTGTTCCAAATAGCAAAGAGCAAACAGAAAATCTACACTATCTCCTTGGAGGCTGAGTGATAATTATGATAGTGGTTCAAGTAAATCCACAAACATCAGCAGAATCACTATGAAGTAATAGATTTAATTAGCTTCCTGAGAAAGCCTACAACTTTATCTTCGCCTTTGACTGTGGAGTCGTCTGTCATATTTTCTAAATGTGCTACTATAACTGGGTATAACCTGATTAATCTCAAGCATGCCTTACGCTTGAATTGAACCCATCGTGTTCCGTGTGCTTTTTCTGGTTTCTGGACAGCTTCTGCCATGATATCGGAAAGTGTCTTTAGCTCCCTTAATCTCTTTGGACTGTTTTCATAAAAGCAGTAAAGATTAATAAGGATTGTTGTTACCTCATCTATGTATATTCCCTTGAAAGCATCCTTTGCACCTAATTCGAGTCTATGGTTTAAACAGTGAACTGCCACAATCAAGTCCATGTTATGGTGTAATAGGGCAATGAGGCCCTTGCGTTTACCCATATTAACACTGGCTCCATCAGCCATGAAGCCAACCAATCTGTGATTCAAATCATTGATACCAAGTTCTGTAAATGCATCTTCAATGCATTTCTTTAGTACTTCCACTTGGCGTGTTCCACATCTTTTACACAGAAAAAATGGTCTTCTGTCACACCACTTTCATTTACAAATTTTATGTACATGGACTCCTTTTCCGTCACTGGCGACACATCTGTGGTACCATCAATCATGATACAAAAACAATCATATTTTAACAATTTCTTGACTAGGCTGTCCAGCATTGACTTTGCAATGTACATAGTTAGCTCCTGACATTTTACTTGATTTATGTACCGTAATTTTGTGTCTATATTGCGCACTAATAGATAACACTCAGGGCAAAATATGAGCCAAAAAAGCCTTATACAGGTATATAACATGCAGTCATAGTTCAGAAAGATTGCAAAACATTTTTCCGACGAACGAAAATTGGTACTGTAAATCGCTCACTAGTAACGGCGGCTTCTAATAGGACAAGGGCTGTAAATTCTTTAAATCCAAACCTCTGAGAAAGGGTAGTGACCGTCGCCGGAGGCACCACACAGATCTTTGAATCTGCAGAGGTATCCCCGCAAGTGAGTTTCCGCAACCAAGTCACTAGATAGGTTAATATAAACTAGTATACCCCCAACACACACACACAAAGAAAATATTGTATATATAGAGGAAAGTGCCTCGCGCGGGCCTCCATCACAGAAAAATGCCTTCAACGCCAAAGCGGAGGAAAAGAGCTGGCAAAAAGGGCCACTCTTTTGTTCAACAAAAAATGCTAAGTGCTGAAAATCCTAGTGAAGCTACTGGTACGGTGTTGCACGCTGGTTTACGTGAAGATGGGATGAATGATTTCCGAAGAATTTCCAGGTCACCATCTTATGTAGTTCCAAAGTTGCTGCATTGGTAGTTGCCACTTTGTTTATGCGGGCCTTCTGCTACATCCTAACCTACTATTTAGGTGTTAGTAACGAAAACAAGCTTTGGCCGCAAGTGGCATGGTTTACTACATAGCTTTTTAGATACGTTTACCCGTTGGGTGCAGATTCCCGGCTTCCCTAAGGTTGCCCCGCATAGCATCTACCTCCAAGTATAGCTTGCATACATGTCACAGAACAAAGCTCTGAATCAAATAATGATCCGGCCACCTGGCTCCGCAGCCACATATAACATCACTAGACGAGTTTCACAGTTCACATAAGCAAATTTAAATACTCACATGTCATTATGGTGGGGATGGAGAGACGGATATCCATCGTGAGCGTCCTTCCCGTGAGGGCGTGGTGGGCTCTAAGGCCTCACCCAGACACTACAACGAGTTGGATGGAGATTCGCATCTCGTCCGTCACTGAGTGCTACGGGCCTAACCTTTGACCTGTTGTTAGGGTTATTTTCCATGATGCCCAGAGATGCACTGCAGGCCGGTATCACAACATATAAATTAATATTATTATCATTCCGCAGTGCTTCCTACTTTGGCGGAGGAATCTACTTAATAAGTATCCGAAGACACGAGGGGGCGTGTATGTAAATCAGCACTTTAACTATCGCTGTTCAGAAACCTCCGATAGTTTCCCACGGTCGGATCCGGTCAACGTGTCGATTGGGAATCTAGACAATTAATAAGCCATACGGCTGGTGGATCGTAGAAAGAGACAATCACTCAATAAATATACGAAGCCCTATAGGTAACCAGCCAATTTTACACAACCTTGCCACTTGCCAGTGCGTGGGGCTACATTACCACAACAACTGGAAAACAGGCGTACACTATGCGTCTCTAACGGAGAAATTGTCCCTAACCACTTTAAACCCATCCTATCGAGCTGAATAGTCAGGTTTAGTCGGTAACATGTCAGGCTCAAACATTTAGTGCATGATCAACGACCTCAGTGTAAAATTGATGCTGGCGGGAATCGTGATGCGGATATAATCTTGCTGTATAGTATTTCCTAGCGTACTGTGGTCTAGAGTTTTTATAAATAAACAAAACATATTAACTAGATGGCGACTTGCCATATGCACAACTAACCAACACACAATTTAACTAATATAAAGATTATAGTATCACAGGTCATTGGACCCTTCAGTGCGGCTAGTTGAAAGCACCCACAGTAAACAAGGATAATATTCACAAGAAAAAAACTTATAAAGATGCGGTCCTAGGACCGGTAAGGTATCTATTAGTCATCAGTACCATTATGTGGAAATAATAATTAAAGGTTCAATAGCATAGCTACTTGAGTACCTAATAGTCATCGGTACGGAACAAGTCCACAAGTTACTGAAATTGAGGCGCTAACATATGAGTAGCGCGAGATGACACAATCTCTAAAGCTGGAAAGATTTCTGCAGGAAAACATCCGCAGGCAGGTCTCCGCAAGCAGGTCTCCGAAAGCTGACTTCCCCAGGCAGGATGGATACAAACATTCTCTGGACAGATAACGGAACGGTTCAAGAGATGTCCATTAGATAGTCATTCCACTCATACAGGATAGAAATCGTTTGTTGCAAAGTTTCTGTCCGGCGATGGTAATATGAAAGTTGAGAGCAACCCATTAACAGGGAGAGCTGCTTATATAATTTATGCATGTACAATAACTGGCACACAGTGCGGGGTACGTCGCATAGCTCTTGCAGCGCACCGGGCAAAGTTTACCCAGAATGGTCGAAAAGTTAATTATTACACACACGACATGCAGTGCGGAAGTTGAAGTCCACTTTTCAGCGTGGTTGGCAGATCCGGCGAGTCATCCACCAAGAATCACCATCAGCTCTACATTCCGTAGAATTACATCTGGGCCCACACGGCCCTCCGACATAAAGACCACCGCGGATGAGCTGCAATCCGATTGGCACCGGATGATGTAGGCATCACCGTAGGTAAGCAGTTACACACGCCTATCCCGATGGTCCAGTCATCCTACACGGGCCGGCTTCCACGCCGGTGACGCTGCTGATTCTCGATTTTTCACCCCTTTTATACTACTCGTGACATCCGAGCCAGGGGCCTCAGCCAATCAGCGGCCGAGCAGTAGCCAATCAGCATGCAGACAGAAGTGGTGACGTGGCTATTACGTACACAGCACATTCCTTATTTATTTATAAATAAATAAGGAATGTGCTGTGTACAAACACGCGATTAAGACGTCAAGAGAAATATTTTAAAGATAATTTAGGAGGGTTTCCGATGATAACTCAGCTGTTTCTGGGCCAATTTAAATAATTTAAACGGTTCTGAAATCCTCGTTTTATTCTGGTCTTGATCAGTACCAAGAACAACGAGGATGATACAATTAAAGTGATTTACGGGTACCTACTCGGTACACTATAAGCACCCACTTCCAATTCCGAGACGTGTTGTCAGGGAAGCTCCGACGCGCGCGTGCGCACCACGCGGTCTAACAGACTTAGCCGTTTTTAATGAACACCTCTCTCATAGGGCTTATATACGTGTACCCAGGGGGTGGGGGCTGTGCCTGGAGCGAATCCGGAATGGCCGTTCCGTACCCAGCTTAGCTGGGATGGCCGGTACCCATCTGGTCGATCCGTGCTACACCACCCCTTCCTAGTTTGACACCCGTGACAAACGATCAACGCATCGTGGATCGAATGCACGGGAGCACGCTAGGCGGGAATTATAGACTTCCCGAGTAGCCGCATAGCAGAGAGGAGAGATGCGAGAGACGCATGTTTATAAGCAAGAGCACATAGGGTGCGAAAGAGTTTGGGAGGGAGGTATACTTTTAGTTTTGATTTTTGACGTGGAATTATTTTTCCAGGTCTTTTCTTTTTTTGCTTTGTTTTATTGTCGTGGTGCGTGCTTACTTTTATTATTTAACCTTACAATGATAGACTAAACAATAGCTCGCATGGGTGTTCTCTCGGATGCGGATAATTAAACTTCTGCAGAGAACACCCAAGCTCCAGCGTACCATAATTAGACAAGTACAATATATTACATTATATATACTTATCACAGTGTATAACAGGTAATTACATGTGCACCCCGGGTAAATAAAGGGATGCACACACAGATATGTATATTGATTAGTATTAATGCGGCCCGTTATTGCGGATCCGCACGGGTAGCTTCCGCTAACCCACAATCCGTCCCGTCATTCTGCCGCGGGAAGAAAAATAATAAAAAAAATAGTAATAATAATAAATGAAAAAGGCTAATTCATCAGGCAGCTCCAGCGTAGCTGAGACTGCATGATGGTAATAGGACAGATTCGCTACGGTGCATTGTGTACTTACGCCGCACACAATGTATTTACAACGCAGGGGTCCGCAGCGATGATTTATGTGAGACACAGCTACGCAATAATGTTGCGCAGCGGTGTAGGATGACCGTAGTCAGCCTAGGGACGAGGGTTTCAATTTTAAAAACATATATAATAATGAGAAAAGTATTTAAAAAATAAGCATAATAAAAACATTTTCACGACGGGTGAAGTGCGAACTGGTGGCGGCGTGGAAACTGCTGACATCACGGTTGTCGTGGAAGTGGTGGTTGTCATGCGGGACGTTGGTGGGCTGAGAGCCGTGAAGGTGATGAGTGGTCGATGCGCGCAAATGATGAGGCAGTGCTGGCAGATAGCTTGCGGATCTTAGTTGCTTTCAGTAACTTGCTGGCGGTTGTCCTCGGAACTGCACGGATGTCTGGATGGGCAATCCTCTTTTTTCCGGCATAGGGACGATCTGGCTGAGTCACCTTGCGAACTGCCGGATCTGTGGGAGTACTGCTGGTGGATGTATGGATGTGCCGCTCTGCGGTGCGGTGATGCTGGCGACTGCTTCTGTAAGGCGGATCTCCTTATCTATTATTAAACTGCACGGGGATATGGATCTATCTGAAATGTCCTGTAACCCCTGTTCAGATACGGTCACTGGTGCGGAAATCACAAATGATATTGGCCGGCCGATTACGGATGATGTTGCAGTGGTGCATGATGTAGACGGTGGCGTTACTGCGAGTGCTGCTGGAGTGGAATCTGCAGGCGATGTAGGTATCAGTACTGCAGGTGCTGCCGGTGTCATTCGTGCTGGTGCCGCCGTCGCGGTGGTGACTGGTGCGGGCTGTGTGGCGGATGCTGGTGCTGTTGGTCTGATGTAATGCGGAGTCAGGTTGTCACCACTTGGTACGTTTGGTCTTAGCCATCTTCCCCGTAGGAAGTACATTAATTGGAAGTCTAGTTTCAAAACGGCTAGCCAGAACTTCTATGTCCTCATTTTGTTCACCAGGCTTTAAGGTTACTACTAACACGCGATGCTTTTCCGTTAACGTGTGTGTCACTCCATCACGAGTAGCTGTATATAAATACTTGCGGTCCGAGCAGAATGCGCGTTGAAAAAGATGATCACGATTAACATGAAGCGTCAAGTTCGAATTACGGGAGAATGCACGCTTACACTTATCCTTTGGTTATTATGCTGTAAAGCTATACACAGATACTTCTTCCCAGAATGAGCTAGTGCTGAATCCTCCGAGCTGTCGGACAAAGCGAGGTCTTCCGCAAGTGACGTCTTATTTCTGCATGATGATGATTGCGCGGAACCGCCTAACCTACTCTAATTGTCCTACCTCTTCATAACTTTCCTGGCCAAATATAATAGTAATGAAATAATAATTAAAACAGCAGAATTTGGTTTGCGACACGAAAGTAGACTAATGCTCGTTCTTCCCTTGTGTCGAGTTTGATGGGAAGACGAAGTTTCAGTGCGCGATCTTCTCCTTTTATACTTTTGGACATCACAGGAGGGCGGATGACCACACCCGAAAGTTTTAGGGTGAGTCGGTCACGCCCATTTTAATTTTAATGTTCCTGGAGTCCGATGAAATATTCCTCCTGTGTAAAGGAAGCAAATATAAATATAACAAGGATGGCTGTTTTCGTCTCCACTCAAAGGAAGAACAAGTCCCCAATCAATGTGAAAATCTGGAACTACTTATTCCTGTGGAAGCTCACCTTTTAATTAGTGTGAAGCGGTTTTTCAGATTGGATGCTTATAAACTCGCCTGTTTAAGTTTCAGGCTGGAGTGCCCGATGGGGTGTGTGAAGGGTGCGTTAACGTCAGCGGCAATTACCCCTGACTCATCCCCTCTCACCTCCTCCATCACGCTGTGGCAGATGCGCGTTTCTTTTGTCCATAGCTTTTTGATCCAATTTACTGGAAATATAAGTGAAGATCACGTGGTTTCTTGTTGTGAAAGCACGTGGTTGATCGGAAACTTAGGCAATATTTATGTAATGGCGGAGTATTGATGCTGCTGATTATCTGTAATGAGTGTGAAAGACGGAAATACATGTTTTCAATTCTGTTCCTTGGAACAGCGTCCCTGTATGCGCATGATCTTTTACATGCGTCGCTTGTCGTCTGCAATAGGTGTATTCCAGCCCATGTTGATCTGGTGACTGGAATATGTAGGTAAGAGAATATTTGAAATTCTTTGAAAAAGTTTTGATGCTGCTTTACCAGCCCATGTGTTAATGATTTATATACACAGTAGAATGATGGTGTTCTTAATCAAAATTAGGACAA
Source organism: Chaetoderma sp. LZ-2023a (assembly GCA_034401795.1). Lineage (NCBI taxonomy): Eukaryota > Metazoa > Mollusca > Caudofoveata > Chaetodermatida > Chaetodermatidae > Chaetoderma > Chaetoderma sp. LZ-2023a. The sequence goes on from CM067369.1 coordinate 146,225,399, forward strand.
CATAGCTGTCTGTAATTATTGTTTGGTTTAAACAGCTCCATGTCTTGCGGAAATTAAGTATACTAATTCCGCCAAGCTGGACTGTGTTCTCTGGCTGGGTGGACTGCCAAGTATCCTCCTCTGTGGGTAGGACTAGTCCCATCCCTACCTAGACCAAACTTAATGTATTACAATACAGCTCGGAAAATGCGTGCCTCAGTTTTACAGAGAGTTTGCTGAACAGGCTGCTTCCCTGCCCACTGCTGGGGGGGGTTGGTTGGTTGCTGCAGTGTGGGATGCCACCTCCTCAGTAACACCGGCCCCTCTCATATCTGAAGAGTGACAGTCATCAGACGCCGAGTGGAGTGTGTGACAGTCATCAGACGCCGAGTGGAGTGTGAAATGAACAGGACCGGTGATGTCCAAACTTGGTGCATAGACTAGGGACGCGAGTTGGATTGGGGACGTTGGTGAAGCCGCGGGCCGGGTTGCCTCTTGGGAAGGAATTGGGCTCGCGGTTTTGGGAGTTGGAAGGGTACACCGAGTTGTGCGGTTTTGCTGTTCTTCAAAACAAGCCAAGGCCCCATCCGGCCTCTTCACTTTCATGCTATTTATTATATGCTCCACTCCACAAGAAGCATGGCCCGGGGCAGCCTCAGCCTCCGCTTGTGGTAATGGGGGTAATAGCATGAAGTGGGTGAGAGTGGGAAGAGGTCGGCGGAACAACTTTTCCATCCTTCCCCTTGGACAGCACAAACGAGAGCGTCTTCGAGTAGACCTGGACATGAGGAGGGAGAGGGCGAGTACATATCTCGTCATCGTCCTCAGCATCAGTTGATGGTTCACCGGACTCCTGGCTTGGTATGAGAGCGGTCGAACTGGCACCGCAGTGCTCTGGATTAATGTCGGGAATACTTGTTTCCGTAGAGACATCTGTCTGGGTACCGGTGTCACGTGGAACGCCCAGTCCGAGCTCTGGCACTGGGTCATCACTGACACAAGGTTTAAGTCGATCGATGTGAATGACTGAGGCGCGGATACGGTAGGTCACGTCCGACTTCTTACCTACTACCACATAGGGGCCTTTCCACTGATAACTCAGTTTACTTGGCACGTTTGCAGAACATCGCGAATCGTGAACCCAAATCATTTTCCCCACTTCATACGGATCTCCATGCACCCGCCAGTCATGCCATGTTTTCTGACGCCGGTGTGCAGTAGATAAAGTAGCTCTCACTAGCTCATAGGTCTGTTCTATCCGCTGCCGCATGAGCTATACGTAGAGATGGTGAATTTTCTCAATAGTTTTTTAACGAAGCTAGTGCTTTATTTCTTATCATTTCTTATTTTTATAGGAAGTGGTTTTATCTTCTGAGAAAGTCAAATGTACGTCGAACAAGTGATCGCTTTCACGCTAAAGACTGCGGGTCGCGTTTGCCTGAGGTGTACCTCCTGCTCCCCTCTCAAAATGTGTGGGATATGTAAGGGTTGGCCGTTGGTCATTTCAAAAGCTTTCTACAAGGATTTTGTCTCTAAGACTGCGTTGCCCTCAGGTCGCTCTCCCTCCGTTGTTGAGTGTACTAATGCAGTAACTACTGCCTCTACCTCTGTAAAAATGTCTGTATCAACAACGGAGGGGGGGGGGGGGGGGCGGGCGGCTGCTCTTCTATTTCAACCTCAGATCCCGTTATGGCGTTATTTGCCAGGTTTGAATCATTCGCCAACGTGCTAACAAAGTCTTTAGATGAACGTATTTCCTCCGCGATTAAGGCTGCTAAAGAAGAGTCGTTAGACTCTGAACTCAGCCCCCAGTCTCGTTCGCGCAAGTGGGGTAAGCCTGTCTCTTTGACGTCTAGACAAGAGTCTAAGTCTCCGAAATTATAATCTGGCGACTCTAGAAAGAAGTCTGGTAAGTCATCCTCTGGTAGGAGCCAGTTGTCATATTTTAATATTAGGATTGGGTGTGATTTCACACCAATCAACCATATAGAGTTATATAATTAGTATTAAGATTGGGTGGGATTCTGCGCCAATCAATTATAGTGCATGGTTACATAAAAACTAAATGATATTAAGATTGGGTGCATTCTTGTGCCAATCGGCTATCAACATATTAGTGTAAATATAACAACAATGGTATTGGATGCGTTTTTGCGCCAATCTAAAATGGTAGAGAATTACATGTAAATATACACTGTGATAATATCAAGATTGGGTGCGATTTGAACCAATCAATTATAGTAGATAGTTACATATAGAAATAATAATATTAGGATTGGGCGCATTTTCGCACCAATCAATCATAGTGCGTAGATGTGGATACATGTATTTCCTCCGCGACATTAGGATAGCCTTAATATTAGGATTGGGTGCGTTTTTGCACCAATCAACCATAGCGCATAGATATCGATACATAAATATAATAATATTAAAGGATTGGATGTGATTTTGTGCCAATCAATTTATAGTGCGTAGTTTCATAAAATTTAAGACATTATGTGTGTATAACGTATACTAATTACTATGGGAACCTGTGTGCAATAATTAAAATAAAAAATATAAAAATATTATTATATGTATATGTTAGGGTTGCACAATTTTTCGATTAATCGCAATTATATGATTCAATATGATCGTGGACGATTATAAAATGAAATAATTGTATAATCGCCATGTTGGAATTTTTGTCAAGACACTTTTACGCTTGTGAAACTCTGCTCGCGCTACCAATCATGGAAACAAACATCCGGCTATCAGCTGAATGTGTGAATGATTAAATAAACCAAATAAATAACTGATTTGTTTGTATTGACTCATGATTAGTTTTAGATGATTGTTCACTTGGTCGCTATTTGTCATTGTTGTTGTAATCACACACGCTTATCCCGCGTACCCCATTCTCTGAATAGCTATGCGCTAACGTTTTTCCCAAAAAAGTTCTAAAACTGATACCACGGAAATTCAACGCACTTTCTCCCGTAAAAATTCTCACCGCCTACACCTATGATTAATGTATACCTCAAAATATCACCGGAGAAGTGAAATTATTTGATTTGAGCACCTAAATATTGCGTATCCTTTAATAAAGGTCATTTATTACATTAAAATGAATCCACAATTTGATATAAAATGGCGTCGCGAAAAAAATACAAATCATATGATTCGCCTCCAATTGGAGTTTATTTTAGAGCGAGTACTCGGATATAAATATTCTGGAATCGGGGACTCGGAACTTTCTATATCATTCGTGTTCTCGCGAGATCTCCTACGCTAAACGGGAGCGAGATAGCTTGTGTTCTCGGCATATCGCGAAGCTACGGTCTATGTTTAGATTGTTTCTATATATTTTCATTGCGCGATAGGAACTGCGTCTTATACTGATCTGAATAACGGGTACCCATTTGATAAACTCCCGTTAGCATATAATATCTCGCGAGAACTTGCCGCCTCCCATCGCAAAAGAGCCGCTGGCTCGCCAACTTAAGACGCCGGCTACATTGTCGTTCATAATAATTAAATTTGGATCATTTAATGTTGATCGGCGTTACAAAATTGATGCACATTTTCTCCCGTACTTGTTTGGTACATAAATTTGGTCTTAAAATATATTTATAAGGAAGCTATTTAATCATGCCAAGACTGTTTTAAGCGCATTTTGACTACAAAAGTGTGGAATAAACTGTATTATATCGTGAACAAACGTGGCCTACTATTAATCTAATAGGTGGTCGAGATTTACAAATCCGAGGCCTGTATTGACTTCTAGAGGGGCCGGAAATGTATCAGGGCAGGGATCGGTCTGAAGCAGACACACTCTGCGACACGATTGTTATTATTATACATGCTATTCTTACAAATTTTCCTATACAATCTGCTGAGTTAAGGGGTGGGCTTCTAATACAGAGTTTTGTCATTTTGAAACTGCTAAGAAATCATTGGAGCTCATATGTCAAAGTTAGGGGGTGGGCTTCTATTAGAGCATAGGCTACAATTACGCGAAATACGGCACCTTCCGTTTTCCATCTAGAAAAATCCTGATACATTCCTTTGTTTGCAATCAGCAACTGGCATATTCTGTCCATGTATGTATACCCATGTCACATGTGCCTAACCCATAATCTTACAATCTGCAGTAGCATAATAACGTCCTCTAAGCAGCATTGACGTAGTTAATATAGTTCATGATTAATCGTATGATCGCGATTATTTTTTTTAAATGATCGCGATTATGAAGTGAATAATCGTGCAACCCTAGTATATGTTCATACAGTAGCTGTATATATATATATATGTATATAATTTACTATTGTTCGGTTTTCTACATTCACCGGGTTGGTATTATTGTTGTCAGTCTGTCAATTGCACAGATATGATGATTTTTAATACCACGTTCAAAATGGGAGCAGAACATAGAGGCATTATGCCTGCGTTCTGAATATAACATAACACTAACACTGTAACAGAAACATTGTATTTATGTATTTCAAGCGATAATTCAAGTCATAACATGGAACCGAAAGTGCATTGAAATCCTATGTAGGGAGATTGAAAGACGATATTGCCCATCAATCAACTTCTACAATTCAGACTTCCACAATTCGGTCTAAGTATGATCACATTATTCCGAAAACTGGTAACGGAGAAAATATTCTTCATCCAAAGCTAAATTAAGATATTTAAACAATAGAATATACTACTATCTTAAAATATACAACATACCAGATAATTGACCTTAACAAACAACTGGTGCTCAATTGTTTTTATGTTAAATAATATTTGAAAGTCCCCTATTTCTTCTTGTTGTTCTGTATATCCCTTATGTTGTAGGAGAACCTACTTATTATCTTCAAATAAATAAAAAATATTTATTCCCGTTTTTTATTCTTTCTTATACTCATTTCCGACATAAGATGCGACGATGAGGTGGACACGTGATTACAATCAGTGAACTAACTGGCCACTATGTAATCAGCCACAAACTATTGTTAAGACATGACTTCATCGTGGTCGTCTGCGGCATTACTATTATCATCATCATACCATCATCATCATCGCCATTTATAATCAACAAGATCAACATCTTTGTAATGAATTTAATTTTGATATCATTGTCGTCGGCATTACTATCATCATCATCATCATCATCATCATCATCATCATCGCCATTTATAATCAACAAGATCAACATCTTTGTAATGAATTTAATTTTGATATCGTCGTCGTCGGCATTACTAGTATCATCATCATATTATCATCATCATCGCCATTTATAACCAACAAGATCAACATCTTTTAGAATGAATTTAATTTTGATATTATTATTATTATTATTATTATTATTATTATTATTTATTAGGTCCACTAGCACATTAGCATCCAGCTTCTGCTGGCATAACAACTGCGACCATAGAAGTCTAGGTAGGCCTAATACACTCGATAATCTTTATCCTGTTTAAGCGTGCTGGTTATAGCCCAATAATATTGCTATATCTATGTTCATATGTACAGTTAAATGCCAATATGCATATATACCTATCGTGATATTATGGTGTCGGCTCGGCCTAATAATACACCTATAGTTATATACATGTGTGCGCATATGTGCATTCGTATTTAGCTATGGGTGATACTATAGGGTTAGCTCGGCCCAATAGTACAGTCGCACACGATAGGCATAAATATAGGCCGAGTTGACCTAGGCCGAGCTGGAACTAGGCTGAGTTGGAAGTAGGCCGAGATGTATTTAGGCAGAGTTGACTGGATACCAACCTATCTACCATAAAAAATAACAATGTCCATATCTCATCTTATGATTTTGATGTGTATCTATTACGCTTTTTAACTATATGAATCAAATATCGCACACGTTACTTCCGTTACTTTTTTTGGAGAAGACAAATCAAATTACAAATCCAAAATAAAGTGATTAAATGTGAATTTCTGTTCAGATCGCATCGAGAAAGTTTGTAGTATAGGAGGTTTTTTCGTGGCGTCATTACATCATTATTTTTAGATTGGGGGAAGCCTGGCCGTCAAGTGGCCACTGACGTGATAAAGTAAACACTGATCTTGCTGGACGTAAGTCTTATCTTAAACCACATTAATCCTCTAAATAATAATTGTTTGGTGAAATATATTCAATTTCCACTTTATTTGTGTACGATATTGAGGGCAATGATTTATTTACTGCTTTCAAACCATGTTGGAAGCAGTATTCGTGAATCAAATGGCTTGCTCATTAAGCCATTATCACCTGTGTGAATGGTGACATTTGTGCTGTCCATGCTCAAATAAATGTTCAATGATGGTATGAATGGTGATAAATTATACCTCAAGACGATTGAGAGCCGATAACTGTGTACATGTTTGGTTGGGTTGTGGGCGGTGGGTGGTGTCGGGGTGGGGGTGGGGTGGCTGATAGCAGATGGATGTTAGTCGTTTACTCATGTGAAAATATTCAGCAGTGTTGTCATTCTTTTAAGTCAGTTTAATTATCCATGCCTGGCAGGAGATATATACACCTGTGCAAAAGTTAAGCACCACCCTATTTTTACGCACATGCGAGGGTATATTCATGTGCTATGAAGAAAGCAATAGCATAAACATTTATGTACCCATCCATCTTAGTGCAAGAGGTAATAATGCAACTAGAGGAATGCTGATTATGATGCTGGGGAAACACTGTATGTTTTTGTTTGAACTTGAAAACGAGGCCTGAATATGGTTACGTTGACACAACTGACAACTATTGCCCTACAGTTGACACACGTGGCTAGATTGTCATTAATGGTGTCTGAAAACGAAGTTTAACATCTGTGCACGAGTTTGAGACTGTCATTATTAATACCGGGTATATCCACCTTGTGCCTGGATGACGGCCTGGACACGACGTCTCATGCTGGTCACCAACCGACTGATACGCCATTGTGGTATTCGTTGCCATTCAAGATGGAGTGCGTCTGTTAATTCCTGTAGGTTCTGCACAGGAGGATCCCTCCTTCTCACCATGTTTCCCAGAATGTCCCAGATATGCTCAATAGGGTTCATGTCAGGGCTCCTTGCTGGCCATGGTAGGGTTTCGATGGCATTCTGGCGGAGGTATTCATGCACAGCTCTAGCACGATGTGGTCGGGCGTTGTCATCCATGAATATAGGGTGGGTTCCAGGTGCATGATTTACAAAATGAGGGACCACAACTCTATCCAGTATGGAATCTTGATATCTTTGTCCATTTAGTGTTCCAGGTACAGTCAACAGATCCAGCTTACAATCAAATGAGATGCACCCCCATATCATAACGGAACCTCCACCAAATGGAACTTCTTCCATGATGTTACGTTGGTCGTACGCCGTGCGTCTGGACCTCCATACACGAGTTCGACCATCTGTGGCATGAAGCAGGAACCGACTTTCATCGGACCAGTGTACCCGTCTCCAGGATCTCATGTTCCAGTGTCTTCTTTCGTTGCACCACCTCAGACGCTCCTCTTTGTGGTGTGCAGTGAGGAGAGGACGTCTGACTGGTCTCCTAGCTTTCATGCCAGCAGCATACAGTCTCCTTTTGACGGTAGACATTGACACTCTATTGCGCGTTTCCCATTGCTGGCTGAGCACTCTGCTGTTGGTGAATGGAGATCTCCTAACAAGGCGTACTAGGGCTCGATCATCACGGGCAGTAGTCTTCTTCGGTCTTCCAGATCTAGGCCTGTCCTTCACCTCGTTAGTTTGCCCATGTTTTGCAATCAAACGACTGATTACAGTATGGTTAATGTTCAGCTGTCTGCCAATCTCTCTGCATGACATACCAGTGGTATGCATGCCTATGATTTGCCATTTCACACGATCACTTAACCTTCGTCTTGCCATAGCGGTTCACAATCAAGAGCTAATTCTCTCTGTACAAATAAACCACGGTCATGAACACAAAATTCCTAATCTTGTCGCCTAAATCTGTATGTAATGTTCTACACCTCAAACTGGACTTTTACATAACTGAACACGTGTGCTGTTTCCCGCCACGCACGGACATCAAGCGGCGTGAAGTCATGCATGCATGTGCATTTCGTACTTGGAATTATGTCAGCTAACGCGGGGACAAAAAGTATGGCAGCCTAGTTGTACCATCATGTTTCTACGTTCTATTGTTTTGCTGGTGCTTAACTTTTGCACAGGTGTATAGTATGATAACCAGCTGAGTGTGTCGAATTTTGAGATGCAGGAGCTGATTTGGAGGTGCAGATGGGTTGGGGTTGGGGTTGGGGTGAGTGGGTTGGAAAGGCGTTTTCCTGCATTTCTGGTCGTAGACTGTTGGCCAGCTAAGGGCAGCACCACTGATTGTAAGAGGTAGTCACTGTTACTATATGCTTAAAAGTAAATAAGCTTAGCTAACTTTGAATACATGTTGATTATGTTTAATTGTGTATTTAGTTAACCATTTCACCTACAAATCCATGAAAAAGTATATTCTTTTATGATATAAAACTTATTCTGTTGAATATTCTGAAATTAATTTGACTGGAAGCCTAAGGCAGCAACAACTGTCAGTCAAATTAATTTCAAAATATTCAATAGTTTTCCTGTATTGTAGCATTGAAAATGAGACATGGTGAATTCAGAGGTGAAATGGTTAACGAATAGCTACATGTCCATAAGGGTTAAAAGTATATGGATGTCTAGGATTCATCACCTACATGTACCTGCAACAATGGATTAATTTACTTGCCCACAAAAATATTGCAGAATTTATATTTCTACATAAAAGACTGGGCCGATTGTAAAATTTATTGTATTTTCATAGTTTTATTATTTTCCTACATTTATTTTGCTGCGCTTAGCAAAAACATAGGAAAAGAAACCCTAACCATCACCATGAAAGATAATTCTTTACATTTACCTACCTCAATTGATAGGGCATATGACTGGGTTATTATTTTATCGGGCCTCAAGACATGATACCAATTGATATTGCATAAACTATGTGTATGTAGTTAAAATAACTGAGAACCACCCATGTAGAGCCTCACTTCCACTTCACATTCTGCATTAACAATCTACAGCTAATAGTAAAATTATTTAAATAATTACATCATTTAAAATATGGGTGACTGATGAGATATGCTTGATAAAGTAGATAGTATAGAAAGACCAATCAATGTTTATCTCAGTGTATGCAAACAGTGTAAGTTCTACAAAATGTTTTAGCATTTGATAATCACATGTGTGCATCTGCAAGTGTAAGGAGAGATGCGTCAACTTTAAGTTGATGACGTCACAAACAAAACTAAAGTTTGAATAAGGCGCTTATAAATTGATTATGGGCCTAAGAGAGGATGTATAAGCCTATACGGGAGGAATTTTGTCATAGAAAAACCCGAGTAAGTTCATTAAAACATGTAGCGCGCATGTGCGCTAGTCGCTGTATTGACAGAGCATGTGTAGTACGCCCAAGAGCGAGTGGCACTTTTAGTGTGCTGAGTAGGCACCTCTTAATTCTTAATAATTATTTGTTTCCGTTGAATGTGGTATCAATCAACACCAGAATTCGGTGGGCTTCTTAAATCTATAAACCGTTTTAAGATCGGTTCAGAAATGGCCGGCCAGTCATCCTGATCATGTTAGCTCCTCAACCCGTTACTGGTTATGAGTGGTCAAGATGGCTCAATGTACAGTCAGGCCATGGCAAGCGTTCGTATTGCGAGACATGCCTCCTGTGATCAGAGGTCAAGAAAAGTGATTATTTGGGAAGCAGGAGAGTCTGTGTGTGAGACGGTGTAACCTGTCACTTGCCGGGTGGGTGGAGCAGTCTGGCGCCCAGGTACCCGTTGGGTGGATCACCTGTCTGGTACGATCTGCGCAGGGCCTCTCAGCTAAAATGACGTCAAAGAATGATATACGCAAGGGCCTTTGCTGCGATGCGTCTAGCTGGCATTGCCTCCATGGTACGGTCTATGCGTGTCTATGGCCCCTTGCAAAAATGACCCTATTGGCGCCCAGTACTGTGTTCGCTTGGCTCGGTAGGCATCAGTGTGCATCTTGACTCTGTCCCGGATTATGGCACTATAACTTGGACAGGTCTTTATCTCAGACATATACGGAGAGGTACCCAGCCTAGGCTGCATCCTGTGTGGGGAACTGGGCATCTGTCCGGCATGGCAGGGACAGAGAACCACACTGGGAAGGTCAAAGGGTATAAGTGAAAACATAGCTTAATTAATATTTTGTTTTATCTGCTGGACAACCTTCCCACCCCAGAGTGCATAACTAGGCAACTTACGCTTAAGCCTAACGTCAGGTTAAAAAGATAGCTCCGTATGACCTGGTGACGGGTGAGATGCGCATCCCCACCGAATTCCGTAAGAAGGTCTGGCCATAATATAAAGATCTGCCATGCTCTCACGGGAAGGACATTCATGGTGGGTTTCCTCTCTCTTACCCCCACCGTAACGATAGATCAGACTTATTTTAATTAGGTCACCAATCAAATCTTGTACGTCCATAGATCACGAAATTGCTATGGACAGGCATTCCGGTGACACAAACTCTTGGGATGAGACTGTAATGTTTAATGTTCGCGACGATGGTCGCACGGCCCCACCGGCACAATTGAGTTCCACCGGCCTTAGGAGCCGGACTTTGTTACCCGTAGGGCAGTATCGCACAGGATTCGTAACCCCGAGACCGGAAGCTAACCAGCATCATCACTCGTCATGCACATGCGGTACGGCGAGTCGACAGCAGATACCGGAATGGCCCAACACCACCCCGCGAGCTACAGATATCGCCTCTCTATCCCCACCTTAACGATATGTCAGTAATCAAACTTGCTTATGTTAAATGTAGCCATTGTCCAGGTGATGTTTTATGTGGTTGCGGAGCAAGGTAGCCAGATTTTCATCAAATGCGTATGCGTTGTGATGTAACAGGTAGATGCTCTTTCAAAGCGACCTATGGGAAGCTAGGCGGCTGTGCCCATTGGACAGTTGTATCTAACAGTAGGTAGGAATCCCTACCACTTGCGGCCAAAGCTAGTTTTCGTTTCTAACAACAAACTCGTAGGTTAGACTGTAGCAGAAGGCCCGCATAAATAATGCGGCATCTACCAATACAGCATATTGGAACTACATAAGACAGCGACTTGGGAATTCGTTGGAAATCGCTCATTCTGCCTTCACATAAACCAGTACGCATCATGTTAATTATGGCTTCACTAGGATTTTCAGCACTTATCATTTTCTGTTGAACAAAAGAGTGGCCCTTTTTGCCAACTCTTTTCCTCCGCTTCGGCGTCGAAGGCATTTTCCTGTGACGGAGGCCCGCATGAGGCACTTGCCTCTCACAACAGCGAGAATTCCTGTGATGGAGGCCCGCGCAAGGCACCTTCCTGTTGCATTATCATGAAACATTCGGTGACAGTAACAGTGTTCTCTCTGTTTATGTTAGGGGTATATTAACCTATGTTAAGTTACTCAGTGATCTCTTATGCGGATGCTTCACTTGCGGGGATACCTCTGCGGATTCAAATATCTGTGAAGTAGCTCCGGCGACACAACGTAGAAAGGAAACTGGCTAGCTCTATATTGTGTATTATTGTGCTCATTCTACTGTCAAATGATTCAGCTAGTTTGTATAGTACTTATTTATATTTCTAGTATATTATTCTAATTGTTCCATTCTCTAAATTCGTATGGATAGACACACCAGTGACACAAATAGTTGGGACGACACCATGTGAATCAATCTCGGTGGCAATGGTCACACGACCCCACTGGAAAATCAGTGTTCCACCAGCTTTAGAAGTCAGTCTTTGTACACCATGGAGAGACGTCATACAGGGTCCGCAACCCCGAGATCCGCAGCTAACCAGCCATCCCAGTCATCATGCCCTTGTGGTGCGATAGGCAGATATTTACCGGCAGACCAGCACATACCCTCGCGAGCTACAAGTGGCACCCAATGTGGTGCCCAAACAAGAAGGAACCCACACCTACACTAAACAACCGCGAGTTTCAGTCTCCTTCATCGATTTAGAGGTAGCATCATATGATGTTGTTATCGCCTCCATCCAAAACGATGCCCGGCTTGGTTCTGATTTCCTTAGTGCCAGCGAAGCCGTCATACATTGTAAACAACAGGAACTAGACATACACGGCCGACGGATACCCCTTGGACTGGAATCATCATTATATGATATGTGTGCGGTGATATTAGTGACCACTGCCACAGTTGAGCCGGGACAGGAAAGGAGCTTGTGGACCACTGCACCACAATTAGGAAACAACACTCACACAGCCATACAGGAACCCGACCCTGAATACACGTTCGCCTCACAATGTGCCAGTCCCTGCATCATCGTGGACACCACCAACAAAAATCATATACCCTTTCGAGTATTCAATGGCACTGCGGACCCAATACCACTCGAACCAGGAGTCCGTTGTGGCCATTTGGTGGATGTGATATCACTGGAAACAGCCCCAATCACAAACACAACAACAACAACAACGTCTGATGATTTGCCCGAACACTTACATGACCTATATTTGCGTGCCACAGTTGGATTGAAGCAATCCCCAAAATTACAAATACGGAAATTACTTCACAAATATCACAATAGTTTCTCATCAGGAGACATGGACGTCGGAGAAACTCATCTAGTAAGACACTCCATCGACACCAGAAACAACCGACCCATACGTCAACCCATTAGACATCTCTCGATCCATAAGGAGGCAGAGGCACACCAACAGGTAGAGGACATGTTGCAGAATAATTGAGCCATCAGCATCCTCCTGGGCCATTCCCATTGTACTAGCAGGCAAAAAGGACGGATCTTTGCGGTTTTGTATAGACTACCACCGCCTTAATGATCTTAGCATCAAGGACGCTTATCCATTACCTCGGATAGATCAGGCCTTAGATTCCTTGTCCGGAGCCAAGTGATTTTGTACCCTTGATTTAGCTAGTTGGGAGTGGCAGGTAGCCATGGATGAGGCTGACATGGAGAAGACCGCATTCATTTGTAGAGACGGTCTTTTTCAGTTCTGCAAGATGCCCTATGGCTTGTGCAATGCTCCTGGAACTTTTGAGCATCTTATTGAGCAAGTATTAACTACCCTGCAATGGGAAATCTGTCTGTGTTACATTGATGATGTAATCGTCTTTGGTCCAACGTTTGAGCAAACTCTTTCCAATTTAGACACCATGCTATCAAGATTCCACATGGCTAACTTGAAGCTCACACCAAAGAAATGTCATCTCTTCAGACAGAGCATCGAGTTCCTGGGACATGTCATATCCGGTGATGGAGTGGCCACCCAACCATCAAGTCTGTGGTGGAGTGGCAGACCCCTGAGTCTGTCACGGAAACTAGGAGCTTCCTTGGTCTCTGTCAATACTATCATCGATACATCCATCATTTCTGTGAGATTGCATCACCTCTCTTCAAGATCACCGAAAAGGATCAACCCTTTGAGTTGACGAGTGAGTGTGAAGGTTCCCTCAGGGCGTTGAAGGAACTCTTGACGACCGCTCCTATTCTTGCTCACCCTATCCTTAACCTTGATTTCATCCTGGACACTGATGTGTCAGCTTACGCTATTGGCCCAGTTCCATCTCAGGTCATGGAGGATGGAATGGAGCAGGTATTGGGTTATGGTTCGCATACTCTGAATAAAACAGAGAAACGTTACACGACCACCAAGCGAGAATTACTGGCTGCGGTCTACTTTGTCAAGTATTACAAACACTTTCTGTACGGCTACGCATTTACTCTCCGTACAGATCACGCTTCATTACGCTGGCCCCGCAACCTTAAAAATCTGGACGGCCAGGTAGCGAGGTGGCAGGAATCACTGCAGGCTTTTAACTTCAATGTGGTTCATAGACCCGGCAAACTGCATGGAAATGCCAATGCCTTGAGCAGAATCGGGCTTGAGGATGAACCCGAAGTAGCCACCATGGAGAAAGTCAGTCATGAACAAGCAACAGACATGCAGACACAAAATATAGATGTGTGGATCCGGGACAGGTACGGCCTCCCCGGGAATCTGTTACACCATTATCCGCAACAGCCAAGTACTACTATCACTGGTTTGAGGAATGCCACATACAGCAAGGCGTTCTCTACATTAATAACCATCTGGTGATTCCGGAATGTTATCGTAAAACAATATTACAACAATTACATGATAACACTGGACATTTAGCTGTTGAGCAGACATTAACCCAGATAAAACAGAGATCCACTGTGTCGGGATACGCGATAGTGTAAAGGCATGGGTCGCCAAATGTGTCCCATGTCAAAGACATGCTGTTGACCAGCACCATTCCACACCTCTTCAGATTAAGATAGTTGCTGCACCGTGGGAGCGAGTGGCTATTGATGTGCTTGGACCCTTGAATACGACGGATGACGGAAACAAATGCATCCTCGTATTACAAGATTATTTTATGAAGTGGGTGGAAGCATTCGCTCTGCCAGACCAAGAGGCATCCACAGTAGTGGAGGTCTTGGCAAGTAATGTGTTCTGCCGGTTTGGAATGCCCTATGAGCTGCACTCCGATTAAGGAAGTAATTTTGAGAGCTGGCTGATCTACGAGCTCTGCAAATTGTTTCATATCGTCAAAACAAGGACGACGTAGTGACGGGATGGTGTAGAGGTTTAATCGAACTTTAAAGGAGATGCTAACTAAAGAAACACACCTTGATTGTCGAGATTGGGATCTACCACTCCCATATGTGCTCATGGCATACCACACTTCATTTGTACATTCCAGCATGGGTTATACCCCTGCGCAGTTAATGTTAGACCGTGAATTAGCCTTGCCACTGGATCTGGCCATGCCCAGGATTCTGGGGGAGAAAAAGTCACCATCTCTACATAGAACTCCTGCAGCGCCGGATAGAACAGACCCATGAGCTAGTGAGAGCTACTTTATCCACTGCATATCAGCGTCAGAAAACATGGCATGACCGGCGAGTGCATGGCAATCCATATGAAGCGGGAAGAATGGTTTGGGTACACGATTCGCGACGATCTGCAAATGTGCTGTTACCAGTGGAAAGGCCCCTATGTGGTAGTAGGTAAGACGTCGGACGTGATCTACCATATCCGCGCTTCAGATGGCCTGACCTCAGTCATCCACTTCGATTGGCTTAAACCTTGTGTCAGTGATGACCCTGTATCAGAGCTCCGTCTGGGCATTCCACGTGGCACCAGTACCCAGACGGATGCTGCTACGGAGACAAGTATTCCCGATGTTAGTCTGGAGCGCTGCGGTGCCAGTTCGACCCTTATCCTACCAAGCCAGGAGTCTGCTGAACAAGCAACTAATGCTGAGGACGGTGACGAGATACGTACTCGCCCTTTCCATCCTCAGTGTCGGTCTACTCGATGTGGGAAGTCGTATCTGAAGACTTTCTCGTTTGTGTTGTCCAAGGGGAAGGACGGAAAACTTGTTCTGCTGACCTCTTCCCATTCCCAGCCACTTCATGCTATACCCACCATTACAGAGTTACCACAAGTGGAAGCTGAGGCCACTAATACCATCAGCAGAACAGCAGACGTAATTGCACAGATTGTCTTTTTTATCTGATGCCAGCTCCGTCCTTGAGGCTATCACCAAAGGTAAGCTGCCACAACTTGAAGAAGCACTACAAACCATCAAATGCTTCGGACAGCATTGCAGTGGATCCCCTCACACTGTGGAGTCCAAGGAAATGAGGAAGCAGACAAGATGGCAAAGGTGGGTGCAGAAGAGAATCAGACAGAAAACATGGTTACACATACAGAGATGAAGACTATCATCAAGTCACTCTATAGAACACCTCAATCAGAAGATGCCTACCATCATCTCTCGAGGCCAGAGCAAGTGACCATTTTTCGTCTCAGAACTGGACATAATAGACTAAACCAACACATGAACAGGCGGTTCCACCATACGACATCGCCCGCTTGTCCTTGTGGAGAAGCAGAACAGACCACAGAGCACATACTTCAATGTCGCAGTACGTATCAGCTGCTGAGAGAAGAGATCTGGCCTTTGTCAACCTCTTTTCTTGAAAAGCTGTATGGACCTGTGGAAGAACTGCAGAAAACCACAGCTTTCATCTTGAGAACGGCTCTCCAAGTGTGATACCAGCGATCGAAAAGAAGAAGGTGTACCCGGCCATGCCACAAAACAGTGCAACCATGCCCCACCCAGGGTGCTCCCGACCCTCTGCACCACCACCGCCCCATCTCCAACGTGCATCCCTTCTCTATGCACCAGGTTCGGACATCATTCGTCCTGTCCACTTCACACTCCACTCGTCGTCTGTAGACAGTCCATCTTCAGATATGAGAAAGTCAGCTGTTTCAGAGGAGGTGGCATCCTGCACCGCAGCAGCCAACACCCATCCCCCCTACCCCCCCCCCCCCCCACCCCGCAGGCGGTGGGCAGGGAAGCAGCCTGTTCAGCAACCTCTTGGCTCGAATATTCCCGGTATATCCGTTTATAGAGAAGATATAACGGAGACAATCAACATCAGCAACAACAAGATATAGCAAGCACCTGTCGTTTTAAATCAAAAAAGTTAGAGACACTATTTTTCACAACATACCTTTCTCATGATGCAGGAAGTATATAACTTCCCGCGACCCCGATTTTTCCGCAACCGCAAGAGGCTTGGCATTCATTAGCATGAACAACTGGATCTGCCCAATCCGCAATACACCAGCGTCGCACAGCAGCCTGGACTTCCCTACAACAGTACACTACCGCCACAAACACCAGTCTACATTTTCTGCATCACCTTATCTGGTTTGTGGAAAACTGATCATACGGAAAGGAGCGCACAGCAGCCATCTACAGTACACACTATGGGGGAAGCTCCCCTCTCCCCCCCACCCACTCCCGTACGGAACTAGCTAAAAACACAATACTTCATTCATATGTAATAACAGTCAATAGGAATTTGCTCCCGAAAAGTGGAATTCGATAATGGATTGATTCAAGTTACGACAGCACCCTTCTTCGTCATCCATGCTCTAAAGTAACTCTGTCCCACCCATGGGCTCGGCCATTACAGAGCGAAATACTTCATGTCCGATAAAGTTGATACCGTTCATATAATCGTTGTTCTTTGGTATCGATCAGAACCAGAATAAAACGAGCTTTCCAGAATTGTAAACCATTTTAAAATCGGGCCAGAAATGGCTGAACTATCGTCGAAGCTACTAAATTGTACTTAAAATATTGCTATGACGTCATAATCGAGTGTTCAAAATAGGAATGTGTTGCAAGCAATACTACATGCCCTACAAACAAATAATGAACTGCATTCAAGGAAAACTGAAACTGAATATGTACCAGTAGTTAGTACATGGCAAATTTAACAATAATGTAGCAACCACAGCTACCAGGGAAATAGGTCAAACTCTTAACAGCAAAAGCAACAATAAACATGGGGCTCAATTCCAAGCCCCATTCCAGTCAGGAAACACAAAATAAGTACATGTACGATATGAATAAATCAGGTAATGTTCATGGTCCGATGACTTACAGAGAAGTGGCTTCCAAAAACACAGTAATAATCCTACAAGATCAAATCATGAGGCTAGAAATGTTAACATGGGGAATGCAGGGAGGCATAGGTATGTAAGGAATAATCCACCCAGAATGAACATGACCAACCCTGAAGCTAGAATGACAAATGACGAATTCCGCTAAGGCAGTATTAGGCAAAAGAATGTCTTAATCATTGGCAGCTCCACCCTTAGAAAATTGAGTGGACGGTATATGACCAATAATGAATATATTGTGTCAATTCGAACAATACATGGAACACGAAAACTTTATTTGCATGATCAACTTGAAGAGTACATGGCACGGAGCCAATATAATATTGTTCTGCTACATGTAAGCAGCAATGATATAGGCTGTAGGAAGCCAGAGAGCATGATAAAAGATTATGAGTTTATTATCCAATACATCAGGCACTTGTCACCAGATACACAGATTTTAATCTCAACTTTACTATCTAGGCCACAGAATAATCATGAAAATAATCTAACGAGTCACTTCAACAGTTTGTTACAAGGTCAGGTGGAAAGGAATGGGGTGTTATTTGTAGACAACTCCGGGGTGGGTACAAGGCGGTCCGTCCGAATATTTTGCTCCGCTGCACCGTATGTGCACGGTGCGAAGATGAGCTGGTTGGCGTCGGTTCTTGGGGTGACGGAGTGCATTTTGCGACTTTCCGGCATGTACAAAGACGGACTTCTAGAGCCAGTGGAACAATAATGTTCCAGTGGGGCCATACAGTCATTGCCGCCGAGATTTAACCACACCGTCTCATCCCGGCTGTTCATGTCACCGGTATGATGGTCAGTTACTCAATTTTGGAGTTAGACATAATTAATAAAAATGATATAACTAAAACAAACAATGCTACTCGTTTGCTAATACAAGAGAGAAAATATAGTACACGGAACTAAGTTGGTGTCTTGTTTAACATGGGCTCGGCAGAGGTACCTCACTGATCTTGAAATATACGAGGTAGCCCTGCAAGGGAGAGTCCAAGCGTGGTCAGTTGCGTGGTTTAATATAAACCATTATACCCCTAAAAAAATAGTATTGTTATGAGAGGAAAGTGCCTCGCGCAGGCCTCTGTCACAGGAAAATGCCTTCAATGCTGAAGTGGACGAAGAAAGTTGGCAAAAAGGGCCACTCTCTTGTTCAAACATATGCTAAGTGCTAACCTAGTGAAACTGTATGCTATTGTGATGCACGCTGAGTTACATGAAGATGGGGTGGGTGATTTCCGGAGAATTCAGACACCATCATCTTATGTAGATTAAAGATACTGTATTGGTAGTTGCCGCTTTATTTATGCGGTCCTTCTGCGATTTCCCTAAACTAACCTTTGGTTGTTAGGTCCATGTTCCAGGGTTTGGCCACAAATGGCAAGTAGTTCTACCTATCTTCTTAATACATACCTGACTGGCGGAAATACTCGGTTTCCATATGGTCACCTTACGGAGCAATTCCCTCAGACAAACAGTGAGAAGACATGTCATGGTGTGGCAGCTCCTGAATCATATGACGACACAATTACTGACCATACTGTAACCACATACATCACCAGGGTAAGACGTATTTACAAAAGCATTTGAAAAGTGCATATATATTTACGGTGGGGATAAGGTGACGGATATCAAACTATAGTGATCTTCCAGTGAGGGCGTGGTGGGTTCCATGACTGCACCCAGTCACTGTGAAGAACCAGAGGGAGATCAATATCCCGTCCGTCACCTGACGTGATGAGATCAGATCATGTAGGATCTGCTCTTGGGACTAACATTTTACCTGTCATTAGGGTTATTTTACAAATATGCCCAGAGATGCACTGCTGGTCGGTTAAAATAATATGTTTTTGCAGTGCTTCCAAATTTGGCATGGATGTCTATGCTAACTGGTGTCTGAAGATACTGGGGGAATGTATGCGGAATCGTCACTTTGGTCTTCACCGCTCGGAAACCCCAATAGTTTCCAGAGTCGGATCGCACCAATGTGTCGGAGGGAGGTCCAGACAATTATAAGCCTTATGGCTGGAGGAACGTAGGAAGAAACAATCACTCATATATTTACCAAGGGGGCTCTAAGGTCTTTGGCCAGTTTATACCACCTAGCCAGCGTGCGGTGTTACATATCCGCTATATCAGGAAAAGAGGCTTACACAAATGACTCCTAGCGAGCGACCATTCCTAACTACTTCTAAACCTATTCTATCGAGCTAGAATAGTCAGGTTTAGTCGATCTCACGTCAGGTTCGCTTAATGAGAACCTGAACAGTGACCTCAGTGAACAAGTGATGCTGGGGAAAAAGGTGGTGCAGTGTTATTGTTGCTGTTTAGTGCAGCCTAGCATACTGCGGTCCTAGTATTTTATATGAAATAAACAAAACAAGTAACTAGGATGGCTGTTGCCATATACATAACTAACTATCACAGAATTGACAATAACTAAGGTCACCTGACCTTGCGGTGCTGGTTAGTCATCAGAACAAAACAAGGATAATATATACAATAAAAAGATAAACTATAAAATGTGGTCTCAGATGACTGGTCGGTACCTATTAGTCATCAGTATGTATAAATGTAAAAATACAATAATATGAATATGAAGTTAGATGAGTACCTAAACAGTATGGCGAAAAAGGTTTCTGTGCGGTAACGGAAGTTGAAAGATGCCCTGTAGTAAAGAAGGGCTCTGTAGAATGTTGCATAATGATGATGCATGTGCATCTTCCGTGTACACAGTGCATGATGCACCACATAGCTCGTGTGGCACACCAGGCAAAGTCCCACTAGACTGTGGTCTAAAAGTGAAATGTCATACACAATACCTTGTGCTGAGTTTGATTACCACATTTCGGCGTAGTTCGGCAGATCTGACGAGTTGTCCACCAAGAATCACCACTCGTTCCACATACTACGATTTCTTACATCAGGGCTGCAAGGCCCATCCGCAGGAAGGTTCCTCTGTTGTTGTTGGAAGTGAGGGGTTCTTTTTTCTGATTAGTTTATATGCCCTCAGGAATTGTCTTCCCGAGAGCGTTCAAAAGATTAGGTGTGGATGGGAAGGTTGCGGGCCAGAGATATCAAGATCTCTAAGCCGGCTGGCCCTGCTGCGGTTACGATGAAAGCAGATTCAGCAGGCAGGTATCGGTGTCCTGCAACTCTCTGGCCACACAACCTTCCACCTTCTCTCTCGACGAAGTGTGGGTCTCGATTCTCAGTTCTTCACTCCTTTTATACTTCTCATGCCATCGTAGCTGTAATGCTCAGCCAATCAATGCGCAACCTGTAGCCAATCAGCATGCGAGCTGGAAGGGCAAGGACATTATCACGTGATAAACATTCTCCCCATTCAATTAATACATAGACGCGCTTATGATGTTTTCAATATTTTGAGCATAATTAAAGCAGAAAATAAGGATATCTCGGCCATTTCTGGACCGATTTTAAAATGGTTCACAGTTTTGAAATCCACGTTTCATTCCAATAGGCAGCAAGCATGACCATGATAACATAATTTAAAGGGATTACATGCACCAACTCGGTACATTTTAGTTTGCATCCTCTCCCAATGCTGACACGATCCTACGGACGTAGTCATTTTTAGAAACCTCTCTTATATGACTTTATACACACGCACTATCCTGCTAAGGGGGAGGGGGGGGGGCGTGCTCAGAATGTACCCGAAACAGCTGTCCCACACCCAGCCGAGCTGGGTTGGTCCGTACCTGTCCGGGCGATCCGCGCTACACCCCTCCCCCTCCTAGTTTGACACCCATGGCAAACGATACTGTTATGCGGATCGAGAACATGGGAGCACGCTCGGTGAGAATTATAGGCTTCTCGAGCAGGTGCGTAACCGAGAGGAGCAGTGGTGCGAGAGATGTGTAGTTTACAGAGAAGAGCACATAGAGGTGCGAAGGATTTTTGGGAGGGAAGCATACTTTTGATTTTGATTTTTGGCCTGGTATATATTTCCAGGCCTTTTCTTTTTTTTATATCACAGTGCGTGGTCTTTTTTATTTTATTTTAGCATCTGATCCTAAAACAATAGCTCGCATGGGCATTCTCTTAGCGACGGATAATTACATTTCCACCGAGAACACCCAAGCTCCAACGTACCTGAATTATGTCTAACCTACCAGTTAGTTGTTAGAAACGAAAACTAGCTTTGCCCACAAGTGGCAGGGATTCCTACCTGTTGTTAGATACAGCTGTCCAATGGGCGCAGACGCCTGGCTTCCAGTAGGTCACTTTGAAAGAGCATCTACCTCCACAGACAGTATGCATACATGTTACATCGCAACGCATTCAAATTTGATGAAAATCCGGCCACCTTGCTCTGCAACAACATAAAACATCACCTGGACAATGGCTACATTTCACATAAGCCAGTTTGATCACTGACATGTCATTGAGGAGGCGGATAGAGAGGCGAATATCCATTGCGAGCGTCCTTCCCGTGAGGGCGTGGCGGATTCCAAGATCCTTCC
Organism: Chaetoderma sp. LZ-2023a; assembly: GCA_034401795.1. Classification (NCBI taxonomy): domain Eukaryota; kingdom Metazoa; phylum Mollusca; class Caudofoveata; order Chaetodermatida; family Chaetodermatidae; genus Chaetoderma; species Chaetoderma sp. LZ-2023a. Next base: position 146,247,429 of record CM067369.1, read on the forward strand.
TAGACACTCCAACAAGTTGGATGGAGATGCACGTCTCGTCTGTCACCGCTTCCTATGGATCTAACTTTTGACATGTCGTTAGGATTAAGTTCCAATGCCCACATATATGCACTGCGGGCCAGTAAATAAACTATCAAACTCACATTTATAACTATATGTTTTCGTAGTGCTTTCTTTCGTTGGCAGTGTTATCTAGCTAACCGAGGATACGGGGGAGATGTATGTAAATCAGCACACTAACCATCACCGCTCGGAAACCTCCGATAGTTTCCGAGGGTCGGATCAGACCAACGTGCTGATAGGGAACCCAAACAATTATAAAACCATATGGCTGGTGGATCGTGGAAAGAGACAATAACTTAATATATATGAGGCCCTATAGGTAACTGGCCAATTTTACACAACCTTGCCGGAGTGCGGGGCTACATTATTGCAACAACTGGAAAAGAGGCATACACTACATGTCTCCTAACGAAGAGATTGTCCCTAACCACTTTAACCTATCCTATCGAGCTAAATAGTAATGTTTAGTCGGTAACATTCCAGGCTCAAACAATTAGAGCAGTCAGCGACCTCAGTGTAAAATTGATGATGGTGGGAATAAGTGATGTAGATATAAATGTTGCTGTTCAGTATTTCCTAGCGTACTGCGGTCCAGTTTTCTACAATTAAACAAAACATATTAACTGGATGGCTATCTGTCATATATATAACTAACCGATGAACAATGACAATTTACATAAGAATTAATGAGGTAGTAAGTATCAGCTTGAAAGACGTAAATGGTGTGGTTAGTTAACGCACCTACAGTAAATAAGGATAATATGCACAGTAATAAAGAAATTATAAATTGCGGTCCTAAGACCGGGAAGGCACCTATTAGTCATCGGTACCAAATACGGAGATATAATTATATGTACAATAGTATAGTTACTTGAGTACCTAATAGTCATCGGTATGGAACAGGCTACTATGTTACTGAAATTGAGGCGCTAACATATTCATAGCACGAGTCAACACATTCTCTGAAGCTGGAGAGTTTTCCGCAGACGATTCCCGCAGCTGGTTTCTGCAGGTTGGCTCCGCAAGCTGACTCCTCCAGGCAGGTTAGATACGGTACACACTCAGGACAGTGAAACAGTGCAGTGAAGTAACATCTATTAGATAGTCTCTGTAACTAAATCACAATTTATCCAGAAGTGAGAAAGTTTTCTGTCCTCCGATGGGAGTAGTAAAGTTGAAGGTTGCCCATTAACAGAGAGGGCAGTATACAATGTTAAGCAGTTATATATCTTGGCACATGGTGCGGGATGTGTCGCATAGCTGTTGTGGCGCACCTAGCAAAGTCCACCAGCCTGTGGTCAAAAAGTTAATTAAAACACACACAACATGAAGTGTGGAATTTAGTGTCCACTTTTCAGCGTGGTTGGCAGATCCAGCGAGTTATCCACCAAGAATCTCCGTAGCTCTACATCATGTAGGATTACATTCCGGGCCCCCATGGCTCCTCCTGCAGAAGTTGCATTAGGAAAGTCCGGATGCAGAAGGTCTAACTTTAAATTAGTTTATTACTCCCGGATGGGAAAATTTCAACCTTATCGGACATGATGTATTTCGCTCTGTAATGGCTGAGCCCATGGGCGGGACAGAGTTACTTTAGAGCACGGATGACGAAGAAGGGTGCTGTCGTAACTTGAATCAATCTATTATCGAATTCAACTTCTCGGGAGCAAATTCCGATTGACTGTTATTACATGTGAATGAAGTATTGTGTTTTTAGCTAGTTCCGTTCGGGGGTGGGGGGGGAAGAGGGGAGATTCCCCCGTAATGTGTACTGTAGATGGCTGCTGTGTGCTCCTTTCCGTATGATAAGTTTTCCGCAAACCAGATAAGGTGATTGCAGAAAATGTTGACTGGTGTTTGTGGCGGTAGTGTACTGTTGTAGGGAAGTCCAGGCTGCTGTGTGACGCTGGTGTATTGCGGAATGGGCATATCCAGTTTTTCATGCTAGTGAATGCCAGGCCTCTTGTGGCCGCGGAAAAGTTGGGGTCGCGGGAAGTTATATACTTCCTGCATCATGAGAAAGGTATGTTGTGGAAAATAGTGTCTCTGACTTTTTTGATTTAAAACAACAAGTGCTTGCTATATCTTGTTGTTGCTGATGTTGGTTGTCTCCGTTATATCCTCTCTATAAACGGATATACCAGGAATATTCGAGCCGAGAGTCTGCTGAAGAGGCTGCTTCCCTGCCCACCGCCTGCAGGGTGGGGGGGGGGAGGGGGTAGTGGGGATGGGTGTTGGCTGCTGCGGTGCAGGATGCCACCTCCTCTGTAACAGCTGACTTTCTCATATCTGAAGATGGACTGTCTACAGACGACAAGTGGAGTGTGAAGTGGACAGGACGAATGATGTCCGAACCTGGTGCATAGAGAAGGGATGCACGTTGGAGATGGGGCGGTGGGGGTGCAGAGTCGGGAAGCACCCTGGGTGGGACATGGTTGCACGGTTTCGTGGCGTGGCCGGGTACACCGATTTGTGCGGTTTTGGTGTTCTCCAAATTGAGTGAAGGCCTCATCCGGCCGCTTCACTTCCATGCTGTTCATTACATGTTCCACCCCACAAGGAGCATGTCCCGGGGTGGCCTCAACTTCCACTTGTGGTAACTCTATAATGGTGGGTATAGCATGAAGTGGGTGGGAATGGGAAGAGGTCAGCGGAACAAGTTTTCGGTCCTTCCCCTTGGACAACACAAACGAGAAAGTCTTCAGATACGACTTCTCAGATCGAGTAGACCCACACTGAGGAGGGAGAGGGCGAGTATGTATCTCGTCACCGTCCTCAGCATTAGTTGCTTGTTCAGCGGACTCCTGGCTTGGTAGGAGAAGGGTCGAACTGGCACTGCGGTGCTCCAGACTAACGTCGGGAATACTTGTTCCGTAGAGGCATCTGTCACGTGGAATGCCCAGACCGAGCTCTGATACGGGGTCATCACTGACACAAGGTTTAAGCCTATCGAAGTGGATGACTGAGGTCAGGCCATCTGAAGCGCGGATATGGTAGGTCACGTCCGACGTCTTACCTACTACCACATAGGGGCCTTTCCACTGATAACTCAGTTTACTCAGCACATTTGCAGATCATCGCGAATCGTGTACCCAAACCATTCTTCCCACTTCATATGGATTTCCATGCACTCGCCGGTCATGCCATGTTTTCTGACGCTGGTGTGCAGTGGATAAAGTAGCTCTCACTAGCACATGGGTCTGTTCTATCCGGCGCTGCAGGAGATCTATGTAGAGATGGTGACTTTTTCTCCCCCAGAATCCTGGGCATGGCCAGATCCAGTGGCAAGGCTAATTCATGGTCTAACATTAACTGCGTAGGGGTATAACCCATGCTGGAATGTACTGAAGTGTGGTATGCCATGAGCACATATGGGAGTGGTAGATCCCAATTTCGACAATCAAGGTGTGTTTCTTTAGTTAGCATCTCCTTTAAAGTTTGATTAAAACTCTCCACGATCCCGTCACTATGTCGTCCTTGTTTTGATGATATGAAACAATTTGCAGAGCTCGTAGATCAGCCAGCTCTCAAAATTACTTCCTTAATCGGAGTGCAGCTCATAGGGCACTCCAAACCGGCAGAACACATTACTTGCCAAGACCTCCACTACTGTGGATGCCTCTTGGTCTGGCAGATCGAATGCTTCCACCCACTTCATAAAATAATCTTGTAATACGAGGATGTATTTGTTTCCGTCATCCGTCGTATTCAAGGGTCCAAGCACATCAATAGCCACTCGCTCCCACGGTGCAGCAACTATCTTAATCTGAAGAGGTGTGGAATGGTGCTGGTCAACTGCATGCCTTTGACATGGGACACAGATGGTTATTAATGTAGAGAACGCCTTGCTGTATGTGGCATTGCTCAAACCGGTGATAGTAGTACTTGGCTGTTGCGGATAATGGTGTAACAGATTCCCCGTGAGGACGTACCCCCTCCCGGATCCACACATATATATTTTGTATCTGCACGTCTGTTGCTTGTTCATGAGCGACTTTCTCCGTGTTCCACTCTGCGCACCGCAATTCGGGGAACACCGGCGTTGGCTGTGTTGTATGTGTCATGGTGGTGGCTACTTCGGGTTCATCCTCAAGCCCGATTCTGCTCAAGGTGTTGGCATTTCCATGCAGTTTGCCGGGTCTATGAACCACATTGAAGTTAAAAGCCTGCAGTGATTCCTGCCACCTCGCTACATGGCCCTCCGGATTTTTAAGGTTGCGGGGCCAGTGTAGTGAAGCGTGATCTGTACGGCGAGTAAATGCGCGGCTGTACAGAAAGTGTTTGTAATACTTGACAAAGTAGACCGCAGCCAGTAATTCTCGCTTTGTGGTCGTGTAACGTTTCTCTGTTTTATTCAGAGTATGCGAACCATAGCCCAATACCTGCTCCATTCCATCCGCCATGGCCTGAGATAGAACTGCGCCAATAGCGTAAGCTGACACATCAGTGTCCAGGATGAAATCAAGGCTAGGGATAAGATGAGCAAGAATAGGAGCGGTCGTCAAGAGTTCCTTCAACGCTCTAAAGGAACCATCACACTCACTCATCCACTAAAAGGGTTGATCCTTTTCGGTGATCTTGAAGAGAGGTGATGCAATCTCACTGAAATGATGGATGTATCGATGATAGTAGTGACAGAGACCAAGGAAGCTCATAGTTTCCGTGACAGACTCAGGGGTCTGCCACTCCACCACAGACTTTGTTTTTGATGGTTGGGTGGCCACTCCATCACCGGATATGACATGTCCCAGGAACTCGATGCTCTGTCTGAAAAGATGACATTTCTTTGTTTGAGCTTCAAGTTAGCCGTGTGGAATCTTGATAGCATGGTGACTAAATTGGAAAGAGTTTGCTCAAACGTTGGACCAAAGACGATTACATCGTCAATATAACACAGACAGATTTCCCATTGCAGGGTAGTTAATACCTGCTCAATGAGATGCTCAAAAGTTCCAGGAGCGTTGCACAAGCCATAGGGCATCTTGCGGAACTGAAAAAGACTGTCTCTACAAATGAATGCGGTCTTCTCCATGTCAACCTCATCCATGGCTACCTGCCACTCCCAACTAGCTAAATCAAGGGTACAAAACCACTTGGCTCCGGATAAGGAATTTAAGGCCTGATCTATCTGAGGTAATGGATAAGCGTCCTTGATGCTAAGATCATTAAGGCGGTGGTAGCCTATACAAAACCGCAAAGAGATCCGTCCTTTTTGCCTGCTAGTACAATGGGACTGGCCCAGGAGGATGCTGATGGATCAATTATTCCGCAATATGCCCTCTACCTGTTGGTGTGCCTCCACCTCCTTATGAATCGAGAGATGTCTAATGGGTTGATGTATGGGTCGGTTGTTTCCGGTGTCGATGGAGTGTCTTACTAGATGAGTTTCTCCGAGGTCCATGTCTCCTGATGAGAAACTATTGCGATATTTGTGAAGTAATTTCCGTATTTGTAATTTTGGGGATTGCATCAATCCAACTGTGGCACGCAAATATAGGTCATGTAAGTGTTCGGGCAAATCATCAGACGTTGTTGTTGTTGTTGTTGTGTTTGTGATTGGGGCTGTTTCCAGTGATATCACATCCACCAAATGGCCACAACGGACTCCTGGTTCGAGTGGTATTGGGTCTGCAGTGCCATTGAATACTCGAAAGGGTATATGCTTTTTGTTGGTGGTGTCCACGATGATGCAGGCACTGGCGCATTGTGAGGCGAACGTACGAGGTTTCTTCTTGCGGATCCATGATGTTGAACGGGTGCTTTCCTCGGAATCACTGATGATTGTGCATGCTGGTGATGTGGCTGTAAGATGCTGTGAGTTGCAAACCACTAGAGGACGCCGGGTGTTAAGTGCCTTCGCGCTGGGATGTGGTGCTTGCAAAAACGTTGTTTCAGCAGAGGTGCTACAACCTATCACTGCCGTTTTACATAGGAAAGAAGATGTGGATGCGGAATCTTTTGGGTCACTTTTTCCGCAGGGGGGAGATGGCAGTGCTGCAGATGCAGTGAGCATCGTAGGCACCGGCATAGAAGAAGTCGGGTGCGGGTGAGTGTATGATGTTGTAGGAATAGACTGACGAGTAGGTGTGGCCGCCTGACATAGTCATTCAGAGGCCACAGTTGAGACGGGTTGTAGGGATAGGCACCGAAGCGACTCTGTAATCAGTGCCCATGCTAGTTTGATGGATTCTCTGGCTGCTGGTTTCATCGGTCAGCGGTTGGAGTTGTAGATGGAGGTCGGTTTGGACATCGTTCCCTCTAATGGCCCGGCTGACCACATCCAAAGCACGTGTTTGGTGGCGGTGCTGATGCTGTGGTTGATTGCGGTCCTGTGGTAGATTTGTTGCGACTGTGGTGCTGAGTGTTGTCACGGGATTGGTGAGTGCTGAGATCTGTTTAGTTATCTCTTCTAATCTTTCGTGCATGTTTTGTCTATTGCTATTGTTGTGCTGGTTTCTGCATCCTTGGGCGTTGTTGTGGCCTCCGTGATAGGATTAGTCATGCCCTCTCCCTCTAGACATGTGATTTTGACCGGGTTTTCTGATTGTGTGTGTGTTGTTCATTGTTGGTGGCATTTGTGGATGTAGGTTTTGATTCAGTTGTAGTTGCAACATTAACATCGTGTATCTCATTAATTGGATGTAGTTGGCGACGCTTATTTTTCTCCCGCTCCAAGAAAGTCTCGATCTGAACCACGGTAGCTGTGAGTTGTTGTAGGCTGCCGTGCCCTGTGAGAAACAGTTTTTCTTTTAGGGCGGTCTCTCTGCTCAACGTGTCCATGAAAGTGTCGAGATATAGATGTGCTACACCTTCGATATTTGTGCTGGGGTATGCACAGGTAACAAGACGATGGATGCGACTCGCTAATTCTGGCAATCTTTCCTCCGAGCATCGACATATATTCTTTAGTTGAAGCCGACTTGTTTCTCCGAGGGCGATGTCGCCAAATCTTTCTGACAACGCATTCTCTAGTTCAGTGTAGGATGGTGTATAGTATGTGCCTAAGTCTGCCAGAACCTGTAAAGCTTTTCTGGACAACTTTGCAGCTAAATACTCTCCCATCTGTTGATTATTCCACCGGTTTGTCCTACTTATGATTTCGAATTGAACGTTATCATTGGTCCAATCAGTCTCCCCGCTAAATTCGTATGCGTTGTGATGTAACAGGTAGATGCTCTTTCAAAGCGACCTATGGGAAGCTAGGCGTCTGCGCCCATTGGACAGTTATATCTAACAGTAGGTAAGAATCCCTGCTACTTGCGGCCAAAGCTAGTTTTCGTTTCTAACAACAAACTCGTGGGTTAGACTGTAGCAGAAGGCCCGCATAAATAATGCGGCATCTACCAATCCAGTATCTTGGAACTACATAAGACGGTGACGTGGGAATTCGTTGGAAATTGCTCATTCCGCCTTCACATAAACCAGTACGCATCATGTTAATTATGGCTTCACTAGGATTTTCAGCACTTAGCATTTTCTGTTGAACAAAAGAGTGGCCCTTTTTGCCAACTCTTTTCCTCCGCTTCGGCATCGAAGGCATTTTCCTGTGACAGAGGCCCGCATGAGGCACTTGCCTCTCGCAACAGCGAGAATTCCTGTGATGGAGGCCCGCGCAAGGCACCTTCCTCTCGCATCATCATGAACCGGTGAGAATGCGGATGTGAGTCGGCGTGTAGGTGGTGATGGTGGTGGTGGTCTTGCTCGTTGATGTCCCTGATGATGCTAACGTGTTCGTGAAGGCGATTCTCAGTAATGATGGGTAGCCCGGTACATTGGTTCTGCCGAATACCACCCTGATGCGGGTCCATAGACAGGTGTAGGTCTATGGACTGGTGGAGGCATGTTGTGTAGACGATGCGGATGTTCCTGATGTTGTGAGACGTATTCCTCATACGAAGGCGGTGCAGGTGACTGACATGAATGATGTGCATGGCGTGTACATTATCTGATGTATTGCTGAAATGGTGTAGCCATATCCTCCGGTTCATAATGCTGTCCTGATGGATAAGAAGGAGATGATGCGCAAAAAGGAGGAGATACGGAATATGGTACATGAGCATCCGGCCACTGAACACCCATTGATGACGTAGGTGAACATAATGGTCGTGAAGGTGGTGCTTTCCCCCGTGGGGGTCTTTATCATGGTCGTCCGGATCTGGCGTAGATGGTGGTAGCCTATCGCAGAGATCCGATAAGGTGATGTATTGAGTTCCCGCCTGTGAGGAATCACGGAATGTCCCCTCGCTGATCGGTGAGAACTCGTGTTGTGGCGGTGCTGGTCATTCCGTACCATTTAAATTTGTGACATTGTCGGTGAGCACACAAGAAGTACGTCCATCACATGATGCTACCTCTAAATCGAGGGAATACTGACTGTCAGATGAAGGAGACTGAAACTCACGGTTGTTGAGTGTAGGTGTGGGTTCACTTCTCGTTTGGGCACCAGATTGAGCGCCACTTGTAGCTCGCGAGGGTATGTGCTGGTCCGCCGATAAATATCTGCCTATCGCACCACAAGTGCATGATGACTGGGATGGCTTGTTAGCTGCAGATCTCGGGGTTGCGGACCCTGTATGACGTCTCTCCATGGTGTACAAAGACTGACTTCTAAAGCTGGTGGATTTTCCAGTGGGGTCGTGTGACCATTGCCGCCGAGATTGAACCACATGGTGTCGTTCCAACTATTTGTGTCACTGGTGTGTCTATCCATACCAATTTAGAGAATGGAACAATTAGAATAATATACTAGAAATATAAATAAGAACTATACAAACTAGGTGACTCATTTGACAGTAGAATGAGAACACTAATACACAATATAGAGCTAGCCAGTTTCCTTTCTAGGTGGTGTCGCTGGAGGTACTACACAGATACTTGAATCCACAGAGGTATCCCCGCAAGTGAAGCTTCTGCATAAGAGATCACTGAGTAACTTAACATAGGTTAATATACCCCTAACATACACAGAGAGAACACTGTTACTGCGAGAGGAAAGTGCCTCGTGCGGGCCTCCATCACCGAATGTTTCACGATGATGCGAGAGGAAGGTGCCTTGCGCGGGCCTCCATCACAGGAATTATCGCTGTTGCGAGAGGAAAGTGCCTCATGCGGGCCTCCGTCACCGGAAAATGCCTTCGATGCCGAAGCGGAGGAAAAGAGTTGGCAAAAAGGGCCACTCTTTTGTTCAACAGAAAATGCTAGGTGCTGAAAATCCTAGTGAAGCCATAATTAACATGATGCGTACTGGTTTATATGAAGGTGGAATGAGCCATTTCCAACGAATTCCCACGTCACCGTCTTATGTAGTTCCAAGATCCTGTATTGGTAGATGCCGCATTATTTATGCGGGCCTTCTGCTACAGTCTAACCCACGAGTTTGTTGTTAGAAACGAAAACCAGCTTTGGCCGCAAGTAGCAGGGATTCTTACCTACTGTTAGATATAACTGTCCAATGGGCGCAGACGCCTAGCTTCCCATAGGTCGCTTTGAAAGAGCATCTACCTGTTACATCACAACGCATACGAATTTGATGAAAATCTGGCTACCTTGCTCCGCAACCACATAAAACTTCACCTGGACAATGGCTACATTTAACATACGCAAGTTTGATCACTGACATATCGTTAAGGCGGGGATAGAGAGGCGAATATCTGTAGCTCGCGGGGTAGTGTCAGGCCATTCCGGTTTCTGGTGTCGACTTGCCGTACCGCATGTGCATGACGAGTGATGACGCTCGTTAGCTTCCGGTCACGGGGTTACGAATCCTGTGCGATACTGCCCTACGGGTAACAAAGACCGGCTCCTAAGGCCATCGTCGTGAACATTAAACATTACAGTCTCATCCCAAGAGTTTGTGTCACCAGAATTTATATCATGCCCAGACATTCTTACGGAATTCTGTGGGGATGCGCATCTCACCCGCCACCAGGTCCTACGGAGCTATCTTTTTAGCCTGACGTTAGGTTTAAACGTAAGTTGTCCAGTTATGCACTGTGGTGTGGGAGGGTTGTCCAGCAGATAAAAGAAAATAATAATTAAGATATGTTTTCACTTATACCCTTTGACCTTTCTGGTGTGGTTCTCTGTCCCTGCCATGCCAGACAGATGCCCAGTTCCCCACACAGGATGCAGCCTAGGCTGGGTACCTCT